>CM045760.1:87879472-88604473 GCA_025200525.1 Camellia lanceoleosa
AGTGGCTAAGAGGTTAAAACAAGGCCAATGCAAATGCTCAAATACATGGCTCAAAGCATGTGGAAAGGAAGCATGCAAGGAAGGAGATGACTCCAAACAGAAAAGTGACCTCAAACAAACTTAAAGAGGAGGTCAAAACAAGACTTTTTCCAGTTTATAACAAATCTCGAAAATGTTCACAAGTAAGGCTAAAATAGGATGCAAAAATAGCCCTAAAAGAGAGATTGGGAAAACAAGGAAGTAGATGGCCTCAAACAGCAAAGTGTCCTTAAACAAAGTTGAAGAGGGGCTCAAAATAAGACACTTCACAGTTTAGGTCGAAGCCCAGAAGTGCTAGAAAAAAGGGCTAAAGTATGAAGCAAAAGAATGCAAGAAAAGGGGAAATGAGGACTTAACCTTGTAGCACAACAATGCAGTAACTTCTGGACCAAGAAGGTGAGCTCTCAACCTCTGCAAATGACTTCCAAGGTGCTGGAATGGGTGGTGGAGGTGGTAGGCTATGAGGTGTAGTGTAAAATGGTCAAGAATATTAGGGTTTGGAGGCTTGAAGTATAGAGATAGGGGGAGTTGTATGAATGCTCCAGCCAAAACTTTTTCTAACCCTTGCAAAATGAGATGGAGTATGAATGCTCCGACCAAAAATTTTCTAACCCTTGCAAAATGAGATGGAGGGTTGGTTATATAAAGGGAGAAGGCCATGGCTTCTTGGAGAAGCCCTTCAAAGAGGGTCAAAGCTTCTAAAAGAAGCTTGACCAAAAGGGTCAAGCTTCCTTTGGAAGCTAAGCAAAGGGTGCAAAACCACTTTTAAAAGGATCAAAATAAGGACAAAACCCTCAGACAGTGGGTCAAGTGCAAAACAACTGGCACAGCTGGAACACACTCACAGAGGCAAGACTGGCTGACCAGCTTAAAAGGTTCAAGGTGGTTGGCCGACCACCTCCCTTGGTTGGCCGACCAAGGGTCAAAAGGTTCAAGGAGAATTGTTGGTCGGCCTACCCAGAAAGGTGGCCTCCCAGATGAGTAGAATACAACTGTATGGAGAAAAATCAGAAAATGTGACCTAGGAGGGAGAAAAATCAGCTTTTTAGAGGGGTTCAAAAGGGTCAAGAAGAATTACTGCTCGGCCTACCTATATTGGTGGTCTCCCAGATGAGTAGAGCACAATGGTGGTGTGAAAAACTAGAAATTGTGGCTCAAAAGTGAGAAAAACCAACTTTTTGTCAGAAAAACTAGCTGGAGGAGAGAGAAAAAGGAGAAAGCTGGTCTTTCAGGGAAAAAGGTGGCCTCCCACCATACCACCACCTTCATAACCATGAAAATAGGGCCCCTGCCAAAAATGGGCCAAGACGGATGCAAAACGGAGGTTTGGGGGCAGCAGCCTAGGGGCCTGACTATAAGGCACCGGAGGTGGCGTTCAACCACGAAGTTGGTCTCTCAGGCCACAGTGTCCCTTAAAAGAAGGGAAACAAGGTGTGTACCAAAAATCGGAGCAAACAGAGGTAGTTAAGCGGTCCCGAATCGAGGCACACGGCCGACGGCTCGGAAAACTAGAAACCGGGCTCCAAACGGAAAAAATGGCCTGCGACCACGAAACGTAGCCTACGGCCATTGAGAGATGGTCTACAAGACCTCTCCCTCTTTTCGGGAAGAGAAAACGGAGAAAACGGGACCCAGTTCGCAAATCGAGGCAAAGCACAAAAGAGTCCGAAAGTCCGGAGGCAAGGCTCGCTGCTGAGACTCTAAAACCTTAGAACGAGCACAATATGCAACATCATCGAGCGCTCAGTTGGTGACGTCTGAGTCTTAAGGTCGGTCAAAAATGGGATGTCTACAGTTGCCCCTCTTTGACAAAACTCGGAAGGCATAAGTGACGGTAGTGAATGTTAAAGGCCAGAGACGACTCATTTTTGACAAGGCCGAAGACTTAGACAAACAGGCGAGATAAACAGAGAGATGTGCCCGCAGGCAGGGGCAAAATGCAACTGACAATGCAAGAAGTCGAACGTATCTCATGATCATGCAAATGCAGCAAGCTGTAATGAAGCAAGTATTCACAAATAGATGCAACAATTTTAAGCAAGAATGCAAAGCAACAACTACATTTCATGTAGTTTAAGAATGCAGAGAATTATTCAATTCTCGCCACGTCTCACACGGAGAAGATACAATACCTGTGCGGCTCGTCTGGTCGCGCCAGCCTCAAATGAACCGTACATACAATATCGTGCCTGCAAGAGAGAGAAACTTAACAAGCACGACATAGTTAGCAACATATGTTCAACACTATATCGAATACAAACAAGCATGGTGCCGATGGAAAGGCGCATCACAATGCGAGGAGAACGTGCGTGACAACGCAAGTCGAGCATGGAGGCTTGACAATACCAATGAAACGTGCATAACAATGCAAGTGGTGTGCATGAGAATGCAAGTGATGTGCATGACAACGCAGGATAAGTGCATACTCGAACGCATATTTGACACAAAACGAGTAAAGAAATGCGAGTTTCGACAAGAACGACTCAATCGCGACCTTCGGTTTACCTCTCGGAGGGATGACGACATATTCAAAAAGGATACACCTCGCTCTTGATGAGTAACGATGAGACACGCATCGAAAGTTGGAGTTGAAGTTCCCGCGGAGGGATTTTGCGACGAAAAGAGCACTTTTCTTGTACTTTCTCGGGTGCTGGGGACTCTGATCATCACCAAAATTTGCAGAGACCTTGGAGACGATCTTGGGAACACCACCGACCAGGTTTGGTCCAAGGGGGAGGCCACCGGCCAGGTTTTTGGAAAGGGGGTGGTCGGCCTACTAGAAAAGGTGGTCGGCCGACCACCTAGCCCAAATCCGGGGCAATTTTGTCCTTTCACTCTCATTTCTTTAATTGCACAAAGCCAAACACCTTTTGCTCATAACTTTAGCTCCGAAATTGCCTCCTCTTCCTTCCTAGACCACTTTCTCTCAGATTTGCGCTCTATACGTGTTTTCCAACGCCCCATGCAAAGTTGTTTCGCGAAATCTTTCAGTTTTCGTCACTTTGAACCGATTAGTTTTTGATTTTGGTGTTTCTTTCTTCATTTTCGCCACTTGAGGTGAGTTTGTCTCAATATTTGGAAGATTTTCTCGGGAGTTGACTTTTGTTGACATTTTCATTTCTCGAGAGTTGACTTTTGTTAACTTTTTCCAATTTTGGCTCATTTTGCTCATTTTTGCAGATTTCTCGAAATGGCCGGTGTAACAAGCCCGCGGGGGGGCCTCGCTACAGCTCGTACTCGATTCGTGTTACGGTTCTTAATCTCGAACCAAAGAGTCCAAATCTGGCAAATCGTTTTGAGAAAACAGATTTTTTAAAAGAAGTGCCAAACATGGACTGCTTTGCCAGATACAGAGTTGCCACCTAAATATTTTATTTTTGGGGAAATTTAGGTAACCCTGACTCGTTTGCCTAAGGCCACATGTCCGTCATCACCAAAGTTTCCTCGACTCGGGAACTTGGGTACGATTGGGGAAGGTCACTTCGTGAGCTCCCCCGCTCGCCCGATGAAAGATCGGCCTCTACTAATCATAATATCAAGTTTTCAAAACACTATGCGTTTTTATTCCGGTTATTAGCCTAGATTTACTATGTGATGCGCACAACATACAAGTATAGACCGGGTCGCCTGAATTAGAACAAAACATTTCATGTTTGTTTGTTTGAAAAATGGTTTGATGGCGCTACCTGCAGGTAGGCTTAAAATGCAGATTTTGCCACCCTCAGGTGGGCTCAAAAAGATGGTTTTGCCACTATCTAGTGGGCTTAAGACACACAGTCAATGCATTGTTCCAATTCAAGTAACCCAACCTTCACCCACGGGCATTCAAGGCAGTTATATCACATAAGCAGTTAGCCTCATGGTAAGCATGCTATTCATGGCAGCACTCACACGTATGCAAGGATGCTAAAGCATAAAACTCACCGAGTACTCCAAGCCAAAATATAAGCTAATTAGAAATCCATGCATGATCCTAAGTATACAGAAATGCCTAATGCAACACATGCAAAGATGCAAATTATAGCAGGCTCGGTTATTCTAAACATGGCATATGGAATGCTCTGACTAACATGTATTCAACTTGGAATTGAAATCTGAATGTAGTTTGTATGATCTTGGAGCAGGTGCATGCAAAAGCAGTTGAATGAATGCAAACATGCTATCATCTTGTATGCTAATTGAAACATGCCTAATCTAACCATCATAGCGGTAAATAAAAAGGGAAGAAAAAGCGTGGGGTTGGAAGACATACATCACACACGCACACTTATTACAATTATGCCCTCATGAGAATCCGAAAGAATAATATCTGATCCCCAATAAATGCAGTCCAAATAAATAATACAATCCAAAATATGTACAAATTCTTAATTAATTAACAAATTAACTTAGAAAACAATAAACTGGCATGCAAGCCAGGGACTGCCTTGACTCTTCTTCAGATGATGAATGATGCATATCCGAGTTGCCTTTGCGCGGAAATCCACTGTGATGTCCCAATTAGCCTCTGTTTTGCAATGGTTTTTGGAAAGCGCGCCAAGCCGGAAATGCGATTTTTGATTTCTTTGCAGAGAAGCGAGAAAGGGGCATGGCAATGTATTTTCACAAATGTATGCATGCCTTGAATCCTCGTGCCACCAATCACGCATCTCGATGCATGATGGCCGAGGAGTCGAATTGAAAAATTCAATATGGAATGAATGCACATGAAAAATCAACAAGACCTAACTCCATCATGGATGATTCGGAGTGTCGGTGACTGGGAAATTGAGACACGTTCCGTCACTCGGAGTACGAAACGTACCTCGTTTTCCGTGCTCGGGCTAACCCCTATTCCGAACACAATGTAATATGCATGACATGCATGAAATGCAACTAAGATACACCCTAACACGATGCGCGAGGTAACATGGCATACACGATGCGCTAACATACAACCTAGCATACGCAATGCTATGAAATGGAATGGCATACACAATGCATAATGGACTTACACCAACACAAGTGGACCTCGGCTACACTCATATAAGAGGCCATTAGATGAAAATGAGACACTCGAGATGCGTGCTGCGTCTTGGCATAAGCGAGATCGACCCTAAGGCACGAAATGCCACTCTAACAAGACATGGCAAAACATGGAATATGGCATACTAGCATGCAAATTTCAGCAGCAAAAAGTGATGCAAAACAGCCCCGAAACATGAAAGCATGGCACCTGAAGCATGGAATGAGACCCGAAACATGAAATTAGGCGCATGGAATGACCTATGGCTATGCAACGCATGCATTATTTGAACATGAAGTGTGAAGACAGAATCAAGACAGCCCCAAAACAAGCATATTTACAGTTTTAAGGAAGGCCAAACAGTGAACACAAATGAGGCTAAGCTAGCATGCAAAAATGGGCCCGAAAGCGAGATAATGAAGCAAGTAGCACCTTCTGACCTCAAACAGAGAAGGGCCCTTCTAAAATGTTGAAGAGGGGCCCAAAATATGGTATTTTACAGTTTACAATAAGCCACAAAAACAAACACAAGTATAGCTAAGCTCTCATGCAAGAAATGGGCCAAAAGAGGGACAAAGAAGCAAGTGATGGTTTCTGGCCTCAAACACAGGAGGGCCCTTCAACAATGTTGAAGAGAGGCCCAAAATATGGCATTTTACAGTTGATGACCAGACCCAAAACAGTGCACAAGTAAACCTAAAATGCTATGCAAAATAAGGCCTAAAAAGAGGTTTAAACACAAAGTATAAAAAGGATGCCTCAAACAGCAAAAGACCCTTAATGAAACATGAAGAGGCAGTCAAAATGAGGCTATTTTTAGTTCGGACCAAAGTCCAAAAATGCAAGCACAAGGGGCTAACAAATCATGCAAAAATAGTGCCAAAAGAGGGATACAAAGGCAAGTGATATGTGGAAGCCTCAAACAGTGAATATTCCTTCAACAATGTTGAAGAAGGGCTCAAAATAAGCCACTTTAAAATTTATGACAGAGCTCAAAACAGTTTATAAATAGGCCTAAAATACTATGCAAGAAAGAGGCATACAAGAGAGGTAAAGAAGCAAGTGTGAAAAGGAAGCCTCAAACAGTGAGAGGCCCTAAAACAAACATGAAAAGAGCTCAAAATAATGCTATTTTCAGTTAGGGTCGGAGCCCAAATATACAAGCAAGTATGGCTTAGATAGGATGCAAAAATAGGACCAAAAAGAGAAGAGGAGGACTTACCCTTGAAGACTCAACTTCCAGCTGCTTTTGGCCCAAGTTTGGGTGCTCCTAAGCTCTGAAGAACAATCTCAAGCTGCTGGAATGGAGGATGGAAGGGTGGGGCTATGGGTTGTAGAGTAAAGGATGTAGGATTTGGGAGGTTTTGGTGCTTGAAGTGAGGGAAAGGGAGAGATGTAATGCAAGGCTCAAAAGCAATTTTTCTAACCCCTAAAACCAGGCTGGGGTCTTTGTTTATATAGGCAAAAGAGGGGAGAAAGAGGGAAAAAAATGGGGGGGGAAAACAATTCAAGTTTCCTCCAAAAAGTTGGCCCCCCGGATACAAAATCTGGGGGGAAAAGGAGGGTATTATTGTAATGTACCAGCAGTGAGGATCATGGCCGCCACTTGCTAGGGTTTAGGTGGCCGGCCGGCTCTCCCCATGGCCGGCCGGCCAAGGGTCAAGTGGTATTAGTGGCCGGCCATCACAAATTGGTGGCCTCCCATGTGTGCTCAACACAGCCACGTGGTCAAAAACTGGAAACAGTGAACCAGGAGAGAGAAAAGGCCATTTTTTGGAGGGGTTCAAAAGAGTCACACACAATTACTGGCCGGCCATATGATATTGGTGGCCTCCCAGGTGTCTACAACACAAACATGTGGTTTAGGGCAAGAAAAAGTGGCATTAGGGTGGTGAACATTGGCTTTCAAGTGAGAAAAACGGGCGACGGAGGGCGATTGAGGAATAAAATTGGTTGTCAGAACAATTACTGGCCTCCCACCCCTCTACGACCTTTCTAATAATGAAACAGAGGTCTCTACCAAAAATGAACCCAAACCGATGCAAAATGAAGGTTTGGGGGCCAAAACGCGCAGCCTAGGGCCCCGAAAACTGACTGTTAGGCATCGGAAGTGGTGTTCGACCACGAAGTTGGTCTCTCGGACCACAGTGTCCCTCAAAAGGGAGGAAATAGGATGCATGCCAAAAGCAGACAAGCGGAGGTGGTTAAGCGATCCCAAACCGAGGCACTCGGCTGGCAGCTCTGGCCAGGAGCAAGACTCCGAAATGGAAAAAATGGCCTCGACCACGAAGCGTAGCCCTCTGACCCAGAGAGATGATCTCTGAGACCTCTCCTTCCTTGGGAAGAAAAGCAGAGAAAAGCGAGCTGGTTCTAAGCCGAGGCAAAGCCTGAAAAAGCTCAGAAATCCGGAGGCAAGGCTCGCAGCCGAGACTCTGAAACTTCGAAATGAGAGCGATATGCAATATCACCAAACGCTCAATCGGTGACGTCTGAGTCTTAAGGTCGGTCAAAAATGAGGTGTCTACAGTTGCCCCTCTTTGACAAAACTCGAAAGTCATAAGTGACGGGAGTGAATGTCAAAGCCAGAGGCGATCCATTTTGACAAGGCGAACTTAGACAAGCGAAGATCTGAGATATGTGCAGGCGTGCCCATGAGCGAGGGCAAAATGCAAAGCGGTATGCACAAGGCGGATGTAACTTAATGATCATACAAATCGACAAAGTGTAATGAAGCAAATATTAAGTAGATGCAGATTTTAAGCAAGAATGTAAAGCAACAACTACATTTCATGCGATTAAGAATCTGAGAATTATTCAATTCTCGTCGAGTCTCCTACGGAGAAGATCGATACTGCGCGATTAAATGCAGTGCGCTGACTTCAAATGAACCGTACATACAATATCGTGCTGTAAAGAAAGAAACTCAACAAGCACAATATATCCAACAACATATGTTCAATGTGATCTTGAATGCGGACAAATCTGATCTGCGGTAGAAAGGTGCATCACAATCTGGGGAAAAGCAGCGGCGGACGAGTTTGAAGCGGAGGCTTGGTGATATCAAAGAGACATGCATAACAATGCAAGTCACGTGCAAGTTACGTGCACAACAATGCAGAACAAGCGTCATCGGGATGCATGTTTGTCACAAAAGCGGCGAGCAAGAAATCGTGTTTAAGCGAGGCGACTTCGATCATGACCTCGGTTCACCTCGGAGAGGTTACAACATGTTCAAAAGGATACACCTTGATTTTGATGAGTAATGATGAGACCTGCGTCAAAGTTGAAGCTGAAGTTCCGTGGGCGATTTGTGACGAAAGTGCACTTCTCTTGTACTTTTTCGGTCAGGGGACTCAATCCTTCTAAAAATTGGAAGAGACCTTGGGGGGCATGTGGGGAACACCATCGGCCAGCTCCCTTCCCAAGGGGAGGCCACCGGCTAGGGGTAAGGCAAGGAGGTGGCAACTGCACCGAGAAAGGTGGCCGGCCACTAGAGAAATCATGAACAATTTTGTCATTTCACCCTCTTTTCTTTAAATCCACTCATCCAAACACTTTGTGCTCACAAGTGTAGCTCCGAAAATACTTCCTCTACCATCCCAAACCTTTTTCTCTCTTAGATTTGTGCTCCATACGCGTTTTCCAATGCCCCACGCAAGTTGTTTTCGCGAAAACATTCAGTTCTAAGCATTTTGAACCGATTAAATTTTCATTTCGGGGCTTCTTTCCTCATTTTTGCCACTTGAGGTGAGTTTGTCTCAATATTTGGAAGATTTTCTCAGGAGTTGACTTTTTTTGACTTTTTCATTTCCCGAGAGTTGACTTTTGTTGACTTTTTCCAATTTTGGCTCATTTTTGCTCCTTTTGCAGATTTTCTGGATTGGCCGGTTATTTCCCTCACGGTGGAGGTCCTTCGGACGTCGGGGGTGATCCCAATATCATGGCTCTGCCTCCAAGGGTTTGACCCTTCATACTTGAGAGAATCGACCCTTTGTAAGCGTCCGAGCATGGGAGGGTTAAGTCCCGTTCCATTCATATTGGGGTCACTACAGTTCAAGGACTCAAATGTCACGGTTCTTAATCTTGAACCAAAGAGTCCAAATCCTGCAAATCGATTTTGAAAACAGATTTTTTTGAAAAGAAGTGCCAAACATGGACTGCTTTGCCAGATACAGAGTCGCCACCTAAATATTTTATTTTGGAAAATTTAGGAAACCCTGACTCGGTGCCAAAGGCCACGTGTCCGTCATCACCAAAGTTCCCTCGGCTCGGGAACTTGGGTACAGTTGGGGAAGGTCACTTCGTGAGCACCACTTCGCCGATCAAAGCAGGCCTCTACTAACCATGATATCTATTTTTGAAAACATTGTGTGTTCTTATTCCGGTTATTAGCCTAGGTTACTATATGATGCGCACAGCATACAAGTATAGACTGGATCGTCTAAATTGGAACAAAACATTTCATGCTTGTTTGTTTGAAAATGGTTTGATGGTGCTACTCGCAAGTAGGCTAAGACGTGGATTTGCTACCCTCGGGTAGGCTTCAGAAAACATGATTTTGCCACTATCTAGTGGGCTTTAAAACAAACATTTGATGAATTGTTCCAATCCAAATAACCCAACCTCCATCCACAGGCATTCAAGCGGTTATATCACATAAGCAAATAGCCTCATAGTAAGCATGCTATCATGGCGATCACTCACCGCATGAAAGGATGCTAAAGCATAAAACTCACCAGTACTCCAAGCCAAAAGAAACTCATTAGAAACCATGCATGATCCTAAATATCAGGATTGCCTAATGCAACACATGCAAAGATGCAAACTATAGCAGGCTCGGCTATTCTAAACATGGCATATGGAATGCTACAGCTAACATGTATTCAACTTGGAATTGAAGTACAAATGCAGTTAATAAAATGGCCTATAACTATACAATGCATACATAATTTGAATATGAAATGAAAAGACAGAAGCAAGGCAGCCCCGAGACAAGAATTTTTACAGTTTAGAGTGAGGCTAAACAATGGGCCCAGGTAAGGATAAATTAGCATACAAAAATAGCTCCACAAGGGAGGTAATGAAGCAAGTCACAAATGCTGGCCTCAAAAAGAGAAGGGGCCTTCTACAATAATGAAGAGAGGCCAAAAAAATGATGTTTTACAATTTATGACAGGTCCCAAAAACAGATACAAGTATGCCAAAGATCTCATGCAAGAAATGAGCCAACAAAGGGGCAAAGAAGCAAGTGGTGCATGGAGGTCTCGAAAAAGTGAGGGCCCTTCAACAATGTTGAAGAGGGACCCAAAATAAGGCTTTTTACAGTTGATGGCCGAGCTCAAAACAGTGTACAAATAGGCTCAAAATATCATGCAAAATGAGGCCACCAAAAGGGCTATAACATGAAGTATACAAAGGGTGTCTCAAAAAGCCATAGACTCTTAATGAAACATGAAGAGGGGTTCAAAATAGGGCCATTTTTAGTTCGGACCAAAGTCCAAAAACAGAGACACAATAGGCTAATAAATCATGCAAAAAAGGGGGCCAAAGAGAGGTACAATGGCAAGTGGTACATGGAGGTCCCAAACAGTGGTGAGCCCTTCTTCAATGTTGAATAAGGGCTCAAAATAAGCTCATTTACAGTTTATATCATGCCTCAAAACAGATTACACATAGGCCAAAAATACTATGCAAGATAATAGCATACAAAGGGATATTGAAGCAAGTGTAAAATGGGGGTCCCAAACAGGGTAAGACCCTTAATGAAATAGAAAAATGAGCTCAAAAAAATGACATTTTCAGTTATGGCCAGAGCTCAAAACAACAAGCAAAAAGGGCTAAGAAAACTTGCAAAAATGAGCTAAAAAGGGGGAAATGATGCTTACCCTTGAAGACTAATCCTTTGCTACTTCTTGGACCAAGAAAAGCTGCCTCCTAGCCTCTGAGAAGACCTCCAAGCTGCTGGAAATGGAAGTGGTAGTGTAGTGCTAGGTGGTAGTGTGAAAAAGGGGTAGAACTTGGTTGCTTTTGAGGGTTAAAGAGAGAGATGGAGGGAGGTATGTATATGCAAGCTCAAGGCAATTTTTCCAACCCTTGGACCAATGTTGGAGGCCAGTTATATAGACCAAAGAGGGGGAGAAAAGGAGGGAAAAAATGGGGGAAAAGCAGCCAAGTTTCCCCAAAGTTATCCAGGATCTGATTCTTGGGAGGAAAAAAGTATCTGGTATAATGTACTCATCTGAGGAGCAAAGGCCAAGTTTTGGGCTGCGGGTGGCCGGCCACCCCCATGGCCCGGCCGAGGTCAAAACCAAGGTGAATTAATGGTCGGCCACCACAAATTGGTGTCCTCCCAGATGTCCTCAACATAGCCCTGTGGTCCAAAATTGGAGGAAGTGAAACAGGAGAGAGAACAAGCCATTTTTCAAAGGGGTTGAAAAGGTTCAAATGGAATTACTGGCCGGCCATGTGATATTTGTGTCCTCCCAGGTGTGTACAACACAAATATGTGGTTTGGAGCTGAAGAAAGTGGCCTTAGGGTGGTCAACATTGGCTTTGAAGTGAGAAAAATGGGCGTCGGAGGGCGATGAAGGAATATAACTGATTCTTTGAAACAATTCTTGGCCTCCACCCTTCTATGACCTTCTGGTGATGAAGCAGAGGTCCACAAAAATGAGCAATCGATGCAAAATGAAGGTTCGGGGCAGCTTGTGATCAAGGCCCCAAAAGCTGTTATTAGGCAGGGGTGGTGTTCGACCACAGTGGGTCTCTCGAGACCACAGTGTCCCTCAAAAGGGAGTAAATAAGATGCATGCCAAAATGAGACAAGCGGAGGTAGTTAGGCGGTCCCGGCGAGGCACGGCTGACTGTGACTCAGCAGGAACTGAGCTCAGGAAATGGGAAGAATGGCCTCGACCACGAAATGTAGCCCATAGCCCGAGAGATGGTCTAGGATACCTCTCCCTCCCTCTTAGGAAGAGAAACAGAGAAAACCGAGCTTGGTTCGCAAACCGAGGCAAGGCATAGAAAATTTCGAAAGTTCGGAGGCAGGGCTCACGGCCGAGACTCTGAAACCTCTGGACGAACACGATATGCAACATCACTAAGCGCTCAATCGGTGACGTCTGAGTCTTAAGGTCGGTCAAAAATGGGTTGTCTACAGTTTCCCCTCTTTGACAGAACTCGGAAGTCACAAGTGACGGGAGTGAATGTCAAAGCCCAGAGACGATCCATTTTTGACAAGGCCGAAGACTTAGACAATCATACAAGATGAACAGAGATATGCCGTGGCGTGCATGAGCAAGGGGCAAAATGCAAGCGATATGCCTGAGCGGATGTAACTTAATGATCATGCAAATGCAGCAAGCTGTAATGAAGCAAGTATTCGCAAATAGATGTAACAGTTTTAAGCAAGAATGCAAAGCAACAACTACATTTCATGCAGTTAAGAATGCGGAGAATTGTTCAACTCTCGTCACGTCTCACACGGAGAAGATACGATACCTGCGCGATTCGTCTAGTCGCACCAACTTCAAATGAACCGTACATACAATATCGTGCCTGCGAAAGAGAGAAACTTAACAAGCACAACATGTTTAGCAAGATATATCCAATGTGATATTGAAAGTTCGACAAAAGCGGTGTCGGTGGGTGAATGCATCGCGATCACGAAAAGGCGTCGCGTGACAACGCAAGCTTAAACCTGAAGGCATGGTAATATCAGAAAACATGCATGACAATGCAAGTATGTTCATGAGAATGCAAGTTATGTGCGTGATAATGCAAAAGCGAGCATAAATTAGGGTGCTGCGTTTATTCTGAAACAACGAGCAAGGAAACGTGCGTTTCGGCGAAGGCGACTCGATCGTGGCCTCTGGTTCACCCCCCCGGAGAAGTTACAACATGTTCATGAAGGATACACCTTGATTTTGATGAGTAATGATGAGTCACATGTCAGAAGTTGAAGCTGAAGTTCCGGCGGAGCGGTTTTGCGACAGGACGTGCACTTCTCTTGTACTTTTCCAGATCTCGGGGACTCCAATCTTCCTCAAAATTTGCAGAGAGCTAGGTGAGCATGTGGGGAACACCACCGGCTAGTTTCTTTCCCCTTGGGAGGCCACCGGCCAGGTTTCAAAAAGAGGATGGCCGGCCAGCCCGAATAGGTGGCTGGCTGGCCATTTGTCCAGATTCGTGGGTAATTTTGTCTTTTCACCCTCTTTTCTTTAAATACACTCACCCAAACACTTTAAGCTCATAACTTCAGGTCCGAAATCATCTTCTCCTCCCTCCCAAACCATTTTCCTCTCCAGATCTGAGCTTTAGACGCGTTTTCCAACCCCCCACGCAAGTTGTTTTCGCGAAAACTTTCAGTTTTAAACACTTTGAACAGATTAAATTTTGATTTCGGGGCTTCTTTTCTCATTTTCGTCACTTGAGGTAAGTTTGTCTCAATATTTGGAAGATTTTCTCGGGGGTTGACTTTTGTTGACTTTTGCATTTCCCAAGAGTTGACTTTTGTTGACTTTTTTCAATTTTGGCTCATTTTTGCTCATTTTGCTCCTTTTTGCAGATTTTCTGAAATGACCGGTCATTTTCCTCACGGCGGAGGTCCTCTGGGTGCCGGGGATGATTTTGATGTCATGACTCTGCCTCCGAGGGTTCGACCCTTCATTCGAGAAGTGCATGCAAGCTGCGTTCTTCCATGAGCCGTTTTTCGTCACTTCTTGACTTTATTGGCGAGCACCGGAGATCTGCCTTGTGGGAGCAGTATCACCTCTCACAAGCCGCGAGAGGTATTTACTTCATTTTTTACCTTTTCTGCAACATATTCTGTGTTTTTCATGCACTTCGTGTCTTTGCCATGTTTGTCTGCTCATTTTGAGTAAGCATCTTATTTAGAATGTTTAGTTCATGACACAACATCCTGTTTGCATTTTGAACACACAGTTCAATCACTTGAATTTCTAAACACTGGGCCCATAAATTGATTGTGGACGCACGACACACACTGGTAGGGAATTGAACACACGGCCCAATACTTGAATTTTGAAATGAACACACATAGCCCATTCTTTGATGTCAAACACACAGTTCATTGTTGAGGTGAACACACGGCACACACTGATTGAGAGTTGAACACGCAGCCCAAACATTTGAGATGAACACGTAGCCCATATTTTGATGTCGAACACACAACTCGTCTTTGAGGTGAACACACGGCACACACTGATTGAGAATAGAACACACAGCCCTAAATCGAATTTTCTGAACACACAGCCTAAATTGAAGGTGAACACGCAACACACACTGATTGAGAGTAAAACACCACCCTAACTTTCGGATTTTGATTTTGTGAAGACACCGGCCCAAATTGAAGGTGAACACATGACACCTGCTTGATTGAGAGTAGAACATGCAACCCTAACTCAGATTTTCTGAACACACAGCCCAAATTGACTGGCCTGGACATGGGAGGTTGGCCCATTCCTTACGACGAGGACATGGGCGAATGGGAGGCCGCTTGGATACATTTCTTTGAGACGCCCTTTGTTGATAGAGCTTGGAGAGTCAGATACACTGGTTCTCTTCCCATTTTCGGAGGGAGGGATGGGCCGGGACTCTGAGGAAGCGACGGTATGCCGTGGTTTTCTTATGTTCCTCTTGGGACTACTTTGTTCGCCGATAGAGGAACAGTTGAGCTTTATCATTGGCGCTCTGGTGGACCTATCATAGGTCGAGCCAGTCTGTTGAGGTGGCGGCACAGCTACCCTTCTTGTTACATGGCCGACCTCCATGGCGGGGAGACTTACTTGGCGGTTATTGGAGAGCACAGGAGGTACATCCTCTTGATTTACATATCTGCTCCTCATTACTTGTACATTGCACACACAGCGCACTTTACACTCTGTATTTTGCCCTCAGCACTTTGTATTTACATTACCTTTGCTTTCTTGATTATGGGTCTCTCGTATATTTCGGCGTTAGCCCCGAGTTGGTGGTGGGGGCCTTTCATGACCTCGTACTCACTTTGGTATTCGAGGGCGGCCGTAGAGATCGAGACTCTCTTTTATCTCTGGCGGTATTTAAATCTTGTCGGACGGCGGAGTATTCGAACTCTCGATCCCTTCGTTTCATCTTTGATCTGCCCGTATATTCCGTTGATTGGTTTATGCCTTTGGTTATCCTGATTACATGGCGGCCTTGGGTGCCCTTGGGTGATGGTCTCCGATTTGATATCTTGGGAGGATCGGGTACCTCGATCTGAGATCTGTTGAAGGACGGTTGGTAGAGCATGGTTTTACGGGGAGCGTTTTTTCGTCGGTATGGGGTATACTTCTCGGGACCCTCGCGGCACCTCCGGTCGATATCGCGGATTCTTGATAAACTCTCTTCGGGATGTTGTTAGTGTTATCTTTGAGCAGCGATGCTTTGCTACATCTTGAGGAGGGACTATGCCACTTATCGCCGCGTATATCTAATGCCTCCTTGGCCAGTCGCGTACTCCGTCCTTGAGGCTCTTTGGTGTGCCATCTTGGTCGGGCTCGTGCTATAGATATCCCTTTCTCCAGCGAGTGATGCGTCTAGAGGTGGGGGTGGGTCGGTTCCTCCGATCCCTCCGACTCTTCATCAACCTGGGTGGCCAGACATGCCGATCGAGTTGACGAGTTGGCGATTTGGGGCTCCTTACCAGGTCTCGCTGGAGCCTTCCCTTCCTGACCATAGATATGTCAGAGATCCTGATTCACCATCGGTATGCTTTATAGCTTTGATTTATCAGTCGGATACTTGTACATTCATTCCTTCTTGATAGTTTTGCATTTGTATCTGACCTCTGTTGAGTGCGTGGATGAGATGCTTGGAGTGATGGCGCATTTGAGGGCATGATCTGCGGAGGAGAGCCTGGTGGCCATTATGGGTGTCTGAGTCTTGTTCATCTTTCTTGTATTTATCATATTTACGATGACCATTTGGTTTTGAACATTCTCTGCATTGATAAATTTGTTTGTGTAGAGCACATTTGACACACACCCCACTCATCTTGTACTTGCATCGATTTTCATATTTGAGCGATGTATTCAACTCTTCACTTTCGGATGCCTCCTGTGTATGTGCTCACTTGTGGGCAGACCACCAGGCCTTCTCAAGGAGGTCGATCTTGGACCTTTTGGTAGCTAGGCCATCTGGGCCCTTCGAGGGTGGGCCATCGGGCCTTCAGGAGCTCGAGGAGGTCCTCTCATGAGCCGGGCACATGTTATAGAGGCGGGCGATGAGGATGAGGAGGAGGAGGTCGTGACCGTCGATCGGAGACATCCGAGGAGGATTCCGGTCTTGGTTAGGGAGTGGAGGCGAGGTGAGGATCTGCTTGGGATGGTGATGGTGGTGCAGAGGTTGCCTCGCAGAAGAGGATGAGGAGGGCCCCTCATTCCCGCTCCCAAGGGTATTGATGCTGCTGTTTCTTGCTTTATTTTCCTTTTTGCTAGTAGTTTGTAGCACTTTGCATATAGTTAGGCAGTTTTATTTTCTGTAAAACTTGTACTTTATTTGTAAAAGGAAATATAATGGGGCGAAACAGTTTTTGAAAAAGTGTTGTATTTTTATGCTCTCAGCATCGCATCGCATCATTTTGCACAAAAATGGGATTGAATGGAAATGTGCCTTTGTGTATTTCTTAGGTCGGAGTAATGAATCGACGCAACAAATCAAACAACTCGACTCACTAAGAAATAACAGAATCTTAGCAAGTTTACAACTCGATAAGCAAAATACAACAATGTTAACGACTCGATAAACAAGACTTAACAAAATTGCGTAAACAAAGAGTAACAACTCAAAACACAAAATACGACAGCTCGACAAAACTTACAACTCGATAAACAAAACGACAACTCGAAAAGCAAAAATTATAACTTGATAAACAAAATAAAGCATACTTCGGACGGTCAGGCGTGAGCATATCAGAAAGAGAAATGGAGGCCTTGATACACGATGCTTGGAAATGCTGGAACTTTCCTCTGGAGGCAAAAGCAGGACCAAAGGCATACATTGGAGCATGGTAGGCCACTTTTTGGGCCGGTCGGACGGTTTGTATCTGAAGAAATGTGGCGGCCGACTAGAAAAGCGTGGCCGGCCACTTATTCAGCGGTAGTCAAATTTTGACCGTGTCCCACTGAATAGTGTCCCATCCTCTATAAAAGCTCCAACCGGGACTCATTCATTTCATCATTGCTTTGCACAAAAATGGAGGCATTTCTCATAGAAAACCTCACATCTTGGATCTCTTCTCTAGATGGCTCGGAAAAGTTGAATTTCAGGGTTTGACGAATGCACTATTCCCCAGTGCACTCCTGCACTTTCCTTCCTTCATCTTGGCGAGGTTTTGGAACCCAGTGGCATGTTTGACTTCGGCGGGCAAGAGGTATGTCCAACTTTTGAAGATTTTCGGGTTTGATGGAATCTGAGCAGCTGCGAAGAAATTACGCCTCAAATTCGCTTTGGCCCGCCCAAGCTTTAGAAATATGTGGGCTCACCATGCATGATGCTCGGTCTTTGCTGCAGCGAGGCTGGGCGTTCTCGGCTTGATCCATCGCTTTTACGATCTTTGGCGACGGCAACCATTATTAGCAAGGCTTTGACAACCGCCCTTTGCTTGTGTATGCTATCACTTTGCTCACTTGAGTTTGGTGGATCTAGCATCCGTCTGGTTGAAGTTGCTCACGGCTTGAGAGAAGGAAAGAGCTATATCACTATGACATTGGCCGAGACGCTGATGGGTTTGGATGCTTTCTATCGTCGGGAGACGACTAGATTTGCAGGGAGTCCACTATTGCTACAGGTAATGTTTCCCACCCAATCTCGCATATATATTTGCTCACATCACTCGGCCCTCAGGCTCGGTTTTTCTCACAAAAATCCTCTTCTTACTTTTCTTTCATCGCATATCTCTCTATTCTTTATTCTCTCATTTTTCATCCCTCCCCAGGTATGGTTGATGGATAAATTGCAGGTTGTGGACTCTTGTCCAGCCTACTCGACCAGCGACTACTTCTTTCATAGCAGCTTAGTTGATGCCCTTGATGAAAGGTGGTGGTTATTTGGATGTGCAACTTGTCTGCGGTCGCATTGCTTGGCGCCCTTGGCTCAATCTCGGCAATGGGTTATAGCATGTCGGTGATCGGGATTGATTGATTAGTCGACCCTTGTGTATTCTACTTTCCGTTCGGTTCTGCGTCGGTTTGGTCATGATCGGACTTGCCCACGCAGGGGATTAGTATCCGTTTGCTTTCGGTCAGTGCACAACTTGCCCGATATGCCCACGGCATGGAGGACTAGAGAACTCTGCCCCGCCCTACTTTCAAGCGCACTTTGTCGGCGAGTCTTTGGGATTGGCTCAATGAGGAGGCCTGAGCCGGGCACTTGGCATCGAGAGGCCGACTAGCTTTAGGAGGCGCGAGGACACTGACTTGACTATGCCCAGTTATTACTTGATTAGTACTTTCAAGTTTTCATTATGAGTGTAATAAAAGCAACTTCAATTGTATGCAAGAAGCGGAGAACTACATTTTGAAATCAATGAAATTGAAGGTTAATAGTCTTGAAAATTTTCGCTTTGGTCCAAAAATGGTCTTAGTTGTGAAAAGATTAATTTGAACAAAGTCAACTTTTATTAAAACTTTTCAAAACTATTTTCGATATGGATCGAGCTGGACACGCTGAGATCATCCGAGATGCACAACCGGATCTAACAAGCTGGAAAGTTGCCCTAGTTTGAATAATGCTTTGACAGCGTGTGTAGCGGAAAGTTGCCCCTAGTCTGAATAACCTTTGTCTGGGAGATCGCGATGAATGCTGATGGACAAAGATGACTGAGATGATTAATATGGACAAAGTTGATCGGGGAAAAGGTTGTGGCTGAACTTCAGAATGAAGCTGCCTACGTATCCCAAGGATGGGAATCAAGCCTTACGTAGTTCAGGCTCAGGTTCGCTCGGGTATTTTCACTCTCCTTTTGCGCTCTAATTTTTGCCAAGGCCGCCCTTTGCGGGTTTTCAACCTTGCGAGCTCAGTTTTTATAATTTCAAATTTTTTGTGCTCTGAGTTTTGCCTAGGTCGCCCTTTCGGGTTTTCGGCCTAGCGAGCCTCTCATGGGTAATATTTCTTCAACTTGTCCATGTTGATCGGTTGGGAAAACACTAAGCCATCTAGATCCATCAGAACCACAACTCCACGGACAGTTGACTTGATGATGTAGGGGCGGTCAATTGGAGTGCGAACTTGCTTGGAGTGCGTGGATGGGAGCTCGGTTGTCTTTGAGCACCAAATCTCCTTTTTTCAAATTCCTGGACTTAACCTTCTTGTTGAAAGCCCGGGCGATTCTGTGTTGATAACCTTGGACATGGTACAGCGCTTTCAATCTTCTTTCATCGAAAAGCATGAGTTCCTCAAATCTGCTCTGCTACCAATCTGCCTTGGCTATTTGACACTCGGCCAATACTCGTAATGACGGGACCTCAATCTCAATGGGCAGAATGGCCTCCATCCCATAAACCAATGATTCTGGTCGCCCGATGAAGTTCGATTGAAGTCTGGTAGCCCCTGAGCGAGCAGCTTATCGGCCGATCTGGTTGGTTTCCACCATCTTCTGCAGTATGTGCTTGATATTCTTGTTGGTGGCCACAACCGCTCCATTGGTCTGCGGCCGATAGGTAGACGACTTATGAAAAGCCACATTGTATTTCTCCAACAAATCAATCACCTCCTTCTTGCAGTGGGAACCATTGTCTGAAATTATTTCGTTTGGGACCCCGTAGCGACAGATGATGTTGTTTCTGATAAATTTTACGACGTGCGAAGCCTTCAACACCGCATAAGATTGGGCCTCAACCCACTTTGTGAAATAATCTATCGCTACCAAGATGAACTCATGCCCATTCGACCCCTTGGGCGTAACAGCTCCGATTACATCAATTCCCCAGACTGAAAATGGCCATGGCGAAGTCATGTTGTACAGCTTTATCGGCGGAATGTTCATGCGATTTGCATGAATCTGACATTTGTGGCATCGCCGGACGAAACCAATACAATCCTCCTCCATGGTGGACCAGTAATAACCCTGTCTGAGGATCTTCCGTGCCAACATTACCCCATTCATGTGCGCACCACATTCTCCCGTGGATGGATTCCATCGGGCAGCTTTGACTCTTGGCATCAACGCACAATTTATGCATTCCTAGATGACCCTTTTACACAATTTACCCGCGAGATGATGGGCGAGCGCCATTCTCTGATTGCCCTTTTGTTTTGGCATTTACCTGGCGGGTATGCTTCTTTCTCCAAGTTCTAGATGTTGTAATACGGGGTTTTTAATCACGAACTTCATCTATAGCGACAGCAGGCTTCGTGGCGGTGCAAATTTACAGTCGATGATATTTGGGCGCATCCAGGATTCCTGCGGGATGTCTATCATAGAAGATAGAGTTGCTAAAGAATCTCTGAACTGTTGTTCTCTCTTAGTAGATGAGTAAAACTTAGCTTCTCAAAGCGAGAATCGATAAATCAAAGATGCAGTGATACATCATCATCTTTTCCTCTTTTACTTTCCGGTCTCCTTTGGCTTGAGACACAACAAGGTTCGAGTCCCCAATGACGTCCAAGTCTTGCCCTAGTTCGAGTACGCTTCTAGACCCGACAATACCGCCTCGTATTACCTTCGTTGTTCGAGACTTTGAATCGGAGTTTGAAGGCTAGAGGATCTGAGGAATTGTCGGGTGCTATCGGCAACACCCTTATCCCATACCGTATTGATTTGGCGCTCGTCAAAGTACATCATCAAGTTTCATCATCGATGTGTAAAATGGCTTCATCACGGGAATAAATACTCGACTACTTCACCCCTTCCCTTTGGATGGTTGGCTAAGAACTTCTGCCCTTTGCCCTTCCTTTGGCCCGACTTCTTGGCGTTACATACTTTAGATCAAATTCGAGAAACAGCGACAACCAGCGAGCTAGCCTACATAAGTCTTTGGTTTCTCGAAAAAGATATTTGATGGGATCAAATCGTGAAACCAACATTACGAGTGAGCTAACGGTAGTGCGCGATTTCACTGGTAGCCCATACCAAAAGCTAAGCAAGCCTTTTTCGATTGGGGTGTAGCGGGTTTAGTACTCGACATCTTCTTCTTGCTGAGATAGTAGATGGCTCTCTCCACCTTGTCTTCTGATTTTTGTGCCAGCATGCAGCCCATTGTAGTTTCAGTTACTGGCAGATACAAAATCAACGGTTTCCCTGGTTCTGGCGGTGACAACACGGGCGGGTTCTGTAAATATTCTTTAATCTGTTCAAAAGCAGCTTGACATCGGCCATCTTATGAATTGCACTTTACCCAGAAAGCCTCGCACCTCCTTTTTAGTCCTTGGTGGTGGCATTTCTAAGATGGCCTTGATTTTGGAAGGGTCGACCTCGATGCCCCTTTGTGTGATCAGAAACCCTAACATTTTTCCCGCTGTAACACCGAATGTACATTTCTGAGGGTTTAGCCGCAACCGGAATTCCCTGATCCTTTGGAAAAACTTGTGCAAGGTGGTGTAGTGGCCCTCTCTTTCCTTAGATTTGACAATCATGTCGTCCATGTACACCTCAATCTCTTTGTGGATCATGTCGTGTAATATCGTGGTCGCGACCCGTTGATAAGTAGCTCCAGCGTTCTTCAACCCAAATGGCATGACTCTATAGCAGTATGTCCCCTATGGGGTGGTTAATGCAGTCTTTTCCTTGTCTTCTGGTGCCATTACTATCTGGTTATAACCTGAGAAGCCATCCATAAATGAAAGCAATGCGTGTCTTGCTGTGAAATCCACCAACTCATCAATATGCGGTAGGGGAAAGTCATCCTTCGGACTAGCTCTGTTCAAATCCCTGAAGTCCACGCATACTCGGATCCTGCCATCCTTCTTCGGCACCAGAACAATGTTGGCCAACCAAGTCGGATATTCTGATACCAGCAGGAAGCCTGTGTCGATTTGCTTGGTGACCTCTTCCTTAATTTTGAGAGCCCAGTCCGGGCGGATCCTCTGATTTCTACTTGCGGTCGGGCCTCGGGGTCAAGGGATCGATCTTTGTACAATCTCGAGGATCGATTCGGGCATGTCTTCGTGGGACCCGCGAAAACATCTTTGAAATCTTTTAATAAAGTGACTAAGCGCTCGCGTTCCTCCGAAGACAACGTGGACCCGTCTGGACGGTAGCGGGTCCTCCGATCAATGTTCCGCGGTAGTGATTTCATCCATTAAAGGTTTGACAAATCTCTCTTGCTCTTGCTCAATTAAACGTTGCAAAATCGGAGGAACTTCGTCCTCGTCGTTTTCATCAAAGTTTTGAAAGTCTGAATTAATGCAATAAATCAAGGGCACAGAAAAGTATTCAGAAACCATAGTTACTTGATTCTCGTTAAGTTCATCCAAATCGTCCGATTTATTTACAGGCTCAAATGAAAAGGAAAAAACTGACCTGAAGCGGAATCGGCATCCGGGTGATCATCCCCAAGATTACCAGATTCAAACTCAATCGAGCTGGAACCTGATTCCGACTCACAAGACTCAATGAAATCAGATTCCGGCTCACTACGACCAGTCTTTCTTTGGACAAAAATCCTCCTCGTATTGCCAAGTGAGAGGGTGTGATAGATGCATCAAAATAGTTCTTTGGTAGGCCATGTAGTTTCATCCCCAATCATGGAAACCGAGAAGTTATCCCCCAAGCACTTATGGTCGATCGGGGATCAGAAAGTAGACATGCCAGCGTTACCCCCATTTCAAATTCTATGCCCTCAGGATCCACTGCTTTACACTGTTCAACCTCAGCTGATGGGTCTGTCTGCTCTGTGGCAACGTCATCCCCGGATAGTTGCAAGTCGAAGAAGATCTTAAAATTTGGCACGCGTTTCTTCTCCGCATTTAGCCACGGCTCTGGGAAACCGCAAAATGGAAAGTCCTCCCCCTCCCGGACAAAGCGTCCGTTCAGGGTACCCTGAATGGGCCTATGGATTAACTCAAAAGGCTTCCCAGCCTGCTTTGCTTTGGCTCTTCCGGCCATTTCTTTTCCCTTCCTCACCCAGTCCTCTTTGGTGGGCAGATAACCCAAGCCAAAGGTATGAGGGTTGTGTGGCACTTGACCAATCTTTAGCGCGTCTTCGGCGCTTCTTCCTAATCCCATCCGGGGATGTGTTGTAGCTTGTTCATAAGGTAGGCAGTTGAGCAGCGATGTACACTCCCTCATTCCTGACCATGATATTCGCACCACCCGGGCCTCGACCAAAGTGAACCACGATAAGAAAACATCCTCTATCCGTGCTCGATTTCCAAGGCGGTGTGGACACCTTTGGCGGCGGATGGATTGATGAATTCGAAAACAATAGCCACCTTCCGTGAGAATACTTCAACATCGATGTAGAGTGGAAGAAGCGCCTTCACTTGGTGCGACCACGGCGCCCAAAGTAGATTGAAGGTTGAGGAGCGTCAAGACATGAAATTCAATGTTATGTTGTCGGACCAACAGAGTATGAATTTTGTCAGTCCCCATCACTTCCCTGCTAGTATTATCATATGCTCTGATCACCTGAGTAGTCGGCCACGAAGTCGCATGCTTCAACCGATTACATCTGTTGATACGGTAGGCGGAACATTGATAGCGGACCGGTATCAACAAGTACCACCGGTATCCACTTATCTCTACATTCTATGGAAACATAGAGGTTTGTTATGATTTGTGCCCTCGGTAGTTCTTTAATGCGAAAAAGGTTAATGCGGGGAACTTCCTCCGGAAAGACCGTGACCAATTTGCTCTGGTGTAGTATCTATAGAGTTTGGCCTTGTCCATAGCGAGATAGGACAGCTGTGCGTATGTACTCGCGGCCATAAGCGATCCCAGAGATGGAGATATGCTTGTATCTTCTTCAATTGCTTGAGCACGACTTCTTCTTCAATCTGTTTCTCATACATTTCTCAACTTCTTTGTCTTTCCCGGATGCCTCGGGTTGGTCTAAGTCTTTGGGGCTTGAAATCTGCCACTTCTTGTCATATAGGCGACCTCGTCAATATACGGTATCATCACGGTTGGTTACTTCCCAATCCTCATACGTGTGGGCAAGACATAAGTCATCGTCTTCCCACCACATTCCGTCGGCGGTAAGCAGACACTGTCGACTCCGGTATGCTCGTACCCGCAGCACCTTCAATCCTCATGCCCGCAGCATTCTTTGTTCCCGTGCACACAGCACTCTCGATCCCCACATGGGCCTTAGCTTTTCTGATTCTCTCAGAATCCTCAGATCTTTGTTGTTCCAACTACGTCAGTACAGCTGGTGGTTCAATACTTCCTGCATTTATAATCCTCAAGTTTTGAGCGAAATTCTTAGTGCCGGCGCTCTCCGGCGGTGGATTCTGACTCTCAGCCTTTCCGGCCATCACTGATACTCTCGCCCTACTTGCCTTGCAGTTGATATTCTCTGACGTCACGGTTGATCATCTAACCATCCGGTAACCTGCCGACTCCTCATATTGAACGGTTGATTCTTTGTATCACGATTCTTAGTCCTTTGAAGCGGAGGTTGGCAAGGTCCTCTCCTACGGTTGTTAGATCATCCGTTCCCCGTTCAAATTTGTCCCCCTGAATCACACATAACTCTACTTTTTCTGGCAGCCCTACACTCATCTCAAACTGGCCCACTGACTGGATGTATTCCCTCGGATCATAAGCTCCTTCAGCAAGATTCCCAGACTGTTCAATCTCAAACTCAGCAACTCCCATTTCCTTTGAAATCTGCCCTGTCCCATCTTCGGTGGTCACCACCACTGGCTCAGATTGGGTTGTGGAGATATCCATCATGCACAAGTCAGTGCAGACAGGAAGGATCACCTCCGGCTTAGGTAGGTGGGATGGGGTGATATAGATACTAGGACCGTAAGACACGACCCCAGTTTGGATGAAGTTGATTCTGTTGGAAGGAGGGGCTTGGTTATGTGGTGGGAGAGGATTTGTCGTGACGTTGGGTTTTTTGGGAGGCACGATAACCTGCTTGTCAATAAGATCCTGGATCTCATGACGCAATATGAAACAACGGTTGGTATCATGACCGTGCTATTGGTGATCTGTGATATTTTCTTGGTCATGAGAGGAGAGTGGATTTGGTAGTGGCCTCGGCTCTAGGCGTCAAATGCTTCTTCTGATTAACACCCCAAAACCGTGCGCGGGGGCATATAGAGGGTGAAGGTTCTTTGGCCTCTGGGTTGATATTTGGTGTTTTGGTATTGCTTCGGATCGCGAGAAAAGGCATGGTGTCGTGGGTCTTGGGGAGGGAGTGGTGGTGACCATGCTCACCTCTGAAGCTCGTCTTGATTCTTGGCGCCGCTTGGGCTGCGTTATTATTACGGTTGAAAGTCATACAGGTTGCTCCTTATCACAGTCGATCGGACCTTGTTTTATAACATCCTCGTCTGTACCCCCATCTCGTGTAAATCGAGAAGGTGGGAAAGGAAATCTGATCATCTTCTGCATCAATTTAGGTTGGAGATTGCACAATCATCTGATTTGATCTTTGTCTGTAGGCCTCAAAGTCATCATCGATGCCTTTGCCCTCAACGAGTTCTGAAGTCGAGAAAGTCTCATTGGGTTCTGCCTCGTTGTTTGAGATCACGAGTTGTAATCTCGTCGTGTATTATCTGCAATCTTGTGCAACAAAGGCTTGACCATTTCATCGACTTCTTTTACCTCATCTTCTAACCCGGCGTGCGGATAGGTTTGCCACACTCGACAAAGTTCGGCCAAATAGGAAAAGCTTTGTGGTCGGGTTAGGCCCATGGGCATGAGGATGTCTGAGAATAGCGAAGATGGACCATGGGATCTCCGGACCGTCGAAGCGGTCAATTTGTGGCATCTTGAACTGTCGGCAATGTTACGGCTACATCGGTGTACCCATCTTGATGTCAGGAATGGCTTTACCTTGTGATTTCTTGTAAAGCTTCTCAAGCTTGCTTTCGGTTTAAATTTGTATGGTCTATCTCGAAGTCGAAAGGAGAGTCGGGTGGTTGGGTGTATGAGTCTTGGGCGGTTGAGGTGGAAGCGGGCGGAGCTAGCCCGTTGGAAGGTTTGTGTCCTCTTGGATATTACGGACATTTGTACGGTGTTACGGGTGTTTGGTAGAGCATTACGAGCAGTAGGAACTGCTTTCGGGTAATAGGGGCCTGGTGGAGGAGGAACACGATGTGAAGCGGATCTGGCGATTCTATTGCGACCTAGTAATGAGCTCGGCCTCTTTGAGCCATGGTACGTAACTTTGTTAGCAAAAAATTGCTTGGCGGATGGCATCCTCTGCATCTGTCTCATACTCTCTTGCATTTGCGCATCATTTCCTCTATCCGGCCATATTACATTGGTCGGTATTGGCCGGTAAGTGTATCTCTATGGCGGGAACAGAAATCCCAACTTTGTTTCTTTGCTAAAGTAACCATTGTCCGGTAATCCTGCTCGACACTTCTGCGCCTCCTTGGCCTTCTTCTAACAAGCGGGGGTAGGGTGGAACCTTTGGATGTTAATCAACGGATCCTCGGATCGATTAGTCGGTGACCTCGTGTCCAAAGTGTTTGGGAATATCTCTTGGTTCGGAAGCAATTGTGCTAAAAACCCTGTCCCTAGCAAAAAGATAAATAAAGCGAAAAGGAAATAAACAACCAGATAAACGGACATCATAACAGCTTAAATTAAATACACAACACACGGCTGGGCATAACAACACACGGTTGGTAAGCTGAATACACACCATCCTCAAACACTGATCAATATCCCTGAATCACTGTCCCCAAAACTGAATCGGATACCCGCAGATAACTGATTCTCAAATACTGACTGATGCCCGAACTCATAAACTGATGCATGCATTCTGTGAGAGCGCACTCTAAAAGCACATATGAGATAAGTGAGAGCCAAAACACCCTTATGTTGGGGTAGGGTTTCCTTGTCCTATTTTGTCGAGAGCTAGGGTTTCATTACGCCTTGACGGTTTCAAACAACCTATAAGCGGGTAAGCAACTTTGTCCTAGTTTGGAATGGTCACTATGGATCCGATATGCACTAGGTCGAATGGTCAAAGGTGCCCGGTAAAAGCGGGGTTTGTGTTCCCATCTTGGCGAGCCCACAACGGTCGACCTTATGGTCATGCCATGACAAGACAAGCCTCCGACAAACCGTTCGAGAATAGCGAGATGGCAAACCACGGTGTCTTAGGCGCACCAATGCAAATGCAATGCAAAAACACACAAGTGTAGTCAAAACCGAGATATCATGAGTTGAGTCAAGTTCTCTAAATCTCGGTGATGCGCCGAAGCGTAGGCGTCCCCGAACGCCCGGAGGGTTAAGTCCGTTCCGTTCATATTGGGGTCACTACGGTTCAAGGACTCAAATGTCACGGTTCTTAATCTTGAACCAAAGAGTCCAAATCCGCAAATCGATTTTGAAAAGATTTTTTGAAAAGAAGTGCCAAACATAGGCGCTTTGCGGATCTGAGTCGCCACCTAAATATTTTATTTTGGAAATTTAGGAAACCACGACTCGGTGCCAAAGGCCGCGTGTTTGTCATCACCAAAGTTTCCTCGGCTCGGGAACTTGGATGCGATTGGGAAGGTCGCCGTGGCACCCCTTCGCTGATCAAGGCAGAGCCTCTACTAACCATGATATCTATTTTTGAAAACATTGTGTGTTCTTATTTCAGTTATTAGCCTAGGTTACTATGTGATGCGCACAGCATACAAGTATAGACTGGATCGTCTGAATTGGAACAAAACATTTCATGCTTGTTTGTTTGAAAATGGTTTGATGGTGCTACTCGCAAGTAGGCTAAGACGTGGATTTGCCACCCTCGGGTGGGCTTAAGAAAACATGATTTTGCTACTATCTAGTGGGTTTTAAAAGAAACATTTGATGAATATTTCCAATCCAAATAACCCAACCTCCACCCACAGGCATTCAAGCAGTTATATCACATAAGGAAATAGCCTCAGGGTAAGCATGCTATCATGGCAGTCACTCACACGCATGCAAGGATGCTAAAGCATAAAACTCACCGAGTACTCCAAGCCAAAACAGAAACTCATTAGAAATCATGCATGATCCTAAATATACAGGATTGCCTAATGCAACAAATGCAAAGATGCAAACTATAGCAGGCTCGGCTATTCTAAACATGGCATATGGAATGCTACAGCTAACATGTATTCAACTTGGAATTGAAATACAAATGCAGTTAGTATGATCTTGAGAGCTGGCGCGTGCAAGATAGATGAATGAATGCAAACATGCTATCATACTGTATGCTAATTGAAACATGCCCTAATCTAACCATCATAAGCAGGTAAATAAAAGGGAAGAAAGACGTGGGGTTGGAAGACATACATCACACTCACCCACACTTATTACAATTATGCCCCCGCGCAGAGTGTCCGAATAAATATACAGTCCTGAATAAAAGAATATTACAGTCTAAATAATACAGTCCAAAATGTGTACAAATTCCTAATTAATTAACAAATTAACTAAGAAAGCTGTAAAATTGGCATGCAAGCCAGGGACTGCCTTAATTCCACTCCGGGTGATGAATGATGCATGTTCGGGTTGCCTTTGTGCAGAAATCCATGACGATGTCCCAATTAGCCTCAGTTTGCACCTGTTCTTGAAATGCGTGCCAAGCTCCGAAAAGTTGCTGATTCTTCATTTTGCTGCAACAGAGAGTAGGAAAGGGGCATGGCAATGTATTTTCATAAATGTATGCATGTCTCGATCCTCGTGCCACCAATCACGCATATCGATGCATGATGGCCGAGGAGCCCAATTGCACAACTCGATATAGAATGAATGCAAATGAAAACACAACAAGACCTCACTCCATCATGGATGATCCAGTTAATGGGTGGTAGGGAATTGAGACACGTTCGTCACTTGAGTGCAGGCGTACCTCGTTTCTCGTACCCGGGCTAACTCCTATCCCGAACACGATGTAATATGCATGACATGCATGAAATGCAACTAAGATACAACCTAACATGCAAAATGCTACGAAATGGCATACACGATGCACGAGATGAGATGGCATACACAATGTGCTAATATACAACCTAGCATACACAATGCTATGGAATGAAATGGCATACACAATGCAATATGGACTTACACTAACATGAGTGGACCTCAGCCACACTCACATGAGAGAACATAAGATGAAAATGAGACAACTCGAAATACGTGCACGCGTGCACATAAGCAGACCGAACCTCTGACACGGAATGCCACTCTAACAAGACATGGAAAAACACAAAAAATGGCATACTATCATGCAAAAATCAGAGGTAAAATGAGATGCAAAACAGCCCCGAAACCCGGTAAAATAAAACTCGATGCATGAAACGAGTCCCGAAATACGGGTTTTGGCGCATGAAATGGCCTATAACTATACAATGCATACATAATTTGAATATGAAATGAAAAGACAGAAGCAAGGCAGCCCTGAGACAAGCATTTTTACAGTTTAGAGTGAGGCCAAACAGTGGGCCCAGGTAAGGCTAAATTAGCATACAAAAATGGCTTCGCAAGGGAGGTAATGAAGCAAGTCACAAATTCTGGCCTCAAATAGAGAAGGGGCCTTCTACAATATTTAAGAGGGACCAAAAATATGATGTTTTACAATTTATGACAGGTCCCAAAAACAGATACAAGTATGCCAAAGATCTCATGCAAGAAATGAGCCAACAAAGGGGCAAAGAAGCAAGTGGTGCATGGAGGTCTCAAACAAGTGAGCGACCTTCAACAATGTTGAAGAGGGACCCAAAAGAAGGATTTTTACATTTGATGGCCGAGATCAAAACAGTGTACAAATAGGCTCAAAATATCATGCAAAATGAGGCCATCAAAAGGGCTATAACATGAAGTATACAAAGGGTGTCTCAAATAGCCATATACTCTTAATAAAACATGAATAGGGGGTCAAAATAGGGCCATTTTCAGTTCAGACAAAAGTCCAAAAATAGAGACACAATAGGCTAATAAATCATGCAAAAAAGGGGGCCAAAGAGAGGTACAATGGCAAGTGGTATATGGAGGTCCCAAATAGTGGTGAGCCCTTCTTCAATGTTGAAGAAGGGCTCAAAATAAGCTCAGTTACAGTTTATATCATGGCTCAAAACAGATTACACATAGGCCAAAAATACTATACAAGATAATAGCATACAAAGGGATATTGAAGCAAGTGTAAAATGGGGGTCCCAAACAGGGTAAGACCCTTAATGAAATAGAAAAATGAACTCAAAAAAATGACATTTTCAGTTATGGCCGGAGCTCAAAACAGCAAGCAAAAAGGGCTAAGAAAACTTCCAAAAATGAGCTAAAAAGGGGGAAACGAATCTTACCCTTGAAGACTAATCCTTTGCTACTTCTTGGACCAAGAAAAGCTACCTCCTAGCCTCTGAGAAGACCTCCAAGCTGCTGGAAATGGAAGTGGTAGTGTAGTGCTAGGTGGTGGTGTGAAAAAGGGGTAGAACTTGGTTGCTTTTGAGGGTTAAAGAGAGAGATGGAGGGAGGTATGTATATGCAAGCTCAAGGCAATTTTTCCAACCCTTGGACCAATGTTGGAGGCCAGTTATATAGACCAAAGAGGGGGAGAAAAGGATGGAAAAAATGGGGGGAAAACATGCCAAGTTTCCCCCCAAAAGTTGTCCCCCCCGGATACAGATTCTTGGGAGGGAAAAAGTATACAGCTGTAATGTACTCATCCTGAGGAGCAAGGCCGACCAGGTTTTGGAGCTGCAGGTGGCCGGCCAGCCACCCCCCATGGCCGGCCGGCCAGGGGTCAAAAAGGCCAAGGTGAATTAATGGCCGGCCACCACAAATTGGTGTCCTCCCAGATGTCCTCAACACAGCCCTGTGGTCCAAAATTGGAGGAAGTGAAATAGGAGAGAGAACAAGCCATTTTTCAAAGGGGTTCAAAAGGTTCAGATGGAATTACTGGCCGGCCATGTGATATTTGTGTCCTCAGTGTGTACAACACAAATATGTGGTTTGGAGGTGAAGAAAGTGGCCTTAGGGTGGTCAACATTGGCTTTGAAGTGAGAAAAATGGGCGTCGGAGGCGATGAAGGAATATAACTGGTTCTTTGAAACAATTACTAGCCTCCCACCCTTCTATGACCTTCTGGTGATAAAAGCAGAGGTCCTGCCAAAATGAACAGCCGATGCAAAATGAAGGTTCGGGGGCGAAATCTGTGATCAAGGCCCAAAAAGCTGATGTTAGGCAAGGGAGTGGTGTTCGACCACAGTGGGTCTCTCAGACCTGAGTGTCCCTCAAAGGGAGTAAATAAGATGCATGCCAAAAGCAAGACAAGCGGAGGTAGTTAAGCGATCCCGAATCGAGACACGGCTGACTTCTCAAAACCGGAAGGCTCCAGGAAATGGGAAGAATGGCCTACGACGACGAAATGTAGCCCACGGCCACTGAGAGATGGTCTATGAGACCTCTCCCTCGCTCGAGGAAGAGAAACAGAGAAAACCGAGCTTGGTTCGCAAATCGAGGCAAGGCCCTGAGCGCCCGAAGTTGAAGGCAAGGCTCACGGCGAGACTCTGAAACCTCTGCCGAACACGATATGCAACATCACTGGCGCTCAATCGGTGTGTCGAGTCTTAAGGTCGGTCAAAAATGGGATGTCTACACCCACCAGCACACATTCTTTCGCGAGCTATTTTCTATCACTTCACTGACTTTGATGAGCGAGCGCCCGGGGATCTCCTTCTGCAGGAGCCAGAGTATCACTTCTCTCATGAGGCACGAGAGGCATTTACTTCGTTTTCACCTTTTCTGCAACATATTATGAATTTTTCATGCATTCTGTTTGCATTCTGAACACATGGTTCAATCACTTGAATTTCTGAACACTCAGCCCATAAATTGATTGTGAACATAAGGCACACCTTGGTTGAGAATTGAACACGCAGCCCAAACACTAATTCTCTAAACACACAGTTCGAATCGAAGGTGAACACGTGGCACACACTGATTGAAATTTGAGCACGCAACCCAAACATTGATTTTTTGAACACACAGCCCGAATTGAAGGTGAACACGCGGCACACACTGATTGAGATTTGAACACGCAGCCCAAACACTGATTTTCTGAACACACAGTCCAAATTGAAGGTGAACACATGGCACACACTGATTGAGGTTTGAACATGCAGCCCAAACATTGATTTTCTGAACACACAGCTCGAATTGAAGGTGAACACACGGCACACACTGATTGAGATTTGAACACACAGCCCAAACACTGATTTTCTAAACACACAGCTCAAATTGAAGGTGAACACACGGCACACACTGATTGAGATTTGAACACGCAGCCCAAATATTGATTTTCTGAACACACAGCTCGAATTGAAGGTGAACCGCGGACACACTTGATTGAGAGTTGAACCATGACCAAACACGATTTTGAACACACGGCTCGAATTGAAGGTGAACCGCAGCACACACTAATTGAGAAATTTGAACTTCGCACAAACACCGATTTCTGAACACGATCCGCTTACTTTATTTTTCACACCTATTCATTTTATTTGCCGCAGCTTATTCATTTTATCTTTGAAATATGTATTCATTTTGAATCACGGTGACTTCTTACCTTTGTCTTGAGGTATGGCTCTACCGTGGCGAAGATTGGTATCTTGCGAGCTCCTGGAGGCTGTCCGAGATTTAGTTGACTTGGCGGGGTTCGGGCCTTTCTGCTGTGGGCTATCTCGTTGTCCTGCCAGGAGGACGTTGATGGCCGCGTTGGTGGAGAGATGGTGGGACACCATCAACTCCTTCTATTTTTCTGCCACGGGGGACTTGACTATGACCCTGCTGACTTTGCTGTATTGACTGGCCTTCACGTGGGAGGTTGGCCCATCCCTTATGATGAGGACATGGGCCAGTGGGAGGCCGCTTGGATATATCTACTGGGGGCTCGCCCGCCTGTTGATAGATCTTGAGCGGTCCGATACAGTTCTCTTCCCATTTTGGAGGTGGAGATGGGCAGGACTCTTGAGGAGGCAGCTCAGTATGCCCGTGGTTTTCTGATGTTCCTCTTCGGGACTACTTTGTTTGCCGATAGGAGGAACATTGTTGGGCTATATCTGTTGAGTGCTTTGGTGGACCTATCACAGGTCGGGCGCTATGATTGGGGTGGCGCCGGCTTGGCTACTCTTTACTGCTACATGAGTGCGACCTCCCGCGGATGGGGGGGCTTACTTGGTGGCTATTGGAGAGCTTGGGAGGTATTTTTTGCCCTCTTGATTCACATTTCTGCCCCTCATTACTTGTATATTGCACACACGGTGCACTTTACACTCTGTATTTTTCCCTCAGTGCTTTGCGTTTACATTCTGCACTGTTTCCCACAGTTATGGGTCTATGTGTATTTCCCGACATTAGCCCCAGAGTTGGTGGTGGAGGGGCCCCTCGTGACCCCGTACTCACTTGTATTTGAAGGCCAGCACCGGCCAAGACCTCGGGAGTCTCTCCTTTATCTCTGGCGATGTTCGACATGGTGCGGTCGGAGGTATTTGAACTCTCGGTTCTTTGTGTTTTCATCTTTGATTTGTCTTGCACCTTCGATTTCGATTGATTTATGCATTGATTATCCATGAATCACATGGTAGCCTTGGGCACCCTTAGGTGAGGTCTTGATTCGATTTCTTTGGAGGCGGGGTGCCTCGATCTGAGATCCTATTCGAAGGGCGATTGGTAGGGCCTGGTTTTTGGGGGAGCGCTTCTTGCGTCAGGTATGGGGCTATACTTCTCAGGACCCTCCCTCAGCACCCCCAGTCGAGATGCGGATTGCCGATAGGCTCTCTTCCGGGATGTTGTTAATGCTATCTTTGAGTCTTGATGCCTTACTTCATCTTGAGGATGGGGATTATGCTACTTACCGTCACATATACCTGATGCCTCCATTGATGGGAGTCCGTACTCCGACGATGAGGCCTGCTGGTATGCGATCTTCGAGCCAGGCCCAGGCTCGGGCTGCAGACGCCCCTTCCACCAGCAGGGCTAGTACATCTAGAGGTGGGGGTGGATTGGTTCCCCCGATTCCCCCAACTTATCATCATCCTGGATGGCCGGATATGCCGACTGAGCTGATGGGGTGGCAATATGGGACTACCTCTCCGATTCCGATCCCGATAGAGCCTCCGATGCCTGGCCACCGATATGTCAGAGACCCCGACTCACCATTGGTATGTTTTACAGCTTTGATTCACTACTCGGATACTTGGACACTCATTCCTTCTTGATACCCCTGCCTTTTGCATCTCTGACCTGTTGAGTACATGGATCGGTGCTCGAGATGGTAGCCTCACTTGAGGATGGTCTGCGGAGGAGGCAGATTGTCCATTATGGGCTTCGGTACCCTTTAGTTTTCTAGTATTGTACTTACGATAACATCTTTGATTTTGGACATTTCTTGCATTAATAGGCTACTTGTGTAGAGCACATCGACACACCACATTCATGCATTATTCTGCGTACATCCACCTGTGTAGCTTGTTTGCATCATGTCGATATACATGTTTTTCTTGATGTATTCAAAGCGCATTTTTTATTTTGAGATGCCTCCATATATGCTTTCGGCCCTTGTAAGACCACCGGGCCTTCTCGGGAGGTGGACCATCTGGGCCTTTTCGAGGAGCTAGGCCATCGGGCCTTTTCGAGGAGCTTGAAGAGGGGGTCTCATGACGAGGCACACATCATAGAGGCGGAACTGGTGAGGATGAGGAGGAGAAAGTGCGGTCGTCGATCGGAGACATCTGGCAGCGAGAGGAGGACTCGGTCTTAGCTCCGGAGTGGAGGCGAGGTGAGGATCTGAGGATGGCGGCTCAGGCTCGGATGGTGATGGTGGTCTGAGGCTACTTAGCGAAGAGGATGAAAAGGGCCTCTTATTCCTGTTATTGAGAGCATTGATGTTGCGGTTCCCTGTTTTATTTACCTTTTTGCTAGTAGTTGTAGCACATTGTACATTATTAGGCAGTTTTATTTTTCTTGTAAAACTTGTGCCTTTGTTTGTAAAATGTTGTAACAAACGAAGCATGATGGAATGAAACAGCTTTTGAAAAAGTGTTGTATTTTAAACTCTTAGCATCATATCGCATCATTTTGTACCATAATGAGATTGAATGAAAATGTGCATTGTGCATTTGCCTAGTCAGGTAGTGAACCGACGCAACAACTTAACTTACTAAGATATAACAAAACCTTAGCAAGTTTACAACTCGATAAACAAAATACAACAGTGTTGACAATTTAATAAACAAGACCCAACAAACATTGCTTAAACAAAGAGTAATAACTCAAAAACACGAAACACGACAGCTCGACAAACAACTCGATAAGCAAAACAACAACTCGATAAACAAAAACTCAATAAAACAAAGAGTACTTCGGACGATCTGGGCAGCAGGCAGCATCAAAGCAGAGGAAATGGAGGCCTTGACATACCCGTTGCATGGAAATGCTTGAAACTTCCTCTGGAGGGTAAAAGCAGGGCAAGGACACACATTGGAGCATGGCGGCCACTTTTGGGAGCCGGCCGCCGACTTTATTGCAAAGGGAGCCACGGCGAGTTTTGAAAAAATGGCGACTGCCGAGAAAAGGTGGCCGGCCGGCCACTTAATTCAGCAACCATCAAATTTTTGACACATGTCCCCCGAATAGTGTTTTCTCCTCTTTAAAAGCCTTGGCTCCGTGGTTCATTCAATTCATCTTAGTTTTGCACAAAAATGGAGGCGTTTCTCGTTGAAAATCTCACATCTTGGATTGCTTCTCTAGATGGCTCGGAAAAGTTGAACTTCCGGGGCTTCGGGTTGAATGTACTATTCACGCTGGGCCGTACTCCGCTGCACCTTCCTTTCCTCCATGCCGCGGCGAGGTTTTGGAACCCGGTGACGCATGTCTTTAGCTTTGGCGGGCAAGAGGTATGTCCAACTTTTGAAGATTTTCAAGTTTTAATGGAATCTGAATGTCATGATCGAGCACCGGTGGATCTTTTATTGCGGGAGCCGGAGTCCCACCTCTCCTATCAGGCGCGGGAGGTGTGTACTTTACTTTTTACATTTCCTGCCTTATATTCTGCATCTTCTGTGTATTTCATGCCATGTATGCTTATCTTCTTGTTCTGAACACTTGGGTTAAGACACAGTACTCTGTTTGCATCTTGAACACACAGCTCAATCACTTGAATTTCTGAACACGCAGCCCATAAATTGATTGTGAACACACAGCACACACTTGGTAGAAGGTTGAACACGCAGCCCGAACTCTGACTTTCTGAACACACAGCCCAATTTGAAGGTGAACACGCACACACTTGTTGAGAGTTGAACATGCAGCCCAAACTTTGATGATGAACACATAGCCCAAATTGAAGGTGAATACGCAGCACACACTTGGTAGAAGGTTGAACACGACCCAAACTCGACTTTGAACACCTGACCTAAATTGAAGGTGAACACTTGACACACACTTGGTAGAAGGTTGAACATGCATCAAAATCGACTTTTCGAACACAGCCCAAATTGAAGGTGAACCTTGACACACACTTGGTAGAAGGTTGAACACGGTCCAAACTCGACTTTTACGAACACCTGACCCAAATTGAAGATGAACATGACACACACTTGGTAGACATTTGAACATGCAGTCAAACTTTGATGATGAACACACGACCCAAATTGAAGGTGAACATGCGGCACACTTGGTAGAAGGTTGAACCACTTGACCCAAACTCGACTTCGAACACCTGACCCACTCGCTTTACTTTGAACACGTAGCTCACACATTTTGAGTTTTGAACACGCAGCTCATTCATTTCATTTGCACGCAGCTTATTCATTTCATTCTGAAATTGAATACATGTATTCATTTTGCATACAAGTGACTTCCCATGTTATACGAGAATATGGCTCCATCGTAGCGAGAGAGTGGTATGCAGAGCTCCCGGAGGTTGTCCGTGATTGGGTTGACTTGGCAGGGTTCGGGCCCTTCTGCACCGGGATATCTCGTTATCCGGCCAGTAGGACGTTGATGGGGGCCCTGGTAGAGAGATGGTGGGACACCACCAACTCCTTCCATTTCTCTACTACCGGGGACATGACTATCACCCCGTTTGACTTTGCTATACTCACAGGCCTTGACATAGGAGGCTGGGCGATCCCTTATGACGAGGACATGGGCGAGTGGGAGGCTGCCTGGATTTATCTATTGGGAGCTCGCCCACCAGTCGACAGATCCTCGGGCAGAGTCTGATACACCTGGTTTTCCTCATATTTCAGGGGGAGGGAGCCTGAGACTCCCGTGGAGGTAGCACAGTACACTTGCGGATTTTTGATGTTCCTTTTCGGGACTACTCTGTTTTCTAATAGGGCGAACACTATCGAACTCTATCTGCTGAGCGCTCTGGTGGACCTATCACAGGTCAGCCGATATGGCTAGGGTGGTGCCGGCTTGGCTACCCTCTATTGTTACATGAGCGCGACCTCCCGCAGACGAGGGAATATAGTTGGCAGCTATTGGAGAGCCTGGGAGGTACTCTCTGCCCTCTTGTTTTACATTTCTGCTTTTTATTATCTGTACACTGCACATACGGTACACTTTACATTCTGCACTTTGCGCTTTGTTCTCAGCATTTTATATTTACATTATGCACTCAGCATTTTGTATTCTGATGGTTATTGCACTGTTTCCCAAAACTATGGGTTTTTGCGTACTTCCCGACGCTAGCCCCGGAGCTTGAGGTGGAGGTGCCCTCATGACCCCTTACTCACTTGTATTCGAGGGCCAGTACCAGCCGAGACCTCGGGAGTCTCTCCTCTACTTACGGCAGTACTTCGACACAGTGCGGCCAACAGAGGTATTTCAAAACTCTCAGTTCTTCATGTTTTCATCTTTGATTTGTCTTGCACATTCCTGATATCTGATCGGCTTATGCATTGGTCATCTGCAGATCACGTGGCAACGCTGGGCGCCTTTAGGTAGAGACATTCAATTTTAGTTTGCTGGAGCATGGGGCGCCTCTCGGTATAGGATCCTATTTGAGGGGCCAGCTGGTAGGGCCTGGTTTTTGAGGGATCGCTTCTTGCGCCAGATATGGGGCTACCTTACTCAGGACATCCCCTCAGCACCTCCAGACGATATGCGGACCGCTGATAGGCTCCCTCCCCAGAAGGCCATTACCGCCATGCTGGGTACTGATGCATTACTACATTTGGAGCAGGGGGAGTACGCGACCTACTATCACACATACTTGATGCCTCCATTGACAGGTGTCCGTACTCCCACGAGGAGGTCTGTGGGTATGCCGTCATCAAGTCGGGCTCGAGCTGCAGATGTCCCTTCCACCAGCAGGGCTGGCACATCTAGAGGTGGGGGTGGATTGGTTCCCCCGATTCCTCCGACTTATCATCATGCTGGGTGGCCAGATATCCCGACCGAGTTGATGGGATGGCGATACGGGACTTCCTACCCGATTTCGATAGAGCCTCCTATGCCTGATCACCGATATGTCAGTGATCCTGACTCACCACCGGTATGGTCCACTGTTTTCCATTTATCACACAGATACTTAGGCATCCATTTATTCATTGATGATTTGAGCTTGTATCTGCAACCACCCAGAGAGTACATGGAGGGGATGCTCGAATTGGTGGCCTCACTCGAGGGCATGGTCCTGCGGAGAGAGGTGCAGTTGTCCATCATGGGTGTCCAGGTACTCTTTAGTTTTCTTGCATTTGTCATACTTCTGATGACATGCTGATCTTGAATATTTTACTGCATTGATAGGCTGCCTATGTAGAGCACATCTGACACACACCACATCCACGTACTGTATTTGCATGCACCCATTTCATGTAGTTTTCTTGTATCTGCTCTGATATACATATTTGAGCTAATGTATTCAAATTGCACTCTTTATTTTCAGATGCCTCCGGTATATGCTCAGCCACAGGCCGGGCCATCTAGGCCTCCTCGGGGAGCTGGGCCATCTAGGCCTTCTCGAGGAGCCGGGTCATCTAGGCCTTCTCGAGGAGCCGGGAGAGGGGAGTCGTCTCGCAGACACAGAGCGCATGTCATAGAGGAGTCGTCCAGCAAAGAGGATGAGGAGGAGGAGGAGGAGGAGAAGGAGGAGGAGGTTCCCTCAGATCGAGACATCTGTGAGTGGCTCGGTTCGGTCCGGAGTGGAGGTGAGGCCGAGGAGGATCCGAGGATGGCAGCTCGACTTCGAGATGGTCTTTGGTGGTGCAGAGACTGTTCCCCAGAAGAGGACGAAGAGGGCCACTTATTCCTGCTCTTGAGAGCATTGATGCAGCTGTTCCCTGCTTTATTTTCCTTTTTTTACTAGTAGTTGTAGCACATTGTACATTATTAGGTAGTTTTATTTTCTGTAAAACTTGTACCCTTGTTGTAAAATGTTGTAACATAGGAAGCATGATGGAATGGAACAACTTTTGTTGAAAAAGTGTTGTATTTTATGTTTTTAGCATCGCATTGCGTCATTTTGCACAAAAAATGAGATTGAATGGAAATGTGCATTGTGTATTCGCCCAGTCAAGTAGTGAACCGACGCAACAAACTAAACAACCCAACTTAACTAAGAAACAACGAAACTTTAGCAAGTTTAAAACTCGATAAGCAAGATACAACAATGTTTATAAACAAAGAGTAACGACTCAATGCACGAAATTTGATGACTCGATAAACAAAACAGCTCGACAAACAAAAACAACTCGATAAGCAAAACAACTCGATATGCAAAACTTAACCACAACTCGATAAACAACGTGCATTTCAGACGATTGTAGTGACGGAACGCATCCGAAAATGAGGAAAACTCGCACCTTCAACACTCCCGATGCATGGAAATGCTAGGAACTTCCTTTTAGAGGCTAGAACAAGACCAAAGCCCCACTTTGCAACATGGCCGACCACCTTTGGGAGCTGGCCGACCAGCTTTTTCATTTGGAGACCAAGGGGGTGGTCGGCCTACCAGAAAAGGTGGTCGGCCGACCACCTAGCTCAGCAACCATCAGTTTTTCGACACGTGTCCCCCGAACAGTGCCTTATCCTCTTTAAAAGTCGTAGCTCCGTGGCTCATTCATTTCACCTCAGTTTTGCACCAAAATGGAGGCGTGTCTCGTCGAAAATCTCGCAGCTTGGATTGCTACTTTAGACGGCTCGAAAAAGTTGAACTTTCGGGGCTTCGGCTTGAATGCACTATTCACGTTGAGCCATATTCTGCTGCACCTTCCTTTCCTTTATGCCGCGGCGAGGTTTTGGAACCCGGTAACACATGTTTTCAGCTTCGGCGGGCAAGAGATATGTCCGACCTTCGAAGATTTTCAAGTTTTGATGGAATCTGAACGTCATGAAGAGATTTTGCCTCAGTTTCGCTTTGGCCACGCCCAAGCTTTAGGGCGGATGTGTGGACACACCATGCATGACGCTCGGTCTCTGATCTGTAACGGGGAACTGGACATCCTTGGCTTGATTCATCGTTTTTCTGATGCCGGTGACCACGGCGACCATCACTGGCAAGGTTTTCGGCAACACGCCCTTTGCTTGTACATGCTATCTCACTTTTTGCTTGCCCCAGACTTTAGTGGATCTAGCATTCGTCTGATTGAAGTTGTTCAAGGCTTGAAGGAAGGAAAGAGCTGCATTGCCATGGCATTGGCCGAGACACTAATGGGCTTGGATGCTTTCTATCGCCAGGAGATGACCAGATTTGCAGGGAGTCCACTACTGCTGCAGGTAATGTTTCCCACCCAATCTCACATATGTATTGCTCACATCACTCGGCCCTCTGGCTCGGTTCCCCTTTTCTTACTTTTCTCTCATCGTACATCTCTCTATTCTTTATTCTCTTATTTTTCATCCCTCTCCAGGTATGGTTGATAGATAAATTGCAGGTTGTGGACTCTTGCCCAGCCTACTCAGATCGCGACTACTTCTTTCGACAACGCCTAGTCGATGCCCTTAATGAGAGATGGTGGTTCGACTGGATGTGCAATTTGTTTGCAGATCGCATTGCTTGGCACTGTCCTTGGTTCAATCTCGCGGCAATGAGCTATAGCATGTCCCGGCAGACCGGGATCCAGTTGATTGGTCTGACCCACTGTGTGTTCTACTTTCTGTTCCAGTTCTAACACCAGTTCGGTCTTGATTAGACTTGCCCGCTAGAGGGGATAGAGTATCCTGCCGCATTCTCGGTCCGAGGCGCACAGCTTGCCTGGTATGCCACAGCATGGAGGACTAGAGAGCTCCTGGCCCCCGCTCTCATTTTTAGTTGCACTTTGTCTGATGAGTGCTTGGATTGGCTCAATGAAGAGGCACAGATTGGGCCCAGCTTGGCATCAAATGCTTCGACCAGCTCGGGAAGGGGGCGTAGGAACACCTGACTTATCTATGCCCCATATTTATTGCTTTATCAGTACTTTCAAGTCTTCTTTATGAATGTAATAAAAAGCAACTTCAATTTGTATGCAAGAGCAGGAGAACTCTGTATTGAAATCAATGAAATTGAAGGTTGTGTGTACTGAAAATTTTCTGTTTTGGTCCAAAAATGGTCTAAGTTGTAAAAAGATTAATTTTGAACAAAGTCAACTTTTATTAAAACTTTTCAAAATCATTTTCGATATGGATCAGAACTGGACACGCCTGAGATCTGTCACTGAGATGCACAACCCCTGATCCTAGCAACTGGAAAGTTGCCTCTAGGCTGACTACTATCGCGGCACTGCACAGCAACGGAAAGTTGCCCCTAGTCTGAGAAGCACTGCACCGGAGATCATAACCGAACTCTTGAATGCTAAATAGACAAAGATGGCCGAGATGATCAAATGGACAAAGTTGATCAGGGAAAAGTTTATGGCTAAACTTTAGGATGAAGTTGCCTACGTATCCCAAAGATGGGAATCAAGCCTTACGTAGTTTGGGGTTAAGGTACACTCGTGTATTAACCTCTCCTTTTGCGCTCTAACTTTTGCCAAGGCCGCCCTTTGCGGGTTTTCAACCTTGCGAGCTCAGTTTTTATAATTTCAAATTTTTTGTGCTCTGAGTTTTGCGTAGGTCGCCCTTTCGGGTTTTCGGCCTAGCGAGCCTCTCAAAGGTAATATTTCTTCAACTTGTCCATATTGATCGGCTGTGAGAACTCTAGGCCATCTAGATCCATCAGAACCACAGCTCCACCTGACCAGATAGACTTAATGATGTAGGGACCAGTCCAATTGGGTTTGAACTTGGCCCTTGGGTCGTGGATGGGAGCTCGGTTGTCCTTGAGCACCAAAATCTCCTTCCTTTAGATTCTTGGACTTAACTTTCTTGTTGAAAGCCCAGGCAATTCTACGCTGATAACCTTGAACGTGGTACAGTGCTTTCAGTCTTCTCTCATCAAAGAGCATGAGTTCGTTCTGCTGCCAATCTACTTCGGCTATTTGACACTTAGCCAGTACTCGCAAAGACGGAACCTCAATTTCAATAGGTAGAACGGCCTCCATTCCATAAACCAATGAATAAGGAGTCGCCCCAGTAGAAGTTCTCATTGAAGTCCGGTAGCCCCACAGAGCAAACGGCAGCTTATCTGGCCAATTCCGGTAGGTCTCCACCATCTTCTGTAGTATGTGTTTGATGTTCTTGTTGGCGACCTCAACTGCTCCATTGGTCTGCGGCCGATAGGTGGATGACTTATGGAAAGCCACATTGTATTTTTCTAACAAATCAATCACTTGCTTCTTGAAGTGGGAACCGTTATCTGAAATAATCTCGTTTGGGACTCCGTAGCGACAGATGATGTTGTTTCTGATAAACTTTGCAACGTGCGAAGCCTTCAACATTGCATAAGATTGGGCCTTGACCCACTTCGTGAAATAATCTATCACGACCAGGATGAACACATGCCCATTTGACCCCTTCGGAGTGACAGCCCCGATCACCTCAATTCCCTAGACTGAAAATGGCCATGGCAAAGTCATATTGTACAGCTTTGACGGCGGAATGTTCATGCGATTTGCATGAATTTGACATTTGTGGCATTGCCGAACAAAACCGATACAATTCTCCTCCATGGTGGACCAGTAGTAACTCTGTCTGAGGATCTTCCGTGCTAGCATTACTCTGCTCATATGCGCACCGCATTCCCCTCCATGGATGGCCTCCATTAAGCGCTTTGATTCTTCGGCATCGACACACAGCTTATGCATTCCCAGATAACCTCTCTTATACAGCTTACCCCCACAGATGATGAACTGAACGGCCATTCTTCTGATTGCCCTTTTATTCTTGGCATTTACCCCTGATGGATATGCTTCTTTCTCCAAGAAATTCCAAATATCGTAATACTAGGGGTTTTCGTCTTGAACCTCAACTATAGCAGCAATCGTCTTGTAAGCTGGCACAAATTTCTGGTCAATGATGACTGGACGCATCCGGACTCCGAACGGGATGTCTATCATGGAAGATAGAGTTGCTAAAGAATCTGCGAACCTGTTGTTCTCTCTTAGTAGATGAGCAAAGTTTAGCTTCTCAAACCAAGGAATTAACAAATCCAAGGTCTGGTGATACATCATCATCTTTTCTTCTTTAACTTTCCAGTCTTCTTTTGCTTGAGACACAACAAGGTTCGAGTCCCCGATGACGTCTAACCGTCTTGCCTCTAGTTCCATGGCTGCTTCTAGACCGGCAATGCATGCCTTATATTTTGCTTCGTTGTTCGAGACTTTGAACCGGAGTTGGAAGGCTAGAGGGATATGGGACTTGTTAGGTGCTATCAGCAACACTCCTATCCCATACCCGTACTGGTTTAACACTCCGTCAAAGTACATCGTCCAAAATTTGTCGTCGATATGCAAAATGGCCTCATCTGGGAATAAGTACTCAACTCCTTCACCCCCTTCCACTGGATGATCGGCTAAGAATTCTGCTACTGCTCTTCCCTTGACTGACTTGCGCGTTACATATTTCAGATCGAATTCAAAGAGCAATAGCAACTAACGAGCTAGCCTACCCGTAAGTGCTGGTTTCTCGAAAAGATATTTGATGGGATCGAGTCGTGAAACCAACATTACGGAGTGAGCTAACAGGTAGTGCCGCAGCTTCCTGGCAGCCCATACCAAAGCTAAGCAAGCCTTCTCCAACGGTGTATAGCGAGTCTCATACTCTAGCATCTTCTTGCTCAGATAGTAGATGGCTCTTTCCACTTTGTCTTCAGATTCTTGCGCGAGCATGCAGCCCATTGTAGTCTCAGTTACTGAAAGATACAATATCAACGGTCTCCCCGGCTCTGGAGATGACAACACGGGTGGGTTTTGTAAATATTCCTTGATCTGTTCAAAAGCAGCTTGGCATCGGCCGTCCCATTGGAATTTCTTTCCTTTTTTCAGTAGACCAAAAAGTGGTTCACAAGTCAAGGTTAATTTTGAGATAAACCGTCTTATGAATTGCACTTTACCAAGAAAGCCTTGCACCTCCTTTTCAGTCCTTGGTGGTGGCATTTCTAAGATGGCCTTGATTTTGGAAGGGTCGACTTCGATACCTCTTTGTGTAATCAGAAACCCCAGCATTTTTCCCGCCAGAATAACCAACGACACTTCGAGGATTCAAACAACCGAAATTCTCTGATCATTTGGAAGAACTTTTGCAAGGCGGTGTAGTGGCCCTCTCTTTCTTTGGACTTGACAATCATGTCGTCCACGTACACCTCAACCTCTTTGTGGATCATGTCGTGCAATATTGTGGTCGCGGCCCGTTGATAAGTAGCTCTAGCATTCTTCAACCCAAACCACATTACTTTGTAGCAGTATGTCCCCCATGGAGTGGTGAATTCAGTCTTTTCCCGATCTTCCGGTGCCATCACTAGCTGATTGTACCCTGAGAAGCCATCCATGAATGAAAGCAAAGCATGCCCCGCTGTGAAGTCCACCAACTCATCGATGTGCGGCAAGGGAAAGTCGTCCTTCGGACTGGCTCTATTCAGGTCCCTGAAATCCACGCATACCCAGATCCTGCCATCCTTCTTCGGCACTGGAACAATGTTGGCCAACCAAGTCGGGTATTCGGATACCAGTAAAAATCCTGCATCAATTTGTTTGGTGACCTCTTCCTTGATCTTGAGAGCCTAGTCCGGGCGGATCCTCCTGAGTTTCTGCTTGACGGGTCGGGCCTCGGGGTCAAGAGGGATCCGGTGCTGTACAATCTCAGGATCGATCCTAGGCATGTCTTTGTAGGACCACGTGAAAACATCTTTGAAATCTTTTAATAAAGCGACTAAGCACTCGCGTTCCTCCGAAAACAACATGGACCCGATCTGGACCAACCGCGGATCCTCCTTAGTACCAATATTTACAGTAGTGATTTCATCCATTAAGGTTTTAACAAATCTCTCCTGCTCTTGTTCAATTAAGCGTTGCAAAACCAGAGGAATTTCTTCCTCGTCGTTTCCATCAAAATTTTGAAAGTCTGAGTTAATGCAATAAATCAAGGGCACAGAAAAGTACTCAGAAACCACAGCTACTTGATTCTCATTAAGCACATCCAAATCGTCCGATTCTTTGGTTACAACAGACTCAAAAGAGAAAGAAAAAGACGACTTGGACAAGACTGTGGCATCCGAGTTATCATCCCGTGATTACGGACTCGGACTTCGATCAGCTGAACCCGATTCGACTCACAAGACTTGGTGGAATCGATTCGACTCACTACTGACCCAATCTTCTTGGACAAAAATCCCTCTTCATGCTGCCAAATGAGAGAGGGTGCGATAGATGCATCCAAAATAGTTGCCGATAGGCCCGCACTGCTTCATTCCCGATCACGATATCGAGAAGTTATCCCCAAGCACTTCGCTCGATCGAGGATCTGAAAGTAGACATGCCGCTACACCCATTTCACTTTCTGTCCTCGACTCCACTTTTTACTCGCTCGGCCTCACCAATGGGTCAAATCGCTCTTGACAACGTCATCCCCGGATAACTGTAGATTAAAGAAGATCTCAAAACCTGGTACGCGCTTTTTCTCTGCGTTCAGCCACGGCTCTGGGAAGCCACAAAACGGAAAGTCCTCCCCCTCCCGGATGAAGCGTCCGTTTAGGGTACCCTGAATGGGCCTATGCATCAGCTCAAAAGGCTTCCCAGCCTGCTTCGCTTTGGCTCTTCCAGCGATTTCCTTTCCCCTCCTTATCCAATCCTCTTTGGTGGGCAGATAACCCAAACCAAAGGTATGGGGGTTGTGTGGCACTTCGGCCAATGCTGCGACGCCCTTCCGGCCGCTATTTCCCAATCCTATCCCGGGGATGTGTTGAAGCTTGTTTATGAGGTATACAGATTGAGCACTGACATACACTCCCTCATTAACAGCCATGATGTTTTGCACAACCCGAGCCTCGGCTAAGGGAAAACCTGACATAAACACATCCTCCATGCCGTGCTCAATTTCCTGGACTGGTGTAGATACCTCCGGCGGTGGATGGATCGATGAATTCCCAAAAATGATGGCTACTCCCTTCCCATGGGGGTATTTCACAATTTGATGTAAGGTGGACGACACTACCTTTACAGTGCGACCATGGCCGTCCTAAAAGCAGGTTGAAAGTTGCAGGAACCTCTAAGACATTGAAATCTATCTCATGCTGTCCCGGCCCAACTTTGGTCTGGATTTTTACTGTCCCCATGACTTCCCGGCTTGTGTTGTCATATGCCCAAATTACCTGGGCAGTCAGCACAAAATCCGCGGTCTTTAAACCGATTGCATATGCTGTCCTTGCCGGGCAGACGTTGATGGCGGACCCTGTGTCGACAAGCACTACGGGTATCCATTTGTTTCTACACTCCACAGAGATGTAGAGTGGTCTGTTATGGTTCACACCCTCAGGTGGTAGTTCTTTATCGGAGAAACTCAACATTGGGGTGGCTCCTCCCGGGAAAACTAAGCCCACCAGCTGTTCGGGCGTGGTATCTATAGAGAGCTTGGCCTTGTCCATGGCTGAAAGGACAGCCTGCCTGTGTACTCGTGATGCCATAAGCAGTCCCCAGATGGAGATGTCTGCCTGTATCTTTTTTAACTGCTTCAGTACAGCCTCTTCTTCGATTTGCTTCTCTTTCTGTCTCTCAGCTTCCTTATCCTTTCCAGATGCCTCTGGCTGGTCTAGGTGCGGGGGTTTGAAATACCGCCCGCTTCTTGTCATATGATCGACCTCACCGATATACCAGGTGTCGTCTGGTTGATTGCTCCCCCAATCCTCATTTGTGTGGGCAAGACATAAATCATCGTCCTCCCACCACATTCCATCGGTCGCCGACAGACACCTGTCCGGCTCTGGTATGATTGTACTCGTAGTAGTTTCAGCCCACATGCTCGCAGCATCTTCTGTCCTTGTGCCCACAGCACTTTCAATCCCCTTATGGGTTTTAGCTTTCCTGATTCTCTCAGAATCCCAAAACCTTTCTTGTTCCACCTGCGTCGGCGCAGTTTGTTGTTCAACTTTCCCTGCATTCACAATGTCCCAGTCTTGAGCGAAATTCTTCGTACCGGCGCTCTCCGGCAATGTATTCTGATTTTTGGCCCTTCCGGTCACAACTGATATCCTCGCCCTTGCAGGGCCCTGTTCTGGTTGGAACTCTTCCACAACGTTCGGTTGATCATCCAGCCATCCGGTAGCCTCTGCCGATTCCTCATAATCAAACTAGTTGACTGCCGTGTCCCCCGATTCTTGGTCGTTGAAAAACTGGAGGTTGGCAAAGTCCTCTTCTACAGCCACCAAATCACTTGTCCCCTGCTCAAATCTATCCCCCTGGATCACACACAGTTCTGCCCTCTCTGGCAATTCTACACTTAGCTCAACCTGGCCCACTGACAGAATGTAATCACTTGGATCGTAGGCTTCCCCAGCAAAATTCCCAGACTGCTCAAACCCTGACGCAACAATTCCATCCTCCTCTGCAACCTCCCATGTTCTGTCTTCGACAGCCACCACCATTGGCTCAGGTTGGGTTGTGGAGATGTCCAACATGCACAAAAAGTCAGTGCAGTCAGGAAGGAGCACCTCCGGCTTAGGTAGATGGAAATGAGTGATCTAGATGCTAGGATCGTAAGACACGACCCCAGTCTAGATAAAGTTGATTCTTTTGGGAGGTGGAGCTTGGTTGTGTGTAGGGAGCGGATTGGTTGTGACATTGGGTCTTTTTGGTGGCAAAATCACCTGTTTGTCAACGAGGTCTTGAATCTCGTGACGCAATCTGAAACATTGGTCGGTGCCATGACCGTGTTGTTGGTGATATACGCAATATTTGGCTGGGTTGTGAGTGGGGGGGAGTGGATTTGGCAACGGCCTCGGCTCCAGGGGTTTTAGATGCCCTTTTCTGATTAAGACCCCTAGAGCCTTGGACAGGGGCATATACAATGGGGTGAAGGTTCTTTGACCTCTGGGTTGGTATTTGGTGGTTTGTGGATTGCTTCCGGATGCACTGGAGAAAGGTGTGGCTGCCACGGGTCTTGGAAGGGGAGGGGGAATGGTGGTGACCAAGCTTACCTCTTGCAGCTTGCGGTGCCACTTTCGAACTGCATTGTTGTTGCGGTTAAAGGTTCTTCGGGGCTGATCTCTATCTTGGTCAATCAGACCCTGTTTCATTGCATCTTCAATTTGTACCCCCATCTCATGCAGATTTGAAAAGGTGGGAAAGGGGAGCACAATCATTTTTTGCATTAGTTTTGGCTGGAGATTGTGCACAATCATCCGAATATGGTCCTTATTAGTGGGCCTTAGGGTCATCGAGGCCTTCGCCTCCAAGATTCAATTCGAGAAGCTCTCTTTAGGCTCTTGCCTTGTTGTTTCGGGATCACGGGTTATAATCTCGATTTGAGTGTTGTAAGAGTATTGCGCAACGAAGGCCTCAGCCATCTCATCCCAACTCCGCTTGACATCGTCCTCCAACTTCGCGTACCAGATAGCGACCACACCCGACAGGGTCCAGCCGAATAGTGAAAGCTTCTGCGGTCTGGTGAGGCCCATTGGCCGTAGTATGTTTGAGAATAATCGGAGGTGGACCATGGGATCCCCAGATCTGTCGAAGCGATCGATCTGCGGCATTTTGAACCTATCTGGCAGCGTCACAGCCACATCGGTATATCCGTCCTCGATATCCAGGATAGCCTTTACCCCTTGGGATTTCTTGAATAGCTTCTCGAGTTTGCTCAACTTCTGTGCTGTAGGGTTTACTTCGAACTCGAAGGGAGAGTCCAGGTGGTTGATGGGTGTATGTGCCTTGGATAATTGAGGTGGAAGCGGGGGCGGAGCTGGCCCCGTTGGAATGTCTGTGTCCTCCTGGATGGTATGGACATTTGGCAAGATGTTTTGAGCATTTGGTAGGCCATTCTGGGCAGTTGGTGTTTGCTCGGGTAGCGAGACCCCTGGTGGGGGAGGAATTGGATGTGAGGCTGATGCTCCGGCTTGCTGCTAGAGCCGGGTAATTAGCTCTACCTGCTGGGCCATGATTGTGGCCTGCTGTTTAGAGAACTCTGCTTGGCAGACAGCGTCCTCTTGCATTTGCTTCATACTCTCTTGGAGTTGGCGCATTATTTCTTCCATTTTGGCCATGTTCTGCTAATCCTGTTGACTGACTGGTATGTGTATCTCTATGGCAGAAACTGAGACCTCCTCTCAAACTTCACTACTAGGGTAGACCATCGCTCGTAACCTCTCGCAGACATTGCGCTTTTTGGCCTTTCGCTCGACAACCGGGATAGAGAATGAAACACTGGTTGTCCGTTAACCAGATCCTCAAATCGATTGAGTCGACGACCTCTTGTCCAGAGTGCTTGGGGAATATCTGCTTGGTTTGAAGCAATTGTGCTAAAACTACCTAGCAAAAAGAGAAATAAAGCAATAAGGAAATAAATAACTAGATAAACGAACAACATAACAGCTTAAAATAAACACACAACACACAGCTAGGCATAACAACACACGATCGATAAGCTAAATACACACTGTCCTCAAACACTGATCATTATCCCTGAATCATTGTTCCAGAAAACTGAATCTGATACCCGCAGATAACTGATTCTCAAACACTGACTGATGTCCGCAGGCCTGATGCCCGAACTCGTAAACTGATACATGCATTTCCCTATAGAGACGCACTCTAAAAACACATAATAGATAAGTGAGAGCCAAAACACCCCTATGTTGGGGTAGGGTTTCCCTGTCCTATTTTGTCAGGAGCTAGGGTTTCACTACGCATGTAGTGGAGCATAAAATGGGCAAAAAGACAGAATTTGGAGAGAGTTGACTTTCCCGCATGTGCGTTGACTTTTCCGCACGTGCGTTGACTTTTTTTGGAAAAACGTGCCAGGCGTTTTAAACCTATTTGGAAAGAGACCAGAAGTATAAATAGGCAAGAAAAAGGCTGGATTAGGGTTTTGAAGATGTTTTGTCAAGAAAAGGGAGGGTTTGAAAAGAAGAGGAACTTGAAGCTTCAAGCATGTCTCCCATGGTGGCTTCTTCTCTATCTACCTCATTCCACTCCTCTATGAGTGGCTAGTCTTCTTTTCTAGGGTTTTGATAAAACCCTAGCCATGTAATAGGTTTTTCTTTTTGGATTTTCAATTATGTAAAGGTTTGAACACTTGTATGGTGTTTTAGAAGTTTCATATTGTAGACATCCCCGAACGTCCCGGGAAAAATCCCGTTTTGTTCATTGGGCTTACTACAGTTCGGACTCAAATGTCACGGTTCTGAATCTAATCCTGCAAAATGCAATGCGGGACCGATAAATCACCAAAGAGTCCAAATCCAGCAAATCGTTTTGAAAAATAGATTTTTAGAAAGAAGTGCCAAACATGGATTGCGTTGCCAGATACAAAATTGCCACCTAAATATTTTGTTTTGGGGGAATTTAGGAAACCCTGACTCGTGCCTAAGGCCACGTGTCCATCATCACCAAAGTTGCCTCGGCTCGGGAACTTGGGTACGATTGGGGAAGGTGTAGACGTCCCCGAACGTTCTGGGAGGGAATCCCGTTTTGTTCACTAGGCTTACTACAGTTCATGACTCAATGTCACGGTCCTGTATCTAATCTCGCAAAGTGAAATGCAAGACCGATGAATCATCAAAGAGTCCAAATCCGGCAAATCGTTTTTGAAAAACTGATTTTTAGAAAGAAATGCCAAACATGGATTGCTTTGCCAGGGTATAGAGTCGCCACCTAAATATTTTATTTTTGGGGAATTTAGGAAACCCTAACTCGTTGCCTAAGGCCACGTGTCCGTCATCACCAAAGTTGCCTCGGCTCAGGAACTTGGGTACAATTGGGGAAGGTCACTTCGTGAGCACCCCCACTCGCCCGATCAAAGATCGGCCTCTACTAACCATGATATCGAGTTTTGAAAACATATATGCTCTTATTCCGGTTATTAGCCAAGAATTACTATGTGATGCGCACAACATACAAGTATAGACTGGATCGTCTGAGTTGGAACAAAACATTTCATGTTTGTTTTTGAAAGCAGTTTGCTACTCGCAAGTAGGCTAAAATGCAAATTTTGCTACCCTCAAGGGGGCTTAGAAAACATGGTGATTTGCCACTATCTAGTGGGTTGAAACTCGCAATCAATGAATTGTTCCAATTCAAATAATCCAACCTTCACCCACAAACATTCAAGCAGTTATATCACATAAGCAAATAGCCTCATGGTAAGCATGCTATCATGGCAGTTACTCACACACATGCAAGGATGCTAAAGTATAAACACTTACCTAGTACTCCGAGCCAAAACAAAAGCTAGTTAGTGTAGACGTCCCCGAACGTCCCGGGAGGGAATCCCGTTTTGTTCATTTGGCTCACTACAGTTCAGGACTCAATGTCATGGTCCTGTATCTAATCTCGCAGAGTGCAATGCAAGACCGATGAAATCATCAAAGAGTCCAAATCCGGCAAATCGTTTTTGAAAACAGATTTTTTGAAAGAAGTGCCAAACATGGACTGCTTTGCTAGATACAGAGTCGCCACCTAAATATTTTATTTTGGGAAATTTTGGAAACCCTGACTCGTTTGCCTAAGGCCATGTGTCCGTCATCACCAAAGTTGCCTCGGCTCGGGAACTTGGGTACGATTGAGGAATGTCACTTCGTGAGCACCCTTGCTCGCCCGATCAAAGATCGGCTTCTACTAACTATGATATCTAGTTTTGAAAATATTATGCGTTCTTGTTCCGGTTATTAGCCTAGATTTACTACGTGATGTGTGCAGCATACAAGTATAGACTGGATCGCCTGAATTGGAACAACACATCTCGTGGTTGTTTATTCTGAAAATGGTTTGGTGGTGCTACCCGCAAGTAGGCTAATACGTGGATTTGCCACCCTCAGGTGGGCTTAGAAAACGTGATGGTTTGCCACTCTCAAGTGGGCTTAAAACTCACAGTCGATGCATTATTCAATTCAGATAATCCAACCTTCACCCACAGGCATTCAGGTAGGTATATCACATAAGCATATAGCCTCATGGTAAGCATGCTATCATGGCAGTCACTCGCACGCATGCAAGGATGCTAAAACATAAAAACTTACCGAGTACTCCAAGCCAAAACAGAAGCTATGTTAGAAATCCATGCATGACTCTAATTATACAGAAATGCCTAGTGCAACACATGCAAAAATGCAACTATAGTAGGCTCGGCTATTCTAAATATGGCATATGAAATGCTATAGTTAACATATATTCAACTCGGAATTGAAATACAAATGCAGTTAGTATGATGCGCCGAGCCCGGTGCATGCAAAACAAATGAATGAATGCAAACATGCTATTATACTGTATGCTAATTGAAACATGTCCTAATCTAACTATCATAAGCTGGTAAATGAAAGGGAGAAAGACGTGGGGTTGGAAGACATGCATCATACGCACGCACACTTATTACAATTATGCCCTCGCTCAGAGGGTCCAAATAAATAGTATAGTTCGAATAAATAATTAATTGCTCTAGCTAATTAAATATTACAAAACCCTAATTAATCAACAAATTAACTAGGAAAGCGAATAAACTAGCATGCAAGCTAAATGGACCGCCTCAGCTCTGTTCCGAATGATGAAAGATGCATGCATGCTCAAGCCGCCCCGTAGGGAAATTCCTCATGATTCGCCGATTCGCCTCTGTTTGCAATTGATCCTGGAATGCTGTACAAAACTCCAGAAGGTTGTTGACCAGTTTTTGCTGTTGGTTTCCGATTTGCTGCAACAGAGAGAAAGAAAGGGACATTTCAAAGTATTTTCACATATGTAAGCACGACCACTCTCCCTGTCATTACACAAGCTCTAGGGAGTGTAGACCTCGATCCTCGTGCCACCAATCACGCATCTCAATGCATGATGGCCGAGGAGTCGAATTGCATGACTCAATATGAAATGAATGCACATATAAACACAACAAGCCCCAAACTCCATCATGGGTAATCCGGAGTGTCGGCGACCGGGAATTGAGACACGTTTCACCACTTTGAGTACGAAACGTCCCTCGTTTCCTGTGTTTGGACTAACCATACTCCAAACACAATGCAATGAGATGGCATACACAAAGTGACTAACATGCAACCCTAAATGCAATGCAACCTAATCATGCTGACATGCGAGGGATGATATGCAAACATGCAACTAGCACACGCAATGCTATGAACTGAGAATGGCATACTCAATGCACATGAACTATATGGCATACGCAATGCAATATGGACTTAAACTAAAGTGAGTGGACCTCAGCCCCACTCAAATCAGTGGCCATACATGAAAATGAGACAACCGAAATACATGCAAACATGCACGAATACAAAGGACCGATCCTAAGGCACAACATGAACTCTAACTAAGCATGGCAAAGGATGAAATATGGCATGGAAACACACATTCTCCAGCTCTGAAACATGATGCACAATGATCCCGAATCATGCAAACACTTCACACAATGTATGCTAGATGGCACAATTATAGAAACTAGTGAAGCAGATTACACTAGAGGTACACAAAGTGATGCACAAATGGAAAAACCAACCCCAAAAAGACCCTAGGCAGGTCTGAAATAGTGGGAAAATGGCCCAAAATGATGGTTCAAAGTGCACGGAAATGAAGCTCATTCAATGGTTCGAAAACAAGGTATTCATGCACAACTCTCAAGCACACTTAAAGAGAAGAAAACATGAGGATGTGGCATTCACATAGTTAGCAACATATGTTCAATGCTATATTGATCGCAGACAAACATGGTGTCAGCGACAAAAAGTGCATCGCAATGCGAGAGAAATGCGCGCGGCGACGCAAGTTAAGCATGGAGGGCATGACAATACCAATGAAACGTGCGTGACAATGCAAGTGATGCGCATAATGATGACAGTGACGTGCATAACAATGCAGGATAAATGCAACTTCAAAAGCGTATTTGAAACAAAACATCGAGCAAAGAAATGTAAGCCTCGATGAGGGCAACTCAAATGTGACCTCCGGTTTACCTCTCGTAGGGGGCGAAATGTACTAAAAAAGGATACACCTTGCTCTTGGTGAGTAACGACGAACCATACGTCCAAGGTTGGATTTGAAGTTCCCGCGAAAGGATTTCGCGCCGAAAAGTGCACTTTCCTTGTACTTTCTCGAGAGCCGGGGACTCCGATCACCACCAAAATTTGCAGGGAGAACAAAGAGGCATTAGAGACCACACAGGAGGGCCACCAACCACCCTAGAGAGCCACCGACCAGGTTTGGTGCAAGGGGGTGGTCGGCCTACCATGAAAGGTGGTCGGCCGACCACCTTGCCAAAAACAGGGGCAGTTTTGTCCTTTTGCACTTGTTTCTTTAAATACACTTGGCCAAAGCACTTTTGCTCACACCTTCAGATCCGAAATCAGCTCTCCTCCCTTCCTAGACCATTTTCTCTCTCAGATCTGCTCTTTATACGCGTTTTCCAACTCCCTACGCAAAGTTGTGTCGCGAAATCTTTCAGTTTTCTTCACTTTGGACCGATTAAAATTTGATTTCGGAGTTTTTTTCTCCATTTCCACCACTTGAGGTAAGTTTGTCTTGACATTTGGAACATTTTCTTGAGAGTTGACTTTTGTTGACTTTTTCATTTCCCGAGAGTTGACTTTTGTTGACTTTTTCCAATTTTGGCTCATTTTGCTCATTTTTGCAGATTTCTCGAAATGGTGGGTCATCTTCCTCATGGCGGAGGTCCTCCAGGCGCCGAGGGTGAGCCGGACATCATGTCCTTGCCTCCGAGGATCCGCCCCTTTAATCCCGAGAGGTACGACCCTCATCGCCGGGCGCCTGCAGACTTGCTGTTACGGGAGCCAGAGTCCCACCTCTCTCACCAGGCACAAGAGGTATGTACTTTATTTTTACATTTTCTGCAATGTATTCTGCATTTCTTGCGCATTTCATGCTTTCGCTATGTATGCTTGTTCGCTTGTTCTGAACACATCTGCGCACCATACTGGTCCACTTTGGCACACAACTTACTCTGAACGCTTAGTCTATAACATGGCATTTTGTTTGCATTTTGAACACACAGCTCAAACACCTAAATTTCTAAACACACAGCTCAAACTTTTTGTCGTGAACACAGCCCACAGTTTTTTGAAATCTGAACACGCAGCCCAAACTCTTGATTATGAACACGTAGCCCACATTTTTTTTAAAAAAAATCTGAACACGCAGCTTAAACTCTTGGGGTGAACACACAACCCACTATTTTTTTTTTTTGAAAGTTGAACACGCAGCTCAAACTCTTGAGGTGAACACACAGCCCACAGTTTTGAAAGTTGAACACGCAGCCCAAACTCTTGAGGTGAACACACAGCCCACAGTTTTGAAAGTTGAACATGTAGCCCAAACTTTTGAGGTGAACTCACAGCCCACTATTTTTGAAAGTCGAACACGCAGCCCAAACTATTGAGGTGAACACACAGCCCATAGTTTTGAAAGTTGAACATGTAGCACAAACTTCTGAGGTGAACTCACAGCCTATTGTTTTGAAGGTTGAACACGCAGCCCAAACTTTTGAGGTGAACTCACAGCCCACTATTTTTGAAAGTTGTAGACGTCCCCGAACGTCCCGGGGGAAATCTTCCGTTTTGTTCATTGGGCTCACTACAGTTCAGGACTCAATGTCATGGTCCTGTATCTAATCTCACAGAGTGCAATGCAAGACCGATGAATCATCAAAGAGTCCAAATCCGAAAAATCGTTTTAGAAAACAGATTTTTTTGAAAGAAGTGCCAACCATGGACTATTTTGCCAGATATAGAGTCGCCACCTAAATATTTATTTTGGGAGAATTTAAGAAACCCTAACTCGTTGCCTAAGGCCATGTGTCCGTCATGACCAAAGTTGCCTCGGCTCGGGAACTTGGGTACGATTGGGGAAGGTCACTTCGTGAGCACCCCTGCTTGCCCGATCAAAAATTGGCCACTACTAAGCATGATATCGAGTTTTGAAAACATATGTGCTCTTATTCCAGTTATTAACCTAGATTTACTATGTGATGCGCACAACATACAAGTATAGACTGGGTCGCCTGAATTGGAACAAATCATCTCATGTTCGTTTTGAAAAATGGTTTGAAGGTGCTACTCGCAAGTAGGCTAAGACGTGGATTTGCCACCCTCTAGTGGGCTTAAGAAAACATGATTTTGCCACTCTTAAGTGGGCTTAAAACTCTTAATCGATGAATTATTCCAATTCAAATAACCCAACCTTCATCCATAGACATTCAGGCAGTTATATCATATAAATACATACCCTCATGGTAAGCATGCTATCATGGCAGTCACACGCATGCAAGGATGCTAAAGCATAAACACTTACCGAGTACTCCGAACCAAAACAGAAACTAGTTAGTAATCAATGCATGATCCTAGTTCATGTTAAGATGGCTAATGCAACACATGCAAAATGCAACTAAGATAGGCTCGGCTATTCTAAACGTGGCATATGAAATGCAACAGCTAACACGTATTCAACTTGGAATTGAAATACAATGTAGTTAGTATCATACGTCGAGCCTGGCGTATGCAAGACAGAATGAATGCAAACATGCAAGCATAAGTATGCTAATTGAAACATGTCCTAAACTAACTATCATAAGCGGGTAAATAACAGGGAGAAAGACGTGGGGTTGGAAGACATACATCACACACACACACTTATTATAGAATTGTGCCCTCGCTCGGAGGGTCCGAATAAATAATACAGTCCGAATAAATAATTACAGTCCAAATAAATAATTAAATATTACAAAACCCTAATTAATTAACAAATTAACTAGGAAAGCAAAATAAACTAATATGCAAATCCATGGACCGCCTTAGCTCTGTTCCGAATGATGAAAGATGCATGCGTGCTCGGGTGGCTTTGTCGGGAAATTCCTCGCGATGCCCCGATTTGTCTCTGTTTGTAATTAATCCCGGAATGCTGTGCAAAGCTCTAGAAGGCTGTTGATTTCTGGTTTACTGCAACAGAGAGCAAGAAAGGGGCATGGCAAAGTATTTTCACATATGTATGCACACCTCGATCCTCATGTCACCAATCACACATGTCGATGCATGATGGCCGAGGAGTCGAATTGCATGACTCAATGTGAAATGAATGCACATGACAACACAACAAGGCCTAGACTCCATCATGGGTAATCCGAAGTGTCGGCGACCGGGAATTGAGACACGTTTCGTCACTTTGAGTGCGAAACGCCCCTCGTTTCCCGTGTTTGGACTAACCCTACTCCAAACACAATGCAATGAAATGGCATACACAATGCGACTAACATGCAACCCTAAATGCAATGCAACCTAATTATGCCGGCATGCGAGGGATGATATGCACACATGCAACCTAGCATATGCAATGCTATGGACCGAAATGGCATACACAATGCACATGAGCTATATGGCATACACAATGCAAGATGGACTTAAAGCAATATGAGTGGACCTCGGCCACACTCACATCAGTGGCCATATGATGGAAATGAGACAACCGAAATACATGCAAACATGCACTAATGCAAAAGACCGATCCTAAGGCACAACATGCAACTCTAACAAGGCATGGCAAGGAATGCAATATGGCATAGAATGAGACATGATACAGCTCTAAAATGGCATAAAAGATGGTTCCGAAATATGCAAATGTGTCACACAGTGCATGTTAGGTGGCTCGGGTACCGAAACTAGTGAAGTGCGTTACACTAGAGGTACCCAAAGGGATGCACAAATGGAAAAACCAACCCCAAATAGACCTTAGGCAGGTCTGAAATAGTGGGGAAATGGCCTAAAATGACGGCTCGGAATGCAAAGAAATGGAGCTCATTTAATGGTCGGTAAATGAGGCATACAAGCCCGACTCTCAAACTCATTTAAAGAGTACAAAACATGGCAATATGGAATTTAAACAAGCTCTGAAATATGATGTATAATGGACCCAAAACATGAACACACCTCAGTATATGCATGGAATGAGCCTCAAAACTCAAAGTTAAGCATGGGTATTGAACTACAAGCATGCAAAACAAACGTCATTCGACCATGAGACCCAAAAAGAGAGCTAGGCAGTCCAAAATATGCATAAAATTAGTTTAAGGCAAGGCCATAAAAAGCTAAAATCAAGGGTCTACAAAGCATGCGAAATAAGCTAGTGAACCATGATTTACACTACAAGTATGTGAAGCACATGAGGGCTCACTGAACCAGCCAAAAAAAGAAGTATGCCATGCTAAAATATGCCCAAAAATCCATGGAAACTTAGTCAACACATGTAAGAATGATAGGCTCCTTTGGAGGGCCATGCAAGGGGTTGTTCCACACGTATATGATGGACACATACAATGATAAAACCACCTCTGGATAGAGGTTACAAGGGTCCTAAAACCCACCAAAAAGGCCCTGAAATTTGTCTAGGAAGCTTGCAAGTGAAAGCCCGTTTGAAAGGCCTTGAAGAGGATTACTCTACACATGCAAAATAGACACTTTATAGGGCAAAATGGGCTTCGGAAAAAGCTAATGTAGACTTTAAAACTCACCAAATAGGGCCTGAAATATGGCTTTGAAACATGCAAATAGGAGCCCCTTTGGAAGGCCAAATGGGTCAAAAAACAAGACAAGGAGAGAGGGGGTCACCCCCCTATGATTTTGGCTCTCAAAATAGTATGCTAGCCACTAAAAATCCACTGGATTTCAGTGGCTAGAAGGCCAAACAAAGCATGATACAAAGGTCTAGATGCAAGGCTCAAAACAAGATGCAAACAAGCATACAATGGGGTAAATGACCTCTAATAGAAATATGTTATTAAACAATCTTCAAGAGGAGTTCAAAATAAGACACTTTTCAGTTCATGTCAAAGCTCGAAAATGCTTGCAAATAGGGCTAAACTATGAGGCAAAACAATGTCAAAATAGGGGAAATGAAGACTTACCCATGTAGCGCAGCAATGCAGCATGTTCTGAACCAAGAAAGCGAGCCTTCAACCTCTGAAAAATAGCTCCAAGGTACTTAGGATGGTAGTGGAGGTGTTGTGCTTGGAGGTGTAGTGCAAATGGCCAAGAACTATGGAGTTATGGAGCTTGGATGTAGAGATACAGAGGGAGAGTGTATCTATCTTGAGACCAAAATGTTCAACCCTTGCAAGTGGAGAGGAGGGTTGGTTTTATAGAAGAGGAGGTCCAACGCTTCTTGGAGGAGGTCCAAGGCTTCTTGGAGAAGCCTCAAGCAAAAGAACCAAGCTTCTAAAAGAAGCTAAACCAAAAGGGTCAAGCTTCTTGAGGAAGCTAGACCAAAGGGGTCAAGCTTTCTCAAGAAGCTTGACAAAAGGTCAAGCTTCTCCTAGAAGCTAAGCAAAAAGGGGCCAAACTGCCTTAAAAAGCCAAACAAAAGGGTCAAACTCAGAGCAAATGCCTCCCAACTGGCACAACTGTATGCAACTCAAGAAGACCAAAAAGGAGAAAGCTGGCCGACCAGCCTAGGTGGTCGGCCGGCCACTCTCCCTGGTCGGCCGACTAGGGTTCAAAAAGGTCAAGAAGAAAAGCTGGTCGGCCTACCTAGAAAGGTGGCCTCCCAGGTGAATGCAAAACAGTGGTAGTAAGGGAGACCAGAAAAAGTGACCCAGAAAAGAGGAAAACCAGCTTTCTAGCAAGGTTCAAAAGGGTCAGGAAGAAAAGCTGGTCGGCCTGCCCATATTGGTGGCCTCCCAGATGAGCACAACACAATGGTGGTATGGGAGACCAGAAATTAAGGTCCAAAAGTGAGGGAGACCACCTACCTGTCAAGAAAATCAGCTGGAGGAGGGAGAAATGGTCTCCAAAAGAATTGCTGGTCTCCCAGCCCCGTACCACCTTCCAAACAATGAAAATAGGGTCCATGCCAAAAATGAACCCGCACCGATGGAAAATGAGGGTTCGGGGGCCAAAACGCGCAGCCGGGAGCCCCGAAAACTGACTATTAAGCACCGGAGGTGGCATACGACCACGAAGGTGGTCTCCCGGGCCACACTGTCCCTCTAAGGAGAGGAAACAAGGTGTGTGCCAAAATTGGAGCAAACGGAGAAAGTTAAACGGTCCCGAACCGTGGCGCACGGCTGACGGCTTCGAAAACCAGAAATTGGTCTCCAAACGGCAACAGTGGCGTACGACCACGAAATGTAGCCTACGGCCACTAAGAGATGGTCTACGAGACCTCTCCCTGCTTTTGGGAAGAGAAAACAGGACTTGGTTCGCAAACCGGGGCAAAGCACAAAAGAGCCCCGAAGTCCAGAGGCAAGGCTCGCTGTCGAGACTCTGAAACCTCAGAACGAGCACAATATGCATCATCACCGAGTGCTCAACCGGTGACGTCTGAGTCTTAAGGTCGGTCAAAAATGGGTTGTCTACAGTTGCCCTTCTTTGACAGAACTCGGAAGTCATACGTGACGGAAGTGAATGTCAAAGCCCAGAGACGACCTATTTTTGACAAGGCTGAAGACTTAGACAAATAGGTGAGATAAACAAAGAGATGTGCCCGCCGGTATGGCCGCAGGCGGGGGGCAAAATGCAAAATGATATGCGCCAAGTCAAACGTAACTCATGATCATGCAGGGCAGCAAGCTGTAATGAAGCAAATATTCACAATAGATGCAACAGTTTTAAGCAAGAATGCAAGGCAACAACTACATTTCATGCAGTAAGAATGTAGAGAATTATTCAACTCTCGCCACGTCTCACACGGAGAAGATACAATACTTGTGCAGCTCGTCTGGTCGTACTAGCCTCAAATGAACCGTACATACAATATCGTGCCTGCAAAAGAGAGAAACTTAACAAGCACAATATAGTTAGCAACACAAGTTCAACACTACATCGAATGCAGACAAACATGGTGCCGATGAGAAAGTGCATCGCAAAGCAAGAAGAAATGTGCGTGACAACGCAAGTTAAGCACGGAGGCATGACAATACCAACGAAACGTGCACAATAATGCAAGCAATGTGCATGAGAATGCAAGTGACGTGCATAGGAAAGCAGGATAAGTGCAACCTCGAATGCATATTTGACACGAAACAACGAGCAAAGGAATGCAAGTTTTGACGGGGGTGACTCAATCGCGGCCTCCGGTTTACCTCCCGGAAGGGTCACAACGTACTCAAAAAGGATACATCTTGCTCTTGACGAGTAACGATGAAACACGCATCGAAAGTTGGAGTTGAAGTTCCCGTGGAGGGATTTCGCGACGAAAAGTGCACTTTTCTTGTACTTTCTCGGGTGCCGGGGATTCCAATCACTACCAAATTTTGCAGGGAGCTCAAAGAAGCATTGGAGAACAACCAGGAGGGCCACCGACCAGGTTTTGAGGCCACCGACCAGGTTTGAGGCAAGGGGGTGGTTGGCCTACCAGAAAAGGTGGTCGGCCGACCACCTAGCCAAAAATAGGGGCAGTTTTGTCCTTTCACCCTTGTTTCTTTAAATACACATGTCCAAAGCTCTTTTCCTCATATCTTCAGATTTGAAATTGTCTCCTCCTCCTTTCTAGACCATTTTCTCCCTCAGATCTACGCTCTATACGCGTTTTCTAATGCCCCACGCAAAGTTGTTTCGCGAAAACTTTCAATTCTCTTCACTTTGAACCAATTAAATTTTGATTTCGGTGCTTCTTTCTTCATTTTCACCACTTGGGATAAGTTTGTCTCAATATTTCGAACATTTTCTCGGGAGTTGACTTTTGTTGACTTTTTCATTTCCCGAGAGTTGACTTTTGTTGACTTTTTCCAATTTTGGCTCATTTCGCTCATTTTTGCTCCTTTTTGCAGATTTCTCGAAATGACAGGTCATTTTCCTCAGGGCGGAGGTCCTCCAGGTGCTGGAGGTGATCCAAACATCTTGTCTTTACCTCTGAGGATTCGGCCATTCATTCCCGAGAGGTATGACCCTTCGACGCACACTCTCCCTCGGGCAGTTTTCTATTATTTTACCGATTTTGATGATCGAGCACCTGTGGATTTGCTATTGCGGGAGCTAGAGTCCCACATCTCTTATTAGGCACGAGAGGTATGTACTTTACTTTTACATTTTCTGCAATGTATTCTACATTTTTCGTGCATTTCATGCTATGTATGCATATCTGCTCATACATTATCTGCTCATTCTGAACACATTCGCATGCCATACTTCTGCTCATTCTAGCACACAGCTTATTCTAAACACTTAGTCTATAACGCAATATTCTGTTTGCATCTTGAACACACAGCTCAATCACTTTGAATTTCTAAACCCGCAGCCCATATATTGATTGTGAACACACAGCACACACTTGTTGAGAGTTGAACATGTAGCCCAAACTTTGAATTTCTGAACACGTAGTCCCAAATCGTTGAGGTGAACATACAACCCACTATTTCTGAAGTTTGAACACGCAGCCCAAACACTGGATGTTGAACACACAGCTCGAACTTTGAGATGAACACACAGCCCACTGATTTTGAAATCTGAACACACAGCTCAAATACTTGACATTGAACACACAGCTCGAACTTTGAGATGAACACACAGCCCACTGATTTTGAAATCTGAACACACAACTCAAATACTTGATGTTGAACACACAGCTCGAACTTTGAGATGAACAGACAGCCCACTGATTTTGAAATCTGAACACATAGCTCAAACACTTGACGTTGAACACACAGCTTGAACTTTGAGATGAACACACAGCCCCCAAATTGCATTTGCACGTAGCCCACTACTGAACACACAGTCCACAACATTGTATCTGATTTGATTTGCACACAGCTCATACATTTCATTCGCACGTAGCTTATTCATTACATTCTGAAACTGAATACATGTTGTTCATTATTAAGAATGCAGGTGTCTTCCCGTGTTACATGAGGATATGGCTCCATCGTTGCGAGGGAGTGGTACACAGAGCTCCCGGAGGTCGTTCGTGATTGGGTTGACCAGGCAGGGTTCGGACCCTTCTGCATGGGGATATCTCGCTATCCTGCTAGCAGGACATTGGTGGGTGCCCTTGTAGAGAGATGGTGGGACACCACCAACTCCTTCCATTTCTTAGCTACCGGGGACATGACTATGACCCCGTTCGACTTTGTTGTGCTGACAGGCCTTGACGTGGAAGGCAAGGCGATCCCTTATGATGAGGACATTGGTGAGTGGGAGGCTACCTGGATCTATCTATTAGGAGTTCGCCCACTAGTTGACAGATCCTCAAGCAGAGTCTGCTATACCTGGTTTTCCTCACATTTCAAAGAGAGGGTGCCCGAGACTCCCGAAGAGATAGCTTAGTACACCCGAGGGTTTTTGATGTTCCTCTTCGGGACCACTCTGTTCTCCGATAGGGGGAACACCGTTGGGCTATATCTGCTGAGTGCCTTGGTAGACCTCTCGCAGGTCAGTCAGTATGACTGGGGTGGCGCCGGCTTGGCTACCCTCTATTGCTACATGAGTGCGACCTCCCGCGGACAGGGGAACATAGTTGGCGGCAATTGGAGAGCCTGGGAGGTACTTTCTGTCCTCTTGATTTACATTTCTGCTTTTCATTTTCTGTACATTGCACACACGGCACACTTTACATTCTGTACTTTACATTCTGCTCTCAGCATTCTCGTGATTCTCAGATATTCTCAGATTCACATTCTCGACTCAAAGATTCTCAGATTCTGATGGCTATTGCCCTTGTTTCGACAGCTATGGGTTTTCACGTACTTCCCGACGTTAGCCTTGGAGCTTGAGGTGGAGGTGCCTCTCATGATTCCGTATTCGCTCATTTTTGAGGGCCAGTATCGGCCGAGAGCTCAGGAGACTCTTTCCTACCTACGGCAGTTTTTCGACACAATGCGGCTGACAGAGGTAATTTAGAACTCTCAGTTCTCCATGTTTTTATCTTTGATTCATCTTGCACATTTACGATTTCTAATCGGCTTATGCATTGGTTATCCGCAGATCACATGGCAGCCTTGGGTGCCTTTGGGTGGAGATATCCGATTTCAGTTTGCTGGAGGATGGGCTACTTCTCGGTACAGGATCCTGTTTGAGGGGCCAGCTGGCAGGGCCTGGTTCCTAGGGGATCGCTTCTTGCGCCAGACTATGGGCTTTCCCGAGCAGATTGTTCCCTCAGCACCTCCGGACGATATGCGATCCGCTGTTAGGCTCACTCCTTAGGATGTCGATAGCGCCATGTTGGGTACCGATCTATTGCTACATTTGGAGGACGGGGAGTACGCGACTTACCGTCATACATACTTGATGCCTCCATTGACAGGTGTCCGTACTCCCACGAGGAGGTCTGCTGGCATGCCATCCTCGAGTCGCGCCCGAGCTAGAGACATTCCTTCGACTAGTAGAGCCGGCACATCAAGGGGTGCGGCTGGACTGGTCCCCCCGATTCCCCCAACTTATCATCACCCTAGATGGCCAGATATTCTGACTGAGTTGACAGGATGGCGATATGGGACTTCCTACCCGATTCCGATAGAGCCTCCTATGCCTGGTCACCTATATGTCAGTGATCCTGACTCACCACCGGTATGTTCCACTGTTTTTCATTTATCACTCAGATACTTAGGCACTCATTTATTCATTGATGATTTGAGCTTGTATCTGCAGCCACCCAGAGAGTACATAGAGGGGATGCTCGGATTGGTGGCCTCACTTGAGGGCATGGTCTTGCGGAGAGAGGCGCAGTTGTTCATCATTGGTGTCCCGGTACTCTTTAGTTTTCTTGCATTTATCATACTTCTGATGACTTGCTGAACTTGAACATTTCACTGCATTGATTGACCGACTATATGCATAGAGCACATTTGACACACACCACATTCATGTACTATATTTGCATACATCCACTCCATGTAGCTTTTTTTTTTTTTTTTTTTTTTATCTGTGCATCTGATACACATATTTTGGCTGATGCATTTAAATTGCACTCTTTCTTTTCAGATGCCCCCGCTATATACTGAGCCACAGACCGGGCCATCTAGGCCTTCCCGAGGAGCTGGGAGAGGGGAGTCGTCTCGCAGACGAGGTAGACGCAGAGCGCATGTTATAGAGGAGGAGTCCAGCGAGGAGGAGGAGTCTGCGCATCCTCAGTCAGAGACATCTACAGGCAGAGAGGATGACTCTGAGTCGGGCTCTGAGGGCGGAGGTGATGCCGAGGAGGATTCCGAGGACAGCAGCTCCGATTTAGATGGTGGTGCTGGTGGAGATGGTGCAGGGACTTCTCAGCCGAAGAGGACGAAGAGGGCTTCTTATTCTTGCACTTGAGAGCACTGATGCAGATGTTCCTGCTTTATTTGCCGTTTTTACTAGTAGTTATAGCACATTATACATTATTAGGCAGTTTTATTTTCTGTAAAACTTGTACCCTTGTTGTAAAATGTTGTAACAAAGGAAGCATGATGGTATGAAACAGCTTTTGTTCAAAAAGTGTTGAATTTTATGTTCTTAGCATCGCATCGCATCATTTTGCACAAAAATGAAATTGAATGGAATTGTGCATTGAAAATTGCCAAGTCAGGTAGTGAACCGACGCAACAAACTAGACAACTTATCTTACTAAGAAACAACGAGGCTTTAGCAAGCTTACAACTCGATAAGAAAATCCCGGAAATGTTGATAAACAAAGAACAACAATTTCAACGGACAAAACTCGACAACTCGATGAAACTTAACAACTTGATAAACGAAACAACTCGGTAAGCAAAACAACAACTCGATAAGCAAAAACAACAACTCGATAAACAAATGCATTTCGGATGATTGGGGTGACGGAACGCATCTGAAACAGAGGAAAACTCGCACCTTCAACACTTCCAATGCATGGAAATGTTAGGAACTTTCTTCTAGAGGCTAGGATAAGACCAAACCCCCACTTCTTTTCATGGCCGACCAGCAGGGGGAGCTGGCCGACCAGCTTTTTTCATTGGAGGGGAGAGGGGTGGTCTGCCTACCAGAAAAGGTGGTCGGCCGACCACCTGGCTTAGTAACCATCAATTTTTCAACACATGTCCCTCGAACAGTGCATTATCCTCTTTAAAAGTTCCAGCCTCGTGGTTCTTTCATTTTATCTTAGCTTTGCATAAAAATGGAAGCATTTCTCACCCAAAATCTCACAGCTTGGATTGCTTCTCTAGATGGCTCGGAAAAGTTGAACTTCTGGGGCTTCGGCTTGAATGCACTATTCACGCTGGGCCGTACTCTGCTGCGTCTTCCTTTCCTCCATGCCGCGGCAAGGTTTTGGAATCCGGTAACACATGTCTTTAACTTTAGCGGGCAAGAGATGTGTCCTACTTTCGAGGATTCCAAGCTTTGATGGAGTCCGAGCTCAACGAGGAAATCTTGCCTCAACTCCGATATGGCCACGTCCAAGCCTTAGGACAAATGTGCGCCCTCACTTTGCACAATGCTCGATCATTGATTCGCAACGGGGAGCTGGACATCCCAAGCTTGGTTTGCTGGTTTTCTGATGCTGGTGACCGCGGCGACCATCATTGGCAGGGCTATCGGCAACACGCATTTTGCCTGTGGTTGCTCTATCATTTCTTGCTTGCCTCAGGTTCCGGAGGATTCAGTGTCCAGTTGATCGAAGTTGCCCAAGGTTTGAAGGAGGGCAAGAGCTGCATTGGCTGAGACATTGGGCTTAGACGCTTTTCATCGGCGGGAGACGGCTAGGCTTGCGGGGAGCCCACTACTATTGCAGGTAATGTTTCCCACCCGATCTCACATATGTATTGCTCACATCACTCGGCCCTCAGGCTCGGTTTTTCTCATAAAAACCCTTTTTACTTTTCTCTCATCGTACATCTCTCTATTCTTTATTCTCTCATGTTTCATCCCTCTCCAGGTCTGGTTGATGGACAAGCTACAGATTGTGGAGTCTTGCCCAGCATACTCAGCTCGCGGCTACTTTTTCCGACAACGCCTGGTCGATGCCTTGGATGAGGGGTGGTGGTACAACTGGATGTGCAGTTTGTTTGCAAATCGCATCGCTTGGCGCTGCCCTTGGCTCAATCTGCCGGCAATGAGTTACAACATAACCCGTCAACCTGGGATTCAATTGATTGGCATGACACACTGTGTTTTCTACTTTCCGTTTCGGTTCCGGTGCCAGTTCGGACATGATCAGACTTGCCTGCCAGAGGGGATAGAGTACCCTCAAGATTCCCGGCTTAGCGCACGCCTGTCTTGCAGATGCCACAAAGATGGAGGACTAGAGAGCTCCTGGCCCCCGCTCCCACTTTCAGTTGCACATTGTCTGATGAGTGCTTGGATTGGCTCAATGAAGAGGCACATGAAGGGCCCACTTTGGCATCAGAGGCTTCGACCAGCTCTGGGAGGGGGTGCAGGAACACCTGACTTAGCTATGCCCCGGATTTATTGCTTTATTAGTACTTTCAAGTTTTCTTTATGAATGTAAGCAAAAGCAACTTCAATTTGTATGCAAGAGCAGGAGAACTCTGTATTGAAATCAATGAAATTGAAGGTTGTGGGTACTGAAAATTTTCCGCTGTGGTCAAAAAATGGTCTAAGTTGTAAAAAGATTAATTTTGAACAAAGTCAACTTTTATTAAAACTTTTCAAAATCATTTTCGATATGGATCAGAATTGGACATGCCTGAAATCTGTCACTGAGATGCACAACCTCGGATCCAAGCAACTGGAAAGTTGCCCCTAGTCTAAATAGTACCGCGGCACTGCACAGCAACGAAAAGTTGCCTCTAGTCTTAAAAGCACTGCATCGGAGATCATAACCGAACTCTTGAATGCTGAATAGACAAAGATGGCCGAGATGATCAAATGGACAAAGTTGATCGGGGAAAAGTTTATGGCTGAACTTCAAGATGAAGTTGCCTATGTATCCCAAAGATGGGAATCAAGCATTACGTAATTCAGGCTCGGGTTCACTCGAGTATTTTCGCTCCCCTTTTACGCTCTAACTTTTGCCAAGGCCGCCCTTTGCGGGTTTTCAACCTTGCGAGCTCAGTTTTTGTAATTTCAAAATTTTTTGTGCTCTAACTTTTGCCGAGGTTGCCTTTTCGGGTTTTCGGCCTAGCGAGCGTCTCAGGGGTAATATTTCTTCAACTTGTCAATGTTGATCGGTTGGGAGAACTCTAGGCCATCTAGGTCCATCAGAACCACAGCTCCACCTGACCAGATAGACTTAATGATGTAGGGACCAGTCCAATTGGGTCTGAACTTGCCCCTAGGGTCGTGGATGGGAGCTCGATTGTCCTTGAGCACTATAGCGGTCCCGGGTTTACCCCTTGTTGTATAGTGGTGTCCTACATTGTGTCCGGATGTGCTGAATTTTCTTGCTTTGTTTTTGAGTTTCTGGATGTGTGTGGCCGGTTTTGTCACAAAGTTGGGTTGGTTAAGAATATGCGCCGAGCGGGCCTTTTTCCTTTCCGCCTTGTATTTTGGTGCTTAGAGGATTAGGAGAGGAGACTGCGCTCGGCGAAAATTGATCGCCGAGCGACAAAACTTTGTGTCTTCTATCTTGTAGCTCGCTCTCGGGACAATGCGGCGGAAAAGGCGCTCGCTTTTTATTTTTTCGGCGAGCGGCGGTGTCGCCGACACTAGCCGGCTTGACAATGGGAAGACACCCATTTTAAATCACGTAGGCCTAGGAGGCAGAGAGTGCCACACGGATGAGATTCCTAAGGTTAGAAGGGGGGTCAGCCCAAGCCGGCGAGCAGTCAGGAGTCGGGGTGCCATGGTGCTTGAGAGATAGTTGAGATCCGCAGCTTTAATTAGTAAGGTATTACTTACCGTCGGTTTATTGAAAGTCCATTGGCTTCACAGCTTGACTAATCCTCGGTGATGGTGGGCGCCGCGTACCATTCTCATTTGCCTACAATATAGCCTTTTCTAGTAGTATCGGATGGCACCATTTGAGTTGGTTAGGGAGACGCGGAGAAAGTTGAACTTATAACATCACGGAGTGGAGGAGGCCACTTGGGAAACGGAATTTGTTGATGTGTAATCAAGTGTTGCAATTTTGTAATTGTAATGAACTTTAAGAACATTTGAAAGAGTTGATTATAATAGTGCATATGTTGGCCATATTATAGAAATTGAATTGTATCATAATTATTGCTTATGATATGAACTGTGAAACCATCTATGTGGGAAATGGTTGAAATGGAAGGAAAATGCATGTGGAAATGTATATATTGTTAAATGCAAACTTGCCTTTCAAAACTTGTTTTAATTTCGGGACGAAATTTCATTAAGGGGAGGTTATATTCTTGCTTTGTTTTTGAGTTCTGTGATGTGTTTAAGTGGGTGTGTCAAAGTTGGTTCTAGTTGCCCGAGTTTCTTGGTCGCTCATTCGCGACACATTTTTGCCTTCGGCGGATGGGTTGTTGTTGCTTATACGCCGAAGCGGAGTTTTCTTTCGCGAGAGAAATGCACCCCAAGATTTCGCACCTCGCAAAACTGCGCCGGCGGCTCTTTTTTTTCCGCGCGCAGATATATTTTTTTTTGGTGAGAGAGGGAGAGGGGCGGCGGCGGCCGAGATGGCGATCCTTACGCGGACAAACTTTTGTGTCTGGTCTTGGAGCTCGGCGGACAATGTTGCGCCGAGCGAACTGCTGTTTATGTCTTTTTTACGCCGCGAGGAGTGTCTTCTGCCCGGCGGATTCGTAAATATAGTGGGGGGGGGACCGACTTTAAATCACAAACACCATTTTCCAGAGCTTCACCACAAAACCATAACTTCTCTAAGTATTGATCTAGTTATTTGATCCGAATAGTTTGGTGTTTGGAGCATTTTGGTTTTAGGTCCTTCTCCTTGAGCTCATCTTTTGAGGTAGGGATATTTTTATAGATTTTGTCTTTGAATTTTAGCATTTTGATATGTTGGTAGTTGTTGTGAAATTTTGGGAAAACTTTGGGCCATTGTGTAATTTTACAAAAGTTGGGGTTTTGTCTATAATAAACCTAGAAGCATGTTTGGTATAGAAACATGGAATTAATGTTGAAACATTAGTGAAATTGGAACCTAAGGGTTGTAATGTTAATTATGGAAATGTCCTAATTACATTGATTTATTAATTTGAATAATTAATTGTGGAAAATGAGGAATTGAGATAGAATTGGGTCATGGGTTATGACGATGGAAAGAATACATTGAATAATTGTTATATATATATGCATTGTGTTGTGTTGGAGATGAACTATAGAGCATGTATGCTTATCTAGAAAATATTGGCAGAGCATGTATGCTTGTCATGGAAAGTGTGAATATATCTGTTTGTTTATATTTGTTGAAGTGATGAAAGAATGTAAAAGAGTTGGCCATCTATCAATTGTTAGTCTTTTAGTCATTATTTATAACCGGTTTAGTATATTTCTCTTTGCGTGGCTCACCCTATATAGAACATCATTTTCGTGCTTCGTAGCATGCCACCTCCAAGGACTTAGCTTGGAAGGCTAGTGGCGGATGGACTTTTGTTTGTCTTTCCTTTTGCGGTTACATGTAAATTCAAGCCTAGGGCTTAATGTGTAAATGAGCTAGCACTCTATTTTCTTGTAACCAAGTGTTAACTTTGTTGTTAACATGTAATACGTTTGTAATAGAAGATCTTTTATATATCATAGCATGTCAATATTGTTGGGTTAAATGTCATTATTTCCAGGGCGTTACAAGCACCAAATCTCCTTCCTTTAGATTCCCGAACTTAACTTTCTTGTTGAAAGCCCTGGCAATTCTGCGCTGATAACTTTGAACATGGTACAGTGCTTTCAGTCTGCGCTCGTCAAAGAGCATGAGTTCTTCAAATTTGCTTTGTTGCCAATCTGCTTCGGCTATCTGACACTCAGCCAGCACTCTTAAAGACGGAACTTCAATCTCGATTGGTAGAACGGCCTCCATCCTATAAACTAATGAATACGGAGTCGCCCCAGTAGAAGTTTTAATTGAAGTCCGGTAGCCCCACGGAACAAATAGCAACTTATCTGGCCAATTCCGGTAGGTTTCCACCATCTTCTGCAGTATGTGTTTGATATTCTTGTTGGCGGCCTCGATCTCTCCATTGGTCTGTAGCCGATAGGTGGAGGACTTATGAAAAGCCACGTTGTATTTTTCGAACAAATCAATCACTTCCTTCTTGAAGTGGGAACCATTATTTGAAATGACCTCGTTTGGGACCCCATAACGACAGATGATGTTGTTTCTAATAAACTTCGGAACATGTGAAGCCTTCAACACCACATAGGATTGGGCCTCAACCCACTTTGTGAAATAATCTATCGCGACCAGGATGAACTCATGCCCATTCGACCCCTTCGGAGTGACAGCCCCAATCACATCGATTCCCCAAACTAAAAATGACCATGGCGAAGTCATATTGTACAGCTTTGACGGCGGAATGTTCATGCGGTTTGCATGGATCTGACACTTGTGGCATCGTCAAACAAAGCCGGTACAATCCTCCTCCATGGTGGACCAATAATGACTTTGTCTGAGGATCTTCCGCGCTAGCATTACCCCGTTCATATGCGCACCGCATTCCCCTCCATGGATGGCCTCCATCAGGCGTTTTGATTCTTCAGCTTCAACGCACAGCTTATGCATTCCCAGATGACCTCTCTTATACAATTTACCTCCGCAGATGATGAACTGAACGACCATTCTTCTGATTGCCCTTTTATCCTTGGCATTTACCCCTGGTGGATATGCTTCATTCTCCAAGAAATTCCATATATCGTAATACTAGGGGTTCTCATCTTGAACCTCATCTATCGCGGCAATCGACTCGTAAGCCGACACAAATTTTTGGTCGATAATGACTGGACACATCCGGACTCCAAACGGGATGTCTATCATGGAAGATAGAGTTGCTAGTGAATCTGCGAACCTGTTGTTCTCTCTTAACAAATGAGCAAAGTTTAACTTCTCAAACCGAGGAATTAACAAGTCCAAGGTCTGGTGATACATAATCATTTTTTCTTCTTTGACTTTCCAATCTCCTTTCGCTTGAGATACAACAAGGTTCGAGTCCCAGATGACGTCCAACCGTTTTGCCCCTAATTCCAGGGCTGCTTCTAGACCGGCAATGCACGCCTCATATTCTGCTTCATTGTTTGAGACTTTGAACCGCAGTTTGAATGCTAGAGGGATACGAGAGTTGTCGGGTGCTATCAGCAACACTCCTATCCCATACCCGTGCTGGTTTGACACTCCGTCAAAGTACATTGTCCAAAACTCATCGTCGATATGCAAAATGGCCTCATCTGGGAATAAGTACTCAACTGCTTCACCTCCTTCCACTGGATAATCGGCTAAGAACTCTGCTACCACTCTTCCCTTGACTGACTTGCGCGTCACATATTTCAGATCGAATTCGGAAAGTAACAGCAACCAAAGAGCTAGCCTACCCGTAAGTGCCGGTTTCTCGAAGAGATATTTGATGGGATCTAATCTCGAAACCAACATTACAGAGTGAGCTAACAGGTATTGCCGCAGTTTCCTGGTGGCCCATACCAAGGCTAAGCAAGCCTTTTCCAATGGTGTGTAGCGAGTCTCATACTCCAGCATCTTCTTGCTCAGGTAGTAGATGGCTCTCTCCACTTTGTCCTCTGATTCTTGCGCGAGAATGCAGCCCATTGTAGTCTCAGTTACTGAAAGATACAAAATCAACGGTCTCCCCGGCTCTGGTGGTGACAACACGGGCAGGTTCTGTAAGTATTCCTTGATTTGTTCAAAAGTAGCTTGGCATCGGCCGTCCCATTGGAATTTCTTTCCTTTCTTTAGGAGGCCAAAAAGTGGTTCACAAGTCAAGGTTAATTTTGAGACAAACCGTCTTATGAATTGCACTTTACCCAGAAAGCGTCGCACCTCCTTTTCAGTCCTTGGTGGTGGCATTTCTAAGGTAGCCTTGATTTTGGAAGGGTCGACTTCGATACCTCTCTGTGTAATCAGAAACCCCAACATTTTTTCGGCTGTAACACCAAACGTACCCTTCTGAGGATTCAGCCGCAACCAAAATTCTCTGATCCTTTGGAAGAACTTTTGCAAGGCGGTGTAGTGGCCCTCTCTTTCTTTGGACTTGACAATCATGTCGTCCACGTATACCTCAACCTCTTTGTGGATCATGTCGTGCAATATCGTGGTCACGGCTCGTTGATATGTAGCTCCAGCGTTCTTTAGCCCAAATGGCATCACTCTGTAGCAGTAGGTCCCCCACGGGGTGGTGAAAGCAGTCTTCTCCCGGTCCTCGGGTGCCATTACAATTTGATTATAGCCTGAGAAGCCATCGATGAACAAAAGCAAAGCATGCCCCGCTGTGAAGTCCACTAACTCATCAATATGCGGCAAGGGAAAGTCATCTTTCGGACTGGCTCTATTCAAGTCCCTGAAATCCACGCATACCCGGATCCTGCCATCCTTCTTCGGCACTGGAACAATGTTGGCCAACCAAGTCGGGTATTCGGATACCAGCAGAAACCCTGCATCAATTTGCTTGGTGACGTCTTCCTTGATCTTGAGAGCCCAGTCCGGGCGGATCGTTCTGAGTTTTTGTTTAATGGGTCGGGCCTCGGGGTCAAGAGGGATCCGGTGCTGTACGATCTCAGGATCGATTTCAGGCATGTCTTCATAGGACCACGCGAAAACATCTTTGAAATCTTTTAATAAAGCGACTAAGCGCTCGCATTCCTCTGAAGACAACGTGGACCCGATCTGGACCAGCCGTGGGTCCTTCTCAGTACCAATATTCACGGTAGTGATTTCATCCATTAAGGGTTTAACAAATCTTTCCTGCACTTGTTCAATTAAGCGTTGCAAAACCAGAGGAATTTCTTCCTCGTCGTTTTCATCAAAATTTTGAAAGTCTGAGTTAATGCAATAAATCAAGGGCACAAAAAAGTACTCAGAAACCACAGCCACATCATTCTCTTTAAGCATATCCAAATCGTCTGATTCTTCGGTTACAATAGACTCAAAAGAGAAAGAAAAAGACGACCTGGACAGGACTGTGGTATCCGGGTTATCACCCCTTGGAATACCGAACTCAGACTCAGTCGAGCTGGAACCTGATTCCGACTCAACAGATTCGGAGGAATCAGATTCCGGCTCATTACCTGACCCGGTGCTGCTTCACAAAAATCCCTCTTCATACTACCAAATGAGGGAGGGTGCGATAGATGCATCTAAAATGTTCGCTGGTAGGCCCGCAGCCGTTTTATTCCCGATCACGCATACCGAGAAGTTATCCCCCAAGCACTTCTGTTCGATCGGAGGATCTGAAAGTAGACACGCCAGCGCTACCCCAATTTCACTTTCGGCGTCCTCAGACTCCACTTTCTTGCTCTGCTTAGGCTCAGCTAATGGGTCTGTCTGCTCTTCGGCAACTTCATCCCTGGATAACTGCAGATCAAAGAAGATCTCGAAACCTGGTACGCGCTTCCTCTCCGCGTTCAGCCACGGCTCTGGGAAGCCATAAAACGGAAAGTCCTCCCCCTCCCGGACGAAGCAGCTGTTTAGGGTACCATGGATGGGTCGGTGCATTAGTTCAAAGGGCTTTCCCGCCTGCTTCGCTCTGGCTCTTCCAGCCATCTCCTTACCTTTCCTTATCCAATCCTCTTTGGTGGGCAGATAACCCAAGCCAAAGGTGTGTGGGTTGTGTGGCACTTTGGCTATCGCTGCAATGCCCTTCCGGCCGCTCTTTCCCAATCCCATCCCGGGGATGTGTTGAAGCTTGTTCATGAGGTATACTGATTGTGTACTAACATACACCCCCTCATTAACAGCTAAGATGTTTTGCACGACCCGGGCCTCAGCCAGGGTAAAATCGGATAAGAACACATCCTCCATACCATGCTCAATTTCCAAAACTGGCGTAGATACTTCTGGCTGTGGATGGATTGACGAATTTCCAAAAACGATGGCTACTCCCTTTCCATTGAGGTATTTCACCATCTGATGCAAGGTGGATGAAACTGCCTTTACTTGGTGCAACCACGGCCGCCCCAAAATTAGGTTGAAGGTCGCAGGAACTTCTAAGACGTGAAAGTCTATTTCATGCTGTCCTGGCCCAACCTTGGTCTGAATTTTCACTGTCCCCATTACTTCTCGGCTCGTGTTGTCATATGCCCGAATCACCTGGGCTGTCGGCACGAAATCCGCAGTCTTTAAACCGATTACATATGCAGTTCTTGCCGGGCATACATTGATGGCAGACCCTGTGTCGACGAGTACCACGGGTATCCATTTGTTTCTGCACTCCACAGAGATGTAGAGTAGCTTGTTATGATTTGCACCCTCAGGTGGCAATTCTTTGTCGGAGAAAGTCAACATCGGGGTAGCCCCTCCCGGAAAAACTAAGCCCACCAGCTGTTCGGGCATGGTGTCTATTAAGAGCTTGGCCTTGTCTATGGCCGATAAGACAGCTTGTCGATGCACTCGTGATGCCATAAGCAGTCCCGAGATGGAGATGTCTGCCTGTATCTTTTTCAACTGCTTCAGTACAGCTTCTTCTTCGAGTTGCTTCTCTTTCTGTTTCTCTGCCTCCTTATCTTTCCCAAACGCCTCTGGCTGATCTAGATGTGGGGGCTTGAAATACCGCCCGCTTTTAGTCATATGATCAGCTTCGCCGATGTACCAGGTATCGTTTGGCTGGTTGCTCCCCCAATCCTCATCCGTGTGGGCAAGACATAGATCATCGTCTTCCCACCACATTCCGTCGACAGCCAACAGACATCTGTCTGTCTCCGGTACAATTGTACTCGTAGTACTTTCCATCCACATGCTCGCAGCATTCTCTATCCTCGTGCACGCAGCACTTTCAGTCCCCTCAGGGGCCTTAGCTTTCTTGATTCTCTCAGAATCCCCGAACCTTTCTTGTTCCAACTGCGTCAGTACAGCTGGCTGTTCAACACTTCCCACATTCACAATGCCCAAGTCCTGAGCGAAATTCTTAGCACCGGCGCTCTCCGGCGATGCATTATGATTTCCGGCCCTTCCGGCCACAACTGATGTTCTTGCCCCTGTCGGGCCCCGTTCCAACTGAGTTTCGTCGACAACATCTGGTAGGTCATCAAGCCACCCGGTGACCTCTGTTGACTCCCCAAAATCTGACCAGTTGACTACCATGCCCTCTAGATCTTGTTCATTGAAAAATTGGAGGTTAGCAAAGTCCCCTTCCACAGCTGCCAAGTCATTTATCCTCTGACCAGATTTATCCCCCTGTATTACGTATAACTCTGCCCCTGCCGGCAATTCCACATTTGGCCCAACCTGGCCTACTGATAGAATGTAGTCACTCGGACTGTATGCCTCCCCAACAAAACTCCCAGATTCCTCAGATTCTGACTCGACAATCCCATTCTCCCCTAAAATCTCCCATATTCTGTCTTTGACAGTCACCACCAATGGTTCGGGTTGGGTTCTGGAGATGTCCAACATGCACAGGTCAGTGCAGTCAGGAAGGAGCACCTCCGGCTTGGGTAGGTTGGTTGGAGTGATATAGATGCTAAGATCGTAAGACACGACCCCAGTCTGAATAAAGTTGATACGTTTGGGAGGTGGAGCTTGGTTGTGCAGTGGGAGAGGGTTTGTTGTGACATTGGGTTTTTCTGGAGACACAATCACCTGCTTGTCAATGAGATCTTGAATCTCATGACGCAATCTAAAACAGTGGTCAGTGTCGTGACCATGTTGTTGGTGATATGCGCAGTATTTTGCTGGATTATGAGAGGGGGGGGAGTGGATTTGGCAATGGCCTCGGCTCCAGGGGCTTTAAGTGCCCTTTCCTAATTAATACCCCCAGAGCCTTGGACAGGGGCATGTATAAGGCGTGAAGGTTCTTTGGCCTCTGGGTTGGTATTTGGAGGTTTGTGTGTTGCTTCCGGATGCGCCGGAGAAAGGTGTAGCTGCCATGGGTCTTGGAGGGGGAATGGTGGTGACCATGCTTACTTCTGAAGCTCTAGCATTTGCGGCATTGCTGGTGTCTGTATTGTTGTTGCGGTTGAAGGTTCTTCTGGGTTGCTCTCTGTCTTGGTCAATTAGACCTTGTTTCATAGCATCCTCAATTTGTACCCCCATCTCGTGCAAATCTGAAAAGGTAGGGAAGGGGAGCATGATCATTTTCTGCATCAATTTGGCTTGGAGATTGCGCACAATCATCCGAATTTGATATTTATCAGTGGGCCTCAAGGTCATCATTGAGGCCTTGGCCCTCCACCAGGCTACAAAGTCCGAAAAGCTCTCCTTAGGCTCCTACCTTGTCGTCTCAAGAGCACGGGTTGTAATCTCGCTTTGAGTGTTATAGGAGTACTGTGCAATGAAAGCCTCGGCCATCTCATCCTAGTTTCTCTTAACATCGTCTTCTAATTTAGCGTACTAGAGAGCGGCCACACTCGACAGGGTCTGGCCGAGTAATGAAAGCTTCTGCGGTCTGGTGAGGCCCATCGGCCATAGTATATCTGAGAATAATCGGAGATGCACCATGGGATCCCCAGATCCGTCAAAGCGGTCGATTTGTGACATTTTGAACCTATCTGGCAGCGTCACAGCCACGTCAGTATACCCGTCCTCGATGTCTGGGATGGACTTTACCCCCTGGGATTTCTTGAACAACTTCTCAAGCTTGCTCAACTTTAATGCTGTATGGTCTACCTCGAACTGAAAGGGAGAGTCTGGTTGATTGACAGGCGTATGTGCCTTAGATAGTTGAGGTAGAATCGGGGGCGGAGCCAGCCTTGTGGGAATAACCGTATCTCCCTGGACATTTGGTGCCTCCCTGGGCGCTGGAGCTCTTGGTGGGGAAAGAGCTTGGTGTGAAGCAGATGCCCCGGCTTGTTGTTGCAGCCTGGCAATTAACTGTGCCTACTGGGCCATGATCTCGGCCTGTTGTTTGGCAAACTCATCTCGGCGAACATTGTCCTGCAGCATGGCTCTCATGGTCTCCTGCATCTGACGCATCATTTCCTCAACTCCCGTCGTTCCTGCCATACTGCCCTGATCTCTCTGAACTACTGGTAGGTCTATCTCTATGGCAACAATTGAGACCTTAGCCCGACTATCCACTGATGGGGTAAATCACTGCTCTGGCAACCTTCGCTCAGATACACTGCGTCTTCTCGACCTCCGTCTGATAACCGGGGGTAGGGAATGATACACTGGTTGTCCGTCGACTAGATCCTCAGATCGATGGAGTCGGCGGCCTCTTATCCAGAGTGCTTGGGGAATATCTGCTTGGTTTGAAGCAATTGTGCTAAACTACCCTAGCAAAAAGATAAATAAAGCAAAAATAAGGAAATACACAACCAGATAAACGGATAGCAAAACAGTGTAAATAAACACAACACACAGTCGGGTATAATCAACACGCAGTTGATAAGCTGAAATACACTGTTCTCAGACACAGATCATTGTTCCCAAATCACTGCCCCCAAAACTGAATCTGATACCCGCAGATAACTGATTCCCAAAATACTGAACTGGTGCCCGCAGGCCTGATACCCAAACTTGTAAATTGATACATGCATTCCTGTAGAGACGCACTCTAAAAGCACATAGCAAACAAGTGAGAGCCAAAACACCCCTATGGAGGGGTAGGGTTTCCCTGTCCTATTTTGTCAGGAACTAAGGTTTCACTATGCACGTAGCGGTTTCAAACAACCTATAATTGGGTAAGCAACCTGTCCTAGTTTGGAATGGTCACTATGGATTCCGAATATGCACTAGGTCGAATGGTCAAAAAGGGTGCCCCGGTAAAAAAACCGGGGTTTGTGTTCCTGTCGTGGCAGAGCCCGCAACCGGTCAGCCTTATGGCACACTTCGCCAAGCGAGCCTCCGGCAAACCGTTCAGGAATAGCATGTGGCAAACATAGTGTCCTAGGCGCACCAATGCAAATGCAATGCAAAGAAACACATAAGTGTAGTCAAAACCAAATATCATGAGTTTGAGTCAAGTTCTCTAACTCCCCAGTAGAGTCGTCAGAAACTGTAAATGTCCCCGAACGTCCCGGGGGAAATCCCCCGTTTTGTTCATTGGGCTCACTACAATTCAGTACTCAATGTCATGGTCTTGTATCTAATCTCGCAGAGTGAAATGCAAGATCGATGAATCATCAAAGAGTCCAAATCCGGCTAATCATTTTTGAAAATAGATTTTTTTGAAAGAAGTGCCAAACACGGACTGCTTTGCCAGATACAGAGTCGCCACCTAAATATTTATTTTGGGGGAATTTAGGAAACCCTGACTCGTTGCCTAAGGCCACGTGTCCGTCATCACCAAAGTTGCCTCAGCTCGGGAACTTGGGTACGATTGGGGAAGGTCACTTTGTGAGCACCCGCGCTCACCCGATCAAAGATCGGCCACTACTAAGCATGATATTGAGTTTTGAAAACATATGTGCTCTTATTTCGGTTATTAGCCTAGATTTACTACGTGATGCGCATAACATATAAGTATAGACTGGGTCGCTTGAATTGGAACAAAGCATCTCATGTTCGTTTTGAAAAATGGTTTGAAGGTGCTATTCGCAAGTAGGCTAAGACGTGGATTTGCCACCCTCTAGTGGGCTTAAGAAAACATGATTTTGCCACTCTTAAGTGGGCTTAAAACTCTTAATCGATGAATTATTCCAATTCAAATAACCCAACCTTCACCCATAGACATTCAGGCAGTTATATCATATAAATACATACCCTTATGGTAAGCATGCTATCATGCCAGTCACTCACACCCATGCAAGGATGCTAAATCATAAACACTTACCGAGTACTCCGAGCCAAAACAGAAACTAGTTAGTAATCAATGCATGATCCTAGTTCATGTTAAGATGGCTAATGCAACACATGCAAAATGCAACTAAGATAGGCTCGGCTATTCTAAGCATGGCATATGAAATGCAACAGCTAACACGTATTCAACTTGGAATTGAAATACGATGCAGTTAGTATGATGAGCCGAGCCCGGTGCATGCAAGACAGAATAAATGCAAACATGTGAGCATAAGTATGCTAATTGAAACATGTCCTAAACTAACCATCATAAGCTGGTAAAGACGTGGGGTTGGAAGACATACATCACACACACACACACACACTTATTATAGAATTGTGCCCTCGCTCGGAGGGTCCGAATAAATAATACAGTCCGAATAAATAATTACAGTCCAAATAAATAATTAAATATTACAAAACCCTAATTAATTAACAAATTAACTAGGAAAACAAAATAAACTAATATGAAAATCCATGGACCGCCTCAGCTCTATTCCGAATGATGAAAGATGCATGCGTGCTTGGGTGGCTTTGTCGGGAAATTCCTCGCGATGCCCCAATTTGACTGTGTTTGTAATTAATCCCAGAATGCTGTGCAAAGCTCTAGAAGGCTGCTGATTTCTGGTTTGCTGCAATAGAGAGCAAGAAAGGGGCATGGCAAAGTATTTTCACATATGTATGCACACCTCGATCCTCGTGCCACCAATCACGCATCTCGATGCATGATGGCCGAGGAGTCGAATTGCACGAGTCGATGTGAAATGAATACACATGACAACACAACAAGGCCTAGACTCCATCATAGGTAATCCGGAGTGTCGGTAACTGGGAATTGAGACACGTTTCGTCACTTTGAGTACGAAACGCCCCTCGTTTCCCGTGTTTGGACTAACGCTACTCCAAACACAATGCAATGAAATGGCATACACAATGCGACTAACATGCAACCCTAAATGCAATGCAACCTAATTATGCCGGAATGCGAGGGATCATATGCACACATGCAACCTAGCATACGCAATGCTATGGACCGAAATGGCGTACACAATGCACATGAGCTATATGGCATACACAATGCAAGATAGACTTAAAGCAATATGAGTGGACCTCGGTCACACTCACATCAGTGGCCATATGATGGAAATGAGACAACCGAAATACATGCAAACATGCACTAATGCAAAAGACTGATCCTAAGGCACAACATGCAACTCTAACAAGGCATGGCAAGGAATGCAATATGGCATGGAATGGGACATGATACAGCTCTGAAATGGCATAAAAGATGGTCTCGAAACATGCAAATATGTCACACAATGCATGTTAGGTGGCTCGGGTACCGAAACTAGTGAAGTGCGTTACACTAGAGGTACCCAAAGCGATGCACAAATGGAAAAACCAACCCCAAAAAGACCTTAGGCAGGTCTGAAATAGTGGGGAAATGGCCTAAAATGATGGCTCAGAATGCAAAGAAATGGAGCTCATTCAATGGTCGGTAAATGAGGCATACAAGCCCGACTCTGAAACTCATTTAAAGAGTACAAAACATGGAAATATGGCATTCAAACAAGCTCTGAAATATGATGTATAATGGACCCAAAACATGAACACACCTCAGTATATGCATGGAATGAGCCTCAAAACTCAAAGTTAAGCATGGGTATTGAACTACAAGCATGCAAAACAAACATCATTCGACCAAGAGACCCAAAAATAGAGCTAGGAAAGTCCAAAATATGCATAAAATTAGTTTAAGGCAAGGCCAAAAAGAGCTAAAATCAAGGGTCTACAAAGCATGCGAAATAAGCCAGTGAACCATGATTTACACTACAAGTATGTGAAGCAAATGAGGGCTCACCAAACCAGCCAAAAACAGAAGTATGCCATGCTAAAATATGCCCAAAAACCCATGGAAACTCAGTCAACACATGTAAGAATGATAGGCTCCTTTGGAGGGCCATGCAAGGGGTTGTTCCACACGTATATGACGGACACACACAATGGTAAAGCCACCTCTAGAAAGAGGTTATGAGGGTCCTAAAACCCACCAAAAAGGCCCTGAAATTGGTCTAGGAAGCATACAAGTGAAAGCCCCTTTGAAAGGCCTTGAAGAGGATTACTCTACACATGCAAAATAGACACTTTATATGGAAAAATAGGCTCCGGACAGAGCTAATGCAGACCTTAAAACTCATCAAATAGGGCCTGAAATATGGCTTTGAAACATGCAAATAGGGGCCCCTTTGGAAGGCCAAAAGGGCCAACAAACAAGACAAGGAGAGAGGGGGTCACCCCCCCTTTGATTTTGGCTCTCAAAATAGTATGCTAGCCACTAAAAATCCACTAGATTTCAGTGGCTAGAAGGCCAAACAAAGCATGATACAAAGGCCTAGATACAAGGCTCAAAACAAGATGCAAACAAGCATACAAGGGGGTAAATGACCTCTAACAGAAAAATGTCCTTAAACAATCTTCAAGAGGAGCTCAAAATAAGACACTTTTCTGTTCATGTCAAAGCTCAAAAATGCTTTCAAATAGGGCTAAACTATGAGGCAAAACAATGTCAAAATAGGGAAAATGAAGACTTACCCCTGTAGCACAGCAATGCAGCAAGCTCTGGACCAAGAAAGTGAGCCTTCAACCTCTGAAAAATAGCTCCAAGGTACTTAGGATGGTAGTGGAGGTGTTGTGCTTGGAGGTGTAGTGCAAATGGCCAAGAACTATGGAGTTACGGAGCTTGGATGTAGAAATACAGAGGGAGAGTGTATATATCTTGAGACCAAAATGTTCAACCCTTGCAAGTGGAGAGGAGGGTTGGTTTTATATAAGAGGAGGTCCAAGGCTTCTTGGAGAAGCCTTAAGCAAAAGGACCAAGCTTCTAAAAGAAGCTAAATCAAAAGGGTCAAGCTTCTTGAGGAAGCTAGACCAAAAGGGTCAAGCTTCCTCAAGAAGCTTGACAAAAGGTCAAGCTTCTCCTAGAAGCTAAGCAAAAAGGCCCAAACTTTCTTAAGAAGCCAAATAAAAGGGTCAAACCTGGAGCAAATGCCTTCTAGCTGGCACAGCTGTATGCAACTCAGGAAGACCAAAAAACAGAAAGCTGGCCGACCAGCCTAGGTGGTTGGCCGGCCACTCTCCCTGGTTAGCCGACCAGGGTTCAAAAAGGTCAAGAAGAAAAGCTGGTCGGCCTACCCAGAAAGGTGGCCTCCTAGGTGAATGCAAAACAGTGGTGGTATGGGAGACCAGAAAAAGTGACCCAGGAAAGAGGAAAACCAGCTTTCTAGCAAGGTTCAAAAGGGTCAGGAAGAAAAGCTGGTTGGCCTACCCATATTGGTGGCCTCCCAGATGAGCACAACACAATGGTGGTATGGGAGACCCGAAATTAAGGTCCAAAAGTGAGGGAGACCACCTACCTGTCAAGAAAACCAGCTGGAGGAGAGAGAAATGGTCTCCAAAAGAATTGCTAGTCTCCTACCCCCGTACCACCTTCCAAACAATGAAAATAGGGTCCATGCCAAAAATGAACCCACACCGATGCAAAACGAGGGTTCGGGGCCAAAACGCGCAGCCGGGAGCCCCGAAAACTGACTATTAAGCATCGGAGGTGGCATACGACCATGAAGGTGGTCTCCCGGGCCACAGTGTCCCTCTAAGGAGAGGAAACAAGGTGTGTGCCAAAAACCAGAGCAAACGGAGAAAGTTAAACAGTCCCGAACCGAGGCGTACGGCCGACGGCTCCGAAAACCGGAAACTGGTCTCCAAACGGGAACAGTTGCCTACGACCATGAAACGTAGCCTACGGCCACTAAGAGATGGTCTACGAGACCTCTCCCTCCCTTTGGGAAGAGAAAATAGAGAAAATAGGACCTGGTTCGCAAACCGAGGCAAAGCACAAAAGAGCCCCGAAGTTTGGAGGCAAGGCTCGCAGCCGAGACTTTGAAACCTCAGAACGAGCAAAATATGCATCATCACCGAGTGCTCAACCGGTGACGTCTGGGTCTTAAGGACGGTAAAAAATGGGGTGTCTACAAAGTTGAACACGCAGCCCAAACTTTTGAGGTGAACGCACAGCCCACAGTTTTGAAAGTTGAACACGCAGCCAAAACTCTTCACTTCAAATTTGAACACGCAGCTCACACACTTCAATTCTGAACACACGGCTCATATACTTTATGTTGAACACGCAGCTCACACACTTCAATTCTGAACACACAGCTCATATACTTTACAGATGAATACACAACTCATTTATTGCATTTGCACTTAGCTCATACTGAACACGCAGTCTACAACATTGTATCTGATTTGGTTTGCACACAGTTCGTACTTTCATTTTTGAAACTGAATACATGTGTTCATTCTGAATGCAGGTATCTTCCCGTGTTACATGAGGCTATGGCTCGATCATTGCTAGGGAGTGGTACGCAGAGCTCTTAGAGCCTGTTTGCGATCTGGTTGACCAGGCAGGGTTTGGACCCTTCTGTGCGGGGATATCACGTTATCTTACGAGCAGGACCCTGATGGGGGCACTCGTGGAGAGATGGTGGGACACCACCAACTCATTTCACTTTTCAGCTGCCGGGGATATGACGATGACCCCGTTTGACTTTGCCCTGTTGATTGGTCTTGACGTGGCCGGCTGACCGGTCCCCTATGACGAGGATATGGGCGAGTGGGAGGCCGCCTGGATCTATCTGTTGGGAGCTTGCCCACCGATTGACAGATCTTTGGGCAGAGTCAGGTATACTTGGTTTTTCGCACATTACAGGGGGACTACACTCGGGACTCTCGAGGAGACAGAGCAGTATGCTCGAGGGTTTTTGATGTCCCTCCTGGGGACCACTTTGTTCTCCGACAGGGAGAACACAGTTGGGCTTTATCTGCTGAGTGCTCTGGTAGACCTATCCCAGGTCAGTCAGTACGACTGGGGTGGCGCCGGCCTTGCTACCCTTTATTGTTACATGAGTGTGACCTCCCGCAGGCGGGGGAACATAGTCGGTGGCTATTGGAGAACCTGGGAGGTACTTTCTGCCCTCTTGATTTACATTTCTGCTTTTCATTATCTGTACACTGCACACACGATACACTTTACATTCTATACTTTACACTCCGCTCTCAGCATTCTACATTCTCTGTACATTCTGCATTCACATTCTGCACTCAGCATTCTGTATTCTGATGGCTATTGCCCTGTTTTCCACAGCTATGGGTTTCGCGTACTTTTCGCCGCTAGCCCCAGAGCTCGAGGTGGAGGCGCCTCTTGTGATCCCTTATTCACTCGTATTTGAGGGCCAGTACCGGCCGAGAGCTCGGGAGACTCTGCCCTACCTACGGCAGTTCTTCGATACAGTGCGGACGACTGAGGTAATTCAGCACTCCCAATTCTCCATGTTTTCATCTTTGATTCATCTTGCACATTTACGATTTCCAATCGGCTTATGCATTTGTTATCCGTAGATCACCTGGTAGCCCTGGACGCCCTTAGGTGGAGATACCCGATTTCAGTTTCGTGGGGCATGGGGCTCTTCTCGGTACAAGATGCTATTTGAGGAGCCAGTTGGCAGGGCCTGGTTTCTAGGGGACCGCTTCATGCGCCAGACGATGGGCTACCCCGAGCAGAGTATCCCAGCAGTACCTCCGGACGATATGCGATCTACTGAGGGACTCACTCCCCAGGATGTTGATTTGGCTATGCTGGGCACTGATGTAGTTCTACATTTGGAGGAGGGGGAGTACGCGACCTACCGTCATACATACTTGATGCCCCCATTGACAGATGTCCGCACTCCCACGAGGAGGTCTGCTGGCATGCCATCATCAAGTCGAGTCCGGGCTACAGATGCTCTTTCGACCAGCAGGGCCGGTACATCGAGAGGTGGGGTTGGGCTGGTTCCTCCGATTCCTCAGACTTACCCTCACGCCAGGTGGCCAGATCTTTCGACCGAGTTGACTGGATGGCGATACGGGTCACCTTACTCGATTCCATTGGAGCCCCCAGTGCCTGATCACCGGTACGTCAGAGACCCTGACTCGCCACCGGTATGCCTTACAGTTTTGATTTATCACTCAGATATTTGGACATTTATTCATTCACTGATAACTTGCACTAGCATCTGCAGTCCCCCATGGAGTACATGGATAGGATGCTCGGAGTGATGGCCTTGCTTGAGGGCATGGTTCTGCGGAGGGAGACACAGCTATTCGTTGCCGGCGTCTTAGTGCTCTTCAATTTCCTTGCATTTATCATACTTTTGATGACATGCTGTATTTACCCATTTCACTGCATTGCTTGATTGTATGCGTAGAGCACATCTGACTCACACCAACTCACACTATATTCATATACTATATCTGTATGCATGCATTCCATGTAGCTTTCTTGTCTCTGCATCTGATATACATATTGGCTCCGCTACAGACTGAGCCATAGGCCGGGCACATCTGATATACAAATTGCACTCTTCCTTTTCAGATGCCTCCGCTACAGACTGAGCCATAGGCCGGGCCATCTAGGCCTTCTCGGGGAGCTGGAGAGGGGGTTCGACTCGCAGCCGAGGTGGACGCAGAGCGCCTGTCATAGAGGAGGAGTCCAGCGAGGAGGAGGAGTTCGTGCATCCTCAGTTAGAGACATCTGCAGACAGAGAGGATGACTCTGAGTCCGGTTATGAGGGCGAAGGTCATGCCGAGGAGGGTTCTGAGGATAGCAGCTCCGATTCAGATGATGGTGCTGGTGCAGAGGTTGTTCCGCAAAAGAGGATGAAGAGGGCCTCTTATTCCTGCGCTTGATAGCACTGATGCAGCTGTTCCTACTTTATTTTCCTTTTTTACTAGTAGTTATAGGACATTGTACATTGTTAGGCAGTTTTATTTTCTGTAAAAACTTGTACCCTTGTTGTAAAATGTTGTAACAAAGGAAGCATGATGGAATGAAAACTGCTTTTGAAAAAGTGTTGTATTTTATGTTCTTAACATCGCATCGCATCATTTTGCACAAAAATGGGATTGAATGAAAATTGAGCATTGTACATTACCAAGTCAGGTAGCAAACCGACGCAACAAACTAAAACACTCAACTTACTAAGAAACAACAAAACCGTAGCAAGTTTACAACTCGATAAACAAAGCACGGAAATGTTTGATAAACAAACAACAATTCAACGGACAAACCCGTCAACTCGACAAAACCTAATGGCTTGATAAACAAAACAACTCGATAAGCAAAACAATAACTCGATAAGCAAGACTTAACAATAATTCGATAAGCAAATGCATTTCGGAGAAAATGGACGACGGAATGCGTCCAAAATAGAGGGAAACGCGGATCTTCAACACTCCCGACACATGGAAATGCTAGGAGCTCCCTTCTAGAGACTGGGGACAGACCAAAAACCAAACCCTCTCCATGGCCGACCACCAGAGAGAGCTGGCCGACCAGCTTTCTGCCTTGGAGACCAAAGGGGTGGTCGGCCTACCAGAAAAGATGGTCGGCCGACCACCTGGTTTGGCGACCACCAGATTTTTGACACCTGTCCCCAAATAGTGCCTTATCCTCTATAAAAGTTCCAGCTTCGTGGTTCTTTCATTTCATCTCAGCATTCCTCATCGAAAATCTTGCAGCTTGGATTGCTACTTTAGATGGCTCGAAAAAGTCGAACTTCCGGGGCTTCGACTTGAATGCACTATTCACGTTGAGCCGCACTCCGTTGCACCTTCCATTCCTCCATACCGCGACGAGGTTTTGGAATCCGGTAACACATGTTTTTAGCTTCGGCGGGCAAGTGGTATGTCCTACCTTCGAAGATTTCCAAGATTTGATGGAATCCGAGTGCAGCGAAGAAATCTTGCCTCAGTTTCGCTTCGGCCACGCCTAAGCTTTAGGATGGATGTGTGGGCTTACTATGCATGACGCTAGGTCTTTGATTTGCAACGGGGAATTGGACATCCTCGGCTTGATTCATTGCTTTTTAGACGCCAGTGATCGCGGCGACCATCATTGGCAAGGTTTTCGGCGTCATGCCCTTTGCTTGTGCATGCTATCACACTTTTTGCTTGCCTCAGGCTTCGGAGGATCTAGCGTCAGATTGATCGAGATTGCCCAAAGCTTGAAAAAGGGCAAGAGCTGCATTGCCATCACATTGGCCGAAACATTGATGGGCTTGGATGCTTTCCACCGCCAGGAGACGACCAGATTCTCGGGGAGTCCACTACTGCTACAGGTAATGTTTTCCACCTTGTCTCACATATATATTGCTCACATCACTCGGCCCCCAGGCTCGATTTTTCTCTCAAAACCTTTTTCTCATTTTTCTCTCATCGTACATCTCTCTATTCTTTATTCTCTCATTTTTTCATCCCTCCCCAAGTGTGGTTGATGGACAAGTTGCAGGTTGTGGATTCTTGCCCAGCATACTCAGCTCGCGGCTACTTCTTCCGACAACGTCTAGTCGATGCCCCTGATGAGGGATGGTGGTTCGACTGGATGTGTAGTTTGTCCGCAGGCCGCATTGCTTGGCGCTGTCCTTGGCTCAATCTACCAACAATGAGCTACAGTATGTCTCGCCACCCCGAGATTCAGTTGATCGGCCTGACACATTGTGTGTTCTACTTTCCTTTCCGGTTCCAGCGCCAGTTTGGCCATGATCAGACTTGCCCACCAGAGGGGATAGAGTACCCTGCTGCATTCCCGGTTCATGGTGCACAGCTAGCTCGGTATGCTACGGCATGGAGGACGAGAGAACTCCTGGCCCCTGCTCCCACTTTCAGTTGCACTTTGTCTGACGAGTGCGTAGATTGGCTTAATGAAGAGGCACAGATTGGGCCCAACTTGGCATCAGAGGCTTCAACCCGCTCTAGGAGGGGGCACAGGAACGCCTGACTTAGCTATGCCCCGGATTTATTGCATTATCAGTACTTTCAAGTTTTCTTTATGAATGTAACCAAAAGCAACTTCAATTTGTATGCAAGAGCAGGAGGACTCTGTATTGAAATCAATAAAATTGAAGGTTGTGGGTACTGAAATTTTTTCGCTTTGGTCTAAAAATGGTCTAAGTTGTAAAAAGATTAATTTCAACAAAATCAACTTTTATTAAAACTTTTGAAAACCATTTTCGATGCGGATCAGAACTGGACACGCCTGAGATTTATCACTGAGATACACAACCCCGGATCCCAGTGACTGGAAAGTTGCCCCTAGTCTGAATAGCACTGCATTGGAGATTACAACCGAAGCTCTTGAATGCTGAATAGACAAAGATGACAAAGATGATCAAATGGACAAAGTTGATCGGGGAAAAGTTTATGGCTGAATTTCAGAATGAAGTTGCCTACGTATCCTAAAGATGGGAATCAAGCCTTACGTAGTTCAGGCTCGGGTTTGCTCGAGTATTTTCACTCTCCTTTTGCGCTCTAACTTTTGCCAAGGCCGCCCTTTGCGGGTTTTCAACCTTGCGAGCTCAGTTTTTTTAATTTCAAAATTTTCATGCTCTAACTTTTGCCTAGGTCGCCCTTTCGGGTTTTCGGCCTAGCGAGCCTCTCAGGGGTAATATTTCTTCAACTTGTCCATGTTGATCGGCTGTGAGAACTCTAAGCCATCTAGGTCCATCAGAATGACAGCTCCACCTGACCAAATAGACTTAATGATGTAGGGACCAGTCCAATTAGGTTTGAACTTGCCCCTGGGGTCGTGGATGGGAGCTCGGTTGTCTTTCAGCACCAAATCTCCTTCTTTCAAATTCCGGGACTTAACTTTCTTGTTGAAAGCCCTGGCAATTTTGCGCTGATAACCTTGAACATGGTACAGTGCTTTTAGTTTGCGCTTGTCAAAGAGCATGAGTTCTTCAAATCTGCTCTGTTGCCAATCTGCTTCGGCTATCTGACACTTAGCCAGCACTCTCAATGACGGAACCTCAATTTCAATAGGTAGAACGGCCTCCATCCCATAAACTAACAAATACGGGGTCACCCCAGTAGAAGTTTTAATTGAAGTCCGATAGCCCCACAGAACAAATGGCAACTTATCTGGCCAGTCCCGGTAGGTTTCCACCATCTTCTGCAAAATGTGTTTGATATTCTTGTTGGCGGCCTCAACTGCTCCGTTGGTCTGTGGCCGATATGTGGATGACTTATGAAAAGCCACGTTGTATTTTTCCAACAAGTTAATCACTTCCTTCTTGAAGTGGGAACCGTTATCTGAAATGATCTCGTTCGGGACCCCGTAGCGACAGATGATGTTGTTTTTGATGAACTTTGCAACGTGTGAAGCCTTCAACACTGCGTAAGATTGGGTCTCAACCCACTTTGTGAAATAGTCGATCGCGACCAGAATGAACTCATGCCCAATAGACCCCTTCGAAGTGACAGCCTCGATCACATCGATTCCCCAAACTGAAAATGGCCATGGCGAAGTCATATTGTACAGTTTCGACGGCGGGATGTTCATGCGGTTTGCATGGATCTGACATTTGTGGCATCGCCGAACAAAGCCGATACAATCCTCCTCCATGGCGGACCAGTAGTAACCCTATCTGAGGATCTTCCGAGCTAACATTACCCCGTTCATATGCGCTCCACATTCTCCTCCATGGATGGCCTCCATCAGGCTCTTCGATTCTTCGGCATCAACGCACAACCTATGCATTCCCAGATGACCTCTTTTATACAGTTTACCCCCACAGATGATGAACTGAGCAGCCATTCTTCTGATTGCCCTTTTATCCTTGGCATTTGCCCCTGGTGGATACGCTTCTTTTTCCAAGAAGTTCTAGACATCGTAATACCAGGGGTTCTCATCTTGGACTTCTTCTATGGCAGCAATCGACTCATAAGCTGGCGCAAATTTCTGGTCAATGATGATCGGACGCATCCGGACTCCAAAAAGCATGTCTATTATAGAAGATAGAGTTGCTAGTGCATCTGTGAACTTGTTGTTCTCTCTTAATAGATGAGCAAAGTTTAGCTTCTCAAATTGAGGAATTAACAAGTCCAAGGTCTGGTGATACATTATCATCTTTTCTTCTTTGACTTTCCAATCTCCTTTCGCTTGAGATACAACAAGGTTCGAGTCCCCGATGACATCCAACCGTTTTGTCCCTAGTTCCAGGGCTGCTTCTAAACCAGCAATGCATGCTTCATACTCTGCTTCGTTGTTCGAGACCTTGAACTGAAGTTTAAATGCTAGAGGGATACGGGACTTGTTGGGTGCTATCAGCAACACCCCTACCCCATACCCGTACTAGTTTGACGCTCCGTCAAAGTACATCGTCCAAAACTCGTCGTCGATACGCAAAATGGCCTCATCTAGGAATAAGTACTCAACTGCTTCACCACATTCCATTGGATGATCGGCGAAGAACTTTGCTACCGCTCTTCCCTTGACTGACTTGCGCGTCACGTATTTTAGGTCAAATTCGAAAAGCAACATCAACCAACGAGCTAGCCTACCCGTAAGTGCCAGTTTCTCGAAGAGATATTTGATGGGATCTAATCTTGAAACCAACATTACGGAGTGAGCTAACAGGTAGTGCCGTAGCTTCCTGGTAGCCCATACCAAGGCCAAACAAGCCTTCTCGAGCGGAGTGTAGCGGGTCTCATAATCCAACATCTTCTTGCTCAGATAGTAGATAGCTTTCTCTACTTTATCCTCTGATTCCTGCGCAAGCATGCAACCCATCGTAGTTTCAGTCACGGAAAGGTACAAAATCAACGGTTTTCCCGGCTCAGGCGGTGACAACACAAGTGGATTCTGTAAGTATTCCTTGATATGTTCAAAAGCAGCTTGGCATCGGCCGTCCCATTGGAACTTATTTCCTTTCTTTAGGAGACCAAAAAGTGGTTCACAAGTCAAGGTTAATTTTGAGATAAACCATCTTATGAATTGCACTTTACCCAGAAAGCCTCGCACCTCCTTTTCAGTCCTTGGTGGTGGCATTTCTAAGATGGCCTTGATTTTGGAAGGGTCAACCTCGATACCTCTCTGTGTAATCAGAAACCCCAACATTTTCCCTGCTGTAACACCAAACGTACACTTCTGAGGATTCAGCCACAACCGGAATTCTCTGATCCTTTGGAAGAACTTTTGCAAGGCGGTGTAGTGGCCCTCTCTATCTTTGGACTTGATAATCATGTCGTCCACATACACCTCAACCTCTTTGTGGATCATGTCATGTAATATCGTGGTCGCGGCCCGTTGATATGTAGCTCCAGCATTCTTCAACCCAAATGGCATCACCCTGTAGCAATATGTCCCCCACGGGGTGGTGAAAGCAGTCTTCTCCCGGTCTTCAGGTGCCATCACTATCTGATTATAGCCCGAGAACCCATCCATGAACAAAAGCAAAGTATGCTCCGCTGTGAAGTCCACTAACTCATCAATATGCGGCAAGGGAAAGTTGTCCTTCGGACTGGCTCTGTTCAAATCCCTGAAATCTACGCATACCCGGATCCTGCCATCCTTCTTTGGCACCGGAACAATGTTGGCCAACCAAGTTGGGTATTTGGATACCAGCAAGAACCCTGCGTCAATTTTCTTGGTGATCTCTTCTTTAATCTTGAGGGCCCAGTCCGGGCGGATCCTTCTAAGTTTCTGTTTAACGGGTCAGGCCTCGGGGTTAAGAGGGATCCGGTGTTGTACAATCTCAGAATTGATTCCAGGCATGTCTTCGTAGGACCATACGAAAACATTTTTGAAATCTTTTAATAAAGCGACCAAGCGCTCGCGTTCCTCCGAAGACAACGTGGACCCGATCTAGACCAGCCACGGGTCCTCCTCAGTACCAACATTAACAGTAGTGATTTCATCAACTAAAGGTTTAACAAATCTTTCCTGCTCTTGATCAATTAAGCGTTGCAAAACTGAAGGAATTTCTTCCCCGTCGTTTTCATCAAAATTTTGAAAGTCCTGATTAATATAATAAATCAAGGGCATAGAAAAGTACTCAGAAACCACATCCATTCCATTCTCATTATGCATTTCCAAAATGTCCGATTCTTCTGTTACAACAGACTCAAAAGAGAAAGAAAAAGACGACCTAGACAGGACTGTGGCATCCGGGTTATCACCCCAGGAATACCGGACTCAGACTCAGTCGAGCTGGAACCTGATTTTGACTCACTAGACTCGGTGGAATCAGATTTCGGCTCACTACCTCACCCGGTGCTGCTTGACAAAAATCCTTCCTCGTACTGCAAGATGAGAGAGGGTGCGATGGATGCATCCAAAATGTTTAACGGTAGGCTCGCAGCCGTTTCATTCCCGATTATGGACACTGAGAAGTTATCCCCCAAGTACTTTTGTACGATCGGAGGATCTGAAAGTAGAGAAGCCAGTGCTACCCCCATTTTAGTTTCAGCGCTCTCGGAATCCACATTTTTACACTACTCAACCTCAGCTGATGGGTCTGTCTGCTCTTCGGCAACATCATCCCTGGATAACTGCAGGTCGAAGAAGATCTGAAAACTTGGCACGCGCTTCCTCTCCGCATTCAACTATGGCTCTGGGAAGCCGCAGAATGGAAAATCCTCCCCCTCCCGGACGAAGCGTCCGTTTAGGGTACCCTGAATGGGTCGGTGCATTAACTCAAAAGGCTTCCTCGCCTTCTTTGCTCTGGCTCTTCTAGCCATGTCCTTACCCTTCCTCACCCAATCCTCTTTGGTGGGCAGATAACCCAAACCAAAGGTATGCGGGTTGCGCGGCACTTCGGCTGATACTGTAAGGCCCTTCCGGCTGCTCTTTTACCAATCCCATCCCGGGGATGTGTTAAAGCTTGTTTATGAGGTATATTGATTGTGCGCTGACATACACCCCCTTATCAACAGCCAAGATGTTTTGCATGACTCGAGCCTCAGCCAGAGTAAGCCCCGATAAAAACATATCCTCCGTGCCGTGCTCGATTTCCAGGATCGGTGTAGACACTTCTGGCGGTGGATGGATTGATGAATTCTCGAAAACAATGGCCTCCCCTTTCCCGTGAGGGTATTTCAACATCTGGTGTAAGATGGAAGAGACTACCTTTACCTGGTGCAACCACGGTCGCCCCAAAAGTAGGTTAAAGGTTGCGGGAACGTCCAAGACATGGAAATCGATCTCGTGTTGTCCTGGACCAACCTGGGTCTGAATTTTGACAGTCCCCATCACCTCCCTGCTTGTGTTATCATACGCCCAAATCACCTGGGCAGTTGGCACGAAGTCCGCGGGCTTTAACCCGATTGCATATGCCATCCTCAACGGGCATACATTAATAGCGGATCCCGTGTTGACAAGAACCACCGGTATCCATTTGCTTCTACACTCCACAGAGATGTAGAGTGGTTTGTTATGATTCGTGCCCTCAGGCGGCAGTTCTTTGTCAGAAAAGGTCAACGTCGGGGAACCTCCTCCCGGAAAGACCAATCCCACTAGCTGTTCAGGCGTGGTGTCTATTGAGAGTTTAGCCTTGTCCATAGCTGATGGAACAGCCTGTCTATGCACACGTGAAGCCATAAGTAGTCCCCAGATGGAGATGTCTGCTTGTATCTTTTTCAATTGTTTTAGGACGGCCTCTTCTTCAAGTTGCTTCTCTTTCTGTTTCTCCACATCCTTGTCCTTCCCAGACACCTCTGGCTGATCTAGGTGCGGGGGCTTGAAATACCGCCCACTCCTAGTCATATGGTCTACTTCACCAATGTACCAGGTAGCATCCGGTTGATTGCTTCCCCAGTCCTCATCCGTGTGGGCAAGACATATATCATCGTCCTCCCACCACATTCCATCGGCAGCCAACACACCTGTCCGGCTCCGTTACAAAAATCTCTGTGCCCGCAGCACCTTGCCTTCCTGTACTCACAGTACATTTTGTTCTTGTGCACACAACACTCTCAACCCCCATAGGAGCTTTAGCCTTTCTGGCTCTTTCGAAATCTTCTATCCCTTCTTGTTCTAATTGCTTCAACACAGCTTGCTCAACATTTCCTGCATTCACAATGCCCAAGTCCCGAGCGAAATTCTTAGCACCGGCGCTCTCCAGCGATGCATTCTGACTTCTGGCCCTTCCGGCCACAATTGATGTCCATGCCCCTGATGAGCCCCTTTTCGGCTGAGATTCTTTAACAATATTTGGTTGGTCGTCAAGCCACCCTGTGACCTTTGCTGACTCCTCAAAATCGAACCAGTTGACTGCACTGTCCCCTGGGTCTTGTTCGTTGAAAAACTAGAGGTTAGCAAAGTCCCCTTCCATGGTTGTTAAGTCATCTATCCTCTGATCAAATCCACCCCCCCGCAGTACGCAAATTTCTGCCCCCACTGGCAATTCAAAGTTTGGCCTAGCTTGGCCCACTGATGCGATATAGCCACTCGGATTGTACACCTCCTCGGCGAAGCTCTCAAATCCCTCAGTCCCTCAATCCATTGTACCACTTTCTTCCGAAATCATCCCTATTCTGTCTTCGACAGCCACCACCATTGGTTTGGGTTGGGTTCGGGAGATGTCCAACATGCACAAGTCAATGCTGTCGGGAAAGAACACCTCCGGCTTGGGTAGGTGAGAAGGAGTGATATAGATGCTAGGATTGTAAGACACGACCCCAGTCTGGATAAAGTTGATGTGTTTGGGAGGTGGAGCTTGGTTATGTGGAGGGAGAAGGTTGGCTGTGACATTGGGTTTCTCTGGTGGCACAATCACCCTGTTGTCAATGAGATCCTGAATCTCGTGACGCAATCTAAAACAGTGGTCGGTATCATGACCATGTTGTTGGTGAAAGGCACAATACTTCGCCGGGTTATGAGAGAGAGGTAGTGGATTTGGCAATGGCTTCGGCTCCAGGGGCTTCAAGTGCCTTTTCCTGATTAACACCTCCAGAGCTTTGGACAGGGGCATATATAAAGGCGTGAAGGTTCTTTGGCCTCAAGGTTGGAAATTGGTTGTTTGTGTGTTACTCCCTGATGCACCAGAGAATGCTGTAGCTGCCGGGGTTCTTGGAGAGGTGGTGGTGACCATGCTTACTTCCGAAGCTCTAGCAGTTGCAGCACTGCTTGTGCCTGCATTGTTGTTGCAGTTGAAGGTTCTCCTGGGTTGCTCTTTGTCATTATCAATCAAGCCCTGCTTCAAGGCATCCTCGATCTGTACTTCCATCTCATGCAGATCTGAAAAGGTAGGGAAGGGGAGCACGATCATTTTCTGCATAAGCTTGGACTGGAGATTGCGCATAATCATCCGAATTTGATCTTTGTCAGTGGGCCTAGTAGTCATCATTGAGGCCTTGGCCCTCCACCGGGCTACAAATTCAGAGAAGCTCTCCTTAGGCTCCTGCCTTGTCGTCTCGAGATCACGGGTTGTAATCTTGATTTGCGTGTTATAGGAGTACTGAGCGACAAAAGCCTCGGCCATCTCATCACAGTTCCGTTTGACATCATCTTCTAATTTTGCGTACCAGATGGCCGCCACACCCGGCAGGGTCCGGCCAAACAATGAAAGTTTCTATAGTCTGGTGAGGCCCATCGGCCTTAGTATGTCTGAAAACAAACGGAGATGCACCATGGGATCCCCAGACCCATCAAAGCGGTCGATTTGTGGCATCTTGAACCGATCTGGCAGCGTCACAGCCGCGTCGGTATACTCGTCCTCGATGTCTGGGATGGACTTTACCCCTTGGGATTTCTTGAACAACTTCTCAAGCTTGCTCAACTTTAATGCTGTAGGGTCCACCTCGAACTCAAAGGGAGAGTCCGGTTGATTGATAGGCGTAGGTGCCTTGGATAGTTGGGGTAGAATCGGGGGCGGAGCCGGCCCTGTCGGAATATCCGTATCTCCTTGGACATTTGGTGTCTCCCTGGGTGCTGGAACTCCTGGTGGGGGAGGAGCCTAGTGTGAAGCAGATGCCCTGGTTTGTTGTTGCAGCCTGGCAATTAACTCTGCTTGCTGGGCCATGATCTCGGCCTGTTGTTTGGCAAATTCATCTTGACGAACAGCGTCCTGCTGCATGGCTCTCATACTTTCTTGAAGTTGGCACACCATGTCCTCCATTCCTGCCATGTTCTGCTATACCGACCGACCGTATATTTATCTCGTGGTAAAATCAAGTCTCACCGACCGTCTAATCGATGGGGTAGACCATTGTTCTGGCAACCTCTACTCGGATACACTGCGTCTTCTCGACCTCCGTCTGATAGCCGGGGGTAAGGAATAAAACACTGGTTGTCCGTCAACCAGATCCTCAGATCGATTGAGTTGGCGACCTCTAGTCCAGAGTGCTTGGGGAATATTTGCTTGGTCTGAAGCAATTGTGCTAAACTACCTAGCAAAAAGATAAATAAAGCAATAATAAGGAAATAAACAACTGCATAAACGGACAAAGATAACAACAGAATAAACACACAACACACAGTTGGGCATCACAACACACAATTGATAAGCTAAATAGACTGTTCTCAAACATTGATCATTGTTCCCAAATCATCGCCTCAAAATCAATCGATACCGCAGATAATCGACCAAAATATCAAATGGTGCCCGTGATCAGAAACCCAAACTTGTAAACTGATACATGCATTCTTGTAGAGACGCACTCTAAAAGCACATAGCAAACAAGTGAGAGCCAAAACACCCCTATGTTGGGGTAAGGTTTCCCTATCCTATTTTGTCAGGAGCTAGGGTTTCACTACGCACGCAACCGTTTCAAACAACCTATAATCGGGTAAGCAACCTGTCCTAGCTTGGAATGGTCACTATGGATTCCGAATATGCACTAGGTTGAATGGTCAAAAGGGTGCCCTGGTAACAACCGGGGTTTGTGTTCCTATTATGGCAGAGCCTGTAACCGGTCAGCCTTATGGCACGCAGCCTCCGGCAAAACGTTCAGGAATAGCAGATGGCAAACACGGTGTCCTAGGCGCACCAATACAAATGCAATGCAAAGAAACGCATAAGTGTAGTCAAAATAAGATATCATGAGTTCGAGTCAAGTTCTCTAAATCCCCAGCGGAGTCGCCAGAAACTGTAGACGTCCCCGAACGTCCCGGGACGGAATCCCATTTTGTTCACTGGGCTTACTACAGTTTAGGACTCAATGTCACGGTCCTGTATCTAATTTCGCAGAGTGCAATGCAAGACCGATGAATCATCAAAGAGTCCAAATCCGACAAATTGTTTTTGAAAAACTGATTTTAGAAAGAAGTTCCAAACATGGACTGCTTTACTAGATACAGAGTCGCCACCTAAATATTTTATTTTTGGGGAATTTAGGAAACCTTGACTCGTTGCCTAAGGTCACGTGTCTGTCATCACCAAAGTTACCTCGGCTCGGGAACTTGGATACGATTGGGGAGGGTCACTTCGTGAGCACCCCCGCTCGCCTGATCAAAGATCGGCCTCTACTAACCATGATATCGAGTTTTGAAAACATATGTGCTCTTATTCCGGTTATTAGCCTAGAATTACTATGTGATGCGCACAGCATACAAGTATAGACTGGATTGTCTGAGTTGGAACAAAACATTTCATGTTTGTTTTTGAAAGCGGTTTGCTTCTCGCAAGTAGGCTAAAATATAGATTTTGCCACCCTCAAGTGGGCTTAGAAAATACGGTGATTTGCCACTATCTAGTGGGCTAAAACTCGCAATCAATGAATTGTTCCAATTCAGATAATCCAACCTTCACCCACAGGCATTCCGGTAGTTATATCACATAAGCAAATAGCCTCATGGTAAGCATGCTATCATGGCAGTCACTCACACACATGCAAGGATGCTAAAGCATAAACAATTACCTAGTACTCCGAGCCAAAAGAGAAGTAATCAAATGCATGATCCTAACTATGCTGAAATGCCTAATGCAACACATACAGGAATGCAACTAAGATAGGCTTGGCTATTCTAAGATGGCAGGCGAAATGCAACAGATAACATGTATTCAACTTGGAATTGAAATACAATGCAGTTAGTATGATGCGCCGAGCCTAGTGCATGCAAGACAGAATGAATGCAAAAATGCGAGCATAAGTATGCTAATTGAAACGTGCCCTAAACTAACCATCATAAGCTAGTAAATAAAAGGGAGAAAGACGTGGGGTTGGAAGACATAGATCACACGCACGCACACTTATTACAAAATTGCCCTCCTCGGAGGGTCTGAATAAATGATACAGATTGAATAAATAATTAACTACTCTAGCTAATTAAATATTACAAAACCCTAATTAATTAACAAATTAACTAAGAAACAAAATAAACTAGTATGCAGATCAATGGACCGCCTCAGCTCTGCTCCGAATGATGAAAGATGCATGCATGCTCAAGTCGCCTTATCGGGAAATTCCTCGCGATGCCCGATTTGCCTCTATTTTCAATTGATCCCGGAATATTGTACAGAGCTCTAGAAGGCTGCTGGTTTCTGGTTTGCTACAACAGAGAGCAAGAAAGGGGCATGGCAAAGAATTTTGTAACACATGTGTGCACAACCACTCTCCCCGTCATTGCACAAGCTCTAGGGAGTGTAGTCGTCGATCCTTGTGCCATCAATCACGTATCTCGATGCATGATGGCCGAGGAGTCGAATTGCACGACTCAATGTGAAATGAATGCATATATAAACATAACAAGGCCTAATCTTCATCATGGGTAATCTGGAGTGTCGGCGACCGGAAATTAAGACACGTTTCGTCACTTTGAGTACGAAACACCCCTCGTTTCCCGTGTTTGGACTAACCCTACTCCAAACACAATGCAATGAAATGGCATACAAAATGCGACTAACATGCCACCCTAAATGCAATGCAATCTAATCATGCTGGCAAGCGAGGGATGATATGCACACATGCAACCTAGCATACGCAATGCTATGGACTAAAATGGCATACACAATGCAAGGTAGACTTAAACCAATATGAGTGGACCTCAACCACACTCAAATCAGTGGCCATACATGATGTAATTAGGCAACAAAACACATGCGAATATGCACAAATGCAAGGGACCGAACCTAAGGCACCAAATGCAGCTCTATCAAATCATGGCAAGGGATGAAATATGGCATAGAAACACACATTTTCCAGCTTTGAAACATGATACACAATGGTCCCGAATCATGTAAATAACTCACACAATGCATGCTAGATGGCCCGAATACCGAAACTAGTGAAGTGCGTTACATTAGAGGTACACAAAGCAATGCACAAATGGCAAAACTAGTCCCAAACAGACCCTAGGCAGGTCCAAGACAGTGGGAAAATGGCCTAAAAGATGGCTCAACATGCATAGAAATGAAGCTCATGCAATGGTCCAAAAACCAGGCAAACTAGCACGACTCTCAAACGCATTTAAAGAGTGGAAAACATGGGAATATGGCATACATGTAAGCTCTGAAATATGATGCATAATGGTCCTAAAACATGGAAACACCTCAGTATATGCATGTAATAAACCTCAAAACTCAAAGCTAAGCATGGACATTGTACTACAAGCATGCAAAACAAGCATCATTCGACCATGGGACCCAAAAACAGAGCTAAGGCAGTCCAAAACATGCACAAAATCAGTTTAAGGCATAGCCAAAAAGTGCTAGAATCAGGGGTCAACATAGCATGCAATGTAAGCTAGTAAAGAGGATTTGCACTACAAGTATATGAGGCAATCAAGAGGTCACCAAACCAGCAAAATTCAGGAGTATTCCATGTCAAATAATGCCCAAAAACTCATGGAAACATGGTCAATATATGCAAGAATGATATGCTCCTTTGAAAGACCAAAAAGAGGGTTATTCTACACATGCATAATGGACATCCAAAAAGACAAAACCACCTCTGGATAGAGGTTATGAAGGCCCTAAAACTCACTAAAAAGGTCCTGAAATGAGGCTAGGAAGCATGCAAGTAAAGGCTCCTTTGAAAGGCCATGAAGAGGGTTACTTTACACATGCAAGACGGACATCCAAAATAGCAAAAAGGGCTCTGGACCGAGCCTATGCAGGTCCTAAAACCCGCCAAAAATGGCCTGAAACATGCTTAAGAAGTATGCAAATACGAGCTCCTTTGTAAAGCGAACAATGCTAGTAAACAAGACAAGGGGTGAGAGGGTCACCCGTCTCTGATTTTGGGGCTCAAAACAACATGCTAGCCACTAAAAATCCACTGGATTTCAGTGGCTGAAAGGCCAAACAAAGCACAATACAAAGGCCTTAATGCATGGCTCAAAACAAGATGAAAACAAGCATGCAAGGGGGTAGATGACCCCCAACAGAAAAACGACCTTAAACAAACTTCAAGAGGAACTCAAAATAAGACTTTTTTCAGTTTATGACAAAACCCAAAAATGCTTGCAAATATAGCTAAGATATGAAGCAAAATAGGGACCAAAAGGGGAATAAGAGAGTTACCCTTGTAGCCAAGAAAGACAGCAGCTTCTGGACCAAGAAAGTGGTTCCTCAATCTCTGAAAATAAGCTCCAAGGTGCTTAGATGGATGATGGAGAAGTGTGGTTATGAGGTGTAGTGCAATGGGGCCAAGAACCTAGCACTTTTGGAACCAAAATGAAGAGGTGTATGTATGCATTGGCCAAAAATCTGAACCTTTGCTAATGAGGGAGAGGGTTTCTCTTACAGAAGAACAAAGGTCCAAGCTTCTTGAGGAAGCTAAAGCAAAAAGGGTCAAGCTTCCTCAAGAAGCCAGAAAAGGTTCAAGCTTCTTTAAGAAGCCAAAATAAGAGGGTCAATCCTCCATACACGTGTATGGAGGATGGAGCAAATGCCTCCCAGCTGGCACAACTGGAAGCAACTCAGTGAGACAAAACTGCAGAGAGCTGGCCGACCAGTTCAAGTGGTCGGCCGACCACTTGCCCTAGTCGGCTGAAGAGGGTCAAAAAGGTCAAGCTCATTTAGGTGGTCAGCACCCCCTAGGGAGGGTCTCCACACTCAATACAAGCAAGTGGTGGTATAAGAGACTAGTAAAAGTAGCTCAAAAACCAAGGAGACCAGCTTCCTGCCAAGAAAATTGCCCGGTGGGAGAAGAGGTGGTCTCCAAGAGAAAAGGTGGTCTCCCACCCTTGTGCCACCTTCCAAACAATGAAAATGGGGTCCACACCAAAAATGAACCAAGACGGATGCAAAACGAGGGTTCAGGGGCCAAAACGAGCAACCGAGTGCCCCGAAAACTGACTGTTAAGCATCGAAAGTGGCGCGCGACCACAAAGGCGGTCTCTCGGGCCACCGTGTCCCTCTAGAGAGAGGAAACAAGGTGTGTGCCAAAAACTGGAGCAAACGGGGAAAGTTAAGCGGTCCTAAACCGAGGCGCACGACCGACGGCTCTGAAAACCGAAACTGGTCTCCAAACGGAAACTGTGGCCTACGACCACGAAAAGTAGACTACGGCCACTGAGAGATGGTCTACGAGACCTCTCCCACCCTTCGGGAAGAGAAAACAGAACCTGGTTCGCAAATTGAGACAAAGTACAAAAGAGTCCTGAAGTCCGGAGGCAAGGCCTTCAGCCGAGACTCCGAAACCTCAGAACAAGCACAACATGCGCAATCACCGAGCGCTCAATCGATGACGTTTGAGTCTTAAGGTTGGTCAAAAATGAGGTGTCTATAGAAGGTCATTTCATGAGCACCCCCGCTCGCCCGATCGAAGATTGGCCACTACTAAGCATGATATCGAGTTTTTGAAAACACATGTGCTCTTATTCCGGTTTATTAGCTTAAAATTACTATGTGATGAGCATAGCATACAAGTATGGACTGGATTGCCTAAGTTGGAACAAAGCATCGCATATCCGTTTGTTTTGAAAATGGATTGAAGTTTGCTACTCACAAGTAGATTAAAACACGGGTTTCGACGAATTATTCCAACTCAAGCAACCCAACCTTCACCTACAGGCATTCAGACAGTTATGTTACATAAGCACATAGCCTCATGGTAAGCATGCTATCATGGCAGTCACTCACACATGCAAGGATGCTAAAGCATAAACACGTACCGAGTACTCCGAGCCAAAGAAAGAAGCTAATTAGAAATCGTGCATGAATCCTAACTATGCTAAGAATGCCTAATGCAACACATGCAAAAATGCAACTACAATAGGCTCGGCTATTCTAAGATGGCATATGAGATGCAACAATCGATACATGTATTCAACTTGGAATTGAAATACAATGCAGTTAGCATGATGCGCCGAGCCCGGTGCATGCAATACAGATGAATGAATGCAAGCATGCGAACGTATAGATGCTAATTGAAACATGCCCTAAAACTAGCCATCATAAGCTGGTAGATAAAAGGGAGAAAGACGTGGGGTTGGAAGACATGCATCACACACACTCACACTTATTACAAAGTTCGCCCTCTCGCGGAGGGTCCGAATAAATAATACAGAACCAACTAGCTAATCTAAGCTAATTAAACTAGTTATTACACAACACTAGCTAATTAACAAATTAAACTAAGGAAGTAAATAAATTAGCATGCAAGCTACATGAAATGGACTGCCTCAGCTCTGTTTCAAATGATAAAGGATGCATGCATGCTCGAGTCGCCATGTCAGGAAATCCATCGCGATGTCTCAACTCGCCTTTGTTTGCAATTGAACTTAGAAACTTGCACAAAGCTCCAAGGAGATGAAACTCCACCTCGGGAATCTAGGGGAAGGCTACCGACTAGCTATAGGCATTGGAGACCACCTACCAACCACCCTTGGTGGTGAAAACCAAAACAGGTGGTCGGCTTGCCAGAAAACCTGGTCAGTCGGCCAGTTTCTTCTTCTGGTTTCTACATTTTCTGCAACAAAGGCAAGAGAGAGAGAAGGCAAAGTATTTTCAACATATGTGTGCGCGACCACTCTCCCCGTCATTGCATAAGCTCTAGGGAGTGTAGTCCTCGATCCTCGTGCCATCAATCACGTATCCCGATGCATGATGGCTGAGGAGTCGAATTGCACGACTCAATGTGAAATGAATGCACATGTAAACACCTAAAGCCAACAACTCTATCATGGATAGTCAAGAGTGTCGGTGACCAAGAATCGAGGCACGTTTTGTCACTTTGAGTACAAAACGTCCCTCATTTTCCGTGTTTGGACTACACCATACTCCAAACACAATGCAACAAACAATGTATGGACAAATGTAACTCTAGCATGCGATCTAAATGCAATGCAACTAAGTGATACCAAGATGCATGGAATGACATGCAAGCATGCAAATGGCACACACGATGCTATGAACTAATCAATGGCATACTCAATGCACATGGATTATATGGCATGCATACACAATGCACTAACATACGCAGTGTTATGAATGAGGCATATGCAATGCAATGATCAAACATGCGATAACATGGACTATAGGGCATACACAAAGCAAGATGGACTTAAACCAAGATGGATGGGCCTCGGCCACACCCAAATCAGTGGCCAATATGATGAAAATGAGGCAACAAGGTACATGCAAACATGCACAAATGCAAGGGACCAAACCTAAGGAATAAAGTGCAACTCAACCAAAGAATGACAAGGATGAAATATGGCATACAATGACACATGTTCCAACTCTGAAATGACATACAAGATGGTCCCGAATCATGCAAACAAATCACCCGATGCACGTTGGATGGCATAATTACCGAAACTGGTGAAGTGCATTACACTAGAGGTATGCAAAGCGATGCCCAAATGACCAAACCAACCCAAAACAGTCCCTATGTAGACCCAAAACAGTGGGAAAATGGACTAAAATGATGGCTTGCAATGCACAAAAATGAGGCTCATGCAATAGCCCAAAAATGAGGCATATAAGCACAACTCTCAAACGCATTTAAAGAGTGGAAAACATGGGAATATGGCACAAGTATAAGCTCTGAAATAAGATGTTTAATGATGCCAAAACATGAAAACAACTCAAGTTAAGCATGCAAGAGGCTTCAAAACTCGAAGCTAGGCAAGGATATTACACTACAAGCATGCATGGCAAGCATCATTCGACCATGAGACCTCAAAACAGAGCTAAGGCAGCCCAAATCATAAATAACATCAGTTTAGAACATGGCCAAAATATGCTAGAATCAAGGGCCAAAACAACATGTAATGTGAGCTAGTGGACATGGATTACACTACAAGCATATGAAGCATCCAAGAGGCCACTAAACCAGCAAAAGTCAGAGACATGACATGCCAAATAAAGCCCCAAAACACACTGAAACATGATCAATGCATACAAGAATGACATGCCCCTTTGATAGGCCATAAGAGGGGTTATTCTACACATGCAAGAGACACACCCAAGGTGACAAAACGAACTCTGGACAAAGCCTAGGCAAGCCCTAAAAGTTGCTGAAAAGGGCCTGAAACAAGGCTTGGAGATATGCAAATGAAGGCTCCTTTGTAAGGCCAAAAATGCTAGTGAACAAGACAAGGAGGGAGAGGGTCACCCCTCTCTGATTTTGGCTCTCAAAAACACATGTTAATCACTGAAAATCCGCTGGATTTTAGTGGTTAAAAGGCCAAGCAAAGGTCACCACAAAGGCCTTAGGGCACGGCTCAAAACAAGGCAAAATGAAGCATGCAAGGGGGTAGATGACCCCCAACAACAAAATGACCTAAAACAAACATCAAAAGGACCTCAAAACAAGACTTTTTTTAGTTGACAACAAAGCTCAAATATGCATGCAAATAAGGCTAAGAGATGGATTAAAATGAAGCTTAAAAGAGGGAAAAAGTGTGTTACCCTTGAAGCTCAACAAAACCAGCAACTTCTGGACCAAAACCCCAGCTCCTTAACCTCTGAAAATGGCCTCCAAGAACCTTAGGTTGATGGTGAAAGTGTTAGGCTATGAGGTGGTGTGCAAAGGGCCAAGAATAACACACTTTGGAGGTCAAAATAGTGAGATATAGAGAGGGATATATTCTTTGCCTTAAACAAATTTTTGAACCCTCACAAAGGAAGGGGAGGCCCTCCTTTATAGCCAAAAGGGACCAAAGCTTCTCAAAGAAGCTAAAAACCAAGGTTGAAGATCCTCCATACACGTGTATGGAGGATCTAGTCTGTGCCTTCCAGTTGGCACAGCTGGCAACAACTCACCGAGACAAAACTGGAGGAGGCAGGCCGACCAGTTCAGGTGGTCGGCTGACCACTTCCCCTGGTCCGCCGACCTGTTCAAAAGGTTCAACCTAATGAATGGTGGTCGGCAGCCCCATTTGATGGTCTCCACATTGAATGGAAGCTAGTGGTATGGTGGGAGACCAGTAAATGTGGCTCAAAGACCAAGGAGACCAGCTTCCTGACAAGAAAACTGGCTGGCGGGAGAAAAGTGGTCTCCAAGGAGAAAAGGTGGTCTCCCACCCTTGTACGACCTCCCAAACAATGAAAACAAGGTCCATGCCAAAAATGAACCAAGACGGATTCAAAACGAGGGTTCGGCGGTCAAAACGCGCAGCCGGGTTCCCCGAGAACTGGCTGTTAAGCATCGAAAGTGGCGTGCGACCACAAAGGTAGTCTCCTGGGCCATAGTGTCCCTCTAGAGAGGGGGAGCAAGGTGTGTGCCAAAAACCGTGGCAAACGGAGAAAGTTAAGCGGTCCCGAATCGAGGCGCACGGCCGACGGCTCTGAAAATCAGAAACTGGTCTCCAAACGGGAAAAGTGGCCTACGACCACGAAAAGTAGCCTACGGCCACTGAGAGATGGTCTATGGGACCTCTCCCCCCCTTTGGGAAGAGAAAACAAGACCTGGTTTGTAAACTAAGGAAAAACACAAAAGGGTCCCGAGGTCCGGGGATAAGGCTCTCAGCCGAAACTCCGAAACCTCAGAACGAGCAAAACATGCACCATTACCGAGCGCTCAATCGATGTCGTCTGAGTCTTAAGGTCAGTCAAAAATGGGGTGTCTACAGTTGCCCCTCTTTGACAGAAGTCGAAAGTCATACGTGACGGGAGTGAATGTCAAAGCCTAGAGACGACCCATTTTTGACAAGGCCAAAGACTTAGACAAACAGGCGGGATAAGCAAGAGATGTGCCTGCAGGTAGGGGCAAAATGCAAAACGATATGCACAAAGCCGAGCATAACTCATGATTATGCAAAGCGAGCTGTAATGAAGCAAATATACACAATAAATGCAACATTTAAGCGAATGTTATGTCATATAGTAAGAATCATGCAAAGAAAGGTGTAATGAAGCAAATATTCACAATAAATGCGACAGTTTTAAGCAAGAAGGCAATTCAAACTACATTTCATACAGTTATGATGTGGGAGAATTATACAACTCTCGTTACGTCTCACACGGAGAATATAATACTGTCCGGTTCGTCTGGTTGCACTAGCTTCAAATGAACCGTACATACAATATCACGCCTGCAAAAGAGAGAAACTTAACAGGCACAACATAGTTAGCAACATATGTTAAATGCTATATCGAACGTGGACAGACATGATGCCGATGAAAAAGTGCATCGCAATGCAAGAGAAACGTGTGTGACGACGCAAGTTAAGTATGGATGTATGACAATGCCAATGAAATGTGCACAACAATGCAAGCGATGTGCATAACAATGCAGGATAAGTGCAACTTCAACAGCAGGTTTGAAACAAAACGCTAAGTAAAGAAATGCAAGCTTTGAAGAGAGCATCTCAAATGCGACCTCCGATTTATCTCTCGGAGGAGTTGCAACGTACTCAAAAAGGATACACCTTGCTCTTGGCGAGTAACGACGAGCCATGCATTGAAGACTTTATTTGAAGTTCCCGAGGAGGCATTTCACGCTGGAAAGTGCACTTTCCTTGTACTTTCTTGAGAGCCGGGGACTCCAATCACCACCAAAATTTGCAGGGAGAACAAAGAGACCTTGGAGACCACCCAGGAGGGCCACCGACCACCTAGAGAGGCCATCAACCAGTGTTTGTTCAAGGGGTGGTCGGCCAGCCATAAAATTTGGTCGGCCGACCACTTTGCTAAATCCGGGGTAGTTTTGTCTTTTCATGCTTGGATCTTTAAGTACACACATCCCAAACACTGTTGCTCACAACTCCAAGTTCGAAATCAGTCCCTCTTCCTTCCTAGACCATTTTCTCCCTCAGATCTGCACTTTATACACGTTTTCCAACGCCCCACACAAAGTTGTTTCGCAAAAACTTTCAGTTCTCTTCACTTTGAACCGATTAAAATTTGATTTCGGAGCTTCTTTCCCCATTTTCACCGCTTGAGGTAAGTTTGTATCGAAATTTGGAACATTTTCTCGGGAGTTGACTTTTGTTGACTTTTTCAATTTTGGCTTATTTTGCTCATTTTGCTCATTTTTGCAAATTTCTTCAAATGGCGGGTCATTTTCATCATGGTAGAGGTCCTCCAGATGCTGGGGATGAGCCAGATATCATGTCCTTGCCTCCGAGAGTTCGGCCTTTCGATCCTGAGAGGTATCGTCCTCAGGAGCACGTCCTACCTCCTGCCACTTTCTACCATTTTACTAATTTTGATCGACGAGCCCCCGCGGATCTACTGCTACGGGAGCCGGAGTCTCACCTCTCTCACCAGGCACGAGAGGTACGTACTTCATTTTTACATTCTCTGCAATGTATTCTGCATTTCTTGCGCATTTCCTGTTTTCGCTATATATGTTTATCTGCTCATTTTGAACACATTCACACACCATCCGGTCCACCTGGCACACAGCTCATGTATAACCAGACTTTGCTCGTTTTAGCACACAGCTCACAACACATAATTCTGTTGAGTTGGCACACATCTTGTTCTGAACACTCAGTCTATAACACAGCATTCTGTTTGCATTTTGAACACACAGCTTAAGCACTTGAATTTTTGAACACGCAGCTCATGCTTTTGGTTGTGAACACGCAGCCCACATTTTTGAAATCTGAACACATGTCTCAAACTTTTGTCGTGAACATGCAACCCAAATTTCTGAAATCTGAACACACAGCTTAAACTTTTTGTCGTGAACACGCAGCCCACATTTTTGAAATCTAAACACACAACTCAAATTTTTTGTCGTGAACATGTAGCCCACATTTTTTAAATCTGAACACAGCTTAAACTTTTATCGTGAACACGCAACCCAAACTCTTGTCGTGAACACGCAGCCCACAGTTTTTGAAAGTTGAACACGCAGCCCAAACTCTTGATGGTGAACACACAGCCCATAGTTTTTGAAAGTTGAACACACAGCCCATAGTTTTTGAAAGTTGAACACACAGTCCAAACTTTTTGTAATCTGAACACGCAGCTCAAACTTTTCACTTCTGAACACGTAGCTCATACTAAACACATAGTCCGTTTACTTCATTTGCTCGCAGCTTATACTGAACACACAATTCATTTGCTTCATTTGCCAGCAGCTCATACTGAACACACAGTTCATTTACTTCATTTCTGAACACGCAGCTCATACTGAACACACAGTCCATTTTACTGCTGAACGCGTAGCTCATACATTTCATTTGCAAACTGAATACATCTGTTAATTCTGAATGCAGGTATCTTCTCGTTCTACACGAGGCTATGGCTCGATTATCGCTAGGGAGTGGTATGCGAAGCTCCCAGAGACCATTCGTCATATGGTTGACGAGGCAGGGTTTGGACCCTTCTGCGCGGGGCTATCACGTTTCCCGGTGAACAGGACCTTGATGGGGGCACTTGTGGAGAGATGGTGGGACACCACCAACTCGTTCCACTTTTCGCCTATCGGGGATATAACGATGACCCCGTTTGACTTTGCCATGCTGACTGGCCTTGATGTGGCCGGCCGACCGGTCCCCTACGACGCAGACATGGGTGAGTGGGTGGCGGATTGGATTCATCTACTGGGAGCCCGCCTGCCGATTGACAGATCTCCGGGTAGAGTCAGGTATACCTGGTTTCCCGTGCAGTATAGGGGGACTATGCCCGAGACTCTCGAGGAGATAGAGCAGTACACTCGAGGGTTTTTGATGTTCCTCCTTGGGACCACTTTGTTCTCCGACAGGGGGAACACAATTGGACTGTATCTGCTTAGTGCTTTAGTGGACCTATCACAGGTCAGCCAGTATGACTAGGGTGGCGCCAGCCTCGCTACCTTTTACTGTTACACGAGTGTGGCCTCCCGCGGGCGAGGGAACATAGTTGGTGGCTACTGGAGAGCCTGGGAGGTACTTTCTGCCCTCTTGATTTACATTCATATTTTTCATTAGTTGTACACTGCACATGGCACACCTTACATTCAGTATTCTACATTCTACACTCAGCATTCTGTATTCATATTATGCATTCAGCATTCTGTATTCTCTGTACATTCTGTATTCTGATGGCTATTGCCCTGTTTTCCACAACTATGGGTTTACGCATACTTTTCGACGTTAGCCCCGAAGCTCGAGGTGGAGGTGCCTCTTGTGATTCCTTACTCTCACGTATTTGAGGGCCGGTACCGGCCGAGGGCTCGGGAGACTCTGCCCTACCTGCGGTAGTTCTTTGATACGGTGCGGGCGACCAAGGTAATTCAGAACTCTCAGTTCTTCATGTTTTCAGCTTTGATTCATCTTGCATATTTACGATATCTAATCAGCTCATGCACTGGTTATCCGCAGATCACTTGGCAGCCTTGGGCGCCCTTGGGAGGAGATATCCGTTTCCGATTCCCTGGGGAGTGGACCTCTTCTCTATACGGGACTGTATTTGAGGGGCCGGTGGGCAGGGCCTGGTTTCTGGGGGATCGCTTCATGCGTCAGACGATGGGCGTCCCTGATCAGAGTATCCCCTCAGCACCTCTAGAGGACATGCGGTCCATTGAGGGACTCACTCCCGAGGAGGTCGACGTCGCTATGTTGGGTACTGATGCGATTCTGCACATGGAGGAGGGGAAGTACGCGACTTACCGCCATACGTACCTGATGCCCCCACTAACAGGTATCCATACTCCTGCGAGGAGGGCTGCTGGTGCATCATCGTCAGCTCGAGCCCGGGCTGCAGATGCTCTTTCGACTAGCAGGGCCGGCATATCGAGGAGTGGGGCTAGACAGATTCCCCCGACTTATCAGCACGCTGGGTGGCCTAATCTTCCGACCGAGTTGACAGGATGGCGATACGGGACATCTTACCCGATCCCATTGGAGCCTCTATTGCCTGATCACTGATACGTCAGAGACCCTGACTCGCCACCGGTATGCTTTACAGTTTTGATTTATCACTCAGATATTTGGACATTCATTCATTCACTGATAACTTGCACTTGCATTTAATGCCTCCCAGCGAGTATACTGAGGGGTTGCTCGGGTTGGTGGCCTCACTCGAGGGCATGGTCCTGCGGAGAGAGACGCATCTGTTCATCGCCGGTGTTTCGGTACTTTTCAATTTTCTTGCATTTATCATACTTCTGATGACATGCTGAATTTGACCACTTCACTGCATTGGTTGACTATATGTGTAGAGCACATCTGACACACACCACATTCATACACCGTATCTGTATACACCCACTCTATGTAGCTTTCTTGTCTCTGCATCTGGTATACATATTGGCTAATGTATTCAAATTGTCTTCTTTTTCAGATGCCACCGGTACAGGCTGGGCCATCCCGGCCTTCTCGAGGAGCTGGGAGAGGGGATTCGACTCGCAGCCAAGGCAGGCGTAGAGCACCTATCAGAGATGATCCGGAGTCCAGCGAGGAGGAGGAGTCTGCACATCCTCAGTCAGAGACATCTGCAGGCAGATAGGATGACTCTGGATCCGGTTCTGAGGGTAGAGGTGATGCCGAGGAGGATTCCGAGGGCGGTGACTTCGATTCGGATGGTGATGGTGCAGAGGTTGCTCAGCCGAAGAGAACGAAGAGGGCCTCTCAGTCTTGCGCTTGATAGCACTGATGCAGATGTTCCTGCTTTGTTTTCTTTTATTACTAGTAGTTGTAGCACATCAGCTTTTAGGTAGTTTTATTTTCTTTAAAACTTGTACCCTGCTGTAAGATGTAAAAAAAAGAAGCTATGATGGAATGAAACAACTTTTTGTTCAAAAAGTGTTGTATTTTGTATTCTTAGCATCGCATCGCATCATTTTGCACAAAAATGAGATTGAATGAAAATTGAGCATTGTATATCACCAAGTCAGGTAGTGAACCGATGTAACAAACTAAACAACTTAACTTGCTAAGAAACAACAAAACCTCAGCAAGTTTACAACTCGATAAGCAAAACACGACAATGTTGATAAACAGAGAGTAACAACTCGATGTACAAAACTTGACGACTTGATAAGCAAACTTAACAAGTCGATAAACAAAACTTAAACAACAACTCGATAAATAAAGAATAACAACTCAATAAGCAAATGCACTTCAGACAAATCGGGTGACAGAACGCACCCAAAACAGAGGTAGACTCGGACCTTCAACACTCCTAACACATGGAAATGCTAGGAGCTCCCTTGTAAAGACTAGGAAAAGACCAAAGACCAACTTTCCTCCATGGCCGACCACCAGAGAAGGCTGGCCGACCAGCTTTTTGCCTTGGAGACCAATGGAGTGGTCGGCCGACCAGAAAAACTGGCTGGTCTACCAAAAAAAGTGGTCGGCCGACCACTTGGCCCAGTGACCTCCAGATTTTTGACACATGTCCTCCAAACAGTGCCTTATCCTCTATAAAAGTTCCAGCTTCATGGTTCTTTCATTTCATCTCAGTTTTTCATCAAAATGGAGGCATTTCTCATCCAAAATCTCACAGCTTGGATTGCTACCTTGGACGGCTCGAAAAAGTTGAACTTCCAGGGCTTCGACATAAATTCACTATTCACGCTGAGTCGCACTCCACTACATCTTCCGTTCCCCCATGCTGCGGCAAAGTTTTGGAATCCGGTAACACATGTCTTTAGCTTTGGCGGGCAAGAGGTGTGTACTACCTTTGAAGATTTCCAAGCTTTGATGGATCCGAGCGCAACGAAGAAATTTCGCCCCAACTTCGCTTCGGCCACGCCCAAGGCTTAGGGCGAATGTGTGGGCTCACTATGCACGACGCTCGATCTTTGATTTGTGATGGAATGCTGGATATTCCGAGTTTGATTTGTCAGTTTTCCGATGCTGGTGACCGCGGTGACCATCATTGGCAAGGCTTTCGGTGACATGCCCTTTGTTTGTGCATGCTATCTCATTTCTTACTTGCCTCAAGCTCCGAAAGATCTAGTGTCCGGTTGATCGAGGTTGCCTAAGGCTTAAGGGAGGGCAAAAGCTGTATTGCCATGTCATTGGCCGAGACATTGATGGGCTTGGATGCTTTTCATCACCGAGAGACGACCAGATTTGCGGGGAGTCCACTACTGCTGCAGGTAATGTTTCCCACCCTATCTCACATATATATTGCTCACATCACTCGGCCCTCAAGCTTAGTTTTTCTCACAAAGCCCTTTTCTCACTTTTCTCTCATCGTACATCTCTCTATTCTTTAATCTCTCATTTTTCATCCCTCCCCAGGTGTGGTTGATGGATAAGTTGCAGGTTGTGGACTCTTGCCCAGCATACTCAGCTCGTGGCTACTTCTTCCGATGTCGTCTAGTCGATGCCCTGGATGAGGGATGGTGGTTCAATTGGATGTGCAATTTGTCCACAGACCGCATTGCTTGGCGCTGTCCTTGGCTCAATCTACCGGCAATGAGTTATAGTATGTCTCGCCAGCCCAGGATTCAGTTGATTGGCCTGACACATTGCGTGTTCTACTTTCCTTTCTGGTTCCAGCGCCAGTTCGGCCATAATCAGATTTGCCCGGCAGAGAGAACAGAATACCCAGCTGCATTTCTGGTCCGAGGCGCGCAGCTTGCTCGGTATGCCACAACATGGAGGACTAGAGAGCTCCAGGCCCCCACCTCCATTTTCAGTTGCACTTTGTCTGATGAGTGCATAGATTAGCTCAATGAAAAGGCGCTGGTTGGGCCCAGCTTGGCATTAGAAGCTTTGACCAGCTCTGGGAGGGGGCGCAGGAACACCTGTCTATGCCCATGATTTATTTGCTTTAATCAGAACTTTCAAATTTTCTTTATGAGTGTAATAAAAAACAACTTCAATTTGTATGTAAGAGCAGGAGAACTCTGTACTGAAATCAATATAATTGAAGGTTGTGGGTATTGAAAATTTTCTGCTTTGGTCCAAAAATGGTCTAAGTTGTAAAAGATTAATTTGAGCAAAATCAACTTTTATTAAAACTTTTCAAAACCATTTTCGATATGGATCAGAACTGGACACGCCTAAGATCTGTCACTGAGATGCACAACCCCGGATCCCAGCAACTGGAAGGTTGCCCCTAGTCTAAATAGCACTGCACTGGAGATGATAACCGAAGCTCTTGAATGCTGAATAGACAAAGATGACCGAGATGATCAAATGGACAAAGTTGATCGGGGAAAAGTTTATGGCTGGACTTTAGGATGAAGTTGCCTACGTATCCCAAAGATGGGAATCAAGTCTTACGTAGTTCGGCTCAAGTTCACTCATGTGTTGACCCTCACCTTTCGCGCTCTAACTTTTGCCAAGGCCGCCTTTTGCGGGTTTTCAACCTTGCGAGCTCAGTTTTTTTAATTTCAAAATTTTCATGCTCTAACTTTTGCCTAGGTCGCCCTTTCGGGTTTTCGGCCTAGCGAGCCTCTCAGGGGTAATATTTCTTCAACTTGTCCATGTTGATTGGCTGTGAGAACTCTAGGCCATCTAGGTCTATCAGAATGACAGCTCCACCTGACCAGATAGACTTGATAATGTAGGGACCGGTCCAATTGGGTTTGAACTTGCCACTACAGTCATGGATGGAGCTCGGTTGTCTTTGAGCACCAAATCTCCTTCTTTCAAATTCCGGGACTTAACCTTCTTGTTGAAAGCCCTGGCAATTCTGCGCTGATAACCTTGAACATGGTACAGTGCTTTTAGTCTTCTTTTGTCAAAGAGCATGAGTTCTTCAAATCTGCTTCGGCTATCTGACACTCAGCCAACACTCTCAATGACGGAACCTCAATTTCAATAGGTAGAACGGCCTCTATCCCATAAACTAATGAATACGGAGTCGCCGCAGTAGAAGTTCTAATTGACGTCCGGTAGCCCCACAGAGCAAATGGCAACTTATTTGGCCAGTCCCGGTAGGTTTCCACCATCTTCTGCAAGATGTGTTTGATGTTCTTGTTGGCGGCTTCTACTGCTCCGTTGGTCTGCAGCCGATATGTGGACGACTTATGAAAAACCACGTTGTATTTTTCCAACAAGTCAATCACTTCCTTCTTGAAGTGGGAACCATTATCTGAAATGACTTTGTTCGGAAACCCGTAGCGACAGATGATGTTGTTCTTGATGAACTTTGCAACGTGTGAAGCCTTCAACACCGCATAAGATTGGGTCTCAACCCACTTCGTGAAATAATCTATCGTGACCAGAATGAATTCATGCCCATTAGACCCTTTTGGAGTGACAGCCCCGATCACATCGATTCCCCAAACTGAAAATGGCCATGGCGAAGTCATATTGTATAGCTTCGATGGCGGGATATTCATACGGTTTGCATGGACTTGACACTTGTGGCATCGCTGCACAAAGCCAATACAATCCTCCTCCATGGTGGACCAGTAGTACCCTTGTCTAAGGATTTTCCGGGCTAGCATCACCCCGTTCATGTGCGCTCCACACTCTCCTCCATGGATGGCCTCCATCAGGCTCTTCGATTCTTCGGCGTCGACACACAGCTTATGCATTCCCAGATGACCTCTCTTGTACAGTTTAACCCCGCAGATGATGAACTGAGCAGCCGTTCTTCAGATTGCCCTTTTATCCTTGGTATTTGCCCCTGGTGGATACGTTTCTTTCTTCAAGAAGTTCCAGACATCGTAATACCAGGGGTTCTTATCTTGAACCTCTTCTATGGTAGCAATCGACTCGTAGGCTGGCGCAAACTTCTGGTCAATGATGATCGGACGCATCTGGACTCCAAAAGGAATATCTATCATAGAAGATAGAGTTGCTAGTGCATCTGCGAACCTGTTGTTCTCTCTTAACAGATGAGCGAAGTTCAGCTTCTCAAACTGAGGAATCAACAAGTCCAAGGTCTGACGATAGATTCTCATCTTTTCTTCTTTGACTTTCCAGTCTCCTTTAGCTTGAGATACAACCAGGTTTGAGTTCCCGATGACGTCCAACCGTTTTGCCCCTAGTTCTAGGGCGGCTTCTAAACCGACAATGCATGCTTCATACTCTGCTTCGTTGTTCGAGACTTTGAACCAGAGTTTAAATGCTAGAGGGATACGGGACCTTTTGGGTGCTATCAGCAACATCCCTATCCCATACCCGTACTTGTTTGACACTCCGTTAAAATAAATCGTCCAAAACTCATCGTCGATATGCAAAATAGCCTCATCTAGGAATAAGTACTCAACCGCTTCATCCCCCTTAACTGGATGATCGGCTAGGAACTCTACTACCGCTCTCCCCTTTACTGACTTGCGAGTCACATAATTCAGATCGAATTCGGAAAGCAGAAGCAACCAACGGGGCTAGCCTACCTGTAAGTGCTGGTTTCTCGAAGAGATATTTGATGGGATCTAATCTTGAAACCAACATTATAGAGTGAGCTAACAGGTAGTGCCGCAGCTTCCTGGTAGCCCATACTAAGGCCAAACAAGCCTTCTCGAGTGGAGTGTAGCGGGTCTCGTAATCCAACATCTTCTTGCTCAGATAGTAGATCGCTTTCTCCACTTTATCCTTTGATTCCTACGCAAGCATGCAGCCCATCGTAGTTTCAGTCACTGAAAGGTACAAAATCAATGATTTTCCCGGCTCAGGTGGTGACAACACGGGTGGGTTCTGTAAGTATTCCTTGATCTGTTCAAAAGCAGCTTGGCATCGGCCGTCCCATTGGAACTTCTTTCCTTTCTTCAGGAGACCAAAAAAGTGGTTCACAAGTCAAAGTTAATTTTGAGATAAACCGTCTTATGAATTACACTTTACCCAGAAAGCCTCGCACCTCCTTTTCCGTCATTGGTGGTGGCATTTCTAAGATGGCCTTGATTTTGGAAGGGTCAACCTCGATACCTCTCTGTGTAATCAAGAACCCCAACATTTTCCCTGCTGTAACACCAAACGTACACTTCTGAGGATTCAGCCGCAACCAAAATTCTCTGATCCTTCAAAAATTTTTTTTGCAAGGTGGTGTAGTGGCCCTCTCTTTCTTTGGACTTGACAATCATGTCGTCCACGTACACCTCAACCTCTTTGTGGATCATGTCATGTAATATCGTGGTCGCGGTCCGTTGATATGTAGCTCCAGCATTCTTCAACCCAAATGGCATCACCCTATAGCAATATGTCCTCCACAGGGTGGTAAAAGCAGTCTTCTCTCGGTTTTCAGGTGCCATCACTATCTGATTGTGGCCAGAAAACCCATCCATGAACGAAAACAAAGCATGCCCCGCTGTAAAGTCCACTAACTCGTCGATATGCGGTAAAGGGAAGTTGTCCTTCAGACTGGCTCTGTTCAAATCCCTGAAATCCACACATACCCGGATCTTGCCATCCTTCTTCGGCAACGGAACGATGTTGGCCAACCAAGTTGGGTACTCAGATACTAGCAGGAACCCTGCGTCGATTTGTTTGGTGACCTCTTCTTTAATCTTGAAATCCCAATCCGGGCGGATTCTTCTAAGTTTTTGTTTAACGGGTCGAACCTCGAGGTCAAGAGGGATCCGGTGCTGTACCATCTCAGGATCGATTCCAGGCATGTCTTCGTAGGACCACGCGAAAACATCTTTGAAATCTTTTAATAAAGCGAATAAGTGCTCGCGCTCCTCTGAAGACAACGTGGACCCGATCTGGACCAGCTGCGGGTCCCCCTCAGTACCCACATTAACTGTAGTGATTTCATCAACCTAAGGGTTTAACAAATCTCTCCTGCTCTTGATCAATTAGATGTTGTAAAACCGGAGGAATTTCTTCCTCGTCGTTTTCGTCAAAATTTTGAAAGTCCTGATCAATACAATAAATCAAAGGCACAGAAAAGTACTCAGAAACCACAGCCATTCCATTCTCATTAAGCACATCTAAATCGTTCGATTCCTCTGTTACAACAGACTCAAAAGAGAAAGAAAAAGACGACCTAGACAGGACTGTGGTACCCGGTTATCACTCCCAGGATTACTGAACTCAGACTCAGATGAGCTGGAACCTGATTCCGACTCTACGGACTCGTTGGAATCAGATTCCGGCTCACTACCTGACCCGGTGCTGCTTGACAAAAATCCCTCCTCGTACTGCCAGATGAGAGAGGGTGCGATGGATGCATCCAAAATGCTTGACAGCGGGCTCGCAGCCGTTTCATTCCCAATCATGGACACTGAGAAGTTATCCCCCAAGCACTTTTGTACGATCGGAGGATCTGAGAGTAGACAAGCCAGTGCTACCCCCATTTCGATTTCGGCGTTCTCAGAATCCACTTTCTTGCATTGCTCAACCTCAGCTGATGGGTCTGTTTGCTCTTCGGCAACATCATCCCCAGATAATTGCAGGTTAAAGAAGATCTCAAACCCCGACAGGCGCCTTCTCTCGGCATTAAGCCATGGCTCTGGGAAGCCAAAAAATGGAAAGTCCTCTCCCTCCCGGACGAAGCGTCCGCTTAGGGTACCTTGGATGGGTCGGTGCATCAACTCAAAAGGCTTCCCCGCCTGCTTCGCTCTGGCTCTCCCAGCCATCTCCTCACCTTTCCTCACCCAAGCCTCTTTGGTGGGTAGATAACCCAAGCCAAAGGTATGCGGGTTGTGTGGCACTTCGGTCGATACTGCAATGCCCTTCCGGCCACTCTTCCCTAATCCCATCCTGGGGATGTGTTGGGGCTTGTTCATGAGGTACACTGATTAAGCGCTAACATACAATCCCTCATCAACAGCCAAGATGTTCTGTACGACTTGGGCCTTAGCCAGAGTAAACCCTGATAGGAACACATCCTCTGCGCCGTGCTCGATTTCCAAAACTGGTGTAGATACTTCTGGCGGTGGATAAATCGATGAATTTCCAAAAACAATGGCCACCCCCTTCCCGTGGGGGCATTTCAACATCTGGTGCAAGGTGGAAGAAACTGTCTTTACCTCGTGCAGCCACGGCTGCCCCAAAAGTAGATTGAAGATTGCGGGAACGTCCAGGACATGAAAGTCAATCTTGTGTTGTCCCGGACCAACCTGGGTCTGAATTTTCATAGTCCCTATCACCTCTCTACTTGTGTTATCATATGCCCTTATCACCTGGGCTGTTGGCACGAAGTCCGCGGGCTTCAACCCGATTGCATATGCCATCCTTGACCGGCACACGTTAATAGCGGATCCCGTGTCGACAAGAACCACTGGTATCCATTTGCTTCTACATTCCATCGAGATTTAGAGTGGTTTGTTATGACTTGCGCCCTCAGGCGGCAGTTCTTTGTCAGAAAAGGTCAACGTCGGGGAACCTCCTCCTGGAAAGACCAATCCCGCCAGCTGTTCAGGTGTGGTGTCTATTGAGAGTTTGGCCTTGTCCATTGCCGATAGAACAGCTTGTCTATGAACACATGAAGCCATAAGCAGTCCCTAGATGGAGATATCTGCTTGTATCTTTTTCAACTGTTTCAGCACGGCCTCTTCTTCAAGTAGCTTCTCTTTCTACTTCTTCGACTCCTTGTCTTTTCCGGACGCCTCTGGTTGATCTAGGTGCGGGGGTTTGAAATACTGCCCACTCCTAGTCATATGATCAACTTCACCAATGTACCAGGTATCGTCCGGCTGGTTACTCCCCCAATTCTCATCTGTGTGAGCAAGACATAAATCATCGTCTTCCCACCACATTCCTTCGGCAGTCGACAGACATCGGTCCGGCTCCGTTACAACTGTCCTTGTACCCGCAACACCTCCTTCCATCCATGTGCTCGCAGCACCCTCTGTTCTTGTGCACGCAGCACGTTCAGTCCCCAGGGGGGCCTTGGCTTTTCTGGCTCTCTCAGAGTCTTTGATTCCTTCTTGTTCCAACTGCGTCAGTACAGTTTGCTGTTCAACATTCCCTGTATTGAAAAAGCCCAAATCCTGAGCGAAATTCTTGGCACCGAAGCTCTCCGGCGATGTATTCTGATCTCTGGCCCTTCCGGCCACAATTGATGTCCTTGCCCTTGACGAGCCCCTTTCCAGCTAAGATTCTTCAACAATATCTGGTTGGTCGTCAAGCCACCCTGTGACCTCTGCTGACTTCTCAAAATTGAACCAGTTGACTGTCATGTCCCCCGGATCTTGTTCGTTGAAAATCTGAAGGTCAGCAATGTCCCCTTCTAGAACTACTAAGTCATTTATCCTCTGATCAAGTCCATCGCCCCGTAGTACACAAATTTCTGCCCTCACTGGCAATTCCACATTTGGCCTAATCTAACCCGTTGACGCAATGTAGCCACTCAGATTGTACACCTCCTCAGTGAAGCTCCCAATTTCCTCAGATTCTGAATCAACAGCCCCATTTTCCTCTGAAATCATCCCTGTTCCATCTTCGATGATCACCACTATTGGTTCAGGTTGGGCTCGGGAGATGTCCAACATGCACAAGTCAATGTTGTTAGGAAGGAACACCTCCGGTTTGGGTAGGTGGGACGGGGTAATATATATGCTGGGATCGTATGACATGACCACGGTTTGGATAAAGTTGATTCGTTTGGGAAGTGGAGCTTGGTTGTGTGGTGGGAGAGGGTTGGTTGTGACATTGGGTTTTTCTGGAGGCACAATCACCCTGTTGTCAACGAGATCCTGAATCTCGTGACGCAATCTAAAACATTAGTCGGTATCGTGACCATGTTGTTGGTGAAAGGCGCAATACTTCGCCGGGTTATGAGAGGGAGGTAGTGGATTTGGCAATGGTCGCGGCTCCAGGGGCTTCAAGTGCCCTTTCCTGATTAAAACCCCCAGAGCTTTGGACATGGGCATATATAATGGGGTGAAGGTTTTTTGGCCTCAAGGTTGGTATTTGGTTGTTTGTGGGTTGCTACCGGATGTGCCGGTGAATGGTGTGGCCGCAAGGGCTCTTGGGGCGGGTGGTGACCATGCTTACTTCCGAGGCTCTAGCAGTTGCTGCACTGCTTGAGCCTACATTTGTGTTGCGGTTGAAGGTTCTCCTAGGTTGTTCTCTGTCATTGTCGATCAGACCCTACTTCAAAGCATCCTCGATATGTACCCCCATCTCATGTAAATCTGAAAAGGTGGAGAAGGGGAGTACGATCATTTTCTGCATAAGCTTGGGCTAGAGATTGCGCACAATCATCCGAATTTGATCTTTGTCAGCGGGCCTAGTGGTCATCATTGAGGCCTTGGCCCTCCACCGGGTTACGAAGTCAGAAAAAGTCTCCTCAGGCTCCTGCCTAGTCGTCTCGAGATCATGGGTTGTGATCTCGATCTGTGTATTATAGGAGTACTGAGCAACAAAAGCCTCGGCCATCTCATCCCAATTCCTCTTAACATCGTCTTCCAGTTTTGCGTACCAGATGGCCGCCACACCCGATAGGGTCCGGCCGAATAAAGAAAGCTTCTGTAGTCTGGTAAGGCCCATCGGCCTTAATATGTCTGAAAACTGCCGTAACTGCACCATGCCGTAACTGCACCATGGGATCCCCAGACTTATCAAAGCAGTCAATATGTGGCATCTTAAATCTGTCCGGCAGCGTCACGGCTGCGTCAGTATACCCATCCTCGATGTCTGGGATGGATTTCACACCTTGCGATTTCTTGAACAGCTTTTCAGGCTTGCTCACTTTTAATGCCGTATGGTCCACCTCGAATTCAAAGGGAGAAACCGGTTGATTGATAGGAGTTGGTGCCTTGGATAGTTGAGGTAGAATCGGGGGCGGAGCCGGCCCTGTTAGGATGTCTGTATCCTCCTGGACATTCGCCGTCTCTCCGGGTATTGGAACTCTTGGTGGGGGAGGAGCTTGGTGTGAAGCTGATGCTCCGGCTTGTTGCTATAGCCGGGTAACTAGCTCTGCCTGTTGGGCCATGACGATGGCTTGTTGTTTGGCAAATTCTGCTTGACGAGCAGCGTCCTCCTGTATGGTTCTCATGCTCTCCTGGAGCTGACGCATCATTTCTTCGATTCCTGCCATACTGCCCTGATCTATCTGAACTACCAGTATGTCTATCTCTAGAGTAGCCCCGAGAATAGTAACTTGATTGTTCAAGGACCACTGATCTGACAATCTCGGTACCGATACATTGCGTCTTCTCAACCTTCGCCTGACAATCGGGGGTAAGGAATAGAACACTGGTTGTCCGTCGACCAGATCCTCAGATCGATTGACTCGGCGACCTCTAGTCCAGAGTGCTTGGGGAATATCTGCTTGGTCTGAAGCAATTATGCTAAACTACCCTAGCAAAAAAAATAAAGCAATAATCATGAAATAAACAACAAGAAAATGGACAGCATAACGGCTTAAATAAACACAACACACAGTTGGGTATAACAACACGCAGTTGATAAGCTGAATACACTGTTCTCAAATACTGATCATTGTTACCAAATTACTGCCCCCAAATCTGAATTTGATACCCGCAGATAACTGATTCCCAAAATACCGATACTGGTGCCCTTAGGCCTGATACCCAAACTTGTAAACTGATACATGCGTTCCTGTAGAGACGCACTCTAAAAGCACATAGCAAACAAGTGAGAGCCAAAACACCCCTATGTTGGGGAGGGTTTCCTTGTCCTATTTTTTTAGGAGCTAGGGTTTCACTACGCACGTAGCGGTTTCACACAACCTACAATTGGGTAAGCAACCTGTCCTAGCTTGGAATGGTCACTATGGATTCCGAATATGCACTAGGTCGAATGGTTGAAAAGGGTGCCCCGGTAAAACCAGGATTTGTGTTCCCATCGTGGCAGAGCCCGTAACTAGTCAGCCTTATGGCACGCAACCTCCGGCAAACCGTTCAAGAATAGCAGATGGCAAACACGGTGTCCTAGGTGCACCAATGCAAATGCAATGCAAAGAAACACATAAGTGTAGTCAAAACAAGATATCATGAGTTCGAGTCAAGTTCTCTAACTCCCCAGCAGAGTCGCCAGAAACTGTAGACGCCCCGAACGTCCTGGGAAAAATCTCATTTTGTTCATTGGGCTTAATACAGTTCGGACTCAATTGTCATGGTTCTGAATGTAATCCTGCAAAGTGCAATGCGAGACCGATAAATCACCAAAGAGTCCAAATCCGTTAAATCGTTTTAAAAAATAGATTTTTAGAAAAAAGTGCCAAACATGGACTGCTTTGCCAGATACAGAGTCGCCACCTAAATATTTTGTTTTGGGAGAATTTAGGAAACCCTGACTCGTGCCTAAGGCCACTTGTCCGTCATCACCAAAGTTGCCTCAGCTTGGGAACTTGGGTACGATTGGGGAAGGTCATTTCATGAGCACCCCCGCTCGCCCGATCGAAGATCGGCCACTACTAAGCATGATATCGAGTTTTTGAAAACACATGTGCTCTTATTCCGGTTTAGTAGCTTAAAATTACTATGTGATGCGCACAGCATACAAGTATAGACTGGATTGCCTAAGTTGGAACAAAGCATCGCATATCCGTTTGTTTTGAAAATGGATTGAAGTTTGCTACTCACAAGTAGATTAAAACACGGGTTTCGACGAATTATTCGAACTCAAGCAACCCAACCTTCACCCACAGGCATTCAGACAGTTATGTCACATAAGCACATAGCCTCATGGTAAGCATGCTATCATGGCAGTCACTCACACATGCAAGGATGCTAAAGCATAAACACTTACCGAGTACTCCGAGCCAAAGAAACAAGCTAATTAGAAATCGTGCATGAATCCTAACTATGCTATGAATGCCTAATGCAACACATGCAAAAATGCAACTACAATAGGCTCGGCTATTCTAAGATGGCATATGAGATGCAACAATCGATACATGTATTCAACTTGGAATTGAAATACAATGCAGTTAGCATGATGCACCGAGCCCGGTGCATGCAATACAGATGAATGAATGCAAGCATGCGAACGTATAGATGTTAATTGAAACATGCCCTAAAACTAGCCATCATAAGCTGGTAGATAAAAGGGAGAAAGACGTGGGCTTGGAAGACATGCATCACACACACGCACACTTATTACAAAGTTCGCCCTCTCGCGGAGGGTCCGAATAAATAATACAGAACCAACTAGCTAATCTAAGCTAATTAAACTAGTTATTACACAACACTAGCTAATTAACAAATTAAACTAAGGAAGTAAATAAATTAGCATGCAAGCTACATGAAATGGACTGCCTTAGCTCTGTTTCAAATGATAAAGGATGCATGCATGCTCGAGTCGCCATGTCAGGAAATCCATCGCGATGTCTCAACTCGCCTTTGTTTGCAATTGAACTTAGAAACTTGCACAAAGCTCCAAGGAGATGAAACTCCACCTCGGGAATCTAGGGGAAGGCTACCGACCAGCTATATGCATTGGAGACCACCTACCAACCACCCCTGGTGGTGAAAACCAGAATAGGTGGTCGGCTTGCCAGAAAACCTGGTCGGCCGACCAGTTTCTTCTCCTGGTTTCTACATTTTCTGCAACAAAGGCAAGAGAGAGAGAAGGCAAAGTATTTTCAACATATGTGTGCCCGACCACTCTCCCCGTCATTGCATAAGCTCTAGGGAGTGTAGTCCTCAATCCTCGTGCCATCAATCACGCATCCCGATGCATGATGGCCGAGAAGTCAAATTGCACGACTCAATGTGAAATGAATGCACATGTAAACACCTAAAGCCAACAACTCTATCATGGATAGTCAAGAGTGTCGGTGACCAAGAATCGAGGCACGTTTCGTCACTTTGAGTACGAAACGTCCCTCGTTTCCGGTGTTTGGACTAAACCACACTCCAAACACAATGCAACAAACAATATATGGACAAATGCAACTCTAGCATGCGATCTAAATGCAATGCAACTAAGTGATGCGAAGATGCATGGAATGACATGCAAGCATGCAAATGGCATACACAATGCTATGAACTAATCGATGGCATACTCAATGCACATGGATTATATGGCATGCATACACAATGCACTAATATACGCAGTGTTATGAACGACGCATACGCAATGCAATGATCGAACATGCGATAACATGGACTATAGGGCATACACAAAGTAAGATGGACTTAAACCAAGATGGATGGGCCTCGGCCACACCCAAATCAGTGGCCAATATGATGAAAATGAGGCAACAAGGTACATGCAAACATGCACAAATGCAAGGGACCAAACCTAAGGAATAAAGTGCAACTCTACCAAAGCATGACAAGGATGAAATATGACATACAATGACACATGTTCCAGCTCTGAAATGACATACAAGGTGGTCCTGAATCATGCAAACAGATCACCCGATGCACGTTGGATGGCACAATTACCAAAACTAGTGAAGTGCATTACACTAGAGGTATGCAAAGTGATGCCCAAATGACCAAACCAACCCCAAACAGTCCCTATGCAGACCCAAAACAGTGGGAAAATGGACTAAAATGATGGCTTGCAATGCACAAAAATGTGGCTCATGCAATAGCCCAAAAATGAGGCATACAAGCACAACTCTCAAACGCATTTAAAGAGTGGAAAACATGGGAATATGGCATAAGTATAAGCTCTGAAATATGATGTTCAATGATGCCAAAACAAGAAAACTCAAGTTAAGCATGCAAGAGGCTTCAAAACTCGAAGCTAGGCAAGGATATTACACTACAAGCATGCATGGCAAGCATCATTCGACCATGAGACCTCAAAACAGAGCTAAGGCAGCCCAAATCATAAATAACATCAGTTTAGAACATGGCCAAAATATGCTAGAATCAAGGGCCAAAACAACATGCAATGTGAGCTAGTGGACATGGATTACACTACAAGCATATGAAGCATCCAAGAGGCCACTAAACCAGCAAAACTCAGAGACATGACATGCCAAATAAAGCCCAAAAACACACTGAAACATGATCAATGCATGCAAGAATGACATGCTCCTTTGATAGGCCATAAGAGGGGTTATTCTACACATGCAAGAGACACACCCAAGGTGACAAAACCAACTCTGGGTAGAGCCTAGACAGGCCCTAAAAGTCACTGAAAAGGGGCCTGAAACAAGTCTTGGAGATATGCAAATGAAGGCTCCTTTGTAAGGCCAAAAATGCTAGTGAACAAGACAAGGAGGGAGAGGGTCACCCCTCTCTGATTTTGGCTCTCAAAAACACATGTTAACCACTGAATATCTATTGGATTTCAGTGGTTAAAAGGCCAAGCAAAGGTCAACACAAAGGCCTTAGGGCATGGCCGAAAACAAGGCAAAATGAAGCATGCAAGGGGGTAGATGACCCCCAACAACAAAATGACCTGAAACAAACATCAAAAGGACCTCAAAACAAGACTTTTTTCAGTTGACAACAAAGCTCAAATATGCATGCAAATAAGGCTAAGAGATGTATTAAAATGAAGCTTAAAAGAGGAAAAAAGTGTGTTACCCTTAAAGCTCAACAAAACCAGCAACTTCTGGACCAAAACCCCAGCTCCTTAACCTCTGAAAATGGCCTCCAAGAACCTTAGGTTGATATTGAAAGTGTTAGGCAATGAGGTGGTGTGCAAAGGGCCAAGAATCATACACTTTGGAGCTCAAAATAGTGAGATATAGAGAGGGATATATTCTTTGCCTTAAACAAATTTTTGAACCCTCACAAAGGAGGAGGAGGCCCTCCTTTATAGCCAAAAAGGACCAAAGCTTCTCAAAGAAGCTAAAAACTAAGGTTGAAGATCCTCCATACACGTGTATGGAGGATCCAGTTTGTGTCTTCCAGTTGGCACAGCTGGCAACAACTCACAGAGACAAAACTGGGGAGGGCAGGTCGACCAGTTCAGGTGGTCAGCCGACCACTTCCCCTGGTCGGTCGACCAGTTCAAAAGGTTCAACCCAATGAAAGGTGGTTAGAAGCCCCATTTGATGGTCTCCACATTGAATGCAAGCTAGTGGTATGGTGGGAGACCAGTAAATGTGGCTCAAAGACCAAGGAGACCAGCTTCCTGACAAGAAAATCGGTTGGCGGGAGAAAAGTGGTCTCCAAGGAGAAAAGGTGGTCTCCCACCCTTGTACCACCTCCCAAACAATGAAAACAAGGTCCATGCCAAAAATGAACCAAGATGGATGCAAAACGAGGGTTCGGGGGTCAAAACGCGCAGTCGGGTGCCCTGAAAATAGGCTATTAAGCATCGAAAGTGGCGTGTGACCACAAAGGTGGTCTTCCGGGCCACAGTGAGCCTCTAGAGAGAGGAAGCAAGGTGTGTGCCAAAAATCGTGCCAAACGGAGAAAGTTCAGCGGTCCCAAACCGAGGCGCACAACCGACGACTCTAGAAACCAGAAACTGGTCTCCAAACAGGAAAAGTGGCCTACGACCACGGAAAGTAGCCTACGGCCATTGAGAGATGGTGTACCAGACCTCTCCCTCCCTTCGGGAAGAGAAAAAAAGACCTGGTTTGCAAATCGAGGCAAAGCACAAAAGGGTCTCGAGGTCCGGGGGTAAGGCTCTCAGCCGAAACTTCGAAACCTCAAAACGAGCACAACATGCACCATCATCGAGCGCTCAATCGATGACATCTGAGTCTTAAGGTCAGTCAAAAATGGGGTGTCTACACACACACATATATATATATATATATATTTTCCATTATTTCTTCAAATATTCGACTTTCTGTGATTGTTGAATGTTTTCCATACAAGAGTTTTCTATTCTTTCACATTCAAGGTATGAGACGAATCATACTACGAGAGACGAGTCGTATCACTACCTTAGTTTAGAGTGAACGATTCGTACTACTTGAGATGGTTCGTGCTCGTACATTGAACGTGATGATTTTTTTGTTAAATGTTTTGAACTTGTAGTTACGAAGTATTATTCCGTTCGAACCATAACATAATTGTTTTCAATTTGAAAACCCTATTTACGTGACTAGTGGTGGACTCTTCACCCTAGGTTTTTCCCCAATTCAGTAAATCCATTTTTAGTTATAATTGATAATTTAATTATTTAGTTTAATTTATTCATTATTAAATTAGGTTATGATTAATCAATCTTTTCATCAAATTAATTTAAGAATTTATCAATTAAATTAGTTTAATTTCACAATTGTCCCTGTGGATCGATACCTGGACTTGCCATTATTCTAAAAGAATTTGGTGTAGTTTAGTGTTTAATTTTGGTGTGTTCAACGACCCGTCAAATTTGGCGCCGTTGCCGGGACTTCTGGCGAAATTAGTTAATTTAAAGTTACATTCTTATTTTAATTTTTAGTTTAGGATTTTATGCTTTCGTGTTGCTAAGTGTGCAGAGTGTTTGAAATTGGAGCTATCACCGAAGTGCAAGCGGAGTGCAACCGAGCTTTAAAAAAAAAAAAATCGTAGCACTAAAGTGCGTAAACAGAAGCAAACACTCGCAAGCAAAGCACCAAAGTGCTAAAAAGAAAGACGAAGCTCAATTAGAGGTTGGAGACAACGTTTACACGTCAAGCACCCGCAAGACGAGTAAAGCGTTTTTGTTAAACCGCTGTGAGTATTTCTCCCTTTGGTATTTTGCTTTCATAACTTAGTGCACAGAGTCGGAATTTGTGTGTGTGTGTAGGTAGTGTATGCACGGGCGCCGTTCTTGTCGCCCTGAATTGTGGAGTTTGGACCTTGAACTAGAAGGATTCTTAGGAGACTTCGGGCCTCTGCCCGTGTTCCTGGGCTTGAATATTCATATTCATATATTGAGCCATTAGAGATGGCAAATCTAGATGTCTCGAATGTGCCTAATAGGACCCTTAAGGATTATTTTACACCCACTTCATATACATCACCATCATGCATCCAATTACCCAACACCACTACTGCTCATTATGAGATTAAGTCAGCACCATACAAATGCTCCCATCATTCCATGGACTAACTCATGATGATCCTTACAAACATTTGAATGAATTTCTAGAAATTTGCTCGACAGTGAGGATCCAAAATTTCACAAATGAGGCTTTAATGTTGCTATTGTTTCGATTCTCATTAAAGGATAAAGCCAAACACTGGCTGAATTCCTTACCTGCTAATTCAATCACAACTTGGGACCAATTTCAACAACGGTTCTTGGAGAAGTACTTTTCCATAGGTAAAACCAACCAACTTAGGCGAGTCATAACCAATTTTGCTCAAATGGATGGCGAGTAATTCCATGAGACGTGGGAAAGACTTCAAGACCTTCTCCAACAGTGTTCCCACCACCAAGCGCCTGATTGGAAACTTGTTCAAACATTTTATTATGGCTTAACGGAGCCGTACCGCCAAATGGTGGACTCATCCTGTGGTGGGACATTCATGTCCAAAAATGATGTCGAGGCATGATAATTGTTTGACAACCTAAGTGATAATTCCCTTCACCATGCCTCCGTAGCTCGGCAAGTCCGGCAACCAGTAGTTGGAACCTCGAAAAGGGGGCATTTATGAGGTCGGGGAAAATCTAGAGTTAGCCCAACAAGTAGAGGCATTGTCCTATAAAATGGATCAATTATTAGCTGCGGAACATGCCCCTACCCAGCAAGATTAGCCTCAATTTCACGAGGCATGTGTTATATGTGTGAGCCTTGCTCATGACTTGAGTGAGTGCCCTTCGGTATCACAATTTCCGGAATTAGTCCAAGAGCATATGAATGCGGCTCAAGGATTCTCCAACCCGGGTAATGATCCATACTTCAACACATACAATCCGAGATGGAGAAATCACTCTAATTTTTCATGGAGACCCCCTTCACAAGGCACTTCTTACAATCCTCTACCACCAAGGCAGAATTTCAATAATTTTGCCAACCAATCATCCTACCGACCACCGCAACCTTATCGACCCCCACAACCGTACCGGCAACCACAATCCCCGCTTGTTCCTCAGGGCAACTCTGCCTTTGAGACTCAGGTGTTGGAAGTTCTCTTAGAACTTAAGGGGTTAGCACTGGTAGTTCACTCATACACTCAGTCTCTTGCCAAGCTAGAGGCCTAATTGGATCAAATGGTTAACAACATGAATCGAAGAGAGGAGGGAAAATTACCATGTCATACTATGGCCAACCCTAAGGGACAATACAGGGCAGAGAGTTCGGGTGGGAATGGAAAGCACCATGAGCAGGTGCAAGCAGTGATTAGTTTGAGAAGTGGGAGGGAGTTAGAGCCTCAGTCAGTTGCGTCTGATGCAACTAGAGTTAAGAAGGGTGACCACGGTGGTACACCCAATGAGAGTAAGGGTGAGGGGGAAACACTTAAGAGGGATGACTTAGTCCCTAACACTTTACATGTGCCTAAGGCACCCTTTCCCCAATGACTTGATACACCGTCCCCTTTTAATAAGAAGGCGACATCTATGGAAGCAATGATGGAGGTCTTTAAACAGGTAAAAATCAACCTCTCTCTGTTGGAGACGATTAAGCAAATACCCTCCTATGCCAAATTTCTGAAAGATCTTTGTATGCAAAAGCGTAAATCTAGGACACGTGTCCCAAAAGGTCCTACTCACGGAGCAAGTAAGCTCCATCTTGTTGAATGGCACACCTTCTAAGCTTAAGGACCCGGGTGCCCCAACCATTGCATGCATTATAGGGGACCATTTTATTGATAGGGCCTTGTTAGATTTAGGGGCTAGTGTCAATTTGTTGTCGTACTCTGTGTACGAGGAATTTGTGCTTGGCGAGTTGAAGCCCACTACTGTCACTCTTCACTTGGCTGACCGGTCCCTCAAAGCGCCACGTGGCATGATTAAGGATGTGCTAGTGAAGGTCGATAGGTTTTATTTTCCTGTCGACTTTTTGGTTTTAGATATGGAATCGGTAGCTAGTTCTAGGAAACAAATCCCGGTAATCTTAGGTCGACCTTTCTTGGCTACGACCAATGCATGCATTAATTGTCAGACCCGGGTTATGGAAGTTTCATTTGGTAATATGCAAGTGAAACTTAATGTTTTCCAAGCATCCCAACAACCCCATGAGAGAGAAGAGTGCTTATTTGTGGATGTTGTGGATGAGGTTGTGGAGGAAGTTTTGCCCTCCATTCTTGTAGAGGACCCTTTAGAGGCTTGTCTAGCTCATTTTAGGTTTGAAAATTTTGACATTGATGGGTCAGTTGAGGAGGTGAATGTCTTGCTTAATGCTTTTTCTACACCGGATTTTCCTCCGTGGAAAGCTCGGTTTGAGTCACTTCCTCCTCTGTCGAGAGAGCCTGCCATACCATCTTTGGTCACACCACCCACACTTGAGTTGAAGCCACTCCTGGCCACACTTAAGTACGCATTTTTAGGGCCCTAGGATACTTTACTAGTCATTATTGCATCTGACTTGACTGTAGAGTAGGAGAGTCAGTTAATGAGTGTTCTTGTGGCACATCGGAGCGCTATAAGGTGGTCAGTGGCTGATTTGAAAGGGATAGATCCCTCCGCGTGCATGCATTATATACACCTAGAGGAGGACACCAAACCTTCTCGTGAAATGCAACGGAGACTAAATCCTAATATGAAAAAGGTGGTGAAAAAGGAGGTATTGAAACTATTGGATGCGGGTATTATATACCCCATCTCGGATAGCAAGTGGATGAGTCCCAAACAAGTGGTGCCCAAGAAATCGGGCATCACTGTTGTTGAGAATGAGAGAGGAAAGTTAGTCCCCACACGAACCACTACTGGTGGCGAGTGTGCATTGATTATAGGAGACTGAATTCCTTGACTAGGAATGATCATTTTCCCTTACCTTTCATTGACTAAATCCTGGAGCGGTTAGCAGGGCAAGGTTTCTACTGTTTTCTTGATAGCTATTCGGGGTATAATCAAGTCCTGGTGTACACTACTGACCAGGAAAAGGCCACATTCACATGCCCTTTTGGCACTTTTGCTTACAGGCGCATGTCCTTTGGGCTATGTAATGCACTGGCGACTTTTCAACGGTGTATGATGGACATTTTCTCCGATATGGTGGAGAAATTCTTAAAGGTTTTCATGGATGATTTTTCGGTGTTTGGACTGTATTTTGAGAAATGCCTTAGGAACTTGACTAGAGTGTTAGAACGATGCATTGAGGTAAACCTAATTTTGAGTTTGGAAAATAGCCATTTTATGGTTCGTGAGGGTATAGTGTTGGGACACATTGTGTCCCCTCGAGGTATAGAGGTAGATAAGGCTAAGGTTGACCTCATTACAGGCCTTCCTCCACCCAATTCCATGAGTCAAATTAGGTCTTTCTTAGGGCAAGCAGGTTTTTACCGTAGGTTCATCAAAAACTTTAGTAAGATATCACGTCCTTTGTGTAGTTTACTGGTTAATGACGTGCCTTTTATCTTTGATGAGGCATGCTTAAAGGCATTTGAAACATTGAGAATGGCCCTAACCACCGCCCCAATCATGAAATCACCAAATTGGTCACTTCCCTTTGAAATCATGTGTGATGCCTCTGATTATGCTGTTGGGGTTGTGTTGGGCCAAAGGGTCAATAAGGCACAATTTGCTATATACTATGCTAGTCGCACTCTCTCGGATGCACAATTGAACTATATTACCATCGAGAAAGAGTTGTTAGCTGTGATCTTTGCCTTAGATAAATTCCGATCCTATGTCCTAGGTTTCAAGGTCATAGTCTTCACTGATCATGCCGCTTTGCGGTATTTACTATCAAAGAAAGAGACCAAATCTAGGTTAATTAGATGGATTTTGTTGCTTTAGGAATTTGACCTAGAGATCCGAGATAAGAAAGGATATGAGAATGTGGTGGCGGATCACCTTTCCCAAATCCTCGTTGAGTTCGTTTTCGAACGAACAACTCCTTGAGCTGTCACGAGCGAGCCCCCCGTGGTTTGCACATATTGTGAATTACGTGGCCATTGGGCAAATTCCGCAAAATTGGTCTAAGCAAGACCAAGACCAATTCTTTTCGTAGGTCAAGTATTATTTTTGGGAGGATCTGGAGTTGTTTAAATATTGCTCCGACCAAGTGATCCGACGGTGTGTGCCGGAGAGTGAGGTGTATAGCATTCTCACATTTTGTCATTCTTCTGCATGTGGCGGTCATTTTAGTGGGCATAAAACAGCCATCAAGATTTTACAGAGCGGGTTTTATTGGCCCACAATTTTTAAAGATGCCCATCAATTTTGTAGAACTTGTTTGCGTTGTCAGCAAATGAGTTCGATATCTCGGCGTGACATGATGCCAATGTCCCCTATTCTTGTGGTAGAGATATTTGATGTTTGGGGGATTGATTTTATGGGACCTTTCCTATCGTCATTTAGGTTTGAGTATATTCTCTTGGCAGTCGATTATGTGTCTAAATGGGTGGAGGCGATAGCTACCCGAACAAACGATTATAGAGTTGTAATCAAATTCTTGCATGAAAACATCTTTAGTCGTTTTAGGTTTCCTAGAGCCATAATAAGTGATCAGGGTACGCATTTTTGTAATCGGTTCTTTGAGTCGGTGGTCAAGAAATACTCTATCACTCATAAAGTTGGCACTCCATACCACCCTCAAACTAGTGGCCAAGTAGAAGTCTCAAATAGGGAGGTAGAGCCATAATAGAGAAAACGGTGAAGCCAGATAGGAAAGATTGGTCATAACGGTTGATTGATGCATTATGGGCCTACCACACTGCTTATAAGACACCTATTGGGATGTCACCATACAGGGCAGTGTTTGGCAAAGCTTGCCATCTCCCGGTTGAACTTGAGCACCGAGCATTGTAGGCCATAAAGAAGTTTAACTTCAATATGGTCGCAGCTGGTCTCCACCGAAAATTGCAACTCAATGAGTTGGAGGAAATCCGGAATGACGCATATGAGAGTTCGAGAGTTTTTAAAGCTCAGACTAAAGAATTCCATGACAAGCACATTAATAGAAAATCCTTTGAACTTGGCCAAAAAGTGTGGCTTTTTAATTCAAAATCGAGAATCTTTCCGGATAAGCTAAGATCAAGATGGGATGGTCACTTTGTGGTTATTGAGGCATTTATTTATGGCGCCGTTGAGGTGCAAGATCCAAAGACTGTCCACACTTTCAAAGTGAATAGCCAAAGACTGAAGCCATATATAGAAGGGATTGGGAATGGGGAGATGATTGAGTCCATTGCTTTGATGGACTCTTTTTACTATGATTGATATATTGATTTCTTATTCTCTTTTCTTTCCTTTCTATTCTATTCTGCTTTTCTTTGTTCTTGTTGTGCGTTATTTGCGTCTAGGAGACTTTAAATCCTCTAAAGGTGTAATTCCTTTGGTGTTAGCCGTGCCCGAACGGCATCTAACGGTTTGGTATAGCCACCTAAACATGTTGGCAGTGAGTTCCTAGGAGACCAACTGAGATGGTGGATACTAGAATTCGAATGGCAAAGCCTAGAACACAAAGGTTTGGAATTTCCGAGACTAGAGTCTGGTTTAAATATCCAGGGGTGTGGAGATTGCTTTAAAACTACCCCGGCTTGAACTCTGTATGGTAGCCCCATAGGTTGAGGTAGCTTTATGTGCCTCGATTCTGGATATCGAATTAACCTAGTCTGTCACCTTGTTGGAGAATAGAGAAAGTTACAAGCACAGTTAGGGAAAGAAGTAGTACTCGTGTTTTTCGCGTGAAGATTATACCCTTGTTAGGCATTCCGATATTTTATAAAGTGCTAAATTTATTTCGGATGTCAAATAAAGGTAGAAATGGTTTAGCATGATTTGGGTTGTACTTGGTTTTTAGCTTCTTCTCTTTAATCTTTTAAAATTTATATATTTAAAAAAAAAAAATTTGTGTGTTGTACTTAGTTAAAAATAAATAAATAAAAAAAAATAAAAAAAATAAAAAAATCTACATATTTAATTTAATCTGATTTCATTTTATTTTATTTTTTTTCTATTTCTTCTTTTTCTTCTTATAAAAAAAATTCATGTATATATATATGTATATATAGTTTTCTTTATTTTGTTATATAAAAAAAATAATAATAAAAAAAAAAATTCAACCACGCCCGACTCTCCCTTTCCCAACTCTTTCTACCTACCTCTCATCTTCATCTCTCTTGTTTTCTCTCTCTCTCTCCCTCTCTCTCTCTCTCTCTAAACCCCACACACTCACAAACTCTCTAAACCCCACACACCCACAAACTCCATCAAACCCCACCATCACCGACCTTCAACTTCCTTCTTCCTCACCACCATCTCACCACCGATGCCCTATTTCCTCTCCGTCCGGCGAATCTCCGGCGATCACCATTTTTTCTGGCAAATCATCTTTCTTTTCTCTTTTTCTCCACTTTTTCAAGGTATTTTTTTTCTTCTTTTTGTAGATTTGTGGGTGTAGGAGTATATTTGTAGAGCCTTTGTTTTTGGTTGTTGTTGTTTTTGTTTGTGATTGATCTGGTTCATACTTCATTAAAAAAAAAAAAAAAAATTTTGAAATCTGGGCAAGAAGACGATCGCCGCACGTGCGGCCCTCTCCAGTGCACGTGCGGTCCACGCCCAAAAAAAAAAAAAAAAAAAAGAACTCAGAAATAAAGGTGCTAATAATAATAATAATAATAATTTAGTTTATTTTTATTTCCTCTATTTGTTTAGTTTAAATTGTTTCGTTAGTGATTCTGATTAGTTTAATTAGTTAGTGGATTGTTGTTATTTTTATTTTTATTTTACTTGTTTAATTAGTGATTTTATTTTTATTTTTATTTTTACTTTAATTGTTAAATAGTTTAGTTTTTATTTCATTTTATTTTATTTTCTGAATTTTTATTTTATTTTATTTCACTTTCTTCTCTTCTACTAACTTAGATTGTTTAATTTCATTTAATTTAATTTTCTTCTTTATTTCATCTTTATAGTTCCACTGTGTGTTTGTAGATAAATAAATACCAATCAATTCGGTGGTGTGAGGATGCTACGGTTTTGAATGATTTATGCATACATACTATATTTGATGAGTGTTAATATAATGGTTCCACATTTTTGGTTGTGTTGGTTGAACTATTTTGTGCAAATATGGCTTCATCATCTCGCCGAGCACTCAAACGGCCTCGCAATGCCAACATTGCATTTAGGGATGTGCCAACCGATGCTTGGGCCACCAAACTAGTTGTTTATGATACATCCTTTGATGTGGACTTCTTTCGTCGTCATCAAACCACTACGTGGAGTATTCAACAACTTGAAGACCGGGGCCTCATGGGCATCTGCACCGTCACTGAACCGGCATACCCGCGTATTGTGCGACTCTTCTATCAACATATGTACATCAGTGATGAGGCCCCGGGAGCTCTTTGCTCCCTTGTTGACGGAGTGGAGTTAGTGGTCAGTCCAGCTTCAATTGCCGAGGTCCTCCACTGTTCCATGGACCCTATCAATGCAGAACAGTTCCCGGTATTCACTCAGGAGCTCACCATCCTGGCACTGGTGATTGAGTTTTATGTGGGGTGTCAAGAGGATGACAATAGTACGAGCATCCGGTGGGCTAATTTACCACGCCGCCTTCTCTTCCTCGATGTGGTATTGAAAAAGAGTGTCATTCCTATTGGCCACAAGGAAGAGCGGCAAGGGGACTTCCTCCGTGCCTTACATCAATTTGACTTCGGGTTTTGGATTGACGTCCCTACCTTGATCTACAATCAGATGCATCGAATCCTTGATGAAGTAAAAATACGCAATACTTAGGGCAGTTCTACATGGGCCCTTCCTTTTGCCAACCTCATCACTGCGCTCATCAAAGACCAAGAGACATACCGACTTCAGGCCAACGAGGTTCAGCTTCTGCCGCCCACATTTTATGGTAAAACCCACTGGCGCCAAACCACTACTCACCTGCCGCCTCCACTAGTCCTCCCCGATGCCCCAACCAATCCTAATGATGCTCCAGTCGAACCCGTCGTCGCACCAGCGCCAGCGCCATCGCCATTGCCATTTCGTATGACGAGGGCGCAATATCAGGCTCTTTTGGATAATTAAGCCGCCATTCAGCAATCTGTGGTTGATCTCCGAATCGACTACCAGGCTTATCAGGATTACTCACAGGCGGTATTTGATAGGTATCAGCAGTCAGTTGTCTCTCTGCAAACTGACTTCTATGCATACCGGGATTCAAGTGGGCAACGATTTGATCAGTTTGATCAGCGGTTAGATCAATTTGATCGACAGTTTGATCAACATGGCACTAGGGTTCATGATGAGGCGTTCGAGACTCGGACATTGATGCATGCCCTATTTGAGCAGCATTTCCCATCACCGCCAGATCAACATCAGTGATTTCTGTATATTTTCTTTATTTTCTTTCCTTAATTCATTTTGTTTTGTTTTATTTTATTTTATTTAATTTTCTTTTATACTCTACCCCTCCCCCCAAAAAAAAAAAAAAAAATTCAAAGTGTGTTTGGATGTCCTTACCTCGCTAGATGTGCACCCACGTTGTCTGGTAAGATCCTTTCGCTCATTTTACTATCTAATGTATACTTGTTTACATTGAGGACAATGTTATATTCCAGTTGGGGGGTGAGGGTAATTGTAATAACCATTCATGCTCGTATTTGCTGCACTTGATTGCGCCACTTCACTTAATGTTTACTTTGTGCCAGTATGGTAATGATATGAGCATATGTTAATTGGGGAACATAGTGGGCTTGTATGAAAAAGGTTTATTGGGTAAATACTCACTTGTGATGTTTGCATTAGGATAGTTGTTTGTGTTTGTGGTATTAGTGCACTTGTCATGAGTATGCCTTAATTCACATGAACACATTATCATAGTAGTGACCTCTTTATTATAATCCCTGGTGTACATCATCGATAATGGCTAAGGTTGCAGAAAAGAATAAATGAGTAGCCAAGATTCTTGTTTAAAAAAAAAAACTTGACTTGTTTGGGTTTGTAGCCTCTTTAACTCGAGTTATTAAGCCCGTAGGGATGTCTCTACACCTAGTGCTCTAAAACCGTCTGGTTTGGGAGTCATTGGCCCAATACTTGCTACATGGGTTAATTAGAAAGTTTAAGGGACCTAGACATTGCATAGTTAAGAAAAAATAAGGAGAATGACTAGTTCGGATTCGTAGCCTTTTCAGCTGGAGTTATTAAGCCTGTAGGGGTGTCTCTACACCTAGTGCCCTAAAACCGTCTGCTTTGGAAGTCATTGGCCTAATGTATGGAGATTGCACTTTACACCGAGGGTACTAATGATGGGTCTACTAGCATTCACAAGTACAGGGGACTCTACTTTTGTATTAACCGAATTGTGGTTTAAGCTCAATAGATTCCTTCATACTTGTCCACTATGCCTTCAATGACTCATCATGTTTTAATATCACACTGTAGTGGCACATAAGTTGGTTGTTGTGTGGAGTAGTGTGGTTAATTGTTGTTGAGCGGATATGAATATGTTGATGTTTGTAGGTATCATTTCTGAAAACCCTCATGAGACTATACTCATCCATTTGGGGTAACCTTGTGATTTAAAGGCTTGTTGCATATGCTAAATGCAATCATGATCCCTACGAAAGTGGCTAAGAGTATTTTATTTTTCTTATTTCTTTTGTTTTGCTTGAGGACTAGCAAAATGTAAGTTGGGGGGTGTGATGTTGGCCGAAAGGTACCACATTGAGGCCACTTAAGTTACAGTTTTAGTCTTTCAATTTTATTTATTTGGTGAAGAGGATGTGTTTCGTGCACTTGCACAAATTTGGCAGGAAATATGAAACTTCAATAAAAAAAGGGCGCGAAAGTAGATTCTCCGTGTGAGAAGTGAAGAATCCGAACAAGCTAGACCACCACACGTGCGACCAAGATTCACCGCACGTGCGACCCACCACCGCTTGTACGGCACACATGAGCTCCCAAGCGGCCCACCTAGGGACGCGTGCACAAAATTTTTGGTCTGTTTTGCTGTGAATAAAAGACAGAAAAATAGCCAAACCTAGGGTTGGAAAAATTAATGCAGTGAATAGGGAGGCTAGGGTTCTAAAGAGGTGATATTCTACCAAAGCTTGAAGGACACTTTCATGGGGGTTTCTTCCTTATCTTCTTCATCTTCTCACTCCTCCATGAGTGGCTAGTCGTCTTTTCTAGGGTTTTGATGAAACCCTAGCCATGTAATAGGATTTCTCATTAGCTGTAATTGTGAATTGGTTTGAATGGATGTATGGATGATTTAGAAGTTTTTAATATTTGTTTCTTTCATCTCTTCAAGCATTTTACTCTCTGTGATTGTTTAATGTTTTCCATACATTAGTTTTCTTCGTGTTTGTATTCAAAGTACGAGACGAGTCACGTTATGAGAGACGGGTTGCATTGCTATCATAGTTTAGCGCAAACGACTTGTACTACTCGAGATGATTCATGCCTATACGTTGAATGCAACAACCCTCTTGATCAATATTTCAAACTTGTAGTTATGAAATATTGGGAAGCTCAAACCGAATCGCAATTGTTGGCCAATGTTAAGTCTCATCCATGTGGTTAGTGGTGAATTCTCTGCCCTAGGATTTTTCCTGAAAATTATTATCTCAAACCCTAATTTTAATTGTCAGTATAATTCCTCAATTTCATTTAATTGCTGTTTAGTTATAAAATCAATCTTATCTTTAATTAAAATTAATTTAGGGATTTTGCGATTGAATTAATCTAATTTCACATTTGTCCCTCTGGATCGATACTTGGACTTGTCATTATTCTAATAGAATTTGGTATATAGCGATCCCGATTGTCCCTTTACTGTTCAGTTGTATTCCGGACTCGGTTTCATGAAGTTGATAGTTGTGATTATCTTGTTTACATGCTTTACACTTTGTGTTTGGGTTTTGGAATGTTTTGGGCAGGTGTGTTACAGGTTGGACGAGCCTAAGTCTCCAATCTAGTTGCCCAGGTTTTTGGTTTTGCGCTCGAGTGGGTTAATCTACGCTCGAGCGGAGTTTGGTTTTTGGGTTGTCCGCTCGAGCGGGGTTTACACGCTCCTAGTATTTCGTGTTCCTACAAAACTTTTGCAGGTGTGTTTTCTACGCTCGAGCGGGTTTCCTGCGCTCGAGCGGGTCGCGCTTGAGCGGGCTTGTTGGCGCTCGAGCGGGTAGTGCTTTTTGGTGTAAGTTCTAGGAGGGGGAAATCTACACTCGAGCGGATTGGTTTTCGCGCTCGAGCGGATGTGCTTTATTCCTGTGTCTTGGCACTCGAGCAGGATTTCTTGCGCTTGAGCGGACCTAAATTTTGTTCTTTACGCTCAAGCGTTGTGTTCTCTGCTCGAGCGGGAATGTCGTATATCAGTTGGCAGCTGGGCATTTTGAAATCACTTTTTACATTCTCTCTCTCTCTCTCTCTCTCTCTCTCTCTCTCTCTCCTACTTTCCCAAAAATATTTTTGAGAGCCTCTCTCTCTCTAGAAACTTCTTTCTCTCTAGGGTTTGATCTAGTTAGAGTGTTTCCCGTCCCTTTGGCCTTTGTAAAAGTTGTGTTGATTGTCGAGGGCTTCGTTTTGATCCATGGATCTTGGAGTTTGGAGCATTTTGATTTTCTTCATCTTATTCCTTGGGCTCCAAAATTTGAGGTAGGGATTCCTACTCACTACTATGGGTTTTGACATAGATTTTGGGCATTTTGTTAAATGGTTGAGTCTGGGAATTTGGATTTGGAAATGTTAAAAAGGGGTTTGTTATTTTGATTCTAAAAATGTGTATTTGGGTTTCAAAATAATGATAATGTTGTTGGTTGTTGATATGTAGACCATTGGGTCAATATTTGGAAATGGGGTAGAAATCCCTAATTTGTTGTACAAATTAATTGGTATAATTAATTTGGAAAAAATGGTGGTTATATGGAGTTGAGTTGGAAATAATGAAATTGGCTCATTATATGGTAGAATGGTGGAGTTGGATTTATTAATCGCTCTTTTTTTAAACATTGATATTTTTATCTGTTGGAGCTTTTATTACCTATTTAGAGATAACTGCTTTGGGCTACCGGTGGAGGGTAGTTGTGATTGTTGTAGACAGTGCATGATGATTAGGCAAACTAAAACTAATCAATTGGATGTGTCATAGAGTATGACGGTTGATAGAATACATTAACGGTATGTATTGTTTGATTGAGTATATGACCTTTGTGTATACACGTTGTGTGTGTGGGAGGAGATAGGAGATGTACTCCACGGTTTAGGAGAAGATAGGGGATGGACCTCTAAACCGGATGTTGTTTGGGAGGAGATAGGGGATGGACTCCACTGATACAGCTGATAGGCTTGTCAGTTAAATTGTTGATATAGCTCATATGCTTATATTTGGAAGTGTTGATATAACTAATATGCTTATCTGTTGAAATGTGGATATTGCTTTTATGCTTATCTGTTGAGATGTTGATACAACTAGTATGTTTATCTACTGTAAGATGGGAAGCGTTTAATATGAGTCACTGTCTCATATAAGTGATTGGCCAGGTTCTGAGCCGTTGATGTAAATTGAGAAAATGATGAGAAAATGATGAGAAAATGGAAAATGAAATGAAATATGAACATTATGGTTAGGTAATGGAATTGGGTTATGAATTGATTTATGGAAATCAAACATTTATCAATTGCTAATGTCTTAGTTGCTGCTCATATTGTGTTTAGCATTTCTCTACTGGGCGTTGGCTCACCTTATATGGGACATTATTTTCAGGTACAGGTAGCATGCCACCTCCAAGGACTTAGCTTGGAAGGATATGAGAGTTGAAGACTCTTTTTTTTTTATTATTTTGTTGTTAACATGTAATATTGTTGTAAGAATTACTCTGATGAATGAAAAGGTGTTGATTTCTCTATACTATTGCATGTCTCTAATGATGGGATTGATGTATTATTTTGAGGGCGTTACATGGTATAGTTTAGTGATTTATATTTGGTGTGTTCAACGACTCATTAAATTTTAAAAGCAGGTGCGGGGGTGAGTGCGGGGTGTATTGCCACACGTGCGGCGTACACTCTCGCACATGCGGCAATTTTTGAAATATATATATATATATATTTGTTTTGTTTTGTTTTGTTTTCTTCTATTTTTATTATTTTAAATTTCATTTTTAATTTATTTACTTATTTCAAAATAAATAAATAAGTAAATAAATTTTAAATAAATACATAAATAAATTTTAAAAATAAATAAATAAATATACAATTATTTTATTTACAAAAATATATATATATATATATCTAAAAAAAATTGTATTTTATTTATTTATTTATTTATTTTTATTTTCTATTTTAGTAAAAAAAATTATCAACAACTAACCCTCTCTCTCTCAATCACTCTCAGATTTCCCTCTCTCTCTACCTCTCATCATCTATTTCATCTTCATCTCTCTCTCTCTCTCTCTCTCTCTCAACCCCACAAACCCACCTTCACCATCTTCTTCTTCCTTTTTCTTCTCTTCTTCTTCTTCGTTATTCCTCACCACCATCATCTCACCACCGGCATCCCTAATACTCTCCGTCCGACGAATCTTCGGCGACCACCATTTTTTTCGGCGAATCTCCACTCTTTTTCTCTCTTTCTCTATTTTTTTTAAGGTAAATTTTGCTTTTGTGTAGATTTGTGGGTGTAGGAATAAATTTGTTGGGTTTTTGTTTTTGTTGCTCTAGTGTTTATCCTAAAAAATAATAATAATAATAATAAAAAATATTGCAGTGAAGGAAGATGATTGCCGCACGTGCAGCCATCTCCGGCGCACGTGCTGTCCCTAAAAAAAAAAAAAAAAAGGTTCTAATAATAATAATAATTTACCTTATTTTTATTTACTATATTTGTTTAGTTTAAATTGTTTAGTAGTGATTCTCTTACTTTCATTAGTTAGTGGATTGTTATTTTTATTTTTATTTTACTTGTTAGTTAGTGATTTTATTTTTATTTTTATTTTTATATTATGATGTAATTGTTCATTTAATTGTTAAGTAGTTCAGTTTTTATTTTTATTTTATTTTATTTTCTCTAAATTTTTATTTAATTTTCTTCTATTTTAGTCGACACAAAAAAAAAAAAAAACAAAAAAAAGTTTAGTTTAGTTTATTTTATTCTATACTTTAGTTTATTTTGTACTATAGTTTACTTCTTTTATAGTTTAGTTTAGTTTATTTAATGTCATTTTTATTCATTTATTTAATTCTTTTTGTTTTTATATAAAAAAAAAAATGGTGCGAATTGCATGTGGTACATCAGTGGGCAGACTTGTGCTTTAATATTTTATTTGATTCTCATGCTGGTTTCACGAGTATATGTGTTTATTGTTGGTTTGTGCAGGATATGAGTCGACGTATTTCCGCTCGGGCCTCTAAAAAGGCCAAAGGTTCCACCTCTTCGGTGCCACCACTGCCACCGTCACCACCATCCTCGCTACCACCACCGGGTGACTTGCCACGGCCGGAGTGGGCTTCCCGCCCGATTCACAAGCTCACGCAGTTCAACATTCCATATTTTCAGCGTGACACAGACACTACTTAGGTCGTTGAGCAGCTCCAACTCGAACTCCGGCAACAGTTGGGCGTTTGCACTATGACAAAGCCGACTTATCCTCGTCTGGTACGCCTCTTCTACTAGAACCTGTATGAGTCACTCACCGAGGATGGACTGTTATCTACTATTGATGGTCATATTGTCCACATCACCTCATCCATGATTGCCACCGCGTTAGGATTTTTCGCCAAGCCAGAATATCAACCCTTCCCGGAAGTTGAGGATCGACAACCTATACATAGTCTCATCCAGTAATACTTCCCGGGAGCCCATAGTGACAACAGTTTCACATGCTTGCGGTGGAGCAAGCTGCCTAGCTGCTTGCTATTCATTGATTCCGTGGTCCATAAGAATGTCCTTCCACTTGGGCATAGAGCTGAGTGTCGTTTGGAGTTTGTTCGGGTTTTACACGGTTATCAGCATGGCTATCAGGTCTCGCTTGAGCATATAATCTGGATGCATTTGCGGAAATTTCTATGAGAGACAGTTCAGCCTGAACCTATGCAGAACCTGACTTGGCCACTGCCATTTGCCAATTTGTTGACACTTGTGTTTGAGTTAAACGGCCTCCCGATTGCTAAGAATGAGGAGATTGATAGAGCGTATCCGACATTAAATACAAATAATATAAAAAACAATCTAATTAAATAAGGAAAATACACACAGGATAATGAGAAGCAAAGAATACCTTATTTTATTTTTTTCTGGCAAGAGGTGCCTTTACCGGATGTCGTACCGGCAATGCAGGAGGGAGTTGGTCAGGCCAATGTGGCCGAGCCGGTGGGTCAGCAGGCTATGGATGCCTTGGCCCGAGAGATAGCGGGAGCTTTGGGTATCCTCAGAGCTGAGAATTAGGTTGCAGAGGCAGGACCTTCTTTCTTGAAGAGGGAATTTTTTCAGTCTAACCTGGACGAATTTGTTGGAGATCCGAAAGAGCCACTTAAGGCTGACGAGTGGCTGGAACAGATGGAGAAGACGTTCGAGATGCTTGGCATCGAGGACGGGGGGTTTTGTAATGACCCCAACACATATGGCGTAATTACCGATAATTAATTATGTGTTTATATGAATTGATTGAAGAATATCTGTTGGAATTACGACTTCGGGGCTGAAATCGATGACCGTAATGGGTTCAGAAAATGAAATTGAGCACGTCTATGTGATACTGGGAATTTTTGAACTATTTGGAACAATAAATTGAAGACTGAATTTCGTCTGATCCGCTAAGTTCCGTTTGGTTCAGGTGTTTTGGCACAATTGATTATTTATCATGTATGGGGAAATGTAAGGGCCTTGTTTGGCTAAAGATTTTGGCTCAATTGTTTATTATTATATATATATATATATGGCTTATAAGATAAGGAATGGGTGCCTTTTTACTCATTTGACTCAACTAAAGAGAGAAAGAAAAAATCTAGAGAAGAGAGAGAGAGGAGAGAATCGTGAGAAAGGGAGAAAGAAAGGAAAGCAAAGAGAGGAAAAGAAAGAAAAGGGGAAATCAAGTCTAAGCTTCTCCATTCAAGTGTTTAAGGTAAGAATCTCTCTTAAGTTCTTGAAATAGAGTTGAATCATCCATAATTTCATGGAAAGGCAGTGAAAGAAAAGGGAATTTATGTTTAAATTGAGCATCATGACATGATTTATGATTATTTGGCATGTTAGAAGAAGAATCTCCATGAGTATAGAGATATGAAGTTTGTATATATATGTTTATGGGTTTTCATCTTAAATCAAGGATTGATCTTCTACATGATGTTTTGAGTTTTGATCAAAGTTATAATGTTTAGTTCAAATTGTTAATCAAGAGTTTTGGGACTTGGGTTTCATCAATTGGAAGTGGTTTTGACAAAAGAGAGAGATTGAAGCTTGGAAGAGGAACCCAGAATTTTCACAGTCCGCTCGAGCGGGGGTTTGGCCGCTCGAGCGGGGATTTCGCACATCCAGCATTTTGGCTCAGTTTTCAGTCCGCTCGAGCGGGGGTTTGGCCGCTCGAGCGGGGACCTGTTTTTCAGAAATTTCGAAGAATGTTTCAATGCATGATTTGGCATCCTCATCGCATTTCTAGCATGTTTAAGCCTTAAATAAGTTAAGATAATGAGATTATGAGACGAAACAAACATGAAAGAATGTAAAGAAGGAAGAGAATGATGTGAATTATGTGATTTGATGATAATGTGTATTGAAGAAATGTGTTATAATGTTGATGTTTGCAAAGATTGAAGACCGTGCTACCGGTTTTGGAAACCCACTGTAAGTAACATTTCTGTAAAGATATGTTATTATGAAAGTATGTTTTAAAGTGATATATGATACGATATGCTTTGAAATGTAATAATGTTTTCTGTGAATGAATATCCTGATTGCGAATCTAGTATGGCATCCATAGATAGTTAGGTCAAGGGAGCGACATGAACATGCAGGGCCATGATGTGAAACATGGTAGAGCATGAAGATGAAGGCCCATGGCCAGTCACGAGATCTCGTTAGACTGTAGACTGTTATGAAAAGTTATGAAAAGGTTCTGTGGAGTATGCCATTACGTATGTTCTTATATGTTGACTGTTGACTGATTATGATTATGAATGTCATGTTTACGGTTTTATAAAGAATGTTGGAGTTCGTTCACTAACCCCCTTTACGTTAATGTTACTTGCTGAGCTTTAGCTCATTGTTTGTATTTATGTATTTATAGGTGGGCACTCTTGGAGTCAAGCTTAGGCGGAGTCTCGAGCCGAGCCGCCGTTTTGAAGCCTAACCAGGAGTTTTGAGTGCCTCCGAGCTGGGGCCAAGCCTGGAAGGCCGTGAGAGAGTTTTGTCTTTTTGTTATTTGTAGCAGATACTTATGTGATGTTCCTGATCATGTTATGTGAAATAGTGTGTAATTATCATTTTTGGCATGTAAATGTATGTTCATATAAATGCACAGCTCTTTGGACTATTGGTATTTAGTTTTCACTTCCGCGAGCCCCGATTATTATGTTTTGTATAGGAAGGCCTGTGGTAATCTAGGATTACTGGCCGGTTACGATGCCAAACTTTTAGGGGCGGGTTTGGGTCATGACAGGTTTAAAGGTGACCTTGGCGTCCTTTCAATTGAAGGGAGATGCGGGTCAATGGTGGAAGTACGAGAAGGGCCGCGTTGGTGGTGTATGGCGGGCTTTTGTAGATGCCTTCCAGGAGAAGTTCTTGTCTTCAGCTGCCAGGGAGAAGCTGAGGGAACAGTTTTGCCAGCTTAAACAGCAGGGCTTGACAGTGGCCGAGTTTGAAGCTACTTTTACCAGTCTGTCCAGGTTTGCACCTGAACTTGTGGCGTCCGAGGAACGCCGTTGCCTTGAGTTTGAGCGGAAGTTGAGGCGTGGACTCAAGTTGAGGGTTGGAGGGTCGTTTATCCGGGAGTATAGACGTTTGGTGGATGCTGCAGCTCATATGGAGCTTATGATGCAGGAGGAGGATGAGGAGAAGCATAGAGGCTCCAAGAGGAGCCAAGATGGCCAGAGTGATGGCAGGAGACAGAGGGGTTTTAACCCTCACCAGTCTTAGGGTGGTTTGGCTAGATCGACCTTTCTAGTGCTGAGTGCAGGCTCCGGGAGAGGTAATCAAGGAGGCTTGACTTGTTTTACATGTGGCCAGCTGGGTCACAAGTTTTCGGTGTGCCCGCAGAAGGGAAGGGGTCAGCGAGCTGCTTCTTCTTCAGCTAGACCTCAGGGCCAGAGTCAGGGCAAGGGCCAGCCCTTGTCTTGTTATCAGTGTGGTCAGCCTGGGCACCTGAAGAGGTTTTGCCCACAGTTGAGTGCCACTTCAGGGGCGTCTGGTTCTAGGCAGACGCAGAGTTATCAGCCATCTCAATCTGTGCAGGCCTCGAGGGCCAATCCGGGAACTTCATCATCCCAGTCTCTACAGGGAGCGTGTAAGTGGATCACGGGCCTACAGGGCGCGTGTATGCTGTTACCGCGCAGGACCTGGTACCGGTTCCGTCAATTGTGAGAGGTACCTTTCTGTTTTGCAACTCGGTTGCTAGTGTATTGATTGATACGGGTGCATCTCATTCTTTTGTGTCTGCTGCATTTGCATCTGTATTGGAGTTGGAGTTGGCACTATTAGCATCTCCTATATGTGTTGTATCGCCTATTGGGGGTGAATTGATTTTGAAACATGGATGTAGAGGTTGTGATATAGAGGTCGCCAACCATAGGCTTCATTTTCCCTTTATTGTTATGCCCATGAAGGGTTTTGATGTTGTTTTGGATATGGACTGGCTATCGTCATACCGGGCAGTTATTGACTGCTACCGCCAGAGGGTCACTGTGTGTACCTTGAGAGGGGAGTGTTTCCATTTCTTTGGGGATCGGGTTGGTAATGTGTTGCCACCGGCGTATGATCTGCGAGGGCGGAGTGAGCTTAGTGGTCTACTTGCTAGCTTTATGAGTGGTGAGTGTGATGAGACCCAGATTGTGTTACTGAGGGTGGTTTGTGAGTATTCGGATGTTTTTCCCGAGGATCTCGTTGGTTTGCCACCTTACCGTGAGATAGAGTTCTCCATTGATTTAGTGCCCGGCACAACGCTGATTTCCATGGCACCTTACCGTTTTGCCCCAGCCGAGTTGAGTGAGTTGAAGATTCAGCTCCAGGAGTTGCTGGATAAGGGCTTTGTTCGCCCTAGTGTTTCGCCGTGGAGAGCACCGGCCCTCTTTGCTAAAAAGAAAGATGGTGCCTTGAGACTGTGTATCGATTACCGGAAATTGAATCGAGCTACGGTTAAGAATAAGTACCATATGCCCCATATAGATGATCTGTTTGACCAATTGAAGGGTTCCCGTTGTTTCTCTAAGATAGACTTGAGATCGGGTTACCACCAATTTAGGGTCAGAGGGGAGGATATTCCGAAGACGGCTTTCCGTACGCAGTATGGCCATTATGAGTTTCTGGTGATGCCATTTGGGCTCACCAATGCACCGGCAGTCTTTATGGACTTGATGAACCGGATCTTCCGAGAATTCTTAGATCGTTTTGTAATCGTTTTCGTGGACGACATTCTTATCTATTCGCCTTCTGAGGAGGAGCACAAGGAACACTTGAGAATGGTGCTTGAGTTGCTTAGAGTCCATAGGTTGTATGCGAAGTTTGGAAAGTGTGAATTCTGGCTGGGAGAAGTCAAGTTCTTAGGCCACGTAGTATCCGGGGAAGGGGTGTCTGTTGATACATCCAAGATTGAGGCAGTGCAAGACTGGGCATAGCCTAAGAGTGTGTTTGAGATCCGCCGTTTTCTGGGATTAGCTGGGTATTACCGCCGGTTTGTGAACGATTTCTCCAGGTTAGCTTCACTGTTGACTAGACTGACTCGGAAAGGAGTCAAATTTGTATGGAGTGAGACTGGTGAAAAGTCGTTCCAAGAGTTGAAGGTTAGATTGACCACCGCTCCGGTATTGATTATTCCGGAGAGAGGGTTGGGTTACGCGGTTTATTGTGATGCCTCACGGGAGGGTTTAGGTTATGTGTTAATGCAAGAAGGGAAAGTGGTAGCTTATGGCTCACGTTAGTTGAAAATACATGAGAAAAATTACCCTACCCATGATCTTGAGTTAGCATCAGTAATCTTTGCCTTGAAAATCTGGAGGCACTACCTATATGGTGAGAAGTTCGAGGTATTCTCGGACCACAAGAGTTTGAAGTATCTGTTTACACAGAAAGACTTGAACTTGAGGCAGAGGAGGTGGATGGAGTTTATTGAGGACTACAACTTCGAGTTGCACTACCACCTGGGAAAGGCCAATGTTGTGGCCGATGCCCTTAGCAGGAAATCCATAGGGGATGTAGCTTGTATAGCCATCCGGGAGTGGGAGATGTTGGGGGCACTTGGCGAGTTTGATTTGCTACTGGGCGAATCCGTTGAGGCTGCGGCCTTGTTTTCTGTTGCTGCGCAACCTACACTTGTGACTAGAGTGTTAGAGGCACAGAGAGGTGACCTTGAGGTAGAATCCCTCCGAGAGAAGATCTCCAGCGGGAAGGTTGAGAAGGGTTTGACGGTGTATCCCGACCTGAGTGTGAGATACCAAGACCGTTTGTTTGTGCCGGAGTCTTGCCGAGAGGAGGTACTCCGAGAGTTTCATCATTCATGCCTTGCGGTGCACCCGGGAGGCACTAAGATGTATCGGGATTTGGGTCGCCAGTTCTGATGGCGAGGAATGAAGAGAGATGTGGCAGTCTTCGTGTGTAAGTGCCTTAGTTGTCAGCAAGTGAAGGCCGAGCATCAAAGGCCAGCGGGTTTGTTGCAACCCTTGCCTATTGCCGAGTGGAAGTGGGAGCATGTCACTATGGACTTCGTTGTAGGTTTTTCGAGGACTCAGCGGGGTAGTGATGCTATTTGGGTGGTTGTAGACCGGTTGACTAAGTCGGCGCACTTTATTCCTATGCGCGTGAGAGATTCGGTAGATCACCTTGCCGATTTGTATATCCGAGACATTGTGAGGTTGCACGGGGTCCTAGTGACGATCCTCTCAGATAGAGATCCTCGTTTTACTGCTAGGTTGTGGCAGAGTTTGCAGAGCGCCTTGGGCACTAAGTTGACTTTTAGTACGGCTTATCATCCGCAGACTGACGGGCAGTCTGAGCATACTATTCAGATCGTTGAGGATATGCTTCGAGGTTGTGTCCTTGACTTTAGTGGGACGTGGGAATGACACTTACCATTGGTGGAGTTTGCCTACAACAACAGTTTCCAGTCTAGCATCGGTATGGCACCGTTTGAAGCCTTGTATGGCCGACCGTGTAGGTCTCCAGTCTATTGGGCCGAGGTGGGTGATGCACCTTTGTTGGGTCTGGAGTTAGTAAGGGAAACGACGGAGAAGGTTGAGCTTATCCGTAGGAGGCTTGTTACAGCCCAGAGTCGTCAGAAATCTTATGCCGACCGTAAGAGGAGACCTTTGGCATTTGAGATAGGTGATCACGTCTTTCTGAAGATATCACCTAGGCGAGGTTTGATGAGGTTTGGGAAGAGTGGGAAGTTATCCCCTCGGTTTATTGGTCCCTTTGAGATCCTCGAGAGGATTGGGGAGGTTACTTATCGTTTGGCTTTGCCACCACAGTTGTCCGAGGTTCATGATGTCTTTTATGTCAGTATGCTTCGAAAGTACGAGCCGGATCCGTCCCATGTGTTGGATTGGACCGATTTGGAGGTAGACGAGGATGTCTCATATGAGGGGAGACCGGTTTGGGTCTTGGATAGACAAGATCAAGTCTTACGAGGCAAGACCATTCCCTTGGTAAAGGTTTTGTGGAAACATCACGGAGTGGAGAAAGCCACTTGGGAACGTGAGTTGGAAGTCTGAGAAAAGTATCCAGACATGTTTGTTGATGTGTAATCATGTAACGAAATATTGTAATGATATTGAACTTTAAGAACATTATATATATGTCTTAGGTTGTAAAACATTGTGAATGTTTTGGTTTATGGAAGTTATGTTAACATTGTGTGTGTTAAGTATGTTGTGGGAATGCAAGCATGATATTAATGTTGCATGTATTATGGAATGGTGGAAAATGAGTTGAAATTGACAAATTTCAAAGAAATGCATGTTGATAATGCAAGTTGTTATATAATATGAATTGTCTCTTGAAAAGAGATGAGATGGACCGGTAATGGGTTGGATGGTTTAAATATTATATTGTAATATTGTTGGTGGTGGTGAAAACCTGTTTTTGAAAAACTTGTGTTTAATTTCGGGGACGAAATTCTTTAAGGGGGGGAGGTTATAGCGATCCCGGTTGTCCCTTTACAGTTCAGTTGTATTCCGGACTCGGTTTCGTGAAGTTGATAGTTGTGATTATCTTGTTTACATCCTTTACACTTTGTGTTTGGGTTTTGGAATGTTTTGGGCAGGTGTGTTACAGGTTGGACGAGCCTAAGTCTCCAATCTAGTTGCCCATGTTTTTGGTTTTGCGCTCGAGCGGGTTAATCTACGCTCGAGCGGAGTTTGGTTTTTGGGCTGTCCGCTCGAGCAGGCCTTGGGTTTACACGCTCCCAGTATTTCGTGTTCCTGCAAAACTTCTGCAGATGTGTTTTCTACGCTCGAGCGGGTTTCCTGCGCTCGAGTGGGTCGCACTCGAGCGGGCCTGTTGGCGCTCGAGCGAGTAGTGCTTTTTGGTGTAAGTTCTGGGAGGGGGAAATCTACGCTCGAGCGGACTGGTTTTCGCACTCGAGCGGATGTGCTTTATTCCTGTGTCTTGGCACTTGAGCGAGATTTCTTGCGCTCGAGCGGACCTAAATTTTGTTCTTTACGCTCGAGCATTGTGTTCTTCACTCGAGCGGGAATGTCGTATATCAGTTGGCAGCTGGGCATTTTGAAATCACTTCTTACATTCTCTCTCTCTCTCTCCTAGTTTCCCAAAAACATTTTTGAGAGCCTCTCTCTCTAGAAACTCCCTTCTCTCTAGGGTTTGATCTAGTTAGAGTGTTTTCCGTCCCTTTGGCCTTTGTAAAAGTTGTGTTGATCGTCGATGGCTTCATTTTAATCCGTGGATCTTAGAGTTTGGAGCATTTTGATTTTCTTCATCTTCTTTCTTGGGCTCCGAAATTTGAGGTAGGGATTCCTACTCACTACTATGGGTTTTGACATAGATTTTGGGCATTTTGTTAAATGGTTGAGTTTGGGAATTTGGATTTGGAAATGTTAAAAAGGGGTTTGTTATTTTGATTCTAAAAATGTGAATTTGGGTTTCAAAATAATGATATTGTTGTTGGTTGTTGATATGTAGACCATTGGGTCAATATTTGGAAATGGGGTAGAAAACCCTAATTTGTTGTACAAATTAATTGGTATAATTAATTTGGAAAAAATGGTGGTTATATGGAGTTGAGTTGGAAATAATGAAATTGGCTCATTATATGGTAAAATGGTGGAGTTGGATTTATTAATCGCTCTTTTTTTAAACATTGATATTTTTATCTGTTGGAGCTTTTATTACCTGTTTAGAGATAATTGATTTGGGCTACCGGTGGAGGGTAGGGATTGTTGTAGACAGTGCATGATGATTAGGCAAACTAAAACTAATCAATTGGATGTCTCATAGAGTATGACGGTTGATAGAATACATTAACGCTACGTATTGTTTGATTGAGTATATGACCTTTGTGTATATACGTTGTATGTGTGGGAGGAGATATGGGATGTACTCCACGGTTTAGGGGAAGATAGGGGATGGACCTCTAAACCGGATGTTGTTTGGGAGGAGATAGGGGATGGACTCCACTGATACAACTAATAGGCTTGTCAGTTAAATTGTTGATATAGCTCATATGCTTATCTTTGGAAGTGTTGATATAACTAATATGCTTATCTGTTGAAATGTGGATATTGCTTGTATGCTTATCTGTTGAGATGTTGATTCAACTAGTATGTTTATCTACTGTAAGACGGGAAGCATTTAATATGAGTCACTGTCTCATATAAGTGATTGGCCAGGTTCTGAGCCGTTGATGTAAATTGAGAAAATGATGAGAAAATGGAAAATGAAATGAAATATGAACATTGTGGTCAGGTAATGGAATTGGGTTATGAATTGATTTATGGAAATCGAACATTTATCAATTGCTAATGTCTTAGTTGCTGCTCATATTGTGTTTAGCATTTCTCTACTGGGCGTTGGCTCACCTTATATGGGACATTATTTTCAGGTACAGGTAGCATGCCACCTTCAAGGACTTAGCTTGGAAGGATATGAGAGTTGAAGACTCTTTTTTTTGATTATTTTGTTATTAACATGTAATATTGTTGTAAGAATTACTCTGATGAATGAAAAGGTGTTGATTTCTTGATACTATTGCATGTCTCTAATGATGGGATTGATGTATTATTTTGAGGGCGTTACGTGGTATAGTTTAGTGATTTATATTTGGTGTGTTCAATGACCCATTAAATTTTAAAAGCAGGTGCGGGGGTGAGTGCGGGGTGTATTGCCACACGTGCGGCATGCACTCTCGCACGTGCGGCAATTTTTGGAAAATATATATATAGATATATAAATATTTGTTTTGTTTTGTTTTCTTCTATTTTTATTATTTTTCATTTCATTTTTAATAAATAAGTAAATAAATTTTAAATAAATACATAAATAAATTTTAAAAATAAATAAATAAATAAATATACAATTATTTTATTTACAAAAATATATATATATATCTAAAAAAAATTGTGTTTTATTTATTTATTTTTATTTTTATTTTCTATTTTAGTAAAAAAAAATTATCAACAACTAACCCTCTCTCTCTCAATCACTCTCAGATTTCCCTCTCTCTCTACCTCTCATCATCTATTTCATCTTCATCTCTCTCTCTCTCTCTCTCTCTCTCTCTCTCAACCCCACAAACCCACCATCACCATCTTCTTCTTCTCTTCTTCTTCTTCCTCACCACCATCATCTCACCACCGGCATCCCTAATCCTCTCCGTCCGACGAATCTTCGGCGACCACCATTTTTTTCGGCGAATCTTCACTCTTTTTCTCTCTTTCTCTATTTTTTTTAAGGTAAATTTTGCTTTTGTGTAGATTTGTGGGTGTAGAAATAAATTTGTTGGATTTTTGTTTTTGTTTTTTTTTTGTTGATCTAGTGTTTATCCTAAATAATAATAATAATAATAATAATAATAATAATAATAATAATAATAATAATAATAATAATAAATATTGCAGTGAAGGAAGACGATTGCCGCACGTGCAGCCATCTCCGGCGCACGTGCTGTCCCCCCCTCCCAAAAAAAAAAAAAACCTCAGAAATAAAAGTACTAATAATAATAATAATTTACCTTATTTTTATTTACTATATTTGTTTAGTTTAAATTGTTTAGTAGTGATTCTCTAACTTTCATTAGTTAGTGGATTGTTGTTTTTATTTTTATTTTACTTGTTAGTTAGTGATTTTATTTTTATTATTTTTATATTATGATGTAATTGTTCATTTAATTGTTAAGTAGTTCAGTTTTTATTTTTATTTTATTTTATTTTCTCTAAATTTTTATTTTATTTTATTTTATTTTATTCTATTTTAGTCGACACAAAAAAAAAAAAACAAAACAAAACAAAACAAAACAAAACAAAAAAAAAATTAGTTTAGTTTATTTTATTCTATACTTTAGTTTATTTTGTACTATAGTTTACTTCTTTTATAGTTTAGTTTAGTTTATTTAATGTCATTTTTATTCATTTATTTAATTCTTTTTGTTTTTATATAAATAAATACAAAAAAAAAAAAAAAATGGTGCGAATTGCATGTGGTACATCAGTGGGCAGACTTGTGCTTTAATATTTTATTTGATTCTCATGCTGCTTTCACGGTTATATGTGTTTATTGTTGGTTTGTGCAGGATATGAGTCGACGTATTTCTGCTCGGGCCTCCAAAAAGGCCAAAGGTTCCACCTCTTCGGCGCCACCACTGCCACCGTCACCACCATCCTCGCCACCACCACCACCTAAGTAGTGTCTGTGTCACGCTGAAAATATGGAATGTTGAACTGCGTGAGCTTGTGAAACGGGCGGGAAGCCCACTCCAACTCCGGCAACAGTTAGGCGTTTACACTATGACAAAGCCGACTTATCCTCGTCTGGTACGACTCTTCTACCAGAACCTGTATGAGTCACTCACCGAGGATGGACTGTTATCTACTATTGATGGTCATATTGTCCACATCACCTCATCCATGATTGCCACCGCGTTAGGATTTTTCGTCAAGCCAGAATATCAACCCTTCCCAGAAGTTGAGGATCGACAACCCATACATAGTCTCATCCAGTAATACTTCCTGGGAGCCCACAGTGACAACAGTTTCACATGCTTGCGGCAGAGCAAGCTGCCTAGTTGCTTGCTATTCATTGATTCCGTGGTCCATAAGAATGTCCTTCCACTTGGGCATAGAGCTGAGCGTCGTTTGGAGTTTGTTCGGGTTTTACACGGTTATCAGCATGGCTATCAGGTCTCGCTTGAGCATATCATTTGGATGCATTTGTGGAAATTTCTATGAGAGACAGTTCGGCCTGAACCTATGCAGAACCTGACTTGGCCACTGCCATTTGCCAATTTGTTGACACTTGTGTTTGAGTTGAACGGCCTCCCCATTGCTGAGAATGAGGAGATTGATAGAGCGTATCCGACATTAAATACAAATAATATAAAAAACAATCTAATTAAATAAGGAAAATACACACAGGATAATGAGAAGCAAAGAATACCTTATTTTATTTTTTTCTGACTCCACTCATGCCATCAAAACTTCCAAGAAAACAACCTCTTTTATTACAAATGAAAAGAAAAAAAATATATATGAAATTTACTCTTGTTTCCAAGCATTGAAACCTATTAGAGAATAAAACAGTTGCACTCCAAAAGTTCTTGTTCATTAATACAATAAAAAAAAACATATATATATTTGTATGCTAATAAAAATAATGCACGGCAAAAAAATAACGCAAATAGTGAACTTGAATCTAGACAAAGATGAACTGAAGAAAAGAATGTAAACCCCTAAGAAGTATTAACATGTCTAGCAATGACAATGAAATAGAAACATTGCCTGAAGACTGAGGGGGCATGTCTCTTGGCCTTGCGATCTAGTCTCTGTTTATAATGGGAAATTCTATTTCCATACTGTTTTGTCTCTGTGTACACAATTAATGGGAGAAAAAAAAGTTATGACAATTTTATCATGAAGCAAAATGGCCATAATGGACATCAATACACACTACAAATTAAATCTAGATTTTGTCTATACATATCTTTAAAAAACAATTCTCAATGCACAACTTTAAAAAAAAAACAAAAATTAAAACTTAATTCCTACATTGTTTCTCACTACCTCTATTGTTTTCCATTACTTGCTACACTCCATTGTTACACTTTATCCATTGCTTGCATAAACTACTCTGATATCAAGTACTGAAAAATTGTAAAACATTCGGCACTACAGAACCGATTTAATTTAAAAAATTCAAAAATTAAGTATAAAAAATTTTGTAAATAATTCGGAAGTATATAATTGAAAATGTACAATAATTTCGGAATATTTTTTCTAATTGGTGAGTGACTTCTTGTTTCTGAATATTTTTTCTGATTGATCTTTCAGTTCATTCATGTTTCAATGGCTGCCAACAACAAGCCCTCTGCCCTAGAAAAAGAACAGATACTTCATACATATACAGACACTAACCCTATACATGTATGCTTATGAGATAGGCAAAGCTATTAACCAAAAAAAAAAAATTACTTTTTTTTTTGATGATTTTGTGCAGATCACGAAACCCCTCTCTTTTTTTCTTGAGATCGCGAAATGGAAGAACAATAACGTATTGTGCGTACCGGATTCCGCACTAGATGAAAATGGATCGGGGCCCTGCTCACAGTTGGACCATCCAGGGACTGGGACTCCTGCAACAAGAATCACCGTTAGAGCTGCCCGGCCGGGGTTGGCCGGATAACCCCTCCGGCGTGGTAATCAGTGATCGGTGTTGGAGTATAGAGTCGAATGGGTATGAATGTGTGGTGTAGATTGGGGTTCTTCAGTTACCTTCAATGTGAAGTTCCTGTTACATATATAGTGTCCCTTACTTGCTTCTCAAGGTGAGTTCATAGAGTATAGGTGCTGCCAGGTGTCCTTTCAGCAATGCTCCACGTGGTGGACCACTTGATAGTTTCCATTCATTGTGTACTCTCATTATAAGCATGCTGATAACAAACCACATTCCCTTAGCTTAACAACTTCCGTGATTTTAGGCGTGGGGGACCAGCTGAGGTGGTATCCTGCACATGCTCTCATTCACAGATTCCACGTTTCTTTGTGAGGCTTCTCCGGTTACTTACTTCGTTCTTGATTGATCGGTGTACATTGGCTCGGCCTTTTCGTGCTCATTCTGAGGATGGGCTGGGTACTTATCTCTGTTCGCCCACACACCTGCCCCGATTCGGCCCAGACGGCCTTCTGGTGGGCTAACCTTTCAACTACGAGTTGGGCCCAAGTGCTAGAGGACTTGGGCGTACTAGTGGTCGCGAAGCTGGGCTTAATTGATCGGTCCATGTACTCATCTGACCCACTTGGATTTGGGCTTTGTCGGATTGGGCCGTCCCAAGGCTTGGACCTGACCCATTTTACATTCAGCCCCTTCATTTGCCCCCTGGCTCGCGCCAAGGTTCCCTTGGGGGGAGCTATTGTTCTGCCCTCGAAGCGTCGCGTCGTCTCGGCTTCTCCCCAGTTCGGCCTTGGTGATGGTTCAATCCTGACACACGGTTCCTGCATGCGTCCTTTCGTGTGACACGTGGCAACGCGTGATAGGTGTGCAGAGATTATGCGTCGATTCCATACTGAGGATCGTGCTTTGTGTGACTGCACGCCGACTAGCACAATAAATGCTTAGGCTATCGATTCAAACCCCTCGATTTGATCTCCTCGTCCCTCTTGTTAGTTCCAAAGAAAGAGAGAGAGAGAGAGAGAGAGAGAGAGAGAGAGAGCCTCTTCCCATTCTGCTGGATCGATCTCGCCGGTGCTCCGCTCGGGCTTCTTTTTTACCGCTGATTCTTGCTTCGTGGTTACTACTATAAGTTTTCTTACGATTCTTCCTCTCTTTCTGTCTCAATCATCTGGTTTGGTGTCTCGTTTCTGTCCCACTAGTTTAATCAAATGGGGAAATTCCGTTCTCTGGTCGATACTCCGGAAGCCATGGCCGTGTTCCGTTTAGATTACAACATTCCTCACGATGTTACCTTGTCACTGGCGAAGGTGGATGCCAAACGCATGGGCACGAGGAACACCGTTGCCTTTCCCGTTGCTGCTATCGTCGAGGGAGGGGTACGGTTTCCTCTTGACCCGTTGTTGCGCCGCTTTTTGCATCAGGTCCAGTTGACCCTGATGCAGGTGTCTGTAAATCTTTTCCGCGTTGTCTGTGGAGTGTTTGCCCTTAATAGACGATTAGGTTTGAACCTTGATATTTGGGATATTCTGGGGTGTTATACCCTTTCTCACAATAAAGACCATAGTACATACTACCTTCGTGTTCGTTCCGCTGATTGTCATCTAGTCACTGGACTGCCGGACTCAGATAAACACAATGATGATTTCTTGCAAGTTGGTGGGAACTGGGAGTTTCCTGCCGGGACCGAATTTCAGTCTGAGAGGATGCCACAGAAAGATGGCTATCCAGGTCTGAGCCTTCTTTTTTAATGCCTTCTGCGTTTCTTACTTCGTCCTGAATATTGTTCTGATGGTTTTGCCTTCTTTTTTTTCTGAGAACCTTCCGTTTCAAATAAGACCGAATCGGAGAATCTTTGAAACCATCAAGGTCGCCTTGAGATACAAGAGGAGATCTGCTCTGAGTTGTTGGATTATCGGTCAAGTTACCACTCTGTTATCTTGAAGAAGGCGAGACTCATTCTTTGCTCTTTTGGATTCTGATACCGAGACCGAGGTGTCTCTTACCCCGCTGGTTCCGAGACGCCGCACTGTTCGAGATGCACCTGAGGGAGCGCCCTCCCCTGCCCCAAGTTTCACGAGGCGGATCGATGTGAAGAGGAGGTCTTTGGTGGACTTAGAGGTTGAGGCCTTCGAAGCCCCTAGCACTTTGCAAGCCCCCGTGGAGAAGACTGAGACGAAGAGCCTTATGGAGGTGAAGAAGGAGATTGGGGCACTTGGGGCCCCAGTATCTACCGCCGAGCCCTCCGCCTCGGTTGCCGCCCGAGCCAAAAAGAGAAGGAGGGAAACTGGCAAGGCCGTGGTGGGGGAGACTTCTCAGGACCCCGCTGAAGATGAAACTTTTGAGAGATGGGAGCCACCGATATCATATGATGGCAGGCCCGTCTCTACCTCTGATTCAGTTGTTGCTTCACAGGATTTTGCCTTTAGTTTAACCAAGTTTTTGTTGATGCCGGTTGATATGGCTGGACATAATGGGCCTCGTGACATTCCTATCATGAAGGGGACCCTTCAAATGTTGACTGCTGTAGGTTCTTTTTTCTTCGCTTTCCTTGACCTTACTGTCGTATTGCCATCTTCCTTTTTTCTAAGTTCTTTGTCGTTCTTTGCAGTGTATCCAGAGAATGCACCTGTCCATTACCCGCGCTGAGGAGCTGGAAAGGGCCGTGTTGGAGGCTGCGATGAATGCGGAGAGACTGACAGTAAGCTTGGAGTCGGAGAAGGAGGGACGCCGAACCGCTGAGAGGGAGGCCTTCCGTTTGAACAAAATTGTCGCTTCCGCTGAACAATCGAAGGAGGCTGCCATTGAGACCCAGGCCCAGCTTGAGGGGAAAGTGGCCGAGCTGGAGGCCGTTATTGCTGTGATGGCTGCTGAGCGTACTGCGCTGGAGGCCAAGCACTGGCAACAGGGCTGGGATGAAGCTGGAGCCGCCTACAAGGAGGAAGTTCTAGTGCTGCGAGACAAGCTTTTTGTGAAGGGTTGGACAAGTGCCTTAGCTGCTGCGATGGTTCCTGAAGGCTCTTCTCTGTACCATGATGTCCCTGTTCCCTCGAAGTCCTCTAGTTTAAAGACTACTCCTATCCCTGCTGTTCTGCCGGACGACGTTTCCCCTGAAGATGACCCTGTGAATGAGACCCAGAGCATGGATGTTGCCACTGAAACTATGGATATTGAAGGGGTTGCCACTCTGGAGACCGAAGCCATGGAGGGTGTGGTTAAGGTGGCTCCTACTCCTCAGGAAGTTGGAGCTCCCTCTACTGCTCCTCCCGCGGATGATCTTGACAAAGTTGCTGATGCTACCCCTGAACTGCCTGTTGTTGATGAAAGTTGATTGTTGAAGTGATGAAAGTTGAAAGTTGCACCTTTTATATTTCTATTCTGATGAAGACAATTTTTTCTTTTTTTTATTTTATTTTATTTTATTTTTTTTTACTGCTGGTTATGAGGCCTTCTGTGCCCTTTTCTTGGATGATATGATTTCCTTTTTGAACTCTGCAATTTGATGTTGTTTAGCTTCTATGTTTGAACATTTCTTACACTTGCTTGCCCCCGGCCGAGCATTGTTGGGACCTCGGGGCCGAATAAATGCTCGGTCTGGTTCTGTGTTGCCTTTTAATGGATGTTCTGCGATTTTGTCATCGCTTGCCTCACCGAAAGTGTCATTAGGACCTCAGGGCCGAATTGGTGTTTTGTGTAGCATTGCACTCATTTGCCCCCGGCCGAGCACTGTTAGGACCTCGGGGCCGAACTAGTGATTGGCGTGGTTATCGGATATATAGTATGGCTGTGCTTTAAGTTCATAACTGGGTCTTACTTAGGTCCAGGTTGGTTTTGTAAGAAAACAATTGTTTGCCCCCACCAGGAGCTAAGTAAGATCGAAGTTGTTTTGCAAGAATTGCTTTTCAGTCTGTTTCAACTTTGTGTATGAGAGAAATGCAAGGAGAGATGTCTTACTCAGGTCCAGGTAGGCTTTTTGAAAATGATTGTTTGCCCCCAGCTGGAGCTGAGTAAGGCTGATGCTAGAAGTTTGCCCGTGGCGTAGCTCAGTCGAATTTGTTCCAACTCTGGTTGTTGAGTCAATACTGAAGTGTTGTTGTGCCGATACTTAAGAAGTTCTGTAGGTGCACATGTGTGTGCTTAGGAAATGTTAGTGCAACTTCCACCAAGTAATGCCACTTAGCTAAAATAGGGGTGTTTACTTAAGACATGTTAGTATGGTTTCCACCAAGCAATTCCACTTGGCTAAATAGAAATGTTTACTTAAGATGCATTAGTGCGGTTTCCACCAAGCAATTCCACTTGGCTAAATTCCAATTCAGTTGCCAAACATTTTCCACCAAGCTATACCACTTAGCATGTTTGAGTGCTAACTGAATCTTAATTCCGTTCATTGCTCAAATCGGCCATTTGGGTTAAACACCAAAGTTGATTCCGTTTGATAAACATCAAAGCTAATTCCGTTTGGTAAAAACCAAAGCTAGTTCCGTTTGGTATAGACCAAAGCTAATTCCGTTTGGTAAAGACCAAAGCTAATTCCGTTTGGTAAGAACCAAAGCTAGTTTTGCTTGACAAACATCAAATCTTACTACAAGAATTGAATAAATCTGAATGGAATGGGGAAAACATTTGTATTGGTCAACAAATAAGTGCCTTTACATCCTGATAAAGAGGTTGGGAAATGACTCTACTGGTAGTATTTCTTGAGGTTTGCTATGTTCCAGGGCCGAGGTATTGCTTTGCCATTTAGATCCTCTAAGTAGTAAGTCTGCTTCCAACTCAATTGTGATTTTGTAGGGACCCTCCCAGTTCGGCCCAAGTTTGCCCTCTCCAGGCACCCGTTTATGATCCATGACCTTTCTCAAAACCAATTCTCCTGGTATAAATTGCCTTGGGAAAACTTTTTGGTTGAAACTTCGATGAGTCAAGGTCGATATGCTTCAAGCCCGATCAATTGCCTCTCTCGCCCTCTGCCATATCCAGTGCTTGCGCGATGGCTTCCTCGTTACTGGAACTTTCAAATAATTCAGACCAAAGAGTTGGGAGACCCACTTCAAGTGGGATGATGGCCTCCATTCCATAAGTTAAAGAGTAAGGTGTTTCTCCTGTGGGGCGCCGTGCTGTAGTTCGGTAGGCCCATAATACATGTGGCAACTCCTCAACCCACTTGCCTTTGGCGTGCTCAAGCCGCTTCTTTACTCCATTGATGATGGTTTTGTTCGACGCTTCTGCCTGACCGTTGCTCTGTGGGTACCCTGGAGAAGAGTTCCTATACTCGATTCTGAGGTCGGCACAAAATTTCCTGAAGATCTTTCCATCAAACTGAGTTCCGTTGTCTGCGATTAGCACCCGCGGAATGCCGAAACGCACTACCACACTTCTCAAAACAAACCGTTTTGTGTCTGCCTCCTTGATGTTTGCCAGTGCCTCAACTTCAACCCACTTGGTGAAATAGTCGGTTGCAGCAATGAAGAATCGCCTGTTCCCAGTGCCTCGTGCCAATGGTCCAACAATATCCAGACCCCATTGCGCAAAGGGCCACGGGCTGGTAAGTGGAGTGAGAGTTTTGGCTGGTTGATGAATGAGTGGGGCAAACCTCTGACATTTGTCGCACCTTTGCACGTACTGCTGTGCATCCTGCTGCATTCGTGGCTACCAGTACCCGTGCGTTAAGGCTCGGTGTGCCAGTGACCTTCCACCAACGTGGCACCCACAAATCCCATCGTGAATTTCATAGAGAACATTCTCAACGAGATTCGGATGCACACATAAGAGGTAGGGGCCGAGGTAGGAACGTCTGTAAAGCTTCCCAGACGGTGAGATCCAAAATCGAGCTGATTTATGCCTGATCTTGTTGCCTTCCTTTCTGTTTTCGGGGAGTTTACCAGATTTCAAAAAGACCAATATTGGATCCATCCAGCTCGGCTCTAAGTTGGTGCAGAGGACTGGAGATGCAATACTTGGTTCTGGTATGAACTCAACCCAAACTCTTCTGGCATCCTTTGTGTCTACTGATGAGCCTAGACATGCCAGAGCATCTGCGTGGCTGTTTTTGTCTCGACTGATGCGCTCCACTCGTATGGATTGAAATTTTCTGAGTAGGTCTCTGGCCTTGCCTGCGTACATAGTCATTCTTTCATCCCGAGTTTCATAGACCCCGGAAAGCTGGTTTACCACTAGTTGTGAATCACTGAAAACAAGAAGCTGTTCTGCACTGAAGTGTTCGGCGCTCCGCAAGCCGGCTAATAACGCCTCGTATTCGGCCTCGTTGTTCGAAGCTTTCCAGCCAAGCCTGAGAGCCTGTTCCCAGATAAATCCTTCTGGAGAAATAAGGACTACTCCTGCCCCCGAGCCTCGGTTATTGGACGAACCATCAACGTAGAGTTGCCAGATGTTTCCAATAAAGAGTTTCCATGCTTCCGAAGCGCTGGGTTTTTCTTGTTCGGCGGTGCATGGCACCTGTGCCGAGCTCAGGTTCCCCGGTTCGGTACTCTGAGCGGGATTGAATTCTGCGACAAAGTTCGCCAAGACTTGGGCCTTGATTGCAATTCGGGGCTGATACCTAATGTCAAACTCACCAAGCTCTACTGCCCACTTCGCTGTTCGGCCAGAGAAATCGGCTCGGCTGAATACAGATCTGAGGGGGAATTCAGTGAGGACATTAATGGTACGCCCCTGGAAGTAATGCTGCAGCTTTCTCGAGGCAATAAGCAGTGCGTAAGCCAACTTTTCCAATGGTAGGTATCGTGTCTCGGCGTCTAGTAATGTCTTGCTGACGTAGTATATTGGTCTCTGATCCTTACCAACTTCTCGAATCAATACCGCGCTCACGGCATGGTCTGACACTGCTAGATAGAGATACAGTTCCTCTCCTGGTTCCGGAGTGGATAATAGAGTGGGTGTACTGAGGTATCTTTTGAGGTTCTGCAGTGCTTCAGTACATTCGCTATTCCATTCAAATGCTGCCTTTTTTCTCAAGAGCTGGAAGAAGGGCTTCATCCGATCTGAGGATTTGCTGATAAACCGGTTCAGTGCGGCTGCCATTCCAGCTAGTTTCTGCAGTTCCTTAGACTTGGTTGGCACTTCAAGGTTCTGTATAGCCTTGATCTGATCCGGATTTGCTTCAATTCCTCTGCGAGTGACCATGTATCCCAAGAACTTCCCTGTTCCCACCCCGAAGGCTCATTTCGAGGCGTTGAGGCGAAGCTGGTGGGCTTTCAAGATGCTAAATACTTCTCTCAAGTCTGTGAGGTGGCTTGTAGCGAGCTTGCTTTTCACTACCATATCGTCTATATAGGCTTCCATGGTTTTCCCCAATTGATCTCGGAACATCCGAGTGATCATTCGCTGGTAGGTCGCTCTGGCGTTCTTGAGGCCGAACGGCATTACCCTATAGAAGTAAGTCCCTCTCGGAGTAATGAATGCTGTCTTTTCTTGATCCGGGCCGAATAATGGTATTTGGTGATAACCGCTATAGGCATCCAGAAAACTCATGGGCTCATGCCCTGCTGTTGAGTCCACTAGTTGATCAATGCGAGGCAGTGGAAAACTATCCTTTGGGCAGGCTTTGTTCAATCAAGTAAAGTCGACACAAACTCTCCATTTTCCGTTCTTTTTCTTGACTACAACTGTGTTGGACAACCACTGCGGGTACTGCACTTCTCTGATTGCTCCTGAAGCCAAAAGTTTTTCGACTTCAGCGATCACTGCTTCGGTGTGCTCAACTGAGGATCTCCGACTTTTCTGTACGATGGGCCGAGCTGAAGGATTTATGTTGAGCTTGTGGCAAGCAAATTCTGGGTCCAACCCCGGAGTATCATATGCTGACCACGCGAATACCTCCATATTTTCCCTCAGCAGTTCCAGCAGCCGAAGTTTCTCATCAGCGCTTAGCGAGGTACCGATAAGGAAATATTTTTCAAGGTCGGCTTCTTCTATCAGGACTTTCTCTAAATCCTCCACCATCTTTTCCTCTGGAGTTCCTCCCACATCTTCCAAGATCGGCCGCGCCACTTCCAATCGCTCTGCATTCTTGCAGAGTTGCTTTGTTTTCAACGCTGCCATGAAGCAATGTTTGGACGCAACTTGGTCCCCTAAAATCTGCTCTACTCCGCGTTCCGTAGGAAAACGAATGAGCTGGTGATAGGTTGAGGGGACTGCTTCCATGCGATGAATCCATGGGCGGCCGAGTATGGCGTTATAAGGGGATGGTGTGTTAATAACCAAGAACTCTATCTGGAGGGTTTTGGTTCCTGCTACGACTGGAAACACTATTCGGCCGAGCGGCCACTCTGGTTGTGAATTGAAACCGACCAACGGGGCTGTAGCTGGGGTGAGATGCTGCTTGGAGAGGCCAAGCTTTCTGAACAAATCATAATACAGTATGTCTGGCCAGACCGCCTCGATCTATTAGGACTCGTTTCACATCAAATCGCTTCCAATCCCAACAGATTATGATCAATGCATCGCAGTGTGGGTGTCAGATGCTTTCTAAATCTTTGCTAGTAAATGAGACAAGATATAGGGGATTTTGGCACTAAGACGCATCTTTTTCGATGCCGCTCCATCGACATGATTTGGTCAATTTGGGCAAATTTTAGCGATCTCTTCTTTTAATGTCTCCTAAGATTCCGGAGCCGCTGTCCCATGGATCACATTTATTATTAGCCGGGGTGGATGCTCTACGTTCACTTCTGGAAGTGGGTTCCCCAACTCGGCCACCTCCTTGCCCTGATCTATGTATTCCCTCAAGTGCCCAGCTGCCACCAGGTCCTCCAAGTGTTGCTTTAGTGCCCTGCAGTTCTGAGTCATGTGTCCTCTGTCTTGATGGTAGGTGCACCTGAGCTTCTGATTGCGCCGAGCTGGGTCTTCCATCATTTTTGGCGGCCAAACAAAGAAGGGCTCTCTCTTGATCTTCTCCAGGATTCGGTAGATCGGCTCCTTGAACACGGTCACAACTACTTCATGTGATTTAGCCTTATCCACCTCATTCACTGCAATTCCTCGGTGTTCTCCTCGATCCGTTTTCTTTCTCTGCCGGGCTGCTTGCTCCGCCGATACTACCTCAATGGGAATCTGATCGTCCTCCAGGTGAGCATACTGTTCAATCCTGGCGCGTAAGTCTTTCAGGGCTGTGGCCGGGCGCTTAGTGAGTGATTGTCTTAACTTACTTTCCGGACGCAAACCATGTTTGAAGGACATGACGGCCATTTGCTCGCTGCGTACATTTTCTTCCAGATCGTTATACTCTTCCCAATATCTCCTAGCATAATTGCGCAGCGTTTCCTCTTGCTCTTTCCTGAGGCCGAACAGTGTGTCCGGCTCTTTCGGGATCTTAGTATTGGAAACGAACCTGGCCAGGAACTCTTCGGAGAGCTGCTTCCAGCCATGAATTGATCCAGCAGGGAGTCGATCGAACCATCGGAGTCCGGTTTCTCCCAAGCTGGATGGGAAGACTTTGCACATCAGCGCCTCATCTCGGCTCCAGAGAGACATCATCTGTCTGAAATGACTGATATGCGTCAGAGGGTCTGACTTCCCGTCGTAGGAAGTGAACTTAGGTGGAGTAAACTTCTTTGGAGGTCTCATGGTCTCTATCTCAGGAGAAAATGGCGAAGAGACAAGTCTGTCCAGCACTCGATGTTCTCTCTGGTGAACAGTACGGTCCAAATGATCTCGATGTTGCTCGTTCTGTCTATTGCCGATCAGCCAAGTACGAAGGTCCTGAGGAGGGTATTCAGTTTGTTGACTTCCTGTCTTCTGCCTCTTGGCCCTCCTCCGGCGTGTCCCACGGGTATGACTACTCACTGCTTCGCTCTGGGTTGGGATTGGTTGGCTTTGTTGCCCGGAATCGTTCCTGGGGAGTTTCTTTACTGGTAATTCTCTAGATGAACTCCTTCGTTGCAAACGAGAAGGCTCTGCTTCTGTTCTCTTCTCCGTCGGATCACCCAACACCCTCTTTACTTGAGCCCTCAATTCCTATATCTCCATTCCCATGGAATCTATAATTTGATCCCTATAATCCTTCTCTAGAAGGAAATGATGAGAAGAACCTCCGGCGAAGGGCAATCGATGTTCGACAGACTCGGGGGTTCGATTATTGTTTCCAGTTTGCTCCTCCGGAACTGTCGGGAGTGCCAAACCTTTTTCCTTCGTCTTTTCCGTCTGCGGAGTATGTGATGAAGGTAGAATGTCCTCAATCCCCATTGCCGAAACTGAATGCAGAGCTCAAAGATGAAAATGATCCACGTTCACCGCACCAATTGTGCGTACCGGATTCCGCACTAGATGAAAATGGATCGGGGCCCTGCTCACAGTTGGACCATCCAGGGACTGGGACTCCTGCAACAAGAATCACCGTTAGAGCTGCTCGGCCGGGGTTGGCCGGATAACCCCTCCGGCATGGTAATCAGTGATCGGTGTTGGAGTATAGTGTCGAATGGGTATGAATGTGTGGTGTAGATTGGGGTTCTTCAGTTACCTTCAATGTGAAATTCCTGTTACATATATAGTGTCCCTTACTTGCTTCTCAAGGTGAGTTCATAGAGTATAGGTGCTGCCAGGTGTCCTTTCAGCAATGCTCCACGTGGTGGACCACTTGATAATTGCCATTCATTGTGTACTCTCATTGTAAGCATGCTGATAACAAACCACATTCCCTTAGCTTAACAACTTCCGTGATTTTAGGCGTGGGGGACCAGCTGAGGTGGTATCCTGCACATGCTCTCATTCACAGATTCCACGTTTCTTTGTGAGGCTTCTCCAGTTCGGTACTTACGTTCTTCAGTTCGGTACTGGTGTACATTGGCTCGGCCTTTTCGTGCTCATTTACGGATGGGTACTTATCTGCTCGCCCACACATCCTGCGATTCGGCCCGGACGGCCTTCTGGTGGGCTAACCTTAGAACTCCGAGTTGGGCCCAAGTGCTAGAGGACTTGGGCGTACTAGTGGTCACGAAGCTGGGCTTAATTGATCGGTCCATGTACTCATTTGACCCACTTGGATTTGGGCTTTGTCGGATTGGGCCGTCCCAAGGCTTGGACCTGACCCATTTTACATTCAGCCCCTTCACATATTATTGCTTTTATCGTTGACAAATATTGTAGGGTTACGGTGGGATGGTTCGGGAAAGAGGAGAGAGAAAGTGGAATTACTTGAAAATGCTTGGGGTTTTCGCAGCAATTCTTTGGTTCTCCTACTCCTCTTTATTCTCTGTACACAGCTAGTGTTGTTTGCTCTGAATATATAGTCATGAAATTTAAAAGGAAGGTTCTGGATGAAATAGTCATGTAATTTAATTTTTATATTATCATTAATGTATTTTAGGTAAATTAAAAATATATTTTTTAAGATTTATTTAAAATATAAATTGTACAGAATTAATTAAAAAATAAAATTAATAATTATTTTTCTATACAATAATAAAATTTAGTTAAATTATAATTAAAATATATTTCTAACATCCTTAAAAACTGTTAATTGACTTAATAATTTATTAATAAAATGGATAATATGTTATAAAATTAAAAATCTCAGCAGATGAAATGTAATTTTCATAATTATAAGAGGCAATTTGTATTTTTAATCAAATCTAACATTAGAGATGCTCTTAGCACAAATTATACCTGTCCTCTATATTTGAAAAAAAATATATATATATAAATATATATAATAAATTTTATAATTTTAATCTATATATTATATAAATAAAATGGAGTTTCTAATCCACAAGCTTTGTGGGAGTTTCAATATCTCATATTAATTTTCTAAATTTTTGATTTAAAAAAAAAAAATCAGCATTTATTAACTTTTTTAAATCCACATATCTTTTGAGAGATTTGATCAAAATCCTCTCATTAACATTTGTTAACTTTTGCCAATCCACATGCCTTTTGAGAGATTTGGTCAAAATCCCCTAGTTGTTATCAAAATATATATACAAAAAATTATAAATGCAACCCGTGCATAGTACGGGTGAAACACTAGTATTATATAAGTAAAATTGAGTTTTTATTGAAAAGGCACCTGTGAAGTTCAAAACCCTCATACTATTTTTCTAGAATTTTTATTTTTAAATAATTAAAAAAAATCTATTGGTTAACTTTTATTGAATCATTTAAAAAAATAGTAATTAATCCATTTAAAAGGAAAGTTGATTAATCTATTTAAAATTTTAAATAGTGTCAAGCCCCATATTTTATTACTCGGACAACCTTACCAATATTCATTAATTAAGTCCATTTACAACTAACATCTCATCATTGGATGAAATGATGAATAATTAAATATACATATTCCCTCTCGTTATACAATAATAACATTTACATACAAATAAAAGAAATGCCCTGAGGCTTACAATAAAAGAAAGGACACTACTCTTTACACAAAATATAGCCCTCAGTCAAACAACAAATGAAGTAGTACAATCCATCTCCACATTACACTTATGAAATGGTAAAACCCATTGTTTGATCTTCAAATCCGAAAAGCATTCCCTGTACACATGTACAGACAGGGGGTGAGCAAAACTCACCGAGCAATCCCATATTAAAACATTAAAAGATATGCGAGTACAAAGATATTTATACATTTTCATGAAATTATATCATGTCAAAATCATAAGGTTTTATCCCATAATCTCTTAAATCCATTTTATTTAATTAACCACAACCAGTTAACTTAAATAAATAAACATGCTTCAATAGTGACATGACATCCTTTTTAATCCACTCAATTACATGACAAATGTATCCATGTTTCATAACAATTTCCATTTCCTAATTTATAATCCTGGCTCAGAACCTGGCCATACCCTTTACATCCTTTCAAAAACATATTTCAGTTTCATGACATTAAAGTTCATGTTCCAGTTCATTTTCCATTTCCTTTCAACTTTGAGTTTGAAACAAGACTCAACACTTAGCCAAATAATTTAATGAGATTGTAACTCATCTTTTAAACACTTTCGTAATTCATAATGGATACACATTCTGATGCTATATCAAAAACACATAAACCACTTCCTTACTTTACCGAAGATACACTTGTATCAACATAACATAGAAACACTTCTATACTTCACAATTGATAACGATATACATTTTAGTGCTATATCAAATCAATTTAAACACTTCCATAATCCACACTTGATACACATTTTAGTGCTGTATCAACTTCAAACAAATACACTTCCATATTTCACAAATGATACACATTTTAGTGTTGTATCAATATCAAACAAATACACTTCCATACTTCACAAATGATACACATTTTAGTGATGTATCAATGGAGTCCATCCCCTATCTCCTCCCAAACAATATCCGGTTTAGAGGTCCATCCCCTATCTTCCCCTAAACAATATTCGGTTTAGAGGTCCATCCCCTATCTTTCCCTAAACCGCGGAGTACATCCCCTATCTCCTCCCACACAACACATGTATATAAACATAAATCATATACAATCAATCAATACATAAAGTTAATGTATTATTCCAACTGCTATATTCAATAGCATACTCAATTGATTAGTTTTAGTTTGCCTAATCACCATGCATTGTCTACAACAATCAAGACTATCCTCCACCGATAGCCCAAAGCAGTTATTTCTAAATAGAAAATAAATGCACCAAATGGATATAAAATCAACATTTCAACTAGGTGAGCGATAACTTGTCCAACTACACCCTTTAGTCCCGTACATTCCCAATTCCAACATTTTCAATTTCTTTTCTCATTTCTCAAATTAATTTCACAAATTAATTTATCAATGTAATTAAGGCATTATTCTCAAAAATTACATAACAACCCTAAGGTTCCATTTTCATCAATGTTTCAACATTAATCCCATTTCTCCATGCCAAACATGCATATAGGTTTTATATATTTAAAACCTCAACTTTTGTAAAATTACACAAAGGCCCAAACTTTCTCAAAATTACACAACAACTTCCAACATATCAAAATGCTAAAATTTAAAGACAAAGCTCATAAAGAGGAGTAGGATATCCCTACTTATTAAATATTACCATTTTTATCAAAATCCTCATTTAACTGCAACATGGTAAATTTTCATCGATAGCCAAAATAGTTATCTCTAACATATTAATTAAAAGATAACAACATGGGCATATAATCCAACATATAACTATAACTTGGAATCTCCCATGATTCCCAACATGTAGAAATTAATCATATTCCACATTTTATCAAATATAAACAATTACACTAGTTTTCATATCACAATCATGTCCGGTAACCTCTCAAGGTCCATTTCTAACCGTGTTGGTTTTATTCCAACAAATACATTAAGTAAAATAATATCGTTAATGTCCAAGAAAACAACATTTTCTTTCCAAACTCATTCTCCAAGCATTATCCAACTATGACATTCAATTTTGATTGAAAGCCCCGAAAGTTAAACGTAATTCCTTTATTTTCTTTAAAAATGCTCTTTTGGCTACAAACCGGTAAAAATTTCAAAACCAATCGAATCGAAGTCCGTTTTTGTTCAAATTAAAAACATAACTCTTTCATAACCTTATAAACATATTCCAAGTTTACACTTTCGCAATTTGGACATCAACTTTTTATTTTCTTCAAAATTTCTCTTTTAAGCAAATAAAACACAAAATTTCCAAAAATTCTAATTAAATAATATACAACTCTAAACTCCATATAATCAAGCAAAAGTGCATAAAGAAGTGTAGGAAAAATCTCTACTTAGCACTTTACAGAATATTCCTCAATATCAATTTATTTTTCTCAAAAAATAAATTCCAAAACTCAAGGATGAGATAAATATTTCAACCTTAATTTCTCAAAATAAATTATCTAACCATAATATGATGTAGATATAATCCATACAACTATTAAATTCTATTTTTGGATTTTGTTTACAAAATTAACAACACAAAATGATTTTTTTTTAAATCAATCTCAAAATACCAACATTCTTAACATTTCAACATAATTTTTTTTTCAAAAATTACCAAACAAAAATCTGAAAATATATCTATATGCAATACCTCTTACAATGATATATTTTCTCAAAATAACCATAATATAGCTTTAATGTAAAAATATGAAGAAAGTCCCTACCTCAAATATGCAGAAAAATAAATCTAAAAATGCAAACGTCGCCCGATCATGAATCCGTGAACACCATTGCGAAGATTACGACGAGTTCTCCAACTTCTATTTACAACACTTTTGCAAAATCTCACTCTAAATACTCTCATTTCAAGCTTGAAGCTTGAGCAAAAATGGTGAATATAGAAAGAGAGGGAGAGAGACACACTCTGTGAGAGAGAAAGAGAGAGAGACGTTGAGAGGGAGAGATGGAGAGTTGGAGTTTGCTTAGTCAAAAGAAGAATAAAAGCAAAAGAATAAAGGAAGGAAGAGAGGTATGGGGGAACAACCCCATATGGGTTTTGTCTCCCAAATGATGGGCTCTTTCTTTAAAAAAAAATAAATTAAAAATGTAATTTAATTTTTTTTATAATAATAATTCAGAATTTTAAAATATGAATTATAAAATGATATAATTTTTTTTTCTCACCACAAAAATATAACATTTTTGTACACCACAAAATATAATATTTTGCTCATTTCACAATACATACATGTTTCATTCTTTATAAAATATATAATTTTTCACCGTATGGTACACACCATAAATTTAACTTTTAAATATTTATTATAGCCCTATATAATAAATAATAGCAATCCCCAAGGTGGTTACTACCAATCATATAATTAAAAAGGACCAAACATCCAAAACTCACTTTCAAATTCTGCTATAAATTAAACTGAACACCAATCAGTCCGTGAATTTTCATAAATTAAATACTCGTCAATAAATCCTGAAAATTTTACTCAACGTGCTAGACTCGTATGTGAACAACGTACAAAAATTTCATAATTTTCTGAGACCAGTAAATATTTTTAAAAAAATACAAAACCGAACTGTTTTTGCACAGAATTTACATAGCACTTAAATTTGAAAATTTGCTCAATTAAATTATGCACTGGCTATTTAAAAAAAAAAAATTCTGGGTCATTACAAATAGCTTTTATGCCTTGATTTATATATTTTAAAAGAAAAGTTAATTAATTCATTTAAAAATTTAAATTTGAAAGGAAAGTTAATTAATCTATTTAAAAATTTATATAACTTTTATGCCTTAATTTACACATTTTAAAAGGAAAGTTAATTAATTTATTTAAAAATTTAAATTTAAAAAGAAAGTTAGCTAATCTATTTAAAAATTTAAATAACTTTTATGCCTTGATTTACACATTTCAAAAAGAAAGTTAATTAATTTATTTAAAAATTTAAATTTAGAAATTGAAAAGGAAAGTTAACTAAGATATAAATTTAAATTTGAATTTTTATAATACTAAAATATAGGAATTAATCTACATCTTTCGTAGATTTTTTTTTTGTTGATGTTTAATAATTTTATATGCATCGATATTCCAATCTATATATCTATATTATAGCAAACAGGCATTCCATTAAAAAAAAAAAAAAATCATGAAACCTCCAAAGATTAGTGATGTAGATAGAATCGAACAAAATGTGTAGGTCTTAGAGTTTTAAAGTAAAAAATTTACACTAGAATTTGTTCAAATGTAATTTTCTTAATATTTATAAATATTTTTTATTGATTGGCAAAAAGCACCATAAACATTAAGATCATTGCTTTTTTTTTTTATCATATTGAGTTATTAAAATAAGAGGTCTTATAGGCTTAACCCAAGAAATGTTGGAAAAAAAAAATCGACTCGATCTAAATTTTCTAGACTCATTTTTAATATTTAATCTCATATTAGAATTCTCAAACTAACTCATACCGGTTACAAACCGATAAAGATAATTTTAAATAATCAAGACAATTTTTAATGACTAGGTGAATGTCACATTGGCATAAATATTCAGTCAACTAGCTTTTAGGTCACTTCTAATTTTTAGTCTAACACCACAAGTTAATTCTAATCCGTTTTCACATAAGAGTTATAACAACAATTTTAAGTAAACAAATTTTTAGGTTTTACAAAATAAGAAAAAGTTAGTATATTAAAAAATATAATTTATTACTATCATATTGTAAATTAAAATTATGAAACTTATAAAATGAAATGTATTTATATTTTATTGTAAATAAAATCTTTGTTATTTATTATCTAAATTTTACCAACTAAATTATGACATGCAGGTTTTTATTAAGAACTTAGAAAATACAATTAATGACATTAGAATAAAAATCTTCTCTTAGTGTAACTCTAATAAAAATTAATAAAATTTAATTGATCATAAATCACTTTTACGACATATTTTAAATAAATTTTATATTATTATTTTAATTTAGAAACTAATTTTTTAATTATTTCTTTATACTCGTGCATAGCACGAGTAATATACTAGTATAATTATATTGAAATACTGTGTCTCATATTGAATAATAATTTACTAATTACATGAATAAAAAAAATGATCTTCTCATTTCTTTTACTGACAACTTATATCTCAAATTATTTTATGGTTTTACATTAATTTTGATCCATTTAACCATATTAAAAGAAAATTTAATATAATTACATCGAAACTTTTTTTTTTTTTTTTTTAAAATCAAATTTTAAGGTTAGTGTAATGGGTTTATTACAGTTTATACCTCTAAATTATCGTCAAATTGTCAGTGTATTAAATCCCCAAAATATATATAGATTAAAATATATTTAATTCATAAACTATCAATTGAACCAAACCTATTTAATCCCTGAAAAGGTTACAAAAATAAAATATAAACTCATAAACATTATAAATTGGTAAAAAACCCTAATCTAATTTAAATTTTATTTCAAAGAAACTTAAATTTTGATTCTATCTTTAAAAAGTGGGTGTTACCACTTATGGTGAATTTTCTTTATGAGGACAAGAGTAATTATCTATAGTATTTTCTTATTTATCTTTTAAAATGACTACGTGTATTTGCCTTTATCTAATATTATATGTTAGATTTCATTTATAAATATTAATTGATTGTTTTTATGTTTTTCACAACATTCTTTTTATAATTTAATTAATATATTATTTTTTTCTATTATTATTTGTGGCAAAAAGTTAATATTTAAATTATCTAATTCTATATCAAATACTTATATAATTTTATTGGTAAGGCTAAGAAATCAAACTTTAATATTACTTTAATCACACAACAGAGAGAAGAAAAAAAATGCTTAATAGAGACAAAATAAAAATTTTGTAATAAATTTTTAATTAGGTTGGGGCTTTTATTAATTAGGTAGGCCCAATACTTTTATTGCCATCAAGTTTTACACCAAGCCTTAACCACCATCTAACTAACCCTCACACTAACAATATAAGCCCCATGGAGGCACAAACAAAGGGAATAAGTGCGCCCCATCAACTATAAAATTATTTTCATAAAATTAATATATAATTTATTAATTTATTCCTTATACAAATTATTAATATTTTCTAAAATAAAATATATTCACATCCACACACATCCACATTCACAAAATCATACGAAGAATAATATATATGTATCTTTTAACAATTGTCAACTAAATATTCTTTACAAAATTATAAAAAATATTCTCCAACAATACTAATAATTTTTTATATATTCAAGAACTTAAATTTTTGTATCTAAAACAAAACAAAAGTATCGACAATACAAATGTAGTGACCCTCATCCTCGTCTTAGTCATGTTTATGTGCATTCGCATGTTTTGTTTTTGTTAAGCTTGCACTTGTGGTTCTGACTTGTTTTGCCTAAAGTAAGGTTTCCGTCTTGTTTTGTACCTATGTGTTTTCGCTTGAGTATTGTTTGTATGTTTTGACCCTTGCTTGGTGTGTGTAGCCGAGGTCATCTTAAGCCTAGGTCACGCCTCTGGATCTTTTACACCTAGGACCATCTTGGAACCACTTTGGCTGACCTCCACCTTCACCCTAGCATATTGGCCGAGATGTCATCATCTAGGCCGAGGTGTGTATCACCAAGGCCGAGATATGTATTATCTAAGCCGAGATGTTATCCTGTAGGTATTTTAGATCTTAGGTCCCTGCACCTGGTGATCTTGTTCCTAGACTAGTATGACCTAGACCGAGGTGTGGCACATCTAGGCCAAGTGTTAACCTTCCTAGCCGAGATCATTGAGACCTTACTTGCCGAAGCCTTGTTCTAATTCGAGGTCCTTACCTGCCGGAGTGCCCATGTCACCTTACTTGTTGAACACCCTTTGTCATGCTCTTGTCTTGTCATTCAGTCACCTTTTTAAGGAAACCCAATCCGGTAGTGCCACGTGCCCCAGCAGAGGGTTAAGTTAGCCGACATTGGGAGAAAACATATCATTGTGTGTCATAATTTGCATGGTAGAGAGAGAAGCTCTAGGGAGAAGAAGAAGAAGTTCTTAGGGAGAGAACTAGATTTCCAAGCTTGGTCTTCGCACCTTGAACCGTTAGATCCATGTTTTGAGGTTAGATTCTTGATCTACTCTTGTTATTCTTCATGTTGAACCGATCACATTGCATGATCTAGCATGATTCATGAGCCATGCATTGATTTAAAGCTTGTTTTAGAAAGAGAAAATGATATTCTTGTGTTCTTGAAATAAAACCATGTTTTGATTCGAAAGTTTGTATCAAGATCTATGTTTTTGTGTTTGTTTTCATAAGATCTTCAAGTATGGGTACCCAAGTCCATGTTTTCGAACTCATCTCACGAAATCTCAGATTTTGAATAAAGAAGCTATGATTTAACATTTCATGTTCTCCATGTTCATATTCTTCATGTTCTTTTAAGGAAACCCAGATTTTTTCCAAACTTCATTTCCCTGAATGTGGTCAACGGGACCACACCTCGGCCAAGAGGTGTGGGACCTCGGCCAAGACCTGGTTGGTACCTAGCATGTTTTTCGAGATGAAAAATAGTGTTTGACTCCCAGCACATGACTGCTTTGTTTTGACTTAGTTTTGAAAGAAGTGCCAAGATCATTTGCACACATGTAAAGCTTGTCTTAGGGATGCATTTCATATCCATCTTTGAGCATCTCTTCTTGACTTCTTGAAGCGCATTCAATGGGATTTATTATGTGCTTTAGGCCTTGGATCCTTGCTTGAAATCTCCACACCCGAAGAGCTATGTGAGTGGTATTTTTAATAAAGTTATGTTATAAAGTTTTGATAAAGCTTTGCTTTGCTTTGTTTTAGAAAAGTATTGATCAAGCATGAATGATTATCCCTAGTTTTGTATCAAGTATTATCTTGTTTTGATGACATTCTGGGAAAGTCCTTAGTGCCAGGGGACTATAATGCAACTACACCCTTGTTTTGGAAGTCCTTAGTGCCAGGTGACTATAATGCAACTGCACCCTTGTTTTGAAAGTCCTTAGTGCCAGGGGACTATAATGCAACTGCACCCTTTGTTTTGCCACTGACGGTTTTTCACGCGGGTTTGTTTGTCCGAAATGTCATCCCTTGTATTATATTGATACTAGTAAGCATCCCTTGAAGCTTTGAAAGATTTGACAGATGAACTTGGTTCATCTTTTTGATTTTGTACAAGATATGCTATATATTGTTTGACAAAGATCTTGAATATCAGTCATGCAAACCTCTATTTCTGATATCATTCACTGAGTATCCAAGCTCACCCTCTCTCTCTATATATATGTAGGTGACGAGCAAGAAGGCGGTGACGCCTAGATGTGTTTTGCAAGATGTTTTTGGATTCACATTTTGTAGCATCTTGAAGATTATGCTTCTTAGCTTTGTATTTCATGTATTTTGTATATGTCAGCTTGAGAAGCCTTTTGATCAAGATGTAACATGTATTTTCTTTTATTTTTTTTGTATTCAGGTTGTAAAACTATGTTAAGATGTATGTCATTTCATTTGATCTATGCACAGCTCTTATGGACTACTTAGATTTAAATTTATTGCTTCCGCGCATGTAAGCCCCATACCTATACTCTGATTTTGTGTGAATTTTTTTTGTCAGTTGGCCTTTGGTAATCTCGGATTACTGGCCATCACAGCACCATCCCACTAGGGGCGGAATGGGGTCGTGACAGATTGGTATCAGAGCACGAGTTCCTTATAGTACGTTATTCACACAGTTTGAGTCCTAAAGAGCTTAGGATTTCCCTTAGAATGATATTAGGATTGCATCATATTGCTTGCTACTTGACAAGATGTGCATCATCTCGGCATGATCATTTGTTACTTGCATACATGTTTATTTTCTCATTTTGTTTAAAGAGTCACATTTTGCATACTCCTAGCATCATGAGAAGGGGTAGACCTCCAGTTGGCCGAGATCATCCTGAGGATAGATTAGACTGACTAGAAAGGTTGGTCGAAGGTTTGGTCTGTGAGTTGAGACAGCCCAGGCCATAGGACGCTAGTACTACCTCCACCCAGGCCGAGCAGACAAACGGCCGACATGCAGTTCCGCCTCCGCCTCCTCCAGTGCTGCAAGTGCCTCCACAACAAGCTTTATATGGGGACGGCACGATAACCTTGATTAAAGAGTTCAAGAAGATGAACCTGCCGAGATTCCAAGGGGGTATAGAGTCGATGAAAGCTGAAGCATGGGTTTTGGAAATGGAGAAGTTGTTCGAGATATTTCAAAGACCGACGCCGAAGATGTCATTAGCAAAGATTCACGTTAGGCAGCGGCGGCTCGAAGATGGTGGATGATGATTTGAGAAGGTAACCCAGGGTTGACTTGGGCTAGATTTTTGGAGTTGTTTTACAACAAGCATTTTCCCTTCAGTGTCCGAGATCGCAAGACCACGGAGTTCCAGACTCTGACACAAGGCAACAAGACAGTGGCAGAATACGACCGTGTTTTTACCGAGTTGGCGAGATATGCGCCCCATATGATCGATGATGAATATAGAAAGGCTAGGAAGTTTGAAAGTGTACTGTGTGGACCGATACAGGATCGAGTTAACATGCTCAACATGCCGACTTATGCCGGAGTGTTAGACAAGGCCATCCTAGCAGAAGCTAACTTGAACCGATATCAGAGTTTAGGAGAGAGCCAGAGGAAGAGACAGAACTATAAGAATCGCCGAGTATCGTTTAATGCCAAGAGGAAGGCGAACACGGGCAGCGCCAGCAACTCAAATTAGGAAGGTGATGCTAAGCCGACGTGTGCGAGTTGTGGGAAGCCACATTTCGGGGTCTGTCATTGGGCGTCAGGGGCTTGCTTTGAATGTGGTGAGACGGGTCATCGTGTGAAGGACTGTCCGAAGGCAAAGGCTGACGATGGTAAGAAGAATGGGAACACCTCGGGTTCGCCACAGAAAGGCAACGTCGGGAAATGACAGATGAGACAGGGCAGAGTTTTTGCATTGGTGCCAGGAGACACTCAGAGTGCCGAGACAGTAGTGTCAGGTATACTTCCCATTTGCTCTCAAGATGCATTTATATTGATTGATTCAGGTTCTACACATTCATTTGTATATACTAAGTTTGCCGAGAAGTTGAATAGGGAATTAGAACCCCTTGATTATGTGTTATCTGTGTCTACTCCGTCTAGAAGAGCTATGACTGTTACATCCATTTATAGAGCATGTGTTGTTACGATTGAGAATGTTGAATTATTAGTTGATTTGATGCCGTTGGACATAACTCATTTTGATGTCATATTGGGAATGGATTGGTTAGTAGAAAACCATGCATCCATTAATTGTTTTTCCAAAAGTGTCGTATTAAAACCCACAAACCAAGCCAAGGTTACATTTCGGGGTAAGGGAGTAGTACCCCCACCTTACTTGATCTCATCTATGAAGGCTTATAAGTTGATCCAAAAGGGGTGTCAAGGTTATCTGTGTAGCGTACTAAGTAATTTGAATGGAAACGTTGGAATTGCCGACATCCCAGTTGCTAATGAATTCCCCGACGTCTTTCCAAACGATTTGCCTGGCCACTTAATCGATAGAGAAGTAGAATTTACTGTTGACGTCATGTCGGGAACCCATCCCATCTCCAAAACACGCTATAGAATGGCCCTAGCTGAGCTTAAGGAATTGAAGCTGCAGTTACAAGAATTGTTAGATAAGGGCTTCATTAGGCCGAGCACTTCACCTTGGGGAGCACCAGTTCTATTTGTTAAGAAAACGAATGGTACATTTCGTCTTTGTATTGATTACTGAGAACTGAACAAGGTGACCATTAAAAACAAGTATCCATTGCCGAGGATTGATGATCTGCTAGACCAATTACAAGGGGCACGAGTCTTTTCAAAAATTAATCTCAGGTCAGGCTATCATCAGCTCAAGGTTAAGGCCAAGGATGTTAAGAAGACTGCTTTTCGGACAAGGTATGGCCACTACGAATTTTTGGTGATGCCTTTTGGAGTGACTAATGCTCCTGCAGCATTCATGGACTTGATGAACAGAGTTTTTAAGCCTTACCTAGACGAGTTTGTGGTTGTTTTCATTGACGATATATTGATCTATTTTAAGAGTGAAGTTGAGCATGAGAAGCATCTGAGACTTGCTTTACAGATTTTGAGGGACAGGAAGTTGTATGCCAAGCTTAGCAAGTGTGAGTTTTGGCTTTCCACCATTTCATTTTTGGGGCATGTGATTAATGAAGAAGGTATATCAGCTGATCCTAGCAAGGTTGAAGCCGTTGTGAATTGGCTGAGGTCGACGAATGTGTCCGAGGTTCGTAGTTTTCTAGGTTTGGCAGGTTATTATAGGAAGTTTATGAAGGACTTCTCGAAGATTGCAGTACCATTGACACAATTGACTCAAAAGGGAGTGACATACGATTGGACCGAGGGTAGAGAAGCAGCCTTCCAGGAACTCAAGACGAGGTTAGTTACTGCACCGGTTCTTGTACTACCGTCAGGTAATGAGGAATTTCAGATTTATAGTGATGCATCACATAAAGGCTTGGGTTGTGTATTAATGCAAGGGGGTAAAGTCATAGCATATGCATCTCGTCAATTGAAACCCCATGAGAAGAACTATCCCACCCATGATCTAGAATTAGCAGCCGTAGTATTTGCTTTGAAGATTTGGCATCATTACTTGTATGGAGCTTCTTGCCAAGTTTTCATAGATCACAAGAGTTTGAAGTACTTGTTCACCCAGAAGGAATTAAATATGAGGCAGAGAAGATGGCTTGAGTTATTGAAAGACTACGATATGCAGATTCAGTACCATCCGGGTAAAGCAAACTCGGTGGCCGATGCTTTAAGCAGGAAATTAGTTGGGAGTTTGGCATGTTTAGCAATGATTTCAGTGGAGCCGACTATTATTGAGGAAATGAAGACCAGGCAGATGGAGGATGGATTCTTAAAAAGGGTGATTGATGAATTTGTCACCAAGCTGAGGTCAGGGTACACCGTTGAGAATCAAGTACTTAAGTTTGAAGGAAGATTGTGCGTGGCCGATGCTCCCGAGTTGAAAAGAAGAATTTTACGAGAAGCTCATGGTTCCAGATTTGCCATTCATCCAGAAAATACTAAGATGTACCAAGATGTGAAGCAAACTTTCTGGTGGCCAAATATGAAAAGAGAAATAGTCGAGTTCGTATCTCACTGTCTATATTGTCAACAAGTGAAAGCAGAACATCAGAGCCAGCAGGGCTTTTTCAACCTTTGCAAATTCTTGAGTGGAAATGGGAACACATCTCCATGGACTTTGTGGTTGGTTTGCCGAGGACACAGAAGGGTATGGATTCAATCTGGGTTGTAGTGGATAGATTAACTAACTCAGCACACTTCTTGCCTGTTAAAACTACCTTTAATGCCGATCAACTCGCTTTGTTGTATATGAATGAGATCATTAGACTTCATGGAGTGACGATGTCCATTGTGTCAGACCGAGATCCGAAGTTCGTTTCTAGAATTTAGCAGAGTCTACAAGGAGCTTTGGGAACCGAGTTGAGGTTTGGCATAGCTTTTCATCCCCAGACCGATGGGCAAACAGAAAGAACGATTCAGACACTTGAAGATATGCTCAGACTGTGTGTATTGAATTTCAAGGGAAGTTGGGAAGTGCATTTGCCATTAGTAGAATTCGCTTACAATAACAGTTATCAAGCTAGCATTGGTATGGCGCCGTATGAAGCTTTGTATGGAAGGAAGTGTAGATCACCGACATGTTGGACCGAGGTAGGAGATAAAGCTTTGATTGGTCCCGAACTAGTTCAAGTTACAACCGAGAAGATTAAGCTCATTCGACAAAGGATCAAAACTGCTCAGAGTCGACAGAAGAATTATGCCGACTAGAGAAGAAGGGAGTTAGAATTTGAAGTTGGGGACCATGTATTCCTGAAGGTTTCACCGATGAAAGGAGTTTCAAGATTCGGGAGGAAAGGTAAGTTAGCACCTCGTTACATTGGGCTGTTTGAAATTCTTGAAAGAGTTAACCCAGTTGCCTATCGACTTGCCTTGCCGCTAGAATTAAGTCAAGTCCACGCCGTGTTTCATATTTCGATGTTAAGGAAGTATATTCGGGATCCACTACACGTGATTGATTGTTCCGGGATTGTGGTTAATGAAGATTTGGGCTACGAGGAGAAGCCGATGAGAATTATTGATAGACAAGTGAAACAGTTGAGGAATAAGTCGATACCGATGGTGAAAATTGAATGGAAAGAGCATTATGGCAAGGATGCTACATGGGAAACGGAAGAAGAAATGAAAATTCTTTATCCGGAGTTGTTTTCAGAGCAAGGTAACTTAAATTTGGGGACCAAACTTCTTTAATGAGGGTCGACTGTAGTGACCCTCATCCTCGTCTTAGTCATGTTCATGTGCATCCGCATGTTTTTTTTTGTTAAGCTTGCACTTGTGGTTCTGACTTGTTTTGCCTAAAGTAAGGTTTCCGTCTTGTTTTGTACCTATGTGTTTTCGCTTGAGTATTGTTTGTATATGTTTTGACCCTTGCTTGGTGTGTGTAGCCGAGGTCATCTTAAGCCTAGGTCATGACTTTTGATCTTTTACACCTAGGACCATCTTGAAACCACTTTGGCTGACCTCCACCTTCACCCTAGCATCTTGGTCGAGATGTCATCATCTATGCCGAGGTGTGTATCACCGAGGCCGAGATATGTATCATCTAAGCCGAGATGTTATCCTGTAGGTATTTTAGATCTTAGGTCCCTGCACCTAGTGATCTTGTTCTTGGACTGGTATGACCTAGATTGAGGTGTGGCACATCTAGGCCGAGGTGTGGCACATCTAGACCAAGTGTTAACCTTCCTAGCCGAGATCATTGAGACCTTACTTGCCAAAGCCTTGTTCTAATCCGAGGTCTTTACCTGCCGGAGTGCCCATGTCACCTTGCTTGTTGAACACCCTTTGTCATGCTCTTGTCTTGTCATTCAGTCACCTTTTTGAGGAAACCCAATCCGGTATTGCCATGTGCCCCAACAGAGGGTTAAGTTGGCCGGCAGTGGGAGAAAACATATCATTGTGTGTCATAATTTGCATGGTAGAGAGAGAAGCTCTAGAGAGAAGCTCTAGAGAGAAGAAGAAGAAGTTCTTAGGGAGAAAACTAGAATTCCAAGCTTGATCTTCACACCTTGAACCGTTAGATCCGTGTTTTGAGGTTAGATTCTTGATCTACTCTTGTTATTCTTTATGTTGAATCGATCACATTGCATGATCTAGCATGATTCATGAGCCATGCATTGATTTAAAGCTTGTTTTAGAAAGAGAAAATGATGTTCTTGTGTTCTTGAAATAAAACCATGTTTTGATCCGAAAGTTTGTATCAAGATCTATGTTTTTGTATTTGTTTTCATAAGATCTTCAAGTATGGGTACCCAGGTCCATGTTTTTGAACTCATCTCACGAAATCTCAGATTTTGAATAAAGAAGCTATGATTTTAACATTTCATGTTCTCGATGTTCATATTCTTCATGTTCTTCTAAGGAAACCTAGATTTTTCCCAAACTTCATTTCCTTGAATGTGGTCATCGGGGCCACACCTTAGCCAAGAGGTGTGGGACCTCGGCCAAGACCTGGTTGGTACCCAGCATGTTTTTCAAGATGAAAAACAGTGTTTGTCAAGATGAAAGAAGTGCCGAGATCATTAGCACACATGTAAAGCTTGTCTTAGGGATGCATTTCATATCCATCTTTGAGCATCTCTTCTTGACTTCTTGAAGCGCATTCAATGGGATTTATTATGTGCTTGTAGGCCTTGGATCCTTGCTTGTAATCCCCACACCCGAAGAGCTATGTGAGTGGTATTTTTAATAAAGCTATGTTATAAATTTTTGATAAAGCTTTGCTTTGCTTTGCTTTAGAAAAGTATTGATCAAGCATGAATGATTATCCCTAGTTTTGTATCAAGTATTATCTTGTTTTGATGACATTCTGGGAAAGTCTTTAGTGCCAGGGGACTATAATGTAACTGCACCCTTGTTTTGGAAGTCCTTAGTGCCAGGGGACTATAATGCAATTGCATCCTTGTTTTGAAAGTCCTTAGTGCTAGGGGACTATAATGCAACTGCACCCTTTGTTTTGCCACTGACGGTTTTCCGTATGGGTTTGTTTGTCTGGAATGTCATCCCTTGTATTATATTGATACTAGTAAGCATCCCTTGAAGCTTTGAAAGATTTGACAGATGAACTTGGTTCATCCCTTTGATTTTGTACAAGATATGCTATGTATTGTTTGACAAAGATCTTGAATATCAGTCATGCAAACCTTTATTTTTGATATCATTCACTGAGTATCCAAGCTCACCCTCTCTATATATATATGTAGGTGACGAGCCGGAAGGCGGTGACGCCTAGATGTGTTTTGCAAGATGTTTTTGGATTCACATTTTGTAGCATCTTGAAGATTATGCTTCTTAGCTTTGTATTTCATGTATTTTGTATATGTCGGCTTGAGAAGCCTTTTGATCAAGATGTAGCATGTATTGTATTTTATTTTATTTGTATTCAAGTTGTAAAACTATGTTAAGATGTATGTCATTTCATTTGATCTATGCACAGCTCTTATGGACTACTTAGATTTAAATTTATTGCTTCCGCGCATGTAAGCCCCATACCTATACTCTGATTGTGTGTGAATTTTTTTTATCAGTTGGCCTTTGGTAATCTCGGATTACTGGCCATCATGACACCATCCTACGAGGGACGGAATGAGGTCGTGACAACAAATAAAAAAAAAAACATATATTATAACTTGTTTTAGTGTCAACAGTAAGTTCCAATATCGATATGCAATGATATCATCATGTACTCAAAAAGAGTTCCATTTGCAAAAAGAAACCTCGAAAAAACTCATCATTTACAATATAATTAATTTCAAACTTACAGCAAATGTAAAACATTTTATATTTATTTCAATAAATAAATAAATACAAAAAAAAATATTGTAACATATACATGAATCGAGCGCCAAACAATGTATCTTCCAACAGCTTCTCCAACTATTTTTAGACCTTGGGATGTTTCCAAAAGAGCATTCGACTTTTTGCTTTTAAGACAAAGACTTTGCAATATTCAGGGCTAATTAGAACTCCATCAATTTCACACAACGAATCGTCAATAATAAGAAGTCCTTCCACCAATTGGACTACTGGTCTACGTAAACTATCCAAAAAAACTTTAATTACATCCTACAATAATGATAATACTATTAAAATCAGGAAGTGATTGAACACATTGTGCTATAATCTAACAATAATCGAATAAACACAAAAGATGAAAAACGTTTCTAAAGGACTTGTTTTCACAAACGGGAATTTGGCTCTATATTCAAAACCAGAACCGATTTCGAGTTCCATCTTTTACAAGTCATTTTTGCCTAGTTAGTCAAGTGTGTCAAGTTTCCTAGACATCCGAAGCCGTGTGAGCATTTTATTGTCTCAACCGGTTCGAACAAGAGTTTCTAAAGGACAAGTTTTCACAAACGGAAATTTGGGAGTCAACCGGTTTTGAAAAAGAGTTTCTAAAGAATAAGTTTTCATAAACGGAAATTAGGTTCTAGATTCGAAACCGGCTATCGGTTTCTAGTTCCGTTTTCTCCTACAAGTCATTTGTGCCTAGTACGTTGTGTGTGTCAAGTTTCATTGACATCTGACGCCGTTAAACCATTTTAGTGAGTCAACCAGTTTGGAAAGAAAGTTTCTAAAGAACAAGATTTCATGAACAGAAATTAGGCTCCAGATTCAAAACTGAGAATTGATTTCAAGTTCCATCTTCTCCTACAAGTCATTTGTTCCTCGTTCATCGTGTGTGTCAAGTTTCGTTGACATCCGATGCGGTTTGACCATTTTAGTGAGTCAACCGATTCGGGAAAAAAAAAAAAAAAAAGTCTCTACACGACAAGTTTTACCTCATCATTTGGTGGTGGTGTACATGGGTTCTCATTGGCCTCATAATCCGTAGGTTCATGGTGGCCACTCAATGCATCTGGTATTCATGATATTCGTGGTATTCTTCGTTAATCGTATTTATAATCAATGATAAAATTGTGCTAAAATTAGATATTTATAAAAAAGTAATTTATACCAAACCTGTTTGTTGTGATTTGTACTCCCCTCTTAGGACACAATAGCCAACATTTCAACTTTCATTTGTCGTATCTGTATCGAAAGCTCTACTCGCATCTCCTCTCTCAATTCCTCTCTAATCTCATCCCTCAGCTCTTGTCTCAAGTCCGTACTAACCTGCTTGGTGATCTCAGCAACAGTCGATGACTAAGATCCTGACTGTGATGACTTTAGATGCATCTCCATACAGCGTGTTCCAAAGCACATGCTTGCTGTAAGTACGACAATATCCATGCCCGTTTTCACCGACCACCTTGTGGAAGACACTATCTCAAGTATCTTCAGTAGTGTGGTAATGTTCAGGCAACATACCACGTTTGGCCTAACATTAGGGTCAGTTCGATTGCGTGTATATTTCCAAACATTCATTTTATCAATGGCCAGCCCTTCAGCAGTCATCTGAAAATTTAAAAATTAATTATTATCAAAGTAATTTAGATATTGATATTTACCTAAACAATATATAAATTTAAAAATTAATTATTATCAAAGTAATTTAGATATTGATATTTACCTAAACAATATATAAATTTAAAAATTAATTATTATCAAAGTAATTTAGATATTGATATTTACCTTAACAATATATACCTTCCTTCGAATTTGATTGAATGAAGTACGTCTTGTCGTATAATTAATATAATGAAAGGAATGACTTCTAGCATTGTGGACTGCAATTGCGTATAAAGTTTCCATAAATGTAAGTCGCAATTATACAAAGTTATTAATTTTTCTAAAGTTACGTGTTTCATAATTAACTTATTTTGTATATGATGTAGGACGAGTAGAGATTACTTTCCTACAAGTAATGAGCCCGGTCTAAATATATTGGCAGCAACAACAATAGATTTATAGGGCTGGATTTGGGTGGGATTTTGTGGCTGCAAAAGTAATTAAAAAAATAGGAGTTTAAGGATTTGTGAAAAGGTGTAGGGTTTCGAAATGAAAACACAAGTGTTTAGGGACAGTTGGGTGGTTGTTCTAAGCACTGTGAACAGTGATGTAAATAGTAACCTTGTTGGATAGAAGAAGAAGAAGAAGAAGAAGAAGAAGAAGAAGAAGAGAGAAAGAAAGAGAAGTGCTTCACCCTCACAAAGGATAGACCAATCACACAAACACAATCTCAAAATTTTATAATATTAACTCTGCTATTGAATCATTGAGATTACATATATATTTATAGGCTAAAGACTTTTCTAATTCTATAAGGACTATTTCTCAAATTTAGAAACTAAAAAAATATTAAGCAACTACTAATATTCTAGACCAACTATGACTTCCAATTCTACTTCAATCATAATAGGAAACTTTAATGACTTCTAATTCTACTTCATATCAAAATAGGAAACTTGGACTTTGACCACTAAGATTATTTTAGACATAATAAAACCCATATATAATAACCCATTTAATAACTTGACCGAAAATAAAACCTATGGGCAACCCTACAATCCCATGTCCAACAAAACTGAAGTTACCATAATACCCTTACCTACTAAACACTACCATGGACACTTCTTTTTGGACCAAAAAGGCATCTTGACGAACATAAGACCCTTAGATTTTGTGTTGGGTTTCCACAACCTATCGTACCTGTTTAACCATGTAATAGATGTTGCATCAATTCTCCTCCTCTGAAAAGAACTCGGCTCCAATGAGTTGGGAATGTGTCCAAGAATGCCATCACATGGAGAAATTCGTTGAATCAGGAAAGAACTTTTCTTCAACTTCAATGTTTGCTCATCTGTAGCACATGTAAGAGTATACTTCTTTTTTCCATCAATGACGGAGTAGGTGTTGGCACGTCCGACATGATGCGCATCACAATCCCATGTCCATGTTCTACCCAAAAGTATGTAACAAAGCTTGAGTGGAAAAACATCACACATGATTGTCTCCTTAAGGTTCCCAATGGTGAATGTGACTGGACATTGCTTGTCAACCTTTAACTTTGTGTTAGTAATCCAAGGCACATGATATGGCTCTGGCTTTGGCTCTGGCTCAATCATTAGCCCTAACTTCTTAATAGCGTCTCCGGATACCACAGTAGTACAACTCTCAGTATCAATCACCAATGAACAGATTTGCCCTTCCCAATTGACTCTTGTTTGAAAAAATTTCCCCCTATGATAAAGATCTTTGTCACACTTGGAAACTTGTTTAGTAGTTACCATAAGAGGACGGATAAAGCTCATCAAGTCATCTAAATCCTCAAAACTTGTCTCATAATTAGCATCGAGTGGATCACAAACCTCTTCTTCAAGTGGTGACATATTAGACTCCTTTGCCTCTTTTGGACTTTCCCTTTCAATCATAGCAACTGACTTTGTGGGACATTGAAAAGATAGATGACCATAACCATGACAAGTGAAACATCTTGTTTTAGAATTAGAATTACTACTTGCTTGAGATGAAGATGAAGCACTAGGACGTGGTTTTGGGCCCACTTCTTGGCAAGTATTGTGGCAATGGGGAAAAGACAGAACACCTGACTCAATTGTGTCCCTAGTTCATCATTTCGACCATTTTTTTTGTTTTTAGCTTTCTACTAAGACAATTTTGACCAAAATGAGAGTTAGATTAACATGCTTGTTCAATTTTCTGATTTAAAATCATGCAAGTTAGGCTGTGAGCACTAAAAATTTTCCCATTTTGGGGTCCAAGAAATGGTCCAGTTTTGGAAAAATAGAATAATTTTTTAGAGAAAATTAGTCAACCTCATTAAAAATTCTCAAAAACTATTTTTGCAAACGACCACTGCTCAACGAGCATAGAACCCACTCTCGAGATGCACAACTTCAGATCCGAAGGAAAATTGCCCCCTGCTTGAAGAGAGCTTCCTGGCAACGGAAAGTTGCCCCTTGTTTGAACGGCACTGCAGCGTATTGAATGGCAACGGAAAGTTGCCCCTTGTTTGGATAGCACCACGGCGCATTGTAGTCAGTCCTTAGAGTGACGAACACAACCACATTCTCGGATTCAGAGAAAGCAAAGATGATCAAAACCATTACATGGACAAAGTCAAATTTGAATTGTTTTATGGCTGGATTTCAGAATGAAGTTGCCTACGTATCCCAAAGATGGGAATCAAGCCTTACGTAGTTCGGGGTTAAGGTACACTCGGGTATTTAACCTCTCTTTTTTATGCTCTAACTTTTGCCAAGGCGCCTGTTGCGGGTTTTCAACCTTGCGAGCTTTGTTTTTCTTCTTTTCGATTCTTTTTTTTTCTTTGCATTTTCTTCATTTTTCTTTTTTTTATTCTTTGTATTTTTCTCTTTTTTTTTATTCTTTTTCTTGCTCTAACTTTTGCCTGGGTCGCCCTTCCGGGTTTTTGACCCAACAAGCCTCTCAAGGGTAAAAGTGTAGCTTTTGTCCATGTCAAATGGTTTTGAGATCTTGAAGCCATCTGAATCCAAGAGAATGGCTGCTGTGTGTTGAAGATGCAGAAGTCTATCCAATGGGGGCAGAATTTGCCCCTAGTGTTGTGGATCGGAACTTAGTTGTCCTTCAGCGATACCTTGTTCTTTCTTCCCTTCTGGGGTTTGGCATTCTTGCTGATCTTCATTGATTTGTGGAATGATCCGTCTTCGGCTCTTCGAGCACAATCTGGCATCTTTTGCCCCTAGTTCAAAGGGTGCTTCTGATCTGGCCACACCGGCCATACATTGTCGTTGACCGTTGAACATTCTGAATCTAAGTTCAAGGTTTGAAAGCCAGGGGTCTAGTCTCGAGGCTGAGAGCGATCCTAGGCTGCACAATCTCAAGAGTGATTCCACACAGGTCTTCGCAGGATGGTGTAAAACATTTTTTGAAACCTTTTAAGAAAGTGACTAATCGTTCACGTCGAAGACAATGTAGAACCAATCTGGATCAAGCCAGGATCCTTCTCAGTACTCACATTAACAAGCATGACTTCATTCATTAAGGGCTTAACTTGCCTCTCTTTCTCTCAATTAATCAATTTTTTTCAAATCCCGAGGAATTCCTTCCTCTTTGTTTTTACCGCAGTGTTCAAAAAGTTTTGAAAAACTTAGGTCAATGCAATGAATTCAAGGCACAGAAAAGTAGGCTAAAAAAATCTGCTCGATTCAAATTTTCTCGCACAATCAAGGCGACGGGAAGCAAATACAAGAGTGCGAAAATCATCTTTGTTTCATTGAGATCATGGCACAACTGGCTCCTTGTAGAAACAGACTCAAAGAAAGCAAAAAGACAAACACGAAACAAAAGCAGTGATGTCCGAGGTAACTAACACCTCGACCCTATACAACAGATCGACTCGTCGACAAGACAGACCTCAACTGACTCAGTATGAAAAGACTGACTCAAAACAAAAGGACAGACTCAAAACAAAACAACAAGACTGACTCAATACCCAAGTCAGAATGTAGCTTTCGCCAAATGCTCAAAACGGTGCGTGTCATACGCCATATCTAGAGTAAATCGAGTGCCATCCGCAGGTGGTTCATCCCCCGATCACATGGTTACATTATCCCCCTAGTTCACCGATCCAGTGCCGATAGACTTTGCAGAGCTTGGCACGGCAATGACCTCGTTGTCAAATAGATCCTGTACTTCATGGCGAAGACGGAAGCAGTTGTCGGTGGTATGGCCAGTTTGCTGATGGAAGGCACAGTACTAGGCGGCATCATGCGTAGCCGGAAGAGGATTTGGGAGAGGCCGAGGCTCAAGGGGTTTGAGATGGCCTTGTCCAACAAGGACTTGGAGAGCTTTGGACAAAGGCATATAGAGGGCATGGAAGACCTTCTGACCTCGGGGTTGGTACTTCAAGGTTTGTGGATTTTTGCTGGACGCACCAGTAAAGGGATTGGCAGGTGCTGGCCTGGTTTATTGATCTCTTCCGAGTGCAGGATTATAGCTGAAAGGAACGTTTTTGATACAACGACCCTTCTCCCGGCTTGCCCCTTGATTCAAACTGCCCCCAACTTGAGTGGCGAAAATGTCGTCCACAGTTTTTGGAACAACTGCGAGCACTTGCTCTTTGTTCAGTCCCTCGGCTTTCAAAGCCTCAACAGCCAACAGAAGATGTTCATGGGGATCCATGTCCGCCCCTATCTTGTTCTTTCCACTGGCCTCCACTTTGCCAAGGGATTGGCATTCCTCAAATGCAGCCTGTTCCAAGACTGGGGAGCCTTTTGTCATGAACTCCCTGGTATGTGATGTGGTTGATGACGGAGCCAATGTCCCGGAGGCCAAATCTGTCACAGTTCTCTGAAGATCTTCGATCATTCTCTTCAGCTCAGAAGTAGTGGGTTCACGGGTTTGAGATGATTGAGGTTCAGGTGCATCCATCATGCACAAGTCCATGCTTTCTGGGATAAACACCTCAGGCTTGGGTAGATGGGCTGGGGTGATGTATATATTGGGGTCATAGGTGGATGGCAGTGTATGGATAAGATTGAGGGTAGGCAGAAGATGTTTGGTCATTAGGGTCTAAAGGTGGAGTTATCGTCTGATTGTCGATGAGATTTTGGACCTCATAATGAAGGGGGTAGCAACGGTCGGTGCCATGACCGCGTTGCTGATGGTACACACAGTACTTGGAGGAGTTATGTCTGGCTGGGAGTGGGTCAGGCAGAGGTTGAGGATTGAGGGGTTTGAGATACCCTCTTTCCATCAAGACTTTTAGTGCGCTAGTCAGGCTCATATAGAGAGGGGTGAAAGTTCTGCCCTGAGCTCGAGCTGGGCCGGTTGTTTATAGGCTTGGTTTGGCAAAAGGGTTGGCTGTGGTGACTGTATTGATTTCAGCAGGTTTGGGAATAGCGCTACTACCAGCATTGGCACTCCCTGAAATCCCCCTTCTTGTCGCTTCACTTGTTCTGGGAATGATCCCACTGTTGAACGCATTCTCGATCTGAACCCCTAGTTCATGCAAACTTTTGAAAGTGAATAGCGGAGTGACTATCAACTTTTGCAACATATCATGCTCGAGGTTTCGCACCATCATCTGCACTTGATCCCTCTCAGAAGGGCAACAATCTGTCATTTGTGCTGCCTTTGCTCTCCACCTCACAACGAATTCCACAAAAGGCTCTGTTGGGTTCTGGCGAGTTGGTTCAAGCTCTTGGATGGTCATTTCAACTTGGGTATTGTAGGAATACTGATCGACAAAGGCCTCAGCCAGTTCTTCCCAGTTTTGCTTCACTGTATCCTCCAACTTGGCATACCAAGTGGCTGCTACACTCGACAGGGTTCTTCCATACAGAGAAAGTTTCTGTGGCTTAGTCAGACCCATCGGCTTTAGGACATCCAAGAAAAGTCGGATATGTACCATTGGATCCCCAGACCCGTCGAAACGGTCAATATATGGCATTTTGAATCTGCCCGGGAGCCGTACGGCAGCCTCGGTGTACCCATCCTCAATGTCAGGAATGGAGTTAAGGCCATGTGCCTTTTTGAATTGCTTCTCAAGGTTTGCAATTTTCACTGCGGTCAAATCGAGCTCATTAACATCAAGGGGATAAAGCCTCTCATTAGGCTGCACTAGGGGTCTGAAAACTCGGGCTTGAGCCAACCCTTCTCGAGGATTCGGACACTGCAAATCTTCAACTGGCGGAAGTGGGTCAAAGTTCGGCTGGGGTTCCAAAGCTGGATGTGAGGTAGATGCCCCCAGATGGGAGCTGTGTTTCAATACTGGTCTCAGCCTGCATGGTAGTTCCCTGATTTAGCACTGCTATCACGGCCACAAATTCTTCCGAACCCTGTGCCATTACGGTCTGCTGAGTCTGAACAAAGGTGATGTGACTAGCGACTGACGGATCAGATGAACCGGTGAGCCCTGACTGGCCTTTCTTTGCCTTGCCTCAGCGAAAGAACACTGGTTTCCCTTGAATCGAATCTCTGACCTAACAAAGTCTATCAGCACTAGTCCAATGTACCCAGGGGATATCGAAGCCTTCTGAAGCTATAGTTCTAGGGCTATCTAGCAAAAGAGAAAACCTGCAGCATCTCAGCCTGATTTCACCAAAACAGATATGAGCATAACAGAATTACTGTGCCCTCTACTGAATTCTGCCCCAAAATTCGGCCTGTAAATTGTTACCCTTAGGTAAACTGAATCCCAAAATACTGAATTGGTGCCCGCAGGCTTGATGCTCAAACTTGTAAACTGATACATGTATTCCTGTAGAGATGCACTCTAAAAGCACATAACAGATAAGTGAGAGCCAAAACACCCCTATGTTGGGGTAGGGTTTCCCTGTCTTATTTTGTCAAGAGCTAGGGTTTCACTACGCACACAGCGGTTTCAAACAACCTATATCGGGTAAGCAACCTGTCCTAGTTTGGAATGGTCACTATGGATTCCAAATATGCACTAGGTCGAATGGTCAAAAGGGTGCCTCGGTAAAACCGGGGTTTGTGTTCCCATACTGGCAAAGCCCGTACCCGGTAAGCCTTATGGCACGCAGCCTTTGGCAAACCGCTCAGGAATAGCAGATGGCAAACACGGTGTCCTAAGCACACCAATGCACATGCAATGCAAAGAAACACATAAGTGTAATCAAAATAAGATATGATGAGTTCGAGTCAAGCTCTCTAAATCCCCAGCAGAGTCGCCAGAAACTGTAGACGTCCCCGAACGCCCCGGGAGGGATGAGTCCCCCATTCCGTTCATTTTGGGCTCACTACAGTTCAGGACTCAAATGTCACGGTTCTTAATCTAAACCAAAGAGTCCAAATCCGGCAAATCGTTTTGAGAAAATAGATTTTTTGAAAAGAAGTGTCAAACATGGACTGCTTTGCTAGATACAGAGTCGCCACCTAAATATTTTATTTTTGGGAAATTTAGGAAACCCTGACTCGTGCCTAAGGCCACGTGTCCGTCACTACCAAAGTTGCCTCGGCTCGAGAACTTGGGTACGATTGGGGAAGGTCACTTCGTGAGCACCCCCGCTCGCCCGATCAAAGATCGGTCTCTACTAACCATGATATCTAGTTTTGAGAACATTATGCATTCTTATTCCGGTTATTAGCCTAGATTTACTATGTGATACGCATAGCATACAAATATAGACTGGATCGCCTGAATTGGAACCAGACATTTCATGTTTGTTTTTGAAAGATGGTTTGCTACCCGCAAGTAGGCTTAAAATGCAGATTTTGCCACCCTCGGGTGGGCTTAGGAAACATGGTTTTGCCACTATCTAGTGGGCTTAAAACTCACAATCAATGCATCGTTCCAATCCAAATAACCTAACCTTCACCCACAGGCATTCAGGCAGTTATATCACATAAGCAAATAGCCTCATGGTAAGCATGCTATCATGGCAGTCACTCACACACATGCAAGGATGCTAAAGCGTAAAAACTTACCAAGTACTCCAAGCCAAAATAGAAACTACGTTAGAAATCCATGCATGATCCTAACTATACAGAAATGCCTAATACAACACATGCAGGAATGCAACTAAGATAGGCTCGGCTTATTCTAAACATGGCATATGGAATGCTACAGCTAACAGGTATTCAACTTGGAATTGAAATACAATGCAGTGAGTTATGATGCGCTGAGCCCAGTGCATGCAAAACAGATGAATGAATGCAAACATGCTATCATACTGTATGCTAATTGAAACATGCCCTATTCTAACCATCATAAGCTGGTAAATAAAAGGGAGAAAGACGTGGGGTTGGAAGACATACATCACACGCATGCACACTTATTACAACATTGCCCTCACTCGGAGGGTCCAAATAAATAATATACAGTCCCAAATAAATATATAGTCCCAATAAGTACAAAATCCTAATTAATTAAGAAATTAATCTTGGCATGCAAATCCATGGACCACCTCGGCTCTGTTCCAAATGATGAATGATGCATGCTCGGGTTACTTGGCGCATAAATCCATTGCGATGCCCCAATTAGCCTCTGTTTACAATTAAGCCCGGAGTATTGCGCGAAGCCCCCAAAAGATTGTCGATTTCTAATTTGCTGCAACAGAGAGCAGAAAAGGGGCATGACAATGTATTTTCACATATGTATGCTTGACTACTCTTCAGGGAGCGTAGTCCTCGATCCTCATGCCACCAATCACGCATATCGATGCATGATGGCCGAGGTGTCGAATTGCACGACTTAATATGAAATGAATGCACACATAAACACAACAAGACTGAGACTCCATCATGGATAATCCGGAGTGTCGGTGACCGGGAATTGAGACACGTTCCGTCACTCAAAGTACGAAACGTCCCTTGTTTTTCGTGCTCGGGCTAACTCCTATCTCAAACACAATGCAATATGCATGACATGCATGAATGCAACTAATATACAACCTAGCATACACAATGCTATGAAATGGCATACACAATGCTAGATGTAACACGACATACACAATGTTCTAACATGCAACCTAGCATACGCAATGCTATAAAATGAAATGGCATACGCAATGCATGATGGACTTACACCAACATGAGTGGACCTCAGCCACACTCACATTAGCGGTCATAAGATGAAAATGAGACACTCGAGATACGTGCACACATGCACGCAAATCGAGGACCGATCCTAAGGCACAAATGCCGCTCTAACAAGGCATGGCAAGGCATGAAATATGGCATTCAGACATGCAAGTTCTAACACTAAAATGTGATGCAAAATGACCCCGAAACATGGAAACATGGCATCCGATGCATGGAATGGTCCCGAAACACAAAACTAGGCACATGCATTGGCCTATAGCTATACAAAGAATGCATTATTTGATCATGAAGCATAAAGACAGAACCAAGGCAGTCTCAAAACATGAAAATTTCTAGTTCAAAGAATGGCCAAAAGATACTAGCAAGATGGACTAAAATAGCATGCAACTTTGACTAGCAAACATGATTTACATGGCATGTATATGAAGCAAGTGAGAACTCATCAAACCAGAAAAAATCAGTGAATAAAACATGCCAAAACATGCCCAAATAACCTCTAAAATGCAACCAACACATGCACAAATGATGGGTTCTTTTAGAGGGCATACAAAGGGGTTATTAAGCACATGCATCAAGGACACTTAGCATGGCACAAAAAACTCTGAAAATCAAATATGATAGTCCTAAAACTCACCAAATTGGCTCTGAAATCAGTCAACAAGGTATGCAAGATAGGGCCTCTTTGGAAGGCCAAAAAGACCATCAAACAAAACAAGGTGAGAGGGGGTCACCCCCCTCTGATTTTGAGGCTCAAAAATGCATCAAAGCCACTGAAAATCCACTGGATTTAAGTGGCTAAGAGGCCAAAACAAGGCCAATGCAAATGCTCACATGTATGGCCCTAATCATGAAGAGATGAAGCATGCATACGGTGAAGATGACCCCAAACAGAGAATGGACCTTAATCAAACATGAAGATGATGTTTCAGTTTAGGTTGAGGTCCAAAAAGGCTCACAAATAGGGCTAATATATCATGCAAAAACAGCCCTAAAAGAGAGGATGAACAAATAGGGCAGCAAATGACCTCAAACCGAGAAGAGCCCTTCAACAAAGTTGAAGAGGGGCTCAAAACAAGACACTTTACAGTTTATGGAAAGTCTCAAAAATAGGGCAAGAAAGAGGGAAAAGAGGACTTACCCTTGTAGCATAACTTTCCAGCAGCTTCTGGTCCAAGAAGAGGAGTTCCTAGCCTCTGAAAATCAGCCTCAACGTGTTGGAATGGAGGATGGAGGTGTGGTGCTATGGGGTGTAGGCTAAAAATGGCCAAGAAACTAGGGTTTTGGAGCTTGGATGAGAGAGATATGGAAGTTGTATGTATAATGCTCTAACCAAATTTTCTAACCCTTAGCAATGGAGGGGAGAGGCTGGTTATATAGAGGGAGAGGGGTGGAGAAATGGGGGGAAAAAAAATTTAAATTTCCCCCCCAAAAGGGTAGATCCTCGGGCAAGGGTCTGGGTCAAAACAGCTGGCACAGCTGTTAGGAACCAGGAGAGAGAAATTTGGCTGGCCAGGTTCAGGAGGTTTAGGTGGCCGGCCGGCCACCTCCCCTGGCCGGCCGACCAGGTGCAAAAGTTTCAAGCAAAGTTAGTGGTCAGCCACCCCAAAAAGGTGGCCTCCCATGTGTGTACAACACAGCTATGTGGAGAAAAACCAGGAAATGTAACCCAGGAGAGAGAAAAAACCAACCTTTTAGAGGGGTTCAAAAAGGTCAGGAAGAGTTGATGGCTGGCCTATCCATATTGGTGGCCTCCCAGGTGTGTACAACACAATGGTGTGGAGGAAAGTCATAAAAAGTGGCCCGAGAATGGGAAAAGTCAGCTTTCTAGTGAGAAAAACGGGCGATGAAGAGTGATGAAGGAATAAAGCTGGTCTTCAGAACAATTGCTGGCCTCCCACCCTTCTACAACCTTCCTGACAATGAAAATAAGGTCTCCACCAAAAATGAACCAAGACGGACGCAAAACGGAGGTTCGGGGGCCGAAACACGTAGTTCGGGGCCCCAAAAATAGGCTGTTAGGCACCGGAAGTGGCGTTCGACCACGAAGTTGGTCTCTCGGACCACAGTGTCCCTCAAAAGGGAGGAATAAGGTGTATGCCAAAAATCAGAGCAAACGGAGGTGGTTAAGCGGTCCAGAACCGAGGCACACGGCCGACAACTCTGAAAAACTAGAAACCGGGCTCCAAACGGGAAAAATGGCCTACGACCACGAAACGTAGCCTACGGCCACTGAGAGATGATCTACGAGACCTCTCCCTCCCTTCGGGAAGAGAAAACGGAGAAAACGGGACTTGGTTTGCAAACCGAGGCAAGGTAAAAAAAAAAAAAAAAAAAAAAGAGTCTGGAAGTCTGGAGGCAAGGCTCGCAGTCGAGACTCCGCACCTCAGAACGAGCACAATATGTGACATCACCAAGCGCTCAATCGGTGACGTCTGAGTCTTAAGGTCGGTCAAAAATGGGGTGTCTACAGCTGGAAGCCAAACACTGGCAACAGGGTTGGGATGAAGCTGGGGCCGTCTATAAGGAAGAGGTGCTAGTGCTGCAAGATAAGCTCTTCGTGAAGGGTTGGACGAGTGCCTTGACTGCTGCGCTGGTTCCTGAAGGCTCTTCCTTGTTTCAGGATGTCCCCATTCCTTCGAGATCCTTGGGTTCGAAGACTGTTTCCACCCCTGCTGTCCTTCCAGCCGAAGTTTCTCCAGAAGATGATTCTGCAAGCATGACCCAGGACAGGAATGTTGCTGTTGAAACGGTGGATGTTGAAGGGATTGAAGCCCCAGAGATTGAAGCCACGGGAGATGTGGTTAAGGAGGCTTCTACTTCTCAGGAAGTTGGAGCTTCCTCTACTTTTCCTCCCGCAGATGGCCTAGATAAAATTGCTGATGCTACTCCTGAGTTACCCGCTGTTGATGAAAATTGATGTTGAAAGAATTTGAACTTTTTTGCTTTGATGTACTGTGGCTCGGTCTCCATGACGAGCTTTCTTTCCGCACTTGTTGTGACGCCCCGATTCTACACTATAGGTTGCAGTCAAGGGAGAGTCACTTGTGAGTCCTATGGTCAATAACCAAGTAAGATCCCAGATCGCTGGAGGAGTCAAAATAGCCTCCCTTCTAAGTCCAGCTTTCTTAGGCAGCGCACTACCTTTTTGACAGATCTTACCAGGCATTGACACAAGGTCTCATAAGCATTGATAAGGTTCATACGTAGAATATAAATACATAACAACCACATTTATACTTAATTCAAAAGATTATTACATTACATTTCATTACATTACATCCCGATAGAAAGTTTAAACTCTACATGAGTTCTTACAAAATAACAAAAAGGAAATTTCTATTATTCCTAAGATAGCCAAAAGTCCTCGAAGGTTTCGGGCTCGTCGTCTCCCACTATAAGTTCCGCGTCGTCACCTGGCATGATACGCCGTGAGCTTTGAATGCCCAGTAAACACACACACACCCTACCTCTTTTTCCCAGTCCAATACACAATCACAATTATAACATCAAGTAATAAAGCATGATACTCAAATAAATAAATAAAGGGTCAAGTTAGATGTTAGTATTCTAGAAATCCCCCAAAGAGATTTCATCCTCCCAACCACAAGAATTGGACACCGGGCTATTCGGAACTCCCCCCTTTTGCTGCTTTGTTGCAGAACTAACCTCGGATGCCTACCAACGGTTATATACCGCGTAGCGCCAACCGCAGGGCCTCAAAAGGGACAGCGAAAGGAAAAAAAGTTTTATCTCCTGAATCCAACCTCATCCTCCCAGAAAAAGTTTTATCATCCTGAATGTCCCATCCGGACCCAACCTTATCTCACCAATCAATCCCTCGCAAAGAGTCCGAATATGTCCGTTCCATTCAGGGGTTTACGCGACAACTGCTTGCGCAAGACTTTAACTCTCAAATAGGGAACGCATCCCAAAAATCCATATATCACATATTCTCATCTTTTCATTACTCAAGTGCTCGAAAACCCAATACCCACCCAATTAGGTTTCCCGTTGAATTAAGTGTTTTAAGTTAAGGTTAGTCCAACTAAACAATATAATAATATCCACATAAGCATGCATCCTCAAGATAAGAAAGATAAATAACATAACATGCACATATAACATCTTGCCAAGATATGATCATAAGCCATTAAACATTTTCATGAACACAAGGGCACAAGACATCCATACATAACAAATTTCCAGATATAACATCACGTGAAGATTAATACGAAAGGACTACTTTAGATCATCCACTGAACTCGGTCTTCCTATGGTTCGTAGAGAATTTGATCTAGTTTCTAGAACATTTCTCGGAAATGGGTTTGCTTTTCCAGATTTTAAGTTATTTAGAAAATAGTCCAGCGCTGTCCAGAATCTGTCCAGATCCGTCAACCGTTACGAAAACTTGATTTTCTTGCAAACCGCTCAATGTTTTTTTGATGAAACCAATTTTAGTTGAAAGCTAACTTCTAAAGGAAGGTTTTGACATAAAATAGAGGTTCAAAATATTTTTGTACATTTTTCTGAAATTTTTGAAAGTTGACTGCAAAAATAGGTTTTAAGGTAGAATGCCCAAAACAAGAAAATTTATAAAAAAGGGGTTCCATCATGGGAAAGTTTCATTTCTTTTTTGAAGAAAATATGCTAACTATCACATGTTTAACTCAGAAAATTTATTTGAAAGAGTGCCCTTGAAAACTTGAGAGATTGGTAATAAAAGGAGATGGTTTTGTGCCAAAAAGGAAAAATACAAGAGAGATAGAATCAATACTCAACCCTTAGCATTTTTAACATAAGAACTTATTAATAACAGATCTGAAAACATCATTTAGAACCCTTAGAAGCATGTATTGAAAAAAGGAAAATGTAAGAAAAGGTTGTGTTGTGGCTTACTTGCTAGGCTTGAACAAGATGGCTTCTCCTCTTCCTTCCTCTCCTTCTCAAGACTTCTCTCTTGCTCTCCTTTCTCTCCTCTAGGCCAAATGTGTGTGTGAGTGTGTTGTTTTTTTGTGTTTGCTATGCTAGGGGATGGTGTTATTTATAGGCAAATTTTGGTGTAAAATGACATAAAGGCCCACTAGTTGGAATTTGATGGAAAAGTTAGGATTTACTTGGAGTCTAATGGAATGGGAGTGATTAGGGAGCTTAATCATAGGATTAGACAATATCTAGTTGGTCCCTAGTTGAAATGAAACTAGCATTGGAAACAAAACCCTAGGTTTAGGGGTAGTAGGTGTTAGGTTTTCTAGAAGACTATGATTACAATTCTTGAAAATAGGCTCCTCACATCTTCCTAGGGTGGCTAGCCATTGGGAAGGGTGATGGGGCTATTATTTTATGCAATTTGGGTACTAGGGACACATCTCCCAATGTATATATATATATATATGTCTCAACTTGATTGATAGTACCTATAAATAAGGTACATGTACTAGTTTTGGGGTAATTTTTGAAAATAATAAAAGAAGTGAGGACTTGGAATTAAATTCATGCATTGGAATCTTACTTATGTAGAATTAAATTAAATTAGACTAAGGAACCTAATTTGGCTAGGATATTCCTATTTGAATAAAAAAAAAAATAATGCTAACGACAAGATTCGAAATAAATTCCAGGGACTAAGGGGCTTTAAGAAAATAATTCAAACATAAGGGTTTTTAAAGAAAGTACATTTTTCTGGGGCTTTTCACTTGTCAAGACAATTTTTCTTTTTTCTTTTCTTTTCTTTGCTGCTAGTTGTGAGGCCATCTGTGCCTTTCATTGGATGATGGAATTTTCTTTTTGAACTTGCAATCTGATGCTGTTTGGCTTCTATGTTTGAATGTCTTCTATCTTTTGCCCCTACCGAAAGAATCGTTGGGACCTCGGGGCCAAATAGATGCTCGATGCAGTTCTCAGATCGCTTTTAAATGAATGCTTTGTCTGATTTTGTACTGCTTGCCCACGGCCGAGCATTATTGGGGCCTCGGGGCCGAACTGATGTTCGGTGTGGCATTGTACTGTTTGCCCCCGGCCGAGCACTGTTGGGACCTTGGGGCCGAACTGGTGCTAGATGTGGCTAACGGATATGGGGTATGGCTGTGCTTGAGTTTGTAAGTGGGTCTTACTTAGGTCCAGGTTGGTTTTGCAAGAAAACAATTGTTTGCCCTCACCTGGAGCTAAGTAAGATCGGTACTGAAGATTGTGCCCTTGTGTAGAGCTGCTTGAGTCTGTTTCAACTTAGATAGTATAGGTGCATTTGAATGCGATGAAGGCATGAAAAGGTGTCATGCTCAGGTCTAGCTTGGTTTTTAAAAGAAAACGACTGTTTGCCCCCAGCTGGAGTTGAGTAAGACTAATGCTAGAAACTTGCTCCTGATAGGACCTGGTCATGCTTATTCCAACGCTGTTTGTTTGAGTCGATACTGAATTGTTGACGCGTTGATACTTAAGAGGTTCTGTAAATGCAAAGATGTTTACTTAAGATATGTTAGTGTGGTTTCCACCAAGCACTTCCACTTGGCTAAAATCCAATTTAGTTGCCAAACCTTATTCCAGCAAGCGATTCCACTTAGCATGTTTGAGTGCTAACCAAATTTAAATTCCATCCAGTCGTTCTGAAACTAAGTCCATTTGGGTTAAGACCAAAGTTAATTTCGTTTGGTGGGAACCAAAGCTAATTCCGTTTGATAAACATCAAAGCTATTTCCGTTTGGTAAGAACCAAAGCTAATTCCGTTTGATAAACATCAAAGCTAATTCCGTTTGGTAAGAACCAAAGCTAATTTTGTTTGATAAACATCAAAGCTAATTACAAGAATGTGATAAATTTGAGAAAAATGCCTTTACAATCTGATAAAGAAAGTGGGACCATCTTATTGATAGTATTTCTTGAGACTTGCTACATTCCAGGGCCGAGGTATAGCTCTGCCACTCAGATCCTCGAGGTAGTAGGCTCTATTTCTAACAACGATTGTGACTCTGTAGGGACCTTCCCAGTTTGGCCCAAGTTTGCCCTCGCCAGGCACCTTTTTGTGATCCATAACTTTCCTTAAGACTAGTTCTTCTGGTATAAATTGCCTTGGGAAAACCTTTTGGTTGTAACTCTTGATGAGCTGCTGCTTATACGCTACGAGTTTGATCAGCACTGCCTTTCTTCGGCCCTTTACCATATCCAGTGCTTGTGCAATAGCTTCCTCATTACTGGTGTTCTCAAACAGTTCAAATTGAAGGGTTGGGAGACCGACTTCGAGTGGGATGACGGCCTCCATTCCATAAGTTAGGGAGTAAGGTGTTTCCCCCGTTGAGCGCCATGCTGTGGTTCGGTATGCCCATAGCATGTGGGGTAACTCTTCAACCCATTTCCCTTTGGCATGCTCAAGCCGTTTCTTGACTTTGTTGATGATGGTTTTGTTTAACGCCTCTGCTTGTCCATTGCTTTATGGGTACCCTGGAGAAGAGTTCCTGTACTCAATCCTGAGGTCGGCACAAAACTTTCTAAAGATCTTTCCATCAAACTGTGTTCCATTATCCGCAATTAGTACCCACGGGATGCCGAAACGCACCACCACATTTCTCATAACAAACCGCTTTGTATCTTCTTCTTTGATATTTGCCAATGCCTCGACTTCGACCCACTTAGTAAAATAGTCGGTTGCTACAATGAAATCGCCTGTTCCCAGTGCCTCACGCCAATGGTCCGACAATATCCAGGCCCCATTGGGCAAAGGGCCATGGGCTGGTGAGAGGGGTGAGAGTTTTGGCTGGTTGATGAATGAATGGAGCAAACCTCTAGCATTTATCACACTTCTGTACGTACTGCTGAGCATCTTGTTGCATTCGCGGCCACCAATACCCGTGAGTGAGGGCTCGGTGCGCCAGCGACCTTCCGCCAACGTGGCATCTACAAATCCCATCATGAATTTCGTAGAGAACATTCTCAACCAGATTTGGATGCACACATAGGAGATATGGGCCAAGATAGGAGCGTCTGTAAAGCTTCCCAGATGGTGAGATCCAGAACCGAGCTGACTTGTGTCTGACCTTGTTGGCTTCCTTTTTATCTGCGAGAAGTGTACCAGATTTTAGAAAAGAAAATATTGGATCCATCCAGCTTGGCTCCAAGTCGTTGCAGAGGACTAGAGATGCAATACTTGGTTCTGGTACAAACTCGACCCAAACTTTTCTGGCATCCTTTGTATTTACTGACGAGCCGAGGCATGCTAGGGCATCAGTGTGGTTGTTTTTGTCCCGGCTGATTCATTCCACCCGTATGGCTTAAAATTTTCTGAGTAGGTCCTTGGCCTTGCTTGCATACATAGCCATTCTTTCATCTCGTGTTTCATAGATCCCAGAAAGCTGGTTTACCACTAGCTGTGAATCGCTGAAAACAAGAAGCTGTTCTGCACTAAAGTGTTCGGCGCTACGTAAGCCAGCCAATAATGCTTCGTACTCGGCCTCGTTGTTCGAAGCCTTCCAACTGAGCCTGAGAGCCTGTTCCCAGATAAATCCTTCTCGTGAGATAAGTACCACTCCTGTCCCCGAGCCTCGGTTATTGGACGACCTGTCAACATAGAGCTGCCAGATGTTTCCAATAAAGAGTTTCCAAGCCTCCGAAGCGCAGGGTTTTCCTTGTTCGGTAGTGCATGGCGTCTGCGCCGAACTCGGATCCCCTGGTTCGATACTCTGGGTTGGAGCAAATTCTGCGACAAAATCTGCTTAGACCTGGGCCTTGATCGCCATCCTGGGTTGATACCGAATGTCAAAGTCACCAAGTTCTACCGCCCACTTTGCTGTTCTGCCAGAGAAATCGGCTCGGCTGAATACAGATCTGAGGGGAAATTTAGTGATGACATTAATGGTATGCCCCTGGAAGTAATGCTGCAGCTTTCTTGAGGTGATAAGTAGCGCGTATGCTAACTTTTCCAACGGTAGATACCGTGTCTCGGCATCTAGTAAAGTCTTGCTGACATAATAGACAGGCCTCTGTTCCTTGTCAACTTCTCGAATTAATACTGCGCTTACAGCATGATCTGAGACTGCTAGATAGAGGTACAGCTCCTCTCCTTGTTCTGGAGTGGACAGTAGATGAGGTGTACTGAGGTATCTTTTGAGGCTTTGTAGTGCTTCGGTGCATTTGTTATTCCACTCAAATGCTGCCTTTTTCCTTAGAAGCTGGAAGAAAGGCTTCATTTGATTTGAGGATTTGCTAATAAACCGATTCAGTGCGGCCGTCATTCCGGCCAGCTTCTGCAGCTCCTTAGCCTTTATTGGTACTTCAAGATCTCATATTGCTCTGATCTGATCTGGATTCGCTTCAATTCCTCTGTGAGTGACCATATAACCTAAGAACTTCCCTGTTCCTACCCCGAAAGCGCATTTTGAGGCATTGAGGCGAAGCTGGTGGTTTTTCAAGATGCCAAAAACTTCTCTCAAGCCCGTGAGATGGTTTGCAGCGAGCCTACTTTTTACTACCATATCGTCTATATATGCTTCCATGGTTTTTCCCAGTTGGTCCTTGAACATTCGGGTAATTATTCGCTGGTAGGTTGCGCCAGTGTTCTTGAGGCCGAATGGCATTACTTTGTAGCAGTAAGTTCCCCTTAGAGTGATAAACGCTGTCTTTTCTTGATCCGGACCGAACAGTGGTATCTGATGATAGCCGCTATAAGCGTCCAGAAAGCTCATGCGCTCATGCCCTGCTGTTGAGTCTACTAGTTGATCAGTGCGAGGCAGCGGAAAGCTGTCTTTAGGGCAGGCTTTGTTCAAGCAAGTGAAATCAACACAAACTCTCCATTTTCCGTTCTTCTTCCTGACTACAACCGTGTTGGATAGCCATTGCGGGTACTGAACTTCTCTAATTGCTCTTGAAGCAAGGAGTTTTTTGACTTCTGCAATCACTGCTTCGGTGTGCTCAACTGAGGACCTCCGACTTTTCTGCACAATGGGCCGAGCTGAAGGGTTGATGTTGAGCTTGTGGCAAGCAAATTCTGGGTCCAACCCTAGGGTATCATATGCTGACCATGCGTATACCTCCATATTTTCCCTCAGTAGTTCCAGCAGCTGAAGTTTCTCATCAGCATCTAGCGAGGTATCGATAAGGAAGTACTTTTTCCGGGTCATCCTCTTTTACTAGGACTCTCTCCAAATTCTTTACTATTTTTTCCTCTAGAGCTCCCCCTACATCTTCCAGGACTGGCTGTTTGGCCACTTCTACCGTCTGTACCCGATTGCAGAGCTGCTTTGCCTTTAATGCTGCCATGAAGCAATGTTTGGCCACAACTTGATCCCCTGAAATCTGCTCTAGTCTGTGTTCCATTGGGAAACGGATGAGCTGGTGATAGGTTAAAGGGACTGCCTTCATTTGATGAATCCACGGACGGCCTAGTATGGCGTTGTAAGGGGATGGTGTATTAATGACCAAGAACTCTATCTGAAGGGTTTTTGTTCCTGCCACGACTGGCAACACTACTCTGCCAAGTGGCCATTCTGGCTGTGAATTGAAACCGAGCAACGGGGCTGCCGCTAGGGTGAGGTGCTGTTCGGAGAGACCAAGCTTTCTGAGCAAATCATAATTCAATATGTCTGCTGCACTACCTTGATCTACCAAGACTCGTTTTACATCAAATCGTTTCCCAATTCCCACAGTTATAATCAATGTGTCTGTATGTGGGTGTTATATGCCCTCTAAATCTTTGCTAGTAAATGAAACAGCGCACAAGGGGGATTTAGGTACTGTACGTACCTTTTTCGATGCCGGCTCCACTGACATGACCCGCCGAATTTGCGCAGCCTTAACGATCTCTTCCTTCAGTGCCTCCTCAGACTCCTGAGTCGTTGTCCCGTGTATCACATTTATTATCAGCCGAGGTGGATGTTCAATATTCGGTTCTGGTAGCGGGTTCCCTGGTTCGGTCGCTTCCTTATCCTTATCTATGTAATCCCAAAGGTGCCCAGCTGCTACCAAGTCTTCCAAGTGTTGCTTCAGTGCTTTGCAGTTCTGGGTCATGTGCCCCTTATCTTGATGGTAAGTGCATCTAAGCTTCTGATTGCGCCGAGCCGGATCTCCCAACATTTTCGGCGGGCCAAACAAAAAAGGGCTCTCTCTTGATCTTTTCCAGGATTCGATAAATCGACTCTTTGAACACCGTCACGACGGCTTCGTGGGATTTGGACTTATCCACTTCATTCACTGCAATCCCTCGGTGTTCTCCCCGGTTTGATCTCTTCTTGTGCCGAGCTGTTTGTTCTGCTGACGCTTCCTCAGTGGGGATCTGATCGTCTTCGAGGTGAGCATACTGCTCAATCCTGGCACGCAAATCTTTCAAAGCTGTAGCCAGGCGCTTAGTAAGTGATTGTCTTAGCTTACTTTCCTGGCGTAGACCATGTTTAAAGGACATAACGGCCATCTGCTCGCTGCACACATTTTCCTCCAGGTCATTGTATTCTTCCCAGTACCTCCACGCATAATTGCGCAGCGTTTCCTCCTGCTCCTTTCGGAGGCCGAACAGTGTATCCGGCTCCTTCAGGATCTTAGTGTTGGAGACAAACCTGGCTAGGAACTCTTCGGAGAGCTGCTTCCAACCATGGATTGATCCAGCGGGGAGACGATCGAACCATCGAAGTCCGGTTTCTCCCAGGCTGGATGGGAAGACTTTACACATCAGTGCCTCATCTCGGCTCCAAAGAGACAACATTTGTCTATAGTGGCTAATATCTGTCAGCGGGTCCAACTTCCCGTCGTATGAAGTGAACTTTGGTGGGGTGAATTTCTTTGGAGGTTTTATGGTCTCGATCTCTTGGGAGAATGGCAAAGAGACGAGCCTGTCCAGTGTTCGGTGTTCCCTCTGGTGAATAGTACGGTCCAGATGATCCCGATGTTGTTCATTCTGCCTATTGCCAATCAACCAAGCACGAAGGTCCTGAGGACGGTATTCGGTCTGTTGACTAACGGTCTTCAGCCTCTTGGCCCTTTTCCGGTGTGACCCACAAGTGTGATTGCTTGCCGCCTCACTCTGTACTGGGATAGGTTGGCTTTGTTGTCCAGATTCATTCCTGGGGAACTTCTTCATTGGTTGCTCTCTGGATGAGCTCCTCTGTTGCAAACGAGAGGGCTCCACTTCCGTCTTCTTTTCTGTTGGATCGCCCAGCACCTTCTTAAGTTGGGCTTTCAACTCCTGTATCTCCATTCCCATGGAGTCTATGATGTGGTCTCTATAATCCTTTTCCAGAAGAAAGTGATGAGAGGAGCCTCCAGCGAAGGGTAATCGGTGCTCGACGGATTCAGGGGTTCAATTATTGTTTTCAGTTTGTTCCTCCGGGACTATTGGGAGTGTCAAACCTTTGTCCTTTGTTTTCTCCATCTGCGGAGTATGTGTTGACGACGGAATGTCCTCAATCCCCATCCCCGGAACTGAGTGCAGAGCTTAGAGATGAAGTCTCCACGCTCACCGCACCAATTGTGCGTACCGGATTCTGCACTAGATGAAAGTGGATCGGGGCTCCGCACTCGGTTAGACTATCCAGGGACTGAGGTTCCTGCCACAAGAAGCACCGTTAGAGCTGCTCGATCGGGGTTGGCCAGATAACCCCTCCAGTGTGGGAATTAGCGATTAGAGAAGGAGTGTATAGAGGGTTGAATTTGTATGTAAGTGTGGTTTAGCTTGAAATAGTTCAGTTACCTTCAATGTGAAATTCATGTAGTATATATAGTGTTCCTTACTTGCTTCTCAAGGTGAGTTCCTAGAGCTTGGATGCTGCCAGGTGTCCTTTTAGCATCGCTCAAGGTGGGGGACCACTTGGTAGTTGTCATTGAATGCATATACTCATTGTAATCATGTTGATAACAAACCACATTTCTTTGATTCAACAACTTCCGTGATTCTAGGTGTAGGGGACCAGCTGAGGTGGCAACTTGCACATGCACACATTCACAACTTCCACGTTTCCTTGCGAGGTTTCCTCAGCTCGGTACCAACGTGCCTCAGTTCGGTATCATTATGCCTTGTCTCGGCCTTTCACAGGATCATTCATTGAGATAGGCTGATCCATTCGAATATCTTTGTATGGGCTCGGCCTATTTTTACATTCGGCCAAAGGTTTAGTCTCATGACTCGGCCCGGCTCAAAGACCACCAATTTGGACTAGCCTTTCCACTGTGGGTTGGGCCCAAGTGCTTGAGGACTTGGGTGGACTGTTGATCGTGAAGTTGGGCTCAATTGGCTTGCCCATATACTCATCTAACCCATTTGGACTTCAGTGGATTAGGCCGGCCCAAGGCTTGGACCCGACCCATTTCACGTTTAGCCCCTTCAATGATGATACTAAATGAACTTGGTTGCATGTATGACCAAACGTTTTCATTCATTGTAATGGCTTTGCAATGCTTATACATGAATTATCAATAAGAATAGAAATTCGTAACAAATCTTGACATGTGTACTTATAAATGTAGTGATTTCATAAACTTCAGCTTCATATAACAAATAGTTAAAATACATCCGTACCCTAGATCAACAACAACATTGTCTTACACTCCAATAACGAAGATACGACACAACATACAAATATATATAAAAGATAAAGGTGTTTCATTTCTCATTTCTCATCTGACATGTAGTAGTCAAAGATATATTTTTCATTGTTTAAGACATTATTTTGCTCAATCACTGTCAATTCTTTGTTGCTTGCTTCTGCCATTTCGGTGGCTAGTTGAAGCATGAAATGTCGACATCTCCGCATCAACATTCTGTTGTTCTCCTTCTTAATTCTGCTAACTGCTTTTTCATAGTCACCCACATTTTGTCTAGCCATGGTCAATGAACGATGATGAGGTACCGGTGCTCGAAAGTTACATAGATCATTAAACAATCGTTCTTGCTCCGTTACCCTGAACGCCCATTCTGCTTAGATACCAGCATAATAATCCTTCGGACTCGAGTACTTTTCGCTCTTATAGTCATAAGTAAATGGAGGTAGTAGCCACACTTTTGGATTTCTTTGATGGCGTGAACTTCCTGCACCTCTTGAAGACATTGTTCATAAAAAATAATAATAATAATAAATAAATAAATAGAATAATAATTGTAGATATATTACTATTGTTATGACTTGAACAAACATCATACTTGATGTAGCGCTATTTATAGACATGCAAAAGAGATGACATGGTTACGATAATTGAGATGTGGGGGCACCGTGGAAGAAGTGATACCCATGATATTATTTTATCTTATTCATTTCATGCATCCCTAAGTAATATGTTGTCCATGACTGTGTAGTTTATATACTCATGATGCAGTCACTTTGGTAGACTTAATAAAGAATCGAATTCATTATAGATGCCTTTCTGACACCCCTCATCCCACTATGAGAAGCTCAAGTAACATGACTTGTTTTGGTGTCACAGTGAGTAGTCGCATTAGATATGCACTTGCAGACCAAAATTACAATTTCATAAAGTTAGAAACGAAAGTACAAAATGAACGGACGTGGTTGTCAAATAAAATAATAATTGTTGGTCGTCTTTTTCAAAATGCAATCCCTTCATATTCGAGCAGTGAGTTGTCAAATTAATCAATAATGCAGTGACTCTGTGAAATAAATTCATCCCGCTATGAAAGCGTCAAGTTCGCCACAGTAAACTTTTTTATGATGCTTGCTTTTTTAATACACTAAGTAGTCACTTTGAACTGACAATTTCAGTACAAATTGGTGTTTTCAAAAAATTATAAATTAAATCATAAAATGAAACAGAAACTTTAATTTTCTTTGTTTTAAAGCAATACTGTTCATAAACAACTATGAAATAGAGTGCAGGTAAATACACAACTTTACAACTCACTTCGACCTATAAAACTATCGTTGATTTTTTCACCAAAACAATGTTCAAAACAAAACAAAACAAAATAGTTGCCTTTATGACGCCTGTCATCCCACTACAAGACAAAATAATAAAATGGCCACCCGATATCTAAAGAAGATTGGCACTGCAGCCCATATTTGATCTTATTTTCACTTTACGAAACTTCACAGTCATCCCCTTTTCTCCTCTTTGCATTTTCTTCTTCATTTTTTATTGGGTAAAAATTACACTTGCCTCCCTTAAGGTTTTTGACAAATATAGAAATCTCTCCTGTAATTTTAATAATTACAAAAAATCTCCCCTATTTTAACTGACCATATCGAGATTCTCTCATTTTTTGACTGTTGTTCACCCAACTAACCGAAGCTGCTGATGTCATCAAAAATAAATACTGAAATGCCCATAATATCCTCAAGTGTCTTAAAATGCCCACGAGCTAAGTTACATGAGATAAAACCCAATTTATTTTCTCTCTCACATAACACTGTGAAACACACCCACAGCCAAAAAAATAAATAAATAAAACACAATGTATTCTGTCTTCGTCAGCACCACCACCACAGCCACTGAACACCTCCAATGACTTTTCCTATGAACTTTTGCAGAGCCAGTGAGTTTTTCAATGCTGATGAACTTTTTGATGATCGATGGTGGAATAAAATTGAAAAAAAAAAAATCTTCAAAACAATAATTTATTCTTCTCACTAAATAATTTCATTTAACATGTCCTAATTTCTAAAAAAACATACTAAAACTTGGACTAAATAACATAGGCCCTCACAGGTGTATACTTTTCACCAATTATCCTTTTTTTGTATATTAATTAAAACTAAATGGATGTTATTTTATATTTTTGTATATTAAAAATGGCTTCTATTTTTAGTTATAATTTTTTTTTATGGACTTCTATTCTAACCCCTAAAGACGGAATACTGGCTTCATTCCTAATTACAGAGAAGCTCAATTCTCTTTCACAAATAAATAATTTCTTTTTCATGATTGAACTTCCATTAATTAAGAACTTGTTCATAGTACCAGATGAACCTGCTCTACAAGCTCGTAACCCAGTTGACATGTGGATAGAAGAGCTAATTGGGGGTCAAGGCCTACGGTGTCCAAACCAAGTGGTTGGTCCAATTGGAGAGCTCATACAGTCCAGTAAGATGTAGAACATGTACCTCAGGCAAAAACTTTTGTTGCTTGGAGTTCTTCCAATACTGAGGGGAGTATAGTTGAAATACAATCTCAAACCGGGCATGAGAATGAGTCACCTACTAATATCTGAAGTTCTAATAAAAATAGTGAGTCTAATGGTGGCAACAAGTGGGCTGTTGACAAAAATCAAAATTTGGGGAACGACACAACGTCGAAGGCAAATGGTTGAGGGTCCAGTAGAGGGGGTTGGGCTTCTTCGAGTGAAGAGGGCCAAAGTAAAGTTGAATTACAATCGCAGAAAGGATGGCAAAAAGATTCACCAGGCGATTCCTCGAAGAAGTCGAGTAAGAATGATGACCACAGTGATGATGGAAAGGAAGGAAGGAATGGAGGGTTGGCAAGAAATAGAATTTGGGAGCTGGAGAAACAATCTCATTTGCAAGTGGTTGGACCAGTTGGGGGGTTAATGCAATTCAGACAGATGAGGTCCCTTTTTCAAGGGCACTGAAAACAGAACATGTAGCTCAGTCAAGAGCTTCCCTTAAATGGGGCTCTTCAAATAGTGATGGTCTGGGTAAAGAATTTCAATCCCTCAACTGACCCACCATTCAATTCCAGGAAGTGCAATGAAGATGATGATTACAGTAACGAAGGGGGGGTTTAGGGGACTAATAAAGTTCAGACAGACGAAGTAGGCACAATAAAGCAATAAGAGTTGCCATTCAATTCTTGGAACTCAAGCACAGATGGGGGGGGTTCACAATAACACAACATTTGGGGACTGACAACACAATCTCAAATGCAACTGGTTGGTCTGCTGACACCGCAGTTCTATGAAGGAATGGGTGTTTCACAAAAACTAAAATTTGGGGCTTGAAAAAAAAGATAATCACTTTCTCTAACCAATTATTTCTCCTACCCCATAACCCTAGCCATCATACATTACACTTGTCCAAGTCATTCAATATTATTGTATTGTTTTTGTATAGTCCTCTATTAACACAAAATATATTATTTAATAACTACGTATTCACTTTTTACGAGTAATTTAGTCATATTGTTTGACTCATTGTGCCATCATGATTTGAATATTTGAAGTATTTTGGAAAGCCTCAGAATAAGTAAGAATCAAAAATTGTAAAATTCTATTTTAAAATAAATAAATATAGCACATTCACATCTTCTATACAAGTTTGATTTACAAAAATTATAACAAAAACTATTAAAAAAAAAATACTATACACTCCGTATCACACCCTATAATATCCTAACTTGCCTCCAGTCCCACAACCCCGACCGTGGACCTCCCTCATCGGTCTCTTGCTATAGACTCTCTGAATATGTTGCTCCCCCAATCGCAAATGCGGATCTTGTGGCACTCCCTCTCTGCATGTGGCCCTCCAGCGACAGCCTGTGGAGCCTATGACTGTAACCCTCCTTTTCTTGCCTGTGTTGCTTCTGATCCTCCCTCTGGCACAACATCGGATACTGCTGTGAGCTATGAAACTCCCTCATCTGGTGCAACTGTATCACGATCTGCAGTTGGACCTCGACCTCTGCCTTTGCCCATACCTCGACCTCAACCACGACATCTGCCATGACCATAACCTCGCCCTCTCCCTCTCGCTCTGGGGGAGGCCTCAATATAAACCTTATCCTGAACTTGGGAGATGTCAGTGAGAACTGCATCATATTTAGTTGTGGTCGCGGTCAAACTAATCCCCACAAAAATAGGTGTATGTAATGTGGAAATATATGATGTAGCTATATCAACTCCAACACTACACACACCTGAACTGTGTGGTGGTGGTAAGTGGGTGGGTGGGTGGGTGGATGGGATAACAACCTTATGCATGTATCGGGGAGGTGTTCAATCAGGGCCTACTACATAAGGTCTGCGAGTATGCTACATAAGATGTACATGGAGGGAATTAGGAGATATGTATGGGGTAGCATGCAGTGGGGTCACTGATGTCGAAGGACCTAATGTGGCCGGCGCTGAAGTGGAAGGCACTAACGTGGATGGCACTAATGTGTCTGGAGCAGCTGCTGCACTTTATACACCGTAGTGGCCAAAATGTAGACGATCCCCCCGATGTGCATGTTGGATCGCCTCATATAATACGTCTCGGATCTCTCCAACGACCTGCAAGGCATGCTGTCCATCATGTCTCAATAGGGCATCCTCCGCAAAGTGATAAGACCTCCCAGCTCGAACCACCTGAACAAAAATTCGGACGTATTAGGCTACAATTGACTAAAAGTAAATCAATTATAATCTTAATAATTATTTGACACATACTAAGATACTCACCAATGCCTCAAGAGAAGGCCCAACTCCTTGATAACTAGACTCTGACAGGTGGCTCGGATTACCAACTGGTAGGCGTGTATATCGTCGATACCATATGTAAGGATCGGACGACAGGAGTACCACATCGCTTTGGTCAGCCTATACATCGTGTCCTGATGGGCATCCCAATGTTGTATATACTGCATGTAAAACTAACTCCAATCAGTGCCAGCTCGGCCACACCTGTTAGTCGAATGCAACCGCAAGTCGGTATCGAACTGGTCCGGCACGGACTGGACCCGACCAAACTGCTTGAGGACACGATTAGGGAGATGCCACTCAACCATGACAAAACAAATAAGTGGCACTCTCGCCATCCATATCTCCCGACCTAGTCAGCAGTAGTCTAACAACGTACTGAGGACCCCAACATACAGCTGCCATATAAACTACAACAACGCAAAGTATATTAAAATTCGCTCGTGAACTCAAAACATATACAATGAACAAGACATTCAATGCAATAAATTTCAAACATCGCCCTCAATCATCTGGTCGAACTAGGTCAATTTGATGGGTGTTTGATGGGTCAATAAATTTCACTCATTATTCTTACGCTTGTTTTGGGTTTACTGAAATGGATCAATTTGATCTTACTTCTTTTTGTGTGTTTAGATGTTTGTGAGTGTGGTTTTTTTTTTTTTTTTTGGCTTACTCTTCAAATCAAATGCATTGGTTTTATTACAATAACAATGGATTGACTAGTTTGTGTGATTAATACTATGTTATTGCAATATAAGTGTGATGTGTGTCTAAATTATATATATATATATATATGTAAAAGTGTGTTTCAGGTTTAATGAAAGTGAAATTATATATACAGGTTGTTACCTTTTATTAATTTGATTTTTGTTTTCTACATAATGTTTGGTTTATGGAATTTTTAGATTTCATTTCACTAATTCGCCAATCTTCTTGGTGACTAACAAGTTTGTTTGTACAATTTTCAGAATTTGTGTATCAATTTCTTAAAAAATTAATTTAGATTACATGTGATAACATATCAAATGTTAATGTCATTTGATTTGTTCATCCATTTTGTGCATGTTTTAATAAATAATAATGATTACTTAAAAATAATTTTTTAAGTAAAGCTAAATAATTAATGAATTAATACAAGAGTTGATGTCCTGTAGCACTCCAAAAAGAATAATTTAAACACAAGTAAACCTATGAAATTTACGGTTCAACCACTTAAACAACACATACAATAAAATTAATAAGCCTAATTATTTCCAAACTTTCAAAGTTAACAAAAGGAAAAATCAAATGCACTTACGGGCTAAGACAATGTATGTCCGTAATTAAGTGATTTGATCTCTTAATTTATGTTCATTTGTGAGTTAAGAGAAACTCTGGTATTTGCTGTGACAATATCCCAAAAAATGGCACTTGAATCTCTCTAGGCCTTTGTTATAATCAAGCAAAATATTGGAAGAAATGATCATATCACATAGCAATATCATTATTCAAAATACATTATAAGCGATGCAAACATTTGAGAAAAAAGTATAATATGTAAATAATTTAGAAAAGTTCTATAATACATCTCAAAAAAATGAGGTGCCACTGGATTGAATTCACATTCCTTTTGGAAAAAAATTGATTCACTTTATCCCACGCACATAGAAAATTTGAACCACCATGAAATTCAAATATTTTTTTGCTATCGCACTAATGCAATTTCCCCTATTTATTTTGATTAATTATATTTTAAGGAAAAAATATTACGTGTTTTCGGAATAATGTTCTATTTTACTTATTAATTGACACATTTTATGTTGTTTCTTAAAATATTAATACAAAAGTGATGTGTCATATTATTTAGATGAGTATTGCTATTTAGATTAAAAAAATTAGACCCACTTTTTAAACTCAATAATGTGGTATTCTATTAAAATATCTAAGTCAATTCTCTTTCTCATTTATTCTCTAATCAATAATCAATCATCTTATTGACACATTACTCGATCTAGAAAATAGGTCTATAAAGTAGGTTTGTATATAATTTTTCTATGATTAATAGCTATCAATTTGCATTACTTAAAGTTAAGTAAAACAGCCAACGGGGATTGGTTAAGTTGGTAAGGATCGGACTCTTCGTCTTTAAGACTTAGGTTCGATTCCCACTACTACCAGTAGTCCTCCTTGGTGACTTGCCCTAACCCTGGACTGAGATAGCCTTCCCTCACCTAAACTTTTTAATACCCAAAAAAAAAAAAAAAAAGTTGAGTAAAACAGTTATATCATGTCACTTTGTTGAGTGAAACAGTTACATCATTAATTGTGTCTTCGGTATGATTAGAATTTTCATTAAAATTTCCGTATCATCATGCAACACTTTCTCTCATCTTTTTTTTTTAAAAAAATTATCAACCAATCATATTATTTAAACATAATGAGTCTAGAAATTGTACTTGTATATCATTTTTCATTTATTTCACTAATATCAAATTAACATTCCGCAAAAAACTTGGAATTAACCATTTTGATGAAAAACAAAGGTACAAGCGACAGAAAGTAGCCGAAGCAATTCTGTACGAGAAAGAGAAAGAAGCCCAGGCCCAAAAAGCCATGGCTGAGGCTGCTTTCTATGCCCGCCAATAACTCGCCGATGGAGAATTATATGCTAAACAAAAAGAAGCTACAGGGCTTGTAGCGCTCGCACAAGCCCAAGGGGTTTATATATGCACGCTTTTGGACGCGTTGGGAGGGAATTACAATGCTCTTAGAGATTACTTGATGATCAATGGTGGGATGTTTCAGGAGATTGCCAAGATTAATGGCGAGACGGTTCATGGGCTACAGCCTAAAATTAGTATTTGGACTAAAGGTGGTGGCGGTGAGGGTGGTGATGGTGGTGCTATGAAGGAGGTTATTGGTGTTTATAGGATGTTGCCACCATTGTTTAAGACTATTCATGAGCAAACTGGAATGTTGCCACCAGCATGGATGGGTGCCTTGCCTGACTCCAATAATGTGAACAAATGAGTCATGCATAAGATGGAGATTCTTTGTAGTTGGTAAATTGGGCCTCCATGGGCTGTCATATGATCTGAATCGTTCAACTTTTAATAACTTTTGAGTAGACAATTTATGTAAAAAAAATTAGATTGATCGAATAATCATAATCACGTGATGATATCACATTTGTCCTCAAAATAATGGACAGCCTGTTTTCAAAATTATACTTGCCATGTATTTTTTTGAAAATAAATATGAACCAATCATGTGATTATAATTATTTGATTAACCTGATTTGGCATGGATAATCTGTTAGAGAGCCTTAGAAGATAAACGATTTAGATAATAAGGTGATCCTGTGGTGAGCTCATAGAGGCCCAACTCTAGTTGTGATTTCCAACTGGAAAGAATCTCCATACTAATGGACTTGGCATTGTGATGTGGATTCGGAGGTTAAAAGATTAAAAATATTTATTTTATGATAAATATCATTTTTTTACATATAAAAATCAAATTTTATATAAAAATTTCATACAATTTGATTTGACATATTTTGGTCGTATTAATGAAAGACACCACATTTTGGGCTTAGGATGTCAACTTTTTTTTTTTTTAAACGTGCGATGTCAAATTTGAATAAAATTTTTTTTATTTGCTTTACATTTTCTTGAAGAAGTTGAAATATGTAATTGTATGGACACCAATCTATGTGTTCTTATGTTTGTGTTATGTTTCTTTTGATCAAAAGACGTATATGTACATTTGTTCGTTTCAAATAAATACAGCGTATGATAAAAATATTAATAAATTTGATATTATTCACTTTCTTTGTAGTGATGCACCTTTTAAAAAGATGTAGATTATAAAAAAATTATGATTTCTTATGATAAAAATTATGATTATCTGTAATGTATGTTATGATATTTTGTGATAAAATTATGAATAATGAATTTATGATGTGCACTCTAAAGTTAGGAATGATAATGTTATGATACTTTGTGATTTTTGTTATGATACTTTGTAATTTTTATTATGACATTTTATAGTGAAAAAAAAGTAAAAAGTATATAAGGTGTAATTTCTTGAAAGTTTGTTTGAAGTTTGATAGAGAACTTGTAAAGAGAGAGAGAAATTGTTTGACTTGACAAAATATAAACATACACAAAAATATACATATTCCACTCCCAATACTTGTACGTATCTTTAGGAGGAGATGATAGCATTGAAGCCTATTGAGAGTTGCGCAAGCTAACACAAGTAAACAAATTGTGTTCTTTAATGCAATTCTAAATTTCATGATTGATATTAGAGATGCTCAAAGTCGCACCAACAACTCATGAATCAAGTTTTTTAAATTTGACGAGTGTACTCAAGTTAATGTGTTAAAAAATGGCAAATAATTTGTTCAGTCAAAAAGGGGGAAGAACTCCCTTCATTTAAAACAGGCTATCAACCAAAAATCACTCAATGAGGAAATATTCAGTTTCCTAATAAATGGAAACCAAAAAAAAAAAAAGTCTAGTATTTAAAAGTATTCTCCAACTATGAAGTTATTAGACGAAAATCTCATTCTAAAATTTGAAGGAAGAAAATGTTTCAGTTGTATCATTTAGTGTAAGAATTCCAATAGAAGAGAAATATAATGAACAAAGATTCACATAAAAATATGAAGACTATGAAAGTATAGGACACTGTGGTCTTTAGAATAAGAATTTAAAACTACTAGAGATGTAGAAAGACTTGAATATTTAATCCAAATGATTCAAACTTTGAATCAAGAAGAAAATGTAATAGTTTGTAATTATCGCGCGAAACAGAGATCCATTCGATGGAGTTGCCAGCTAATTTTTTTCTCAAAGTACCACTAGGAAACCAAATATAATCCTAAAACAGAAGAAGAAAAAAAACAAAAACGTAAACTTGACTTCATAGATAAAACACAAGATACAACCAAGGAAACTACAATCGGAGTCCAAGATACAAATTAGGAAGGTGTGAGGCACCTATCTTGCCCAACTGATAAGTTAAAATTGAGTTAAAAATTAATGAGTTAATATTGTTAATTAACTCATTAATTAATGAACTCATTAAATAATATTATTAATTAACTCATTAATTAAATTAACAATAATATTGTTAATTAACTCATCAAATAATATTTTAACTCATTAAATAATATTAACAACATTAACTCATTATTCTTACGCGTGTTTTGGGTTTACTAAAATGGGTCAATTTGATCTTACTTCTTTTTGTGTGTTTAGATGTTTGTGAGTGTGGTTTTTATTTTTTTGGCTTACTCTTCAAATCAAATGCATTGGTTTTATTACAACAACATTGCATTGATTAGTTTGTGTGATTAATACTTTGTTATTGCAATATAAATGTGATGTGTATGTCTAAATTATATATACATAAGTGTGTTTCAGGTTTAGTGAAAGTGAAATTATATATATACAGGTTGTTACATTTTATTTATTTGATTTTTGTTTTCTACATAATGTTTGGTTTATGGAATTTTTAGATTTCATTTCACTAATTCGCCAATCTTCCTGGTGACTAACAAGTTTGTTTGTACAATTTTCAGAATTTGTGTATCGATTTCTGAAAAAATTAATTTAGATTACATGTGATAACATATCAAATGTTAATGTCATTTGATTTGTTTATCCATTTTGTGCATGTCATAATAAATAATAATGATTACTTAAAAAGAATTTTTTAAGTAAACCTAAATAATTAATGAGCTAATACAAGAGTTGATGTCCTGTAACACCCCAAAAAGAATAATTTAAATACAAATAAACCTATGAAATTTATGATTCAACACCTTAAACAGCACAGACAATAAAATTAATAAGCCTAATTATTTCCAAACTTTCAAAGTTAACAAAAGGAAAAATCAAATGCTACTTACGGGCTAAGACAATGTATGTCTGTAATTAAGGGATTTGATCTCCTAATTTTTGTTCATTTATGAGTGATGGGTCGTTGAACACACCAAAATTAAACACTAAACTACACCAAATTCTTTTAGAATAATGGCAAGTTCAGGTATCAATCCACATGGACAATTGTGAAATTAAACTAATTTAATTGATAAATTCCTAAATTAATTTTGATGAAAAGATTGATTGATCATAACCAAATTTAATAACGAATAAATTAAACTAAATAATTAAATTATCAATTATAACTGAAAATAGATTTACTGAATTGGGGAAAAACCGAGGGCGAAGAATCCACCACTAGTCAGGTAAATAGGGTTTTCAAATTGAAAACAATTATGTTATGGTTTGAACGGAATAATGCTTCGTAACTACAAGTTCAAAACATTTAACAAGAAAATCATCACGTTCAATGTACGAGCACGAACCATCTCAAGTAGTACGAATCGTTTACTCTAAACTAAGGTAGTGATACGACTCGTCTCTCGTAGTATAATTCGTCTCATACCTTGAATGTAAAAGAATAGAAAACTCTTGTATGGAAAACATTCAACAATCACATAAAGCCGAATATTTGAAAAAATAATGGAAAATATATATATGAAACTTCTAAAACACCATACAAGTGTTCAAACCTTTACATAATTGAAAATCCAAAAAGAAAACCTATTACATGACTAGAGTTTCATCAAAACCCTAGAAAATAAGACTAGCCACTCATGGAGGAGTGGAAGGAGGTAGATGGAGAAGAAACCACCATGGGAGACATGCTTGAAGCTTCAAGTTCCTCTTCTTTTCAAATCCCAGCCTCCCTTTCTTGACAAAACAACTTCAGAACCCTAATCCAGCCATTTTCTTGCCTATTTATACTTTTGGTGTCTTTCCAAACAGGTTTAAAACATCTGGCATGTTTTTCCAGAAAAAGTCAACGCACGTGCGGGAAAGTCAACACACTCCAAATTCTGTCTTTTTGCCCATTTTATGCTCCGACTATGTATAACCTGATTGACATTCAACACACATAAAGTATGCTGTTTGACAGTCAAGTGAAGTTAACAGATCCTAATTAACGGTCTCAATGATGTACAATTCGGCCTTAATTACATCCCCCAACTTACAACTTGTTAGTTCTCAAGCAAGTAATAAAAATAAAATTAAATTAAACAAAATCTAACTATTTCCTCTTTCGTGGGAAAACGGTTGCATTTAACATATGCAACAAGCCTTTAAACCATGAAGTTACCCCAAGTGGACGAGTAAAGTCTCATGAGGGTTTCCAGAAATGATACCCACAAACATTTTCATATTCATATACGCCCAACAATTAACCACACTACTCCACCTAGCAATCAACTTATGTGCCACTACAGTGTGATATTAAAACATAATGAGTCATTAAAGGCACAGTGGACAAGCATGAAGGAGCCTATTGAGTGAAAACTACAATTTAGTTAATACAAAAGTAAAGTCCACTGCACTTGTGCATGCTAGTAGACAAATCATCAGTACCCTTGGTGTAAAGTGCAATCTCCATATTAGTTAACTATCCGCTATAATAGCCCAGTGTAACTCATAATAACACCCAACATATATAGAAAAACTAACCTGTTGCAACCAAGATTCTCAATGTTTTTTTTTTTTTTTTTAAATGACGGTGCAATGTTTTGACCCATTAAGCTTTCTAATCAACCCATGTAGCAAGTATTAGGCCAATGACTCCCAAACCAGATGGTTTTAGGGCACTAGGTGTAGAGACACCCCTACGGGCTTAATAACTCGAGTTGAAAAGGCTACGAATCCGAACAAGTCATTCTCCTTATTTTTTCCTTAACTGTGCAATGCCTAAGTTCCTTAAGCTTTCTAATTAACCAATGTAGCAAGTATTGGGCCAATGACTCCCAAACCAAATGGTGTTACGGCATTAGGTGTAAAGACACCCCTACGGGCTTAATAACTCGAATTAAAAAGGCTACGAACCCAAACAAGTCAAGTTTTTTTTTAAGAGAATCTTGGCTTCTCATTTATTCTTTTCTGCAACCTAGCTATTATCAATGATGTACACTAGGGATTATAATAAAGAGGTCACCGCTATGAGAGTGTGTTCATGTGAATTAAGGCATACTTATGATAAGTGTACTAATACCACAAGCACAAACGACTCCCCTAGTGCAAACATCACATGTAAGTATCTACCCAATAAATCCTTTTCATACAAGTCTACTATGCTCCCCAATTAACATATACAAATATCGTCACCCTACTAGCAACAATTCACATCAAGTGAAGTAATGCAATCAAGTGAAACATGTATAAGCATGAATGATTGAGGCAAATAGGAATGCACAAAAGAAAATACAACCCTCATCCCCCAACTTGAATATGACATTGTCCTCAATGGAAAAGTAAAGAGAAATGAAGAAGATTACCAGAGATTGTAGGTGCACATCCAGGTAGGCATATAGTAACACACAAACTCGACTTTTTTTTTTTTTTTGGTGAGAAAAGGAAATAACTGAAAAGAAATAAAAATAAAAATAAAAGAGAAAGTAATATACAGTGGGTACTATGGGGAAGCCAGTGGCGGTGGTGGCGAGAAATGCTGGGCAAACAAGGCTTGCATCAAAGAGCGCGTCTCAAAGGTTTCATCCTGAACCCGTTGCTAGATGTCGAGCTGGCGGGCGTGTAGCTGGTCGAAGGTCGCCTGAGAATTGTCTCGATGCGCCTGAAAATCCGTGTGCAACTCCATGAGACTCTGGTGGTGATCACGAAGAGTACTATGGACCTGATCCACAGAGTGCTGAAGCTGTAAGTACTCATTGAGAGTCAGGTAGAGTGGGTCCCTTGGGGAGGCACGGGGGGAACAGGATAAGGTGGGTGGTCGTGTACGGGGTCCTGGGCCTCATCAACTGGGGCAGCAACCTGCTGCGGGATGTGAGATATGCTATGCTTCCATTCCCGTTGGGCGAATTTGTTTTCGTTTAAATGTTTCGATCAATAGTTTCTCTACTCTTATAATAATGTTGCATTTTACTTAGTAATTTGATGAAACATTTTTATTCGAGAAAAATAAAAAATCTGTTTAAATGTTTCAATCAATAGTTTCTCTACTCTTATAATAATGTTGCATTTTACTTAGTAATTTGATTAAACATTTTTATTCAAGAAAAATAAAAAATCTGATTAACATATTGTGTAGCTCATGTATTAATTTGTTTGGTCTTTCTTATTTTACCTTTTATGGTTGTGGTGGTTAACCAACCGTTGGTTCTTGCACATTTTGGTTTGAAAACCTTTACTAGAAATTATCAGTAGAGTAATTACAATCCAGTGGGGATTTTTTTAAAAAAAGCAATAGACATGCAATGGTTTGTCACTCCATTATATCTACCGTAGTTGCAGAGACCTACCGCGGCCTTTCCATCTTGCATGACAACCCAACATGCCATTTTTTTGGTTGTGCCGAACTGTTATAGTTGTGGGTAGTCAGCCATTTGATTGAATCTATGCCTTCTCATCCTACTTGGTTTCATATTGAACCTGTGGAGTATTTATGAGCGGCATTGATGGGTCATTACACACACAAAAAATAAATACTAAACTGTACCAAATTCCTTCGAATAATGGAAAGTCCAAGTATCGATCTATAGGGACAAATGTGAAATTAAACTAATTTAATTGCTAAATCCCTAAATTAATTCTGATCAAAGAGCTGATTGTTTATAAACTAATGCTAATTAAAATACTAACAAATTAAACTAGTGATTAAAAATGAAATTGGATTACTGATTTTGGAAAAACCTGGGGTAATGAATTCACCGCTGGTTACATAAATAAGGTTTCAATTTGAAAATCAATTATGTTACGATTCGAACCAAATAATACTTCGGAATTACAAGTTCGAAGCATTGATCAAGAGAATTATCACGTTCAATGTATAGGTACGAACCATTTCAAGTTGCACGAGTCGTTCGCTCTAAACTAGAGTAGCAAAACAACTCGTTCCTCGTAGTATGGCTTGTCTTATACCTTGAATATGAAAGAATAGAAAATCATTGAATGGAAAGCATTCAACAATCACAAAATGTAGAATACTTGAAGAAATAATGGAAAATATATATAAAAACTTCTTGAATATCATACAACTTGTTCAAACCATTACATAATCAAAACCAAAAAGAAAATCCTATTTACTTAGCTAGGTGTAGCCCAACTTTTTCGTGCCCCCTTTCAGGAGACAAAATAGCCCTATAGTATCGGATTCCCGTGGTTCTGAATTTGATCTCACAAGTACAATATGAAATAGATAACCACCAAAAAGTCCAAATCCGGCAAATCTTTTGGAAAATTGATTTTGAAATAAATTGACAAAAATGGATTGTTTTGCCAGATACAGAGTTCCCACCTAAATATTTTTTTTTAAAATTTAGGAAACCCATGACTCATGCCAAAGGCCCTGTATCTGTCATCACCAAGATGACAGATTTTTACGCACTTGGACGACATCTTACAACACTATGCTTACTATGTCATACACATCTCCAGCTCTCCTAATCCTCACTCAAATCAACAACCTCCGAGTCTGAGTAATCTGAAAGGTTAGGGTCCAACACCAGTGCAGGATCCTCCATTATAGCCTTGATCGCAGATGCCGGGTTCGATCTATGCATCTTCGATTTTGCCTTTGCGTCCTCTATGCGTGAGTGCCTAATGAGTCGATGAGTCATTTGATCAATCTCAGTTTGCAAACACTACCTAACTTGGGACTCGCTGACATGAGGGTATTGCTGTTGCATTTCAACCGATCAGGCTTTAGTAACCTTGACAAAAACACATTGATAGTGGTGTTCACACTGAACTCATTTGGCAAACAGTGAAACTGGAATTCCAAAATACTTTCCCACGCTAGGATCTTGTATTGGGATGCAATTGTAATCCCGTAGAGGTTCAAAACTCCACAGTGGGAACCTTGTTTCAAAGAAACGTCAATCACCGAAGGAATCGATATACCCACCTGCATAATCCAACTCCGGTGACTTTGGTTGGGAGCTGTCACCCATTGCAACTGATTGTCCACGACCGCGTTTACTATGGTGTGCATCCATACGTGTGACGGTTCTTGATTGAGTCCAACTTTGTTTTCGCAGGTTCACGAAGAATATATGGACGCAGAAACAAAACCAAATGCAAAGGAAACAACACTGGTTGCAAACTTGAATAGTAGTTGGTTGTAAATGTTAAATTTTCTTAAACCCCTACTCATTAATACGTTGGTGGTAGGTGGAAACACGTACTAGTGGAAACACCTACCCAAACTGAATAAAAGCAAATGAATTAATTTGAATATTTCATTTAATATGTTGGGTGTAGTTGGAAAGTCATATGTATCTGATAAGAGGAATGTTAGTAAGCTTTATAGATGAATAGACATGTAATTGAGTTCGGGTAGACCAAAAGTTGGGTTGGGGCACAAATACAAATGACGAATGTGAATGTATGATAAACTGTGGGTGTGGAAATCAATGATAGTGGGATAGTACTGATGGAAGATATAATGCATGTGTGTTGTAAATGACAAATAATGGACGATCAGAGGTACTGAACGGATGACTTGGTGTATGAAAGAACGAATGTGTGCAACATGAATTCGGCCGGTTTGAGAAATTAATACAATGTAAGTTACAATGCATGAGGTCTTGTGAAAACATACTAGTCATGTACCATATCTTATAAATACTTACAGCGTAGTGTTGTGTAATTTTATCAATCTGTGCATTTCTTTAAAAAACTAATAAGTAAAATAAACCATACACATATTCCTACAAAATGTGTGATTCGAAGAAGATTGAATCTATTGTTGAAGCTCATGTTGCTCCTGTATTGCAGCAGTTGCAAGATATCTACGAAAGGTTGAATCAAGTGGAGACACGGTTGTCAACTTTGGAGAGGCAAGTCGGTGCTATGAAGCAGAACGTTGATTGGCTCACCGATGAGAAATTGGTGGCGGACGAAGCGAACTCTGATAAGACAATGGACGAGGATAGTGAATCTGTGTTACCCCTATTCCGTAGTATGTTAATTGGTCCTTAATATGAGTATGATTATGTGTCTAATATGATTTTGTGTGCCATTACGTGAGAATATGTGGTTTTGAATTTCTATCTATTCATCGTAGGAATATCTGTTTGATTATCTGCTTTGGAAATTAAATTGAAGGCCTTATCGGACACAGAAACCGAAATTGGTCGCGCCATTGTGATTGGCATAATTTTTAGAGCCTGCAGTGAAGCTTAATTGAAAAATTGATTCGGACCAGATTAAGTTGATTAAATTGGTGAATTAGTGCCCAATTATTTATTATTATTAAAATTGTGACTAGTGGGAACTTATATAGAAAGGCACTATACACTTATTCCTACACTTGAGCTCAAAATCTGATTTTTGTGCCTTGAGAGGGAGAGAAGGCCAGCCATAGAGATAGAAGGGAGAGACTTGTGCAATTTTTGACTCAAGCTTGGGAATTTGAAGATTTAACTCTAGATTTGACCAAATTAGAAGAATTGAGCCTCTAGGTAAGCATTGATCTTGAATTTGTAAGTTTGAATTTATGATCTTGTAAGTTCAAGGTTTGTTTGTGATCAAGAGCATGGTTTGAGTTGGTTTTGTTGAAATTGAGGCTTGATAAGTGCATGCATGTGAAGAACTCCTATGGAATCACAAAATTCTAGCATGTAATTTGTGAATTATGAAAGATTGGAAGTGTAATCCCACATGCAAGCATGTTTTTGTTGAGCTTCATGGAAATGAGCACTAATTGCATCATTAGAAATGAAAATGAAAGTCAAAATGGGCATGCATGTTGTTTATTAAAAATGGAAACCTTGAATGCATGAGTTTGAGTTAATTTGGGGCATGCATGTGATCAATTTGCGAAATTGAGCTACATGTTGATGTGTTTTAGTGTTGGTACCATGTTAGTACAAGTATATGTGAATATGGAGCCATAATATGCAAGGAATGTGGTTGGAATGTCGAATTTGAGCTCAAGAACACATTCTGGGAAACCCAGAATTTTGATGTCCGCTTGAGCGGAGGAAGTGCCGTCCGAGCGGAAAATTCGTGCTCCCAGTATTTTTGCAGACATGGATGTTCGCTCGAGCAGGAAATTCCACGCTCGAGCGGGGAGCCATGTAGAGAGGCCTTCCGCTCGAGTGCCAGAGTGCACGATCGAGCGTGAATTCGACCTAACCAGTACTTTTGTAGGCCTCAAGGGTCCGCTCGAGCTGGGAAGTCCATGCTCGAGTGGGGACCCTATTTTCTGAAATTTTGTTTGTGCATTCTGTGTTTTGTTTTCCGTCCTCTTTCACTTCTAAGTACTCTTAGGCTTACATTGGGCATTGTAATTGAGTTAAAGAGATAAGGATGAAGCCTAAAGAGGAATATGTGAATTTAGAACGGATCAAATTGTTTGTGACCCTTTTGTGTTCATGGAATGTGTAGGGTTGAGCTCCAGGACAAACCAACCAACCGATCATTGTGAGTAATATCGATATTTGAACCTTGTCATTTGTCCAATTGCTTATTTCCTTATAAGCCTTATAAGTTTGCCAGTTTGAGTTATGGACAAATGTTGGATATGAATAAAAGAATGGGCCAGAGGTCGTTTTGACAAGAATGAATGGGCTGAAGGCCGTTTTGACATAAATGAATGGGCCGAAGGCTGTTTTGACATGAATTAATGGGCCGAAAGCCGTTTTGACATGAACGAATGGGCTAGAGGCCGTTTCGACGTGAATGAATAAATGGGCCAAAGGCCAGTTTGTCATCTGAATGGGCCAAAGGCCGTTTTGACACGAAGGAAAGTTTAAATGGGCCGAAGGCCAGTTTGTTCGGGACCACAGTCACTTGACCTAAATTGTGTATATACGTTAAATAGAAATATGAATCGGGCCTAAGGCCGTTTGAAGCATGTTGTTTTACAAATCGTTTGTATAACTTCTATATTTGATATTATTCACTAGGGTATCGCTCACGCTCATTCATGTGTTTGTAGGTGAGCCAAGAGAGGTCCAGACCCAGCCTCAGTGAAGTTTGTGTGGAACAACCGAGTTTTGGAGAGTCAGCCCTTGTGTCTCACGCACGAGACTCGTCTTCGGCTTTTGTCGTACTATCTTATTTTTCTCTTGTTGGCGGAGTCTTTGTAGATATTTGTATATAGTTCTCATGGGTTAACTTAATTTTGGATGATCCTGCATGTACCAAACCTTATCCAGTACATATTTTGTTGTGAGTTATTAATATGCATATGTGTGGTTTTTTATAATGTGCCATGTAAGCACAACACTATGAACAAAGTTTTAAATTGCCTCCGTTTGGCCCCCATTGACTCTGTTATTATTACATTTGGTTTGAGTTGAGGCCGTAGGTAATATCACGATTACTGGCCGGTTATGTCCTTAACCCACGACGGTGGGTTCGGGCTGTGACAGAATCAGACAGTACAGACAACTCTTCAGAGATGCTGCTGATGATGCATCAGATATGTAGATATTTTTTATTTATTTTTTCCCTGTAAGATGTTGCATTTTTCATTTGGCTGGAGTCATATGTGTTGATGGGCTGAGATATAAATTACCTAAAAAGAGTATTGATTTTTCATTCATATGTAGTCTTCAAATACTTATGTAGTACTATAAAACGAGTAACAATTTGGCTGCTACATAAATAATTGAGTTCTGTTAGGGACCCAAATAAATTACCAAACAAATTATCAAATCTCTGACATAGGTGTGGGACCCATACAAATCACATGTGTGTGGGTCCACACCCATGTCAGAGATTTGGTAATTTATTTGGTAATTTACTTGGGATCCATAAAAATTTTATATCAATTCACACAGACAACAATTTCATTGGAATATGAAACACATCAATGGATATAGGGAATTGTATGTTCCGCAAACTTCAGACATAAAACAGCACGAAGAAGGAAGACAATATCATTATGAGTAGGGAGCAAGTGTAAAACAGTAACCAGCTTTTATGAAGAGTTGTCTGACTGTATGGGTGATTTGACATTTCCTGTTACCAAAGCAACAATAAGGAGGAGCTGGTAGTAGTACTTCATGTACCCTAAAATGAAATCCACGAAACGAGGTTTAACAAATTACATCGAAGTTGTATCGCAATTAACGCCGTTAACGGATATCATAAATGAACTAAAATGTCCTTTTGAAAAATAAGGGCTAATTACTTACACCCCATTCAAGTTGAGCTAAATTATAGATTCACCGTTGACGTTTACGTAATTTTGTGTAGCTTATTTTTTGTCTGAAAAAATAAACGACTTTCAGATCAACTTATGTTGTCCGTGAAAGTCTATTTATTATTGCCATTTTCGAAATTTTGTCGCTGAAATCCTTATTTTTTACTTTTCAGGGCGACCTTTTAGCCACTACCAACAGTACAACAAAAATTAGTCTATAAATGTCTGTTGAAACAATATTTCCAGTTTTAACGATCAAAGTAATTGGTTTCAAAACTCTAATATGCTGTATTGTCAGTTGCTGAAAATCTCATAAAATTAACAAATAATTAAATAAGTTGAAAACACAAGAAATGACTTCTAAAAAAATGTGTCTAATGTGTTCGGTTTCATTTCTTAAAATTAATTTTTACTTTTTTGCAATTAAATTATAAATTCATTTGGTTAACAAATAAAAAATACAACAAATTATTAATTTTATATAATTTTGTCTTTTTAGTGCTTTACAAATTATTTGTACAAATTAAATACATATTTTTTAATTATATTAGTTTTTATTTATTTTTAACCAAATTAAAATTGTTTTTTAAACAACAAATCAAACATGGTTCGAAAAAGCTCAAGTTTTTTTTTGTTCATCTAACGTAATTCTTTTGTAAAATTTGTTCACTTATAAAAGGGATTTCAGGAGGGACAATATCATCCATCAATTTATAATTTGGTTATGTCACCTAACCATTTTTAACATGTACTTGTCGGTTCGGGTTATATTGTTATGCGAACATACACCTTCGACAATCCAATGTCATTTATGAGGGAATCAGTAATTTAGCTAAACATCAATGGAGGTGTAGGTAACTTGCCCTAAAATCTAAACTAACTTATGGTTCAACTTTATACATAAATGGACAAAGCATGATGACGTGGCATTCTGCGTTTGGTTTGGGGTACACTATATAAGTAGAGTTTTTATGTTTTTATCTTTTTTGGGGTGACATTATGTCTCTATTTTTTGTCAAAGATTTTTGTAATAAATTAAAAAATGCACTTATTTATATCATCCAAAACAATCCACTGAGCTGAGCAAACCACAAACAGAGATTGTAAGGGTAAACTGCCAATACGTCCTAATATTTGGAGTTCATTATCATCAAGTCCTATTGAAAATAAGTTCTCATACAAGCGTTTAAAAAAAAAAAAAAATTTCCTCACGAATTTTTAAAATTGTCGCTACATGTTGTCAAATAGTGACATTTATTACAATGTACATGTAATAAGTCCCCCATTTTTCAATCCTAATCATATATAGGATGAGAAACCTGCCTTTTTGGGCCCACTTAAGTAAATATTTTCCAATTTCAACCGACCTAACGACTGGGGCTGACGGAAACTATAAAACATAGAACTTGGTTTCTACTTCGTCTTACATTACCTGGTCTCTTCCTCTCTCAAACCTTTATATTTGGTTATATCGGAAATACTTCTATCAAGACTTTCGAACTGTGCTGAAATTTCCCATCTTGAAACCCTAACCCATGGCATCGAAGAAATTGTAGTCCACCCAAGAAGATGAAACCAATGCAAACCAACTTCAATTTCCCAAACGCATCAAAGACCTTACGAACTCATTCAAACTTGACTACATTTTGATGCCAAGCAGCAACACTGTCGCGAAAGCAACACTAGGCCCTACCTTCATACAACACTTCCCCGACGAATTGGCTCCATACTACCCACTTGCTAATGGTGAAACCTTGCTTTTCAACCACCCCAGACTGAACTGGACGAGTTGGGAGAGCAACAAAACTCCACTTCGAGGATGGAGGCAACCAGACTCCACTTGACAGAGATGGGTCAAACGAATTGGAGGTCATGACTCCGATGTGTGGAAACATCTTGGCATCGCTTAGGTAATCCGTTTGTCCACCCTCAAATTCGATATGAATAAATGGTTGATAGCCGCTGCTGCATGCTTCTGGTCCACATCCTGTAATTCCATGCTTTTAACATTTGGAATGATATCCTCAACTGTCCTTGATGTCGCCCACCTCGCTGGACTTCCCATTCTAGGGCTAGAAGTTAGTGCCTTGCTAGAACCCATTAAAGTATCGTTCACCCTTCAAACTGACATGAGTTACATTGACTTTACCAAAAAATACAAAGGCAAACCGAGTAGGGCTGTGACTGACCAAGAAAGGGCTGCTTTTTACCTCATATGGCTATGCCAATTCCTTTTCTGTGTTCCTGGGTTTAAGATTACTAAAGAATACTGTAGACTCGACTTTCTTCGTGCACCCCCCATTCGGAGAGGCGCGAATTGGTCTCCTACAGTTCGGACTCTTGTCACAGTTTTGAATCTAATCTCACAAAGTGCAATGTGAGACTGATAAACATCAAAGAGTCCAATTTGGCAAATCATTTTGGAAAATCAGATTTTAAATCAAATAATGCCAAAACTGGACTGCTTTGCTAGATTATAGAGTCGCCACCTAAATATTTTATTTTTGGAAAATTTAGGAAACCTTGACTCGTGCCAAAGTCCACGTGTCTGTCATCACCAAAGTTACCTTGGCTCGAGAACTTGGGTATGAGAGGGGAAGGTCCTGAAATGAGCACCCTCGCTTGCCCGATCAAAGGATCGGCCTCTACTAAACATGATATGTTGTTTTATAAACCTCATGTATTCTTATCCAGTTATTACTAACTTTACTATGTGACGTACACACAAGTATAGACAAAATCGCGAGAATTGGAATAAAACAACTCATGTTTATTTTCGAAAATGGTTTGAAAGTGCCACTCGCAAGTGGGCTAAAACGCGGATTTGCCACCCTGAAGTGGGCTTAAAACATGATTTTGCCACTTCGCAAGTGGGCTTAAAACTCACATTTATCGAATTGTTCCAATTCAAGCAGCAAAGCCTTCACCCACAAGCATTCATGCAGTTAAACATTTAAGCAAATAGCCTCATGGCAAGCATGCTATCATGGCAACACTCACACTCATGCAAGGATGCTAAAACGAAAAGACTTACAGTGTACTCCAAGCCAAAACAAAAAGCTAGTTAGAAATATGCATGATCCTAACTATACAAAATGCCTAATGCAACACATGTAATAATGCAACTAAATACTCTCGACTACGTAAGATGGCATATGAATGCAACAATTTGATACACGTATTCAAATAAGTATTGAAATACAATGCAGTTTGAATGATGTGCCGAGCCTGGTGCATGCAAGGCAAATGAATGATGCAAACATGTAAGTATAAGGTATGCACGTGCCCTAAACTAACCATTGAAAGCGGATAAATAAAAGGGAGAAAGACGTAGGGTTGGAAGACATGCACACACACACGCACACTTATTACAACATTGTGCCCTCGCAAATGAGGGTCCGAATAAATAACAGCTAAGTTAAACTAAGCTAAGCTAATTATTACAAACCAACTAATTAACTATTATAGCTAATTAATTATAACACAATTGAAATTGAATAACTAGCTAATCTAAGCTAATTAATTACAAACCAAATTAATTAATTAAACACTTAACTAATTAATTACAAAATGACTAAGCTAATGAACTAATTAGCTAAGCAATTCAAATGAATGGCCTCGGGAAGCGAGGGGGATATGCATGCTCGGTTGGCTTCGCCTCGAAAATCCACTACCTTGCCTCTAAATGCCTCTGTTTGCACATCTTTGGACCTCTGAAAATTATGCCAACCTCCAGACTACTTCTGTTTCATATCAAGAACATACTGAGGGCTGATCGGCTAGAAATGGTGGCTATCGACCAACTCTGGAGGCCGGTCGGCTGGCTTGGTGGCCAGTCAGCTAGTACATGTGGCCGGTTGGCCACTGCTTCCCTAAAATTCTTCCTTTTGCTGCAACAGAGAGCAAACTGAGGCATGGCAGTGTATTTGCAAGGGAATGTGTGTACTGCCACCCTCCTTATCATGTCTCAAACTCAAAGGAGTGTGACACTTGGCTCTCAAGCCACCAATCAAGCATCTCAATGCATGATGGCCCAAAAACCAAGTTTGTATAAGCTTAGTGAATGCACGAACAATACACAAAGAGCCTCTACCCCATCATGCATTATCAAGGGTGTTGGCGACCACAAAAGGTGACACGTTTCATCACTTCGAGTATAAAATGTCCCACATTTCTTGTATTCGGATTAATGTTCGATCCAAACACATGCAATGTAACACAAATGCTTATCTTGCACATGTTTTACTTGGTCCATTTCTTGTTTACACATTTTAGCTTACCAATTAGTCCTTTAACCGGTTAAGTCCAATGTTAAAAGTCCTCTAATGGGACAGGGGTCAACCAAAGGATGGTTTAAAACATAAGAGAGATCATGCCTTTGACTAGGAGGAACCCTCAAAAGAGGATTAAAGCCATTTGAGCACAAACTCTAACTCATGCTTAAACACAACCATAAGGCCAACAAACCCTTAAAACAAAAGGAAAAGTGAAGAAATAAGGGAGGTTGCAGAATTTCAATGCTGAATTGGCATGAAACACAAGACTATAACATGCAAACAACTCATGAACAACATGTTGATAGACTTAAGCATTAAAGCTAGTGAAGAACACTACACTAGAGACATGCAATATCAAGCACAAAGGACCAAACCAACTCTGGACAGAGCTTAAACATGCCAGAACAATGGCTAAAATGAGCTGAGATGGTAGCATGAAAAGCAAGAAAAACATGTTCACGTATTGGCTCATAAACAAGGCATAAGGCACAACTCTCAAAAGCAATGAAAGAGCGAAATATGTGAGAGTGTGACAGAGGTATATGCTCTGAAATCACATGCTAAATGATGCCATACCATACAAATAACTCAAGCAAAGCATTCTAGAGGGCCTAAAACACAAAGCTAGTAAAGGCCAATTACACTACAACCATACAAAGCATGAGTCATATGACCAAGGCCACTTAAAACAGAGTTAAAACATGCTAAAACATTAGCAAAAACATGCTGAGATGAAGCTAAGTTAAGCCATAAAATCATGCTACTTTGTAAAGCTAACTAGGCATGGAATAGAGAGACAAGGAGGGAAGGTCACCCCATTCTATTTTGAACGTCAAAACAAACTTTTTGCCACTGAAATTCCTCTGGAATTCAGTGGGTTAAAGGCCAAAAAGGTTGACTTTAAAAGCTTTCAAAAGTAGCACAAATGGCCTCACAAGCCAAAGAGCAAAATATGAGACAACCTCCTTAACTCAACAAGGCTTAAACCACCATTTTAAAACCTCAAAATCATACTTTTTTACGGTTGAAAAACCAGGTCAAAATAGCTTAAAGAGATGACCAAACACTTAATTAAAACAAAGCTTGAAAGGGGTAAGGCCTTACTCTTGAAGCACGGCAGCAAAACAGGTGCAATTCTGAGCTAAAACCAAGCTTTAGACCTCAAATACGACCTCCAAGGACCTTAGCTCCAAGATGAAGGTATTTGGTCAAGGGGTTGTTGGCAAATATGTAGAGAATTCCCACTTTCAAGCCTAAAATAAGGAGAGAGAGAGAGAGTTCTAGAGAGAGAGACAGATTTTTCGCTTCAAAAAATTTTGAACCTCTAAAATGGAGGAGGGACCTCCCCTTATATAGAAAAACAAGCTACAAGCTTGTTTACATCCCTCCATACACGTGTATGATGGATGCACTAAGTGATCAACAGTTGGCACACAAAATATCTAAAAAAGGAGAAAAATGGCCGTCGACTATCATTAATGGCTGATTGGCCATCAATGAGGCCGACTGGCCATCAGTGTAGCCGACCGACCACCACTAATGGCCGATGGGAATAAACCCTGGCCGATGGATTGTGGGGATGGCCGGCAGGCCATCCTCTCCTTCAGAATCAAAGAAACAAGCATCTGGTCCACAACCAAGCACAAAACAGACAAGTTTCAAAGGCAAGGCACTTGACCAAGAACTTCGGGCTTTCAAAATGAACACAAACATGGATAATCATTGAGTATTCAAGCGATGACGTCCAAGTCTTGAGGATGGTCAAAAATGGGGTGTCTACAGTTGCCCCTCTTTGACAGAAGTCGGAAGTCATGAAATGACGGGAGTGAATGTGAAAGCCTAGATACGACCAATTTTTGTCAAGGCCGAAGACTTAGACAAACGAGCAAGGTAACATAACATAGATACGCCCACAGGCTGGAGCAAAATGCAAATGATATACACAATGCAAGAGCATAACTTATGATCATGTAAAAAGGGCTATAATGAAGCATTTAAATGCAAGTAATATGCAAGGAGAATACAACATTTTAAGCACACCAACAAATACAACAATCTCACTCATGAGAAGAGGTAAGCAAATAAAATGCCACGCGTGAGAATCATAAGTTGAATCCATTTCACACAGAAAGGATGTAAGAAAATTATGCAATCTTAACTATGCCTCACGCAGAAAGGGCAAAAAAATAACAACTGTCGGGCGCACCCGAGGCGGCAAACAAGATCCCAACGCGTGGCACACGCGAGGAAAGAAGTGATGCGAATCTAAGGACACATCCTAAGGTTCTGAGTTAAAGAGAGCACATAGTAACAATTGAAACACATCCAACTATTATGCAATCGAAACAACAAGCGGTATAAGCATCAGAATTCATCTAGATGCATTTAACCAAAGCATCCTAACTCGTCACGCGTGAGAGGGAAAAGGGAGCGGTGCAAGCACCGAAGGGTGGTATAAGCATTGGAGCACATTCCAATGTTTCTAACCAAAGAGGCAGTATAAGCATCGGGCGCACAGTCCAAACACTTCTAAATGAAACAAGGTATAAGCGTTGGGCACACAGTCCAAATGCTTCTAATTGGAGCAAGGTATAAGCGTCGGGCACACAGTCCAAATGCTTCTAACCGGAGCAAGTTATAAACGTCGGGCACACAGTCGAAACGCTTCTAACCAAAGCAAGGTATAAGCATCGGGCACACAGTCCAAACGCTTCTAACCGAAGCAAGGTATAAGCATCGGGCACACAGTCCAAACGTTTCTAACCGGAGCAATGTCGGTGTAAAGACCGGGCGTACCCGAATGTTTCTAACCAACGCAGGGAGTGGTGTAAACACCGGGCGTACCCGAGTGTTTCTAACCAAAACAAGGAGTTCAAAGGACAGGAATGATCTTACTTGGAGTTCCTCTGAATGAACTGTACATACAATATCGTCTGGTTGCATCAGCTTTGAATGAATTGTACATACAATATCGTGCCTGCACGAGAAAGAAACTTCGACAAGTACAATATAATAGGAATGCATGTTCAATACAACATCAATAACCATGATACAATGCTTAGGAAGGCATGTTTCATGCACATTATGCGAAAAACAAAATAGAAGCATAACAGGGAGCGTGTTCTAGGCGACATCGAATGCATGTCCAATGCAACAAGTACGAAGAATTTCTATACGAATGTAAGAGCATACACAATGCAATACAACGCGACATGCATATTCTATGCAAACATGATGATGCATGTTTGATGCAACGATAAAGAAATGCACACTCGATACAGGTGTGAAAACTACATACTCTACGCAAGCATGGCAAACACTTGCTTCATGCAACATCAAGCAAAGCAAGACTAATGCATGCATAGCCCATACGGGAGCAACAAATGTATGCTCCATGCAACACTGAGATGCAACTTTAATGCAAGACTAAGAAATGCATATGTAATGCAAGAATGAAAAGGTGCATAACAACGCAAGCCTTGCATATATGACAAAACGCTATAATGTAACACATTCAAAAGCGATTCAACGATCTCGCGAGATACGAAAGGATATGAAAAAGGATATACTTTGTTCATGTTGAGTGCCACACACTGAAAAAACAGTTCAGAGCTTCCACGGAGGCCGCTTGAGCTTAAAAGTGCACTTTCTTGCACTTTCTTAAGAGATGAGGGCATGAAACAACAGAAAAACACCCAAGAAGAGTATTGGAGGCCCATCGGCCACCATGGGAAGCCATCGGCCATCCATCGGCCACAAAACAAAATCATCGGCCAAAAAAATGGCCGGTTGGCCAACAATGATGGCCGGTCAGCCATTGATGACAAATTTGGGTTAAATCTGACATTTTGCCATGGGTCTGTAAATATAGGGTTCCAAACCATATAGTTCCACTTTTCCTTTGCCGAAAAACTTCCCCCTTGTGCTCTAGATCACTTTTCCCCTCCCGATCCGAGCTTCAAATGCATTTTCAGTCATCTCTCAAACATTCGATTCGCAAAACCCTCATAGTTTTTAACATTTTGAACCGATTGAAAAGTACATTCGGTGCCTCCTTTTGATTCCCATCACTTGCGGTTTGTTTCCCCTGAGTCACCCTTGATTTCTATGCCCTCTTCCGGACCTTAGCCTTTTCTTCCATTTTTCACCCCTCGGAGTTGACTTTTTGTTGACTCTTGGCATTCCCGCCCATTTTCTACATTCACGACCATTCTTCTATCCTTTCTTGAGATGGCGGACGACATTCCACACAGCAGAGCTCCCTTGGAGATGGAGATGGATCCCGAGTTCGAGCCCTTGCCACTCAGAATCCGACCATTTGATCCGACGACGTACCACCATGAGGTACACGTGTTGCCTCCAGACAGCATCCGCCAGTTCCGAGGGTTTGCGCGGGGTGCATCGGATGACCTCCTGCTACGCGAGCCGAAGTCACACCTATCCTACGGCGCTTCCGAGGTACACATTTTTTCTTTATTTTCTGCAACGTACATCACATTTCTTGCATAGCTCACACTGCTTTCCACATATTCATCCCAAACACACTTGCACACTGCATCTTCTATACTACCTTGTATCTGTTAGCCCTGAACATACCCTTGCACTATATTTCTTACACTACCTTGTATCTGTTTGTCTTGTTTACAGGGAGACTCACATGCTTTCCATGGATGTGGGACTATCGCCGTGAGGGAGTGGTATATAGAGCTACCCGACGCCGTATACCACATCGTCGACGAGGCCGGCTTCGGCGCATTTTGCATGGGGCTCTCACGTCTCATTACGAGTTGGCCCCTTCTAGGTGCTTTAGTGGAGAGGTGGTGGGATACCACCGATTCCATCCACTTCTCTACAACTGGGGAGATGATGATGACTCCCTTCGACTTCTTTATGCTTACTGGCATTGGAGTAGGGGGTCATTCGATTCCTTACGACACCGACATAGGCGAGTGGGAGGCCGCCCAGATCTACCTGCTAGGGACTCGCCCTTCCATCTCTCGATCTGGGATGGTACGCTATACATGGTTCACCGATTATTTCAGAGGGACGACACCGACGACCCGCGAGGAGGATGAGTACTACGCCCGGGGCTTCCTCATGTTTTTGCTTGGTACTACTCTGTTCGCCGACCAGGCGAACACCGTCGGGCTCTACCTCCTGAGCGCACTGGTGGACTTGCCTCACATCTGATTCTATGACTGGGGTAGCGCAGGCCTGGCCACACTATATGGATATATGAGCTCCTCTTCTTGCCGGAGGGGACATTTACTAGGAGGCTACTGGAGGGCCTGGGAGGTACACCCTACTCTTCTGCTTTACATTTCTGCTCTTCATTTTCTGTATACTGCATATTGCACATTGGACACTGCACCGCTCACATCAGATATTTTTCGCACACACCTGTACTTTCTCTGCACATCAGTATGCTTTTTGCACACTGCTTCTCTTGCATTACACATCAGATACTTATACTCACTGCTACCCTTCCACCTTCTGCAATTATGGGTGTACGCCTATTTTTTGAGGCTTGCCCCAGAGCCTAAGGTAGAGATACCACCCATGGTGCCATATTCACACCGATATGACGAGAGGTGCGAGCGGAGGCCCCGAGAGTCATTCTTATTTTTTCGTCGATTCTTCGACACCGTGACCACCGCAGAGGTAACTCAAATCTTATAGTCATTTCAGCTTTACTTCATACTACATATACAATAGATACAATGGCAGCTAATAGTCTGTACATTCACTGACTGTAGATCACTTGGCAGTCGTGGGCAGTGATGCCTGCCAGGGTCAGAGACCAGTTTGTAGGTGCTCGGGAGGCCTCATGATTCCGGATCTTGCTTAAGGGCCCAGTTTGCCGAGCGTGGTTCCTAGGGGAGTGGTTCTTGCAATAGAGCCTCGGCTTTCCTGAGCCAGTGGTCCCGATGCCACCTCCCGTATATATGAGGATTATAGAGAGGTACACCGAGCAGGAGATGATCGACTTCACGAGAGGTTGGGATGCTGACTTCTTCAAGCTTGACGGCAATTACGCCACCTTCATCCAGGCATACCTTATGCCACAATTGACCGGTGCTCGTGAGGGGGAGAGAGCCAGAGCTCCAGCTATGAGGGGGAGAGCCCAGGGATCCAGGACTACTCAGGCCCAGGCCCATGACAGGAGAGGCTCCCAGAAGCGGCAAAGGGCGGGATGGCCAGAGCTGCCCACTACTATGACCTGCTGGGGACGTTCTGGGGAGACTTATCAGATCCCCATCGAGCCTGCACCAGCCGACCACGAGTTCATCAGAGTTTGAGGCCCGACTCCGGTATATACCATACTTCACATTTTGTACATTCAACTTCATTTCAGTTATACTTTGTAGACTACTAATCATCTCAACCCATTTGCAGGCTTCCATAGAGTACACCGGGTAGGCTCTCGAGCTGGTGGCCTCTCTGATGGGGATGGTTCAGACCAGTTTGAACCTTCTCAGTCTGTACAGGATTCCGGTAAGTTTTCTTAGTTTGCACTTCATGCCAAGAAATTTTCTGCAGATACATTAGCATTTCAACCACAATCTACTTCATACTGATCTAAATTCATTGCATTAAAAACACTGCATTGACACACTACTTCCACACATTGCATTCAATACCATACTCAGCTTTGCATACCAATAACTGATGCATTTAACAAACTGTTCTTTTAAGGTCCCATTTTAGATGGCAGTTCCACCGGGCGCCCCAGCAAGAGCTGCGGCAAGACCTTCGGCGCCTCCTCCGACAGCAGGGGGAGAGAGACGGGGGGATCCGACACACAGTCGAGGCAGGGCTAGGCGCGCTCATAGTTAACCAGAGCCTATCCCAGAGGACGATGAGATTGACGAGGATGAGGAGCCCACGACTCCACAGTCCGAGTCATCTCAGGGTAGAGGCGACGACACTGGCTCGATTTCTGAGGGTAGTGGTGATGCCAAGTAGGGCTCTGAGGAGGGAAGTGGAGATGGCTCTGGATCGAGTTTCGACTCAGATTCAGATAGTGGGGCCGACAGCGATAGCTCCGAGTTCGCTTAGCCGCGGAAGAGGACAAAGAGGGCCTCTTGATCTTGAGACAGCTGGCGCAGATTCAGATGCTCTTCTTTTTTCCTTTTTTTTTTGCTTTATTTTTCTTTTTACTAGTTGTATTAGCACATTGTATAGCCTCAGGCAGTTTTATTTTCTTTAAAACTTGTACTCTTTTGTAAAAAGAAACCATGACTGAAATGGAAAACAACTTTTTGTTTAAAAAGTGTTGCATTTTGCATTCTACGTATTGCATAAAATCGCACAGTATGAAAATGAGATTGATCTTTGTCGAAAACTGTACATCCAAATTACATTGTCTTAATCAGGTAGCAAACCAACTAACAACTGAGCAAAACAAAACAACTCGAAAAACAACACAAATACAACTCAATAAGTAAATTGTAACAACTCGATAAGCAATGTAAATATAACTCGGTAAACAATACAACAACTTGATAAGAAATTTTGACAAAATTCTTAAAGAAAGACAGAAGAAATGCACCAAAAGTGGGAATAAACACAGTTTCTTGGCATTTTCCACACTTGGAAGGACTAGAAGGCAAAATGCAAAGCCATCAGCCACAGAAAGATGCTGCCAGCCATCTAAAATAGTCGTCGGCCACTAGTGTTGGCCGGTCGGCCACCAACACTGGCTGGTCGGCCATAAATACAGAAAACCTCCAGATTGCTGCCACCTGTCTTCCACTCACTTCCTTATCTTCTACAAAAGCTCCAGCTTTGTGGTCTTCTTCATTTCAGCTCCATTTTTGCCCCAAATGGAAACATTCTTTGTCGAAAATCTCTCAAATTGGATCACCATTTTGGATGGCTCGGAAAAGTTAAATTTTTGGGGTTTCAGACTAAACACACTATTCCCGCTGAGCCGCACTCTGTTGTGTTTTCCATTCCTCCATATCGTAGTTTGATGTTGGAATCCGATCACATACGTTTTCAGCTTTGGGGGACAAAAGATATGCCCTACAATTGAAGAATTCCAAGCTTTGATGGAATCTCGGCACGACGAGGAGATCTTGCCCCAGCTCCGTTTCGGCCACATCTAAGCTTTGGGAAGGATGTGCGGGCTCACTTTACAAGATGCCCGATCTTTGATTCACAACGGCGAGCTGGACATCCCCAGCCTGATTCATCATTTTCCTGACGCCGGCAACCGCGGTGACCACTTTTGGTAAAGTTTTCGGCAACATGCCTTTTGCTTATGGATGTTGGCCCATTTATTGCTTGCCCCTGGCTTTGGAGGGTCCAACATTCACTTGATAGAAGTTGCCCAAGGCTTGAAAGAGGACAAGAGCTATATTGGCTTGGCGCTGGCCGAGACTTTGATGGGTTTGGATGCTTCCATCGTCGAGAGACATCCAGGTTTGCAAGAAGTCCACTACTGCTGCAGGTAATATTTCCCACCCTCCTCACATGTGTTTCTCACATCACTCAACCCTTAGGCTCTGTTTTTTCTCTCAAAACCCTTTTCTTACTTTTCTTTTCATGTACACAGCTCTATTCTTTAATCTCTCTTATTTTTCATCCCTCCTCAGGTATGGCTGATGGATAAGTTGAAAGTAGTGGACGCTTGTCCTGTGTATTCAACGCGCTACTATTTCTTTCACCCACGGCTAGTTGATTTCCCAAATAAGGGATGGTGGTGCCATTGGATGTACAGCAGATCTACTGTTGACATTGTTTGGCATTGCCCCTGGTTTGATTTGCCTGAGATAAGCTAAAGCATGTCCTGGTAGCTCGGCATTCAATTGGTTGGCTTGACACACTGTGTCTTCTATTTCCTATTTCGATTCCGACGTCAATTCGGGCATGACCAGACTTGCCCAGAAGAGGGGATAGAGTATCCAGCTTCATTTCCGATCCGAGGCGCACAGCTAACTCGGTATACCACTACATGGAGAACAAGAGAACTTTTGGCCCCCGCTCCCACTTTCAGCTGTGCCCTTTTTGGCAAATGCATAGCTTGGCTTGAGGATGAGGCACAAACCGGGCCTACTTTGGCACGTGAAGCTTCCACAAGCTCTGGGAGGGGGCGCAGGAACACCTGACTTACTATGCCCCAAGTTTATTGCTTTAATCTATACTTTCAAGTTTTCTTTTGAATGTAATAAAAAAGCAACTTCCATTTGTATCAAGAGTCGGAGAACTCTGTATTGAAATCAATGAGATTGAAGGTTATGGGTACTGAAAATTTTCCGTTTGGTCCAAAAATGGTCTAAGTTGTAAAAAGATTAATTTGAACAAAATCAACTTTTATTAAAACTTTTCAAAACCATTTTCGGCATGGATCACAACCTGGACACACCTGGAGTCTATCACTAAGATGCACATCCCCAGATTCAACAACTGGAAAGTTGCCCCTTGTCTGAACAGCACTGCATTGTAGCTCACAACCAAACTCTTGGATGCAGAAAAGACAAAGATGACCAAAACGATCACATGGACAAAGTTGATTTGGGAAGTGTTTATGGCTGGACTTCAGAATGAAGTTACCTACGTATCCCAAAGATGGAAATCAAGCCTTACGTAGTTCGGTTCGGATTCACTCGGGTTTTAACACTCTCCTTTTGCGCTTTAACTTTTGCCAAGGCCGCCCTTTCTGGGTTTTCAACATTGTGAGCTCAATTTTTCTTATTTCAAATTTTTTGTGCTCTAACTTTTGCCTAGGTCGCCCTTTTGGGTTTTCGACCTAGCGAGCCACTCAAGGATAGTATTTCTTCAACTTGTCCATGTTGATCGGTTGGGAGAACTCAAGGCCATCTCAATCCATATGAATGACAGCTCCACCCAACTAGATAGAGTTGATGATGTAGGAGGGACTAGTCCAGTTGGGTCTGAACTTGCCCCTAGGGTCATGGATGGGAGCTCGGTTGTTTTTGAGCACCAAATCCCCTTCTTTTAGATTCTTGGACTTAACTTTCTTGTTGAAAGCCCGGGCAATCCTTCGTTGATAACCTTGGACGTGGTACAATGCTTTCAGCCTTCTTTCGTCGAACAACATAAGTTTCTCAAATCTACTCTGCTGCCAATCTGCTTCCGCTATTTGGCACTCAGCCATCACCCGCAGCTATGGAACCTCAACTTCAGTCAGCAGAACAACCTCCATTCCATAAACTAGAGAATACGGAGTTGCCCCAGTAGAAGTGCGAATCGATGTTCTGTAACCCCAAAGAGCAAACGGCAGCTTATCTGGCTAGTCCCTGTGGGTTTCCACAATCTTCTGTAGAATGTGCTTGATATTCTTGTTGGCGGCCTCAACTGCTCTGTTGGTTTGCGGCCTATATGTGGATGGCTTATGAAAAGCCACGTTGTATTTCTTCAACAAGTCTATCACTCCCTTCTTGAAGTGGGAACCATTATCCGAGATGATCTCATTTGGGACCCCATACCGGCAGATAATGTTATTCTTGATGAACTTGGTTACGTGTGACACTTTCAGCACTGTGTAGGATTGGGCCTCAACCCACTTTGTAAAGTAGTCTATCGCCACCAGGATATACTCATGCCTGTTCGACCTCTTCGGAGTAACTGCCCCAATAACATCAATCCCCCAGACGGAAAACGGCCATGGTGAAGTCATGTTGTACAGCATCAACAGCGGGATGTTCATGCGATTTGCATAGATCTGGCATTTGTGGCATCACCGAAAAAAATCGATACAATCCTCCTCCATGGTTGACCAGTAGTAACCCTGTTTGAGAATTTTCCGAGCTAGCATCACTCCGCTCATGTGCGATCCGCACTCCCCTCCGTGGATGGCCTCCATCAGGCGCCCCAATTCTTCAGCATCAACACACAGTTTATGCATCCCAAGATGGCCCCGTTTGTACAATTTACCCCCGTAGATGATGAACTGAGTAGCCATTCTTCGTATTGCCCTCTTATCTTTGGCATTTGCCCCTGGTGGATAAACCACCTTTTCCAAGAAGTTCCAGATGTCATGATACGAGGGGTTCTGATCTTGTACTTCATCTATGGCGGCAATCAGTTCGTAGGCCGGCACATACCTCTGTCCTATAATGATTGGACCCATCCGGACTCCCAAAGGGATGTCTATCATGGAAGATAGAGTTGATAAAGCATCTGCAAACCTATTGCTCTCTCTCAACAGATGGGTGAAGGTTAACTTCTCAAACCTGGGACTTAGAACGTCTAGGGTTTGGTGGTAGATTTTCATCATTTCTTCCTTAACCTTCCAGTCTCCTTTCGCTTGAGATACAACAAGGTTCGAGTACCTAATGACGTCCAACCGTTTTGCCCCTAGTTCCAGGGCGGCTTCCAAGCTAGCGATACGTGCCTCATACTCTGCTTCGTTGTTTGATACCTTGAACCGGAGTTTGAAAGGTAAGGGTATGTGGGAATTGTCGGGTGCTATCACAACACCCCTATCCCATACCTGTATTGATTAGACGTTCCATCAAAGTACATAGTGCAAATTTCTTCTTTAATTTGTAGAATGGCCTCATCTGGGAATAGATACTCTACTATTTCATCTCCTTGCACTGGGTGATCGGCTAGGAACTTCACTACTGCTCTCCCTTTCAAAGACTTGCGAGTCATGTACTTCAAATCGAATTTGGAGAGAAGAAGCAACCAACGGGCTAGCCTACCCATAAGTGCTGGTTTCTCGAAGAGATATTTGATGGGATCTAATCTCGAAATTGGTATTACAGAGTGAGCTAAGAGGTAGTGCCTCAACTTCTTGGTAGCCCATACCAAGGCCAAACAAGCCTTCTCAAGCGGAGTGTAGCGGGTTTCATATTCCAGCATCTTTTTGCTCAGGTAATAGATAGCCTTCTCCACTTTGTCCTCAGATTCCTGTACAAGCATGCAGCCTATTGTCGTGTCGGTTACTGATAGATACAATATCAACGGTTTCCCCGGCTCTGGCAGTGACAACACGGGTGGGTTCTGTAGATACTACTTGATCTGCTCGAAAGCAACTTGGCATCAGTCATCCCATTGGAATTTCTTTCCTTTCTTCAGGAGACCAAATAGTGGTTCATAAGTCAAGGTTAATTCTGCGATAAACTGTCTTATGAATTGCACTTTACCCAGAAAGCTTCGCACCTCCTTTTCAGTCCTTGGTGGTGGCATTTCTAAGATGGCCTTAATCTTGGAAAGATCGACCTCAATACCCCTTTGTGTAATCAAGAATCCCAACATTTTCCCTGCTGTAACACCAAAAGTACATTTATGAGGATTTAGTCGTAACCGATACTCCCTGATCCGCTGGAAAAAAAAAATTCAAAGCGGTGTAGTGGTCCTTTCTTTCCTTGGACTTGACAATCATGTTATCCACGTACACCTCAACCTCTTTGTAAATCATATCGTGCAAAATCGTGATTGCAGCTCATTGATAAGTAGCCCCAGCATTCTTCAAACCGAACGGCATCACCCTATAGCAGTAGGTCCCCCATGGGGTGGTGAAGGCAGTCTTCTCTCTATCCTCGAGGGCCATCAAGACCTGGTTGTACCTGGAAAACCCATCCATAAAAGAAAGCAGCGCATGCCCAGCGGTGAAGTCCACCAATTCGTCGATATGCAGCAGAGGAAAGTTGTCCTTCGTATTGGCTTTGTTCAGATCCCTGAAATCCACATATACCCGAATTCTGCCATCTTTTTTTGGCACTGGAACAATGTTGGCCAACCAAGTAGAAAACTCAGATACTAACAGGAACCTTGCATCAATCTGCTTCGTGACCTCTTCCTTGATTTTCAGAGCCCAATCCGGGCATATTCTGCGAAGTTTCTGCTTGACGGGTCGGGCCTTAGGGTCAAGTGGGATCCGGTGCTGTACAATCTCAGGATCGATTCCAGGCATGTCTTCGTAGGACCATGCGAAAACATCTTTGAAATCTTTTAATAAAGCGACTAAGCGCTCGTGTTCCTCCGAAGACAACGTGGACCCGATCTGGACCAGACGCGGATCCTTCTCAGTACCAACATTAATTGAGGTGATTTCATCAACCAAAGGTTTTACAAACCTCTCATTCTCTTGATTAGTCAAATGTTTCAAAACTGGAGTAATTTCTTCCTCGTCATTTTCATTAAAGTTTTGAAAGTCCTGATTAATGCAATATACTAAAGGCACAGAAAAGTACTCAGAAACCACAACATCATTCTCATTAAACTCTTTTGGTTCATCTGATTCTTCGGTTACAACAGACTCAAAGGAAAATGAAAAAGATGACTTGGACAACACAACATCATCTAGGTTATCAACCCCAGGAATACCAGACTCTGGCTCAGAAGAACTGGAATCTGATTTTGACTCCACAGACTCTATGGAATCAGATTCCGGTTTACTACCTGACCCAGAACTGCTAGACAAAAAGCCTTCCTCGTATTGCCAGACGAGGGAGGGTGCGATAGATGCATCCAGAATGCCGAAAGAAGGGCCCATGGTCGAGTTATCTTCAATCATGGAAACTGAGAAATCATCCCCCGAGCACTCTGGTATAATCTGAGGATCCGAGAGGAGACAAGCCAGCGCTGTTCTCGTCCTAAAATCTATGCCACTGGACTCATCCTCTTTGCACTGCTCAACCTCAGCTGGTGGGTCAGTCTGCTCTTCGGCAACTTCATCCACTGGCAACTGTAAGTCAAAAAAGATCTCAAAACCTGCCAAGCGCCGTCTCTCTGAATTCAGCCATGGCTCCGAAAAGCCGCAAAACGGGAAATCTTCCCCCTCCCGGACGAAGCGTTCGTTCAGGGTCCCTTGGATAGGTCTATGCACTAACTCATAGTGCTTCCCAGCTTGTTTAGCTTTGGCTCTTCCAGCCATCTCCTTTCCTTTTCTTACCCAATCTTCTTTGGTAGGCACATAACCTAGACCAAAGGTATGGGTATTGTGTGGCCCTTTGGCCAATTCAGCGACTCCCTTCCGGCCACTCCTTCCTAGTCCCATCCCGGGCACATGTTGAAGCTTATTTATGAGGTAAACAGATTGCGCACTGATATATAGCCCCTCATCAACAGCTAGAAGATCTTGCACTACCCGAGCCTTAGCCAAGGTAAACCCAGACAGGAAAACATCCTCCTCACCATGTGCAATTTCCAAGATTGGCGTTGTAACCTCTAGCGGCAGATGTATGGAAGATTTCCCAAAAGCGATTGCTACCCCCTTCCCGTGGGGGTATTTCAACAGCTGGTGTAGGGTGGAAGAGACAGCCTTCACTTGATGCAGCCACGGACAACCAAGAAGTAAGTTGAAGGTGGCTGGAACATCCAGAACATGAAATTCGATATCCTGTTGGGCCGGGCCAACCTGAGTTCTAATCCGCATTGTCCCTATCACCTCCCGATTGGTGTTGTCATAAGCTCGAATTACCTGGGCTGTTGGTATGAAATCTGCGAGCTTCAACCTGATAGCGTAGGCCGTACGCGACGGACACACATTTATGGCAAATCCTATATCAACTAAAACAACTGGTATCCACTTATCCTTACACTCCATAGAGATGTATAACGGTTTGCTGTGCTCGGAGCCCTCAGGCGGTAATTCTTTGTCTGTGAAGGTTTGAGTCGGTGAAGCGCCACCCGGGAACACTAGTCCCACCAATTGTTCGGGGGTTGTATCAATAGAAAGCTTAGCCTTGTCCATGGCCGATAGGACAGCTTGTCTATGCACCCGTGAGGCCATGAGCAGTCCCCAGATGGAGATGTCTGCTTCAATCTTTTTTAGTTGCTTCAGTACAGCTTCCTCCTCTCTATTTCCTTATCTTTCCCTGATGCCTTTGGCTGGTCCAGGTGTGGGGGTTTAAAATACCGTCCACTCCGGGTCATGTGGTCGACTTCTTCGGTGTACCACGTATCATCTGGGAGATTCTATCCTCAATCCTTATCAATATGGGCTAGATGCAAATCATCGTCTTCCCACCACATGCCCTCAACAACCGACAAACAATTGTTCGGTTCCACTGTAGTTGTTTCCGTGCTCACAGCACATTCTGTCCCGGTAGGGGCCTTAGCTTTTCTAGCCCTCTCATCAATCTCGATCCTTTCTTGTTCAAACCTTCTTAGCGCGGCCTCTTGTTCTGTGTTAGCTGTGCAAATGCTGCTTGATTCATGAGCAAAATTCTTTGTACCGGTGCTCTCGGCAACTTGCATGTGTTATCGACCGTTCCAACCATTGCAGATGTTCCTGTTTCTGACTATCCCTGTTTCGGTTGAGGCCCCTCATCAATATCTGGCTTATCACTAAACCACCCTGCTTGCAGAGCCCTCAGGCATTCCCTTTTCTGTCATGGCCACCACCATGGGTTCAGGTTGAGGTATTGACGTGCTCATCATGCATAAATCTGTGCATTCTATAATGAACAACGCCGGCTTAGGCAGGTGGAAGGGAGTGATGTATATGCTGGGGTCGTACGAGATAACCTTTGTTTGGATCAGGTTCACTTGCCTAGGTGGATGAGGAGGTTGGTTATGTGGTGGGAGAGGGTTTGTGGTGACATGTGGTTTGTTAGGAGGTGCTATTACTTTCTTGTCAATGAGATCTTGAATCTCATGACGTAATCTGAAGCATTGGTCAGTATCATGCCCATGCTGCTAATAGAAGGCACAATACTTGGCCGGGTTGTGTGTAGGAGGGAGGGGATTTGGCAGTGGGCATGGCTCCGGAGGCTTCAGATGCCCCCTTTCTAATCAGGACCCTCAAGGCCACTAATAGAGACATGTACAGTGGGGTGAAGGTCCTCTAGCCTCTAGGTGGGTACTTTGTAGGTGATGGGGTGGTTCCGGATGTGCCAGTAAAGGGTGTGGCTGTTTTTGGTGCAGTGGTGACCATTCCGATGTCAGAAGTCCTTGCGGCTGCATTGCTACTCGTAGCTGCATTCGAACCGCGTGTAAAGGCCCTCTTGGGCTGTTCTTTCTCCTGGTCAATCAGACCCTGTTTCATAGTGTCCTCGATCTGTACCCCAATCTCGTGAAGATCAGCGAAGGTAGGGAGGGGTAAGACAATCATTCTCTGCATTAGCTTTGGTTGCAGATTCCGGACGACCATCCTTATTTGGTCTTTCTCGACTGGCCTGGTTGTCATCATGGAGGCCTTAGCCCTCCATTGAGTAGCAAAGTCAGAGAAGCGCTCCTTCGGCTCTTGTCTAGTTGCCACGAGATGACGAGTTGTGACCTCGATTTGAGTATTGTAAGAATATTGGGCTACAAAGGCCTCGGCTATCTCTTCCCAACTTCTCTTTACTAAATCCTCCAGTTTAGCGTACCAGATAGCCGCAATACCCGACAAGGTCCGGGCAAAGAGGGATAGTTTCTGTAGTCTAGTCAGGCCTATCGGCCACAGAATGTCTAAAAAGAGCCTCAAATGGACCGTAGGATTGCCCGAGCCGTCGAAGTGGTCTATGTGAGGCATTTTAAATCTATCCGGCAATGTCACCGCTGAATCTGTGTAGTCATCCTCTATGTCTGAGATCGAGTTGACTCCCTGAGCACGCTTGAACAGCTTTTCAAGCTTGCTTACTTTCAAGGCTGTAGGATCGACCTCAGACTTGAACGGTGTATCTATTAGGTAGGCCAGCGCTTTAGAAGTCTGTTGAGGGACTGGCTCTACCGGGATGTCCGTATTCTCCTACACACCAGCTGTATCCCCGGGTACTGGAACCTTAGGTGGAGGTGGGTACGAAGCAGAAGCTGCTGCTTGTGGTGTTTACTGCTATTGCTGTTACTGTTGAAGCCTAGAAATGAGTTGAGCCTGCTGGGCTACAACCTCTATTTGGCGGGCTGTAGTTTCCGCCTGACGAGCAGTGTCCCACTGCATGGCCTCGATAGTCTGTTGGAGTTGACGCATTATATCTTCCATACTGACTGAGGGGTACTGATCTGTCTGATCTGGTATATACTATGTTTCTGAGGTGGAAGCAGAAAATCAGGTCTCACTGAGCACAGGTATCTGACGAACCGATGAATTATGCCGAACTCTCCTCCGTCTTGTAACCGGGAGAAGGGAAGTAAGCACTAGTTGTCCTCTCACAAGATCTCTAGATCGATAAAGCCTCCTTACTCGGGTCCAAAGTTCTTGGAGGGGAACTACCTCATCGGAAGCAATGATGAAAATACTAACTTGCAAAACAGAAAATAAAGCAAAATAAACAAAAATCAGAAAAATTCACAGCACCTCGGCTTAGATAAAGACAACACACAGTTGAACTCATAAGCTGGACATTCTATACTCAAACACTGATTTCTACCCCCAAATTTTCTGCCACAATACTGATGCCCTCAAACACTGATGTCCTCAGACTAATACCCAGACTTGCAACTGATACATACATCCTTGTAGAGACACACCCTAACAGCACATATCAAGCAAGTGAGAGCCAAAACACCCCTATAGTGGGGTAGGGTTTCACTACGCACGCATACAGTTTCAAACAAACCTGCATTCGGGTAAGCTACCTGTCCTAGTTTGGAACAGTCTCTAAGGCTTCCGATATGTAACTAGGTCAAATGGTCCAAAAGGGTGCCTCAGCAAGACCACCTAATATACCTCTCACACCTAACACCGAGAAGTGAAAGGAGGATCAAAAGGTACAGCGGTGATCCAGATCCAAGGTTTGTGTTCCCATCGTGGCAGAGCCCGCAACCGGTCAGCCTTATGGCATGCTTTTCCAAGCAAGACTCTGGCAAACCGTTCAAGAATAGCAGATGGCAAACACTGTGACTTAGGCATACCAATGCAAATGCAATGCAAAGAAACACATAAGTGTAGATAACAGAACATATCATGAGTTCGAGTCAAGTTCTCTAAATCCCCAGCAGAGTCGCCAGAAACTGTAGACTCGACTTTCTTCGCGCGCCCCCCTTTCGGAGAGGCGCGAATTGGTCTCCTACAGTTCGAACTCCTGTCACAATTCTGAATCTAATCTCACAAAGTGCAATGTGAGACTGATAAACACCAAAGAGTCCAATCCGGCAAATCATTTTGAAAAATCAGATTTTAAATCAAATAATACCAAAACTAGACTGCTTTGCCAGATTACAGAGTCGCCACCAAAATATTTTATTTTTAGAAAATTTAGGAGACCCTGACTTGTGCCAAAGGCCATGTGTCCGTCATCACCAAAGTTGCCTTGGCTCGGGAACTTGGGTACGAGAGGGGAAGGTCCTGAAATGAGCACCCCCGCTCGCCCAATCAAAGGATTGGCCTCTACTAAACATGATATGTTATTTTATAAACCTCATGTGTTCTTATCTAGTTATTACTAACTTTACTATGTGACTCACACACAAGTATAGACAAAATCGCGAGAATTGGAACAAAACAACTCATGTTTGTTTTCGAAAATGGTTTGAAAGTGCCACTCGCAAGTGGGCTAAAGCGCGGACTTGCCACCCTCAAGTGGGCTTAAAACTCACATTTATCGAATTGTTCTAATTCAGGCCACAAAGCCTTCACCCACAGGCATTCATGCAGTTAAGCATTTAAGCAAATAGCCTCATGACAAGCATGCTATCATGGCAACACTCATACTCATGCAAGGATGCTAAAGCGAAAAGACTTACAGTGTACTCCGAGCCAAAACAAAAAGTTAGTTAGAAATATGCATGATCCTAGCTATACAAAATGCCTAATGCAACACTTGCAATAATGCAACTAAATAGGCTCGACTACCTAAGATGGCACATGAATGCAACAATTTGATACAAATATTCAAATAAGTATTGAAATACAATACAGTTTGAATGATGTGCCGAGCTTGGTGTATGCAAGGCAAATGAATGATGCAAATATGCAAGCATAAGGTATGCTAATCGAAACGTGCCCTAAACTAACCATTGAAAGCGGATAAATAAAAAGGAGAAAGACGTGGGGTTGGAAGACATGCACACACACACGCACACTTATTACAACATTGCGCCCTCGCGAAGGAGGGTCCAAATAAATAACAACTAAGCTAAACTAAGCTAAGCTAATTATTACAAACCAACTAATTAACTATTCTAGCTAATTAATTATAACACAATTGAAATTGAATAACTAGCTAATCTAAGCTAATTAATTACAAACCGAATTAATTAATTAAACATTTAACTAATTAATTACAAAACGACTAAGCTAATGAACTAATTAGCTAAGCAATTCAAACGAATGGCCACGGGAAGCGAGGGGGATATGCATGCTCGGTTGGCTTCGCCCCGAAAATCCACTACCTTGCCTCTAAATGCCTCTATTTGCACATCTTTGGACCTCTAAAAATTATGCCAATCTCCAGACTGCTTCTGTTTCATCTCAAGAACATACTGAGGGCTGATCGGCTAGAAATGGTGGCTATCGGCCAACTCTGGTGGCCGGTCGGCTGGCTTTGGTGGTCGGTCGACCACTGCTTCCCTAAAATTCTTCCCTCTGCTGCAGCAAAGAGGAAACAGAGGCATGGTAGTGTATTTGCAAGGGAATGTGTGTATTGCCACCCTCCTTATCATGTCTCAAGCTCAAAAGAGTGTGACACTTGGCTCTGAAGCCATCAATCAAGCATCTCAATGTATGATGGCCCAAAAACCAAGCTTGTACAAGCTTAGTGAATGCATGAACAATACACAAAGAGCCTCCACCCCATCATGCATTATCAAGGGTGTTGGCGACAAAAAAATGTGACATGTTTCATCACTTTGAATATGAAACGTCCCACATTTCTTGTGTTTGGATTAACGTCCAATCCAAACACATGCAACGCAACACAAATGCTTATCTTGCACATGTTTTACTTGGTCCATTTCTTGTTTACACATTTTAGCTTACCAATTAGTCCTTTAACCGGTTAAGTCCAATGTGAAAAGTCCTCTCATGGGACAGGGGTCAACCAAAGGATGGTTTAAAACATAAGAGAGATCATGCCTTTGACTAGGAGGAACCCTTAAAAGAGGATTAAAGCCATTTGAGCACAAACTCTAACTCATGCTTAAACACAACCTTAAGGCCAACAAACCCTCAAAACAAAAGGAAAAGTGAAGAAATGAGGGAGGTTGCAGAATTTCAATGCTGAAGTGGCATGAAACACAAGACCATAACATGCAAACAACTCATGAACAACATGTTGATAGACTTAAGCATTAAAGCTAGTGAAGAACACTACACTAGAGACATGCAATATCAAGTACAAAGGACCAAACCAGCTCTAGACATAGCTTAAACATGCCAGAACAATGGCTAAAATGAGCTGAGATGGTAGCATGAAAAGCAAGAAAAACATGTTCACGTATTGGCTCATAAACAAGGCATAAGGCACAACTCTCAAAAGCAATGAAAGAGCGAAATATGTGAGAGTGTGACAGAGGTATATGCTCTGAAATCACATGCTAAATGATGCCATACCATACAAATAACTCAAGCAAAGCATTCTAGAGGGCCTAAAACACAAAGCTAGTAAAGGCCAATTACACTACAACCATACAAAGCATGAGTCATATGACCAAGGCCACTTAAAACAGAGCTAAAACATGCTAAAACATTAGCAAAAACATGCTGAGATGAAGCTAAGTTAAGCCATAAAATTATGCTACTTTGTAAAGCTAACTAGGCATGGAATAGAGAGACAAGGAGGGGAGGTCACCCCCTTCTATTTTGAACCTCAAAACAAACTTTTTGCCACCGAAATTCCTCTGGAATTCAGTGGGTTAAAGGCCAAAAAGGTTGACTTTAAAAGCTTTCAAAAGTAGCACAAATGGCCTCACAAGCCAAAGAGCAAAATATGAGACAACCTCCTTAACTCAACAAGGCTTAAACCACCATTTTAAAACCTCAAAATCAGACTTTTTTATGGTTAAAAAACCAGGTCAAAATAGCTTAAAGAGATGACCAAACACTTAATTAAAACAAAGCTTGAAAGGGGTAAGGCCTTACCCTTGAAGCACAGCAGCAAAACAAGTGCAATTCTGAGCTAAAACCAAGCTTTAGACCTCAAATAGGACCTCCAAGGACCTTAGCTCCAAGATGAAGGTATTTGGTCAAGGGGTTGCAGGCAAATATGTAGAGAATTCCCACTTTCAAGCCTAAAATAAGGAGAGAGAGAGAGAGAGAGAGAGAGAGAGAGAGTTATAAAGAGAGATAGATTTTTTGCTTACAAAAATTCTGAACCTCTAAAATGGAGGAGGGACCTCCCTTTATATAGAAAAACAAGCTATAAGCTTGTTTACATCCCTCCATACACGTGTATGGAGGATGCACTAAGTGATCAACAGTTGGCATAGCTGGCACACAAAATATTTGAAAAAGGAGAAAAATGGTCGTCGGCCATCAATGAGGCCGATCGGCCATCTGTGTAGCTGACCGGCCACCACTGATGGCCGATGAGAATAAACCCTGGCCGATGGATTGTAGGGATGGCCGGCAAGCCACCCTCTCCTTCTGAAGCAAAGAAGCAAGCATTTGGTCCACAACCAAGCACAAAACAGACAAGTTTCAAAGGCTCAAAGGCAAGGCACTCCAGCAAGAACTTCGGGTGTTCAAAACGAACACAAACATGGATAATCATCGAGTATTCAAGCGATGATGTCCAAGTCTTGAGGACGGTCAAAAATGGGGTGTCTACAAATACCTCCCTCTGGCTTTGCGACTTCAAGATGGCCAAGCCATGGCCCTTGCTCCTTACTTGCTCGCCACACTTTATAAAGGCATGTTTTCCTTTGTTGATAAGAAAATATTTGGCGATTTTGGTGGGCCATTCAGGCTTTTCCAGGCATGGTTGTATGCGTATTTTCCTGAAATACAACTTGCCAAACCAAACACTATGATCCCTAAACATTACTCTTATGCGGAATGTTTGTTAACCTTTGTTGATAAGCCCACACTTAGCTTGTCTTAATGCGTTACTACACTCTTCAAGCTGCCATCTCACAGAGACCCCCTACTGTTCATGCCATTTCATTCATCTCGATTCCCATCTTCTGGAGTACAACATCTCTTCACGGATCCGTCAGACCTAACAGATGACGAAAAGATTTGTCAAGCTCAAACATGGAACTATATTCTGACATCCAAACATATCCTAGTGGGATGTTCTATCTCCTCCAACAAATTGTCTAGCTATAGCGTTGAAAACTATTGCCCTAATCAATGGGCCAGACAATTTGGACTTACGCAAGCCACACCTTGCCCTTACTTCCACTCCATCATTGAAGAACAAATATGAACAAGGATCAACATGAAAGCTTCTTCCGAAGCCAAACTAATTGGAATGGAGAATGAAAAACTTCTACAAGGCTTTAGCCACTTCTACTTCAAGCCTATTCCTGACCTCATGCCGGGTTTTCAACACTGGTGGACCCTTATGGAAGCAGTAATTTCTCCAAACCTCTTCAGACCTGTCTAACAGATGTGTTTGCTGACAATCAAGGGTCGGAACGACCCACTTCAAGCCTTAAGACTTCAAGTAAGTTTATTGTAGCTACCAACCCACTTGCACTTCACATTTTCTTATATGTCTGTCCTGCTTTCTGTTAACTCCTTTGCATTGTTGCAACGAAGCGTGCTCGCACTGAAACTTCTGTCAGAGACCAGAGGAAAGGCAAAGCACCGATGGACCATACTGCAAATCCTAAAGCCCCTTCATCTATACATAAGCCTTTGGGAGACTCAATAACAGCTCTCCATCATGAATAACAAATGAAGACAATAACCACCCAATCACCATCTCAAGAGATACGAACCACGAAAAGAGCATTCAGTCCATCTCCAGATTCTAGTGAATGGGATATTCCATTCATCCAACTAGTTGCCCAATCCACGCAGCATCCTTCAGAGCACACACCTAAGGTATCTCACTTATTCTTGTACATGCAGTAAATTCAATGACATCTGAACTCTAATCTCATATCTTTTCGTTGTAGACGAAAAGGAGGAGGCTTCTTATTTCAACTGGTTCTGACAAAGAAGAAAGCCCCATACCATCTCCCAACCAAACCACTGAATCTCCCCCTCATATCACTGCAAGTGAGCAGAATATACCAACTCTAAACCAATCCATTCTACCTCTTCACTGTGAAACCCCCCTAAGACAATTAAGGTAACAGTTGGAGCCTTGCCAGTGAAAGATAACTGCCCTGGTGAAACTGAATCAATCAACTGTCCAGCAGTATTTCCCCCTCATCCATCAATACCTGACTCCAGTAGGTCCCCACCTTCCACCATGCAAGCAGAGACAATTGACATTGCTCCATGCAGAAATGGTCAATCATCTCCCTCTACTCCTCATACTTCCCAAGGACCAAACAAGTGAGCCTCCCGTACCGGACACTGAAATCAGTCATGGTAAGCACACTACAACCTGTCAGATTCTTCATAAAATGATCAATTAACTAACTCTTTTTGATAGGGGGAGGGACAGAAGTTGGAAGAACTTCATTTACCAACCCCAAGCCTTCGAATGAGCTAACCCACATAGCTGCAAACACAGAGGAAGTTGTACGAGTGACCCAAGAGTTGACTATCTCCTCCACACATGAACCTCCCACTTCAACCAATCCTCAACAAACCGAGGCATCAGCAACTGAGGGAACCCCAACTACAGCACCCACAAGTGAATGTACACCCATTCCAACATGTACTGATGTGCAGGTAATATCTTCATTCCTTCTACATTCTGTGTTTGTATAGTTTGGACTTTCCAACGCTTACTTAACTTTCAACTGTCAACAGGCAACCACATCAAGTGAAAACATATGGGATGAAATTGCCGTATTTGAGCAGAGGTTACAACACATTTCACCCCTCCCCCAAAGGCTGCATAATTTCACAGAGGAAGTCCAACAACTTTTGACCAACTTTCTGAAACTCATCAACACTCCTCTTCAAGAGATTGCCCTCAACCAACCTGAGGAAACCTTAGCCTGCCTCACAGCCATCCAACACCTTTCTTTCCATCCTTTCAAACCCAGTCAACTCAAACAACTGGGCAGAATTGTGAACAGATGGCCAACCATGGTGGAAATGGTTCAGAAGTGCTCAACGGAAATCGAAACGAAGAAAAATTTCCTAGGTAATGCTTGTAGACACCCCACTTTTGACCGTCCTCAAGACTTGGACGTCGCCGTTTGAACACTCGGTGATCATCCATGTTTGTGTTCGTCTTGAGTTCCCGGAGGTCTCGGCTACGCGCCTTGCCTCAGGATCTCTTGACTCGCCTGTTTTGTGTCTGGTTTTGCACCAAACACTTGTGCTTTTCCTTGGAGGGGCAGGGAATGGCTTGTGGGCCATCCCCACACTCCACCGGCCATGGCTTGAGGCCACCGGCTGTGCCTTGTTGCCACCGGCCAAATGTTTGGCCGGCCGGCACTATAGATGGCCGGCCGACTATCTTTTTTTGGTCAATTGCATTTTTGGCCGGCCAACTACTGTGCATCTGCTTTTGCAAATATTTTCATGCAGTTGGCATGCACTTGGCTCCCCTCCATACACGTGTATGGAGGGATCTCCCCCATAGCTAGCTTGTCTTGTAAGCTTACAAGATTGAGCTCTATAAGAGAAGGCTTCCTCTCCCTCTTTTAGGGATACAAAATTTCAGAGGAGAGCTCCGGTTTTTTGGGTTAGCATAATTGTATCTATCCTATATCAATATCTCTCTCTTTTTGCCCTTAAGGTGTTTTAGTCTTAGATTTCCACACAAACACCTAAACTTACACCTTCTCTTGGAGCTGAGGTCCTTGAGGCTTGTTTTTGGAGTTTTGGAGTTGATTTGAACCTAAAGAACCAGCTGGTCTTCCATTTTTGAAGAGGGTCTACAAGGGTAAGACTTTTGTCCCTTTTTACCCCATTTTTGCATTGTATTTTTTCCTACCTTACAACTATTTTTGAGCTTAACATATAACATAGAAAAGTCCTATTTTTTAGTGCTCTAAATAGTTTGTTAAGAGTGTTCTAAGTTTTGGGGTTGTTTGACCCCTCTTAAGCCTTGTTAGGCCCTTGTTTTGTGCCATTTTGGTTGAGCTCCGGGACCATTGTGTTTGCGCCTCCTCACCACTAAAATCTTGAGAGATTTTAGAGGTGAGGATAGTGCCTTGAGGTCCCAAGAAGGAGAGGGCCACCCCCTCTTCTTGTTGTCCTTGAAAAAGGCCATTTTTGCCTCTTGAGGGAGCACCATGTTTAAGTGTATGTTGGCCATGCCTTAGCTGGTTTTTTGTGTTTATTATGTCATAATTTAGGACTATTTTGAGTTGGTTTTGGTACACCATGCTTTCTTAGCATACATGCCTTGTAATGCCATGTTTAGGCCTTAACATGCTTTAGGTTTTGACCCTTATTCTACCACGATTTTGGCCAAGCTTTGTGAAGCTTTTGTGTTTGTTTTAGCATGCTTAAGTTCTATTTTTGGTTGTTTTGGTCAACCATCACATGCTTAGTGTAGCCACCTTGCATTTTGGCTTGTTAGCCTTAGGCGTGTGAGTGTGTAGCATGCTTTACTTGCATCATTTCAGGGGTTTGGAACCACTTACCCTGTCATTTCAGTCCTTGTAATATGTTTACATGCTTGCATTTTATCACTCCTTTGATGGTTTAAGAGGTTGTGTTGTATGCTCCGTGTTTAAGCATGTGTGCATGCCTCCATGAGTAGATCATTTAGAAGCCATCTAAGTGGTTTTTGGGGCTTGCCTTAATATGATTTGAGACTGTTTTCATCCATTTTGGTCATTTGCTTCATATGTCACATGATCATGCTTTAAGTACTTGGACCAATTACATGCTATGCTTGTCATGTTTGCTTGATTTGGCATCATCTTTGACATAATTTTCAGAACTTACATTGCATGCTAATTGTCCATGTTTGCCTCCTTTTAAGTGTGCTTAGAAGTTGTTCCTTTATGCTTAAGTGTTAGCCCATCAACATGTACATGTGTGTGTGTGTGTTGGCCTTCATTTCCATAGCATTGGCCACTGTTTTAGGCTTGTTCGAGGGCTGCCTAAATTAGTTTAAGTCCATCCCCTTTGCTTGTTTGCATGCTCACCTTGTATGTTTGCTTGCATACTTGCATGTATACATTGCACTGCCATGTTGCATATTAATTCACATGCTTAGGATTGCATTGCATTGGCATGCATGCTTTGCCTCTTAAGTTGAGTATGATAGAGGTTGAGCCCCCTTTGTTTGATTATGTGCATTGCATTTCATATCAAGATGCACGCTTGATTCTTTGGACCATCATGCATGGAAATGCGCGATTGGTGGTCCGAGAATCGAGGCCCATCCTCCTTTGAGTCGTACACATGATAAGGCGTGTGGTTGGTGCATATATTGCTTGAAATGCATTGCCATGCCAAGTTTTGCCCTCTGTTGCTGTCAAACCAGTTTCTGCAGGAAGATTTGGCCGGCCAACCATCTACAGTGCCGACCGGCCATCCATTGTTGGCCGATGGATCAATTTGTGGCCGGTGATCATTTTTCCCAGCCGGTGGTGTTCCCCCTCAGCCGGTGGTGTCCCACAGGGTGCCGAGAACCTAACCCAAGACTTGTGCAGTCTTCAGAGGAGCAGAGCAGGGAAAACAGAGGCAGCTTGCGCATAACAGTAGGCTTCCGAGCGAAACCGACGCGTGTGCATTGGACCCTCTTCCTGAGGCTACTTTTTACTGTTTTATTAGATTAGTTAATCCGCTTAACTAGTTTAATTTGCTTGTAGGTTAATTAAGTGTATTATTCTTTCGGTCCCTCCAAGCGAGGGCAAATTTGTAATAAGTGTGGGCGCGTGTGTGCATGTCTTTCAATCCCCACTTCTTTCTCGCTTTTATTTAACCGCTTATGATGATTAGTATTAGGGCATATTTGAATTAGCATACCTTATGCTATGCATGCGTGCATCCATACATTTGTCTTACATACACCGAGCTCAGTACATCATGCCAACTGCACTTGTATTTCAATTCCAAGTTGAATACTTGTTAATTGCAGCATTTCATATGCCATCCTTAGATTAGCCGAGCCAATTATAGTTGCATCTTGTATGCGCTACATTAGCCATTTAACATGGACTTGGATCATGCATGATTACTAACATGTTCTTTGTTTTGGCTCGGAGTACATTGTAAGTATTTTATGCTTTAGCATCTCGCACGAGTGTGAATGTTAACATGACAGCATGCTTACCATGTGGCTAGATGCTTATGTGATATAAACTGCCTGAATGTCTGTGGGTGAAGGTTGGATTGTTTGAATTGGAATAATTCATTGAAATCCATATTTTAGCCTACTTGCGCAAGTAGCAAATCTCAAACCATTTTCAAACAAATGGATATGCAATGCTTTGTTCAAAATTAGGCGATCTAGTCTATACTTGTTTTGTTGTGCGCATCACATAGTAATTCTACCTAATTAATAGGAATAAGAACGCATGTGTTTTCAAAAACAAGATATCGCAGTTAGTAGAGGCCGATCTTTGATCGGGGGAGAGGGGGTGCTCATAGCTGACCCTCCCCAATCGTACCCAAGTTCCTGAGCCGAGACAACTTTGGTGATGACGGACACGTGGCCTTTGGCACCGAGTCAGGGTTTCCTAAATTCCCCTATTAAAAAAATGTTTAGGTGGCGACTCTGTATCTGGCAAAGCAGTCCATGTTTGGAACTTCTTTACAAAAATCTATTTTCCAAAACGATTTGCCGGATTTGGACTCTTTGGTTCAGATTAAGAATCGTGACACAAATTGAGTCCGAACTGTAGTGCGGAGGCCCAAGGGCGCGTCTACAGTTTCTGGCAACTCTGCTGGGGATTTTTAGAGAGCTTGACTCGAACTCGTGATATCTTGTTTTGACTACACTTATGTGTTTCTTTGCATTGCATGTGCATTGGTGCGCCTAGGACACCGTGTTGGCTATCTGCTATTCCTGAGCGGTTTGCCGGAGGCTTGTCTTGTCAAGGCATGACCATAAGGCTGACCGGTTGCGGGCTCTGCCAGCATGGGAACACAAACCCCGGTTTTACCAGGGCTCCCTTTTGACCATTCGACCTAGTGCATGTCGGAATCTATAATGACCATTCCAAACTAGGACAAGTTGCTTACCCGATGTTAGGTTGTTTGAAGCCGCTGCGTGCGTAGTGAAACCCTAGCTCCTGACAAAATAGGACATGGAAACCCTACCCCAACATAGGGGTGTTTTGGCTCTCTTTTAATTGCTATGTGCTTTTAGAGTGTATCTCTACAGAAACACACATATCAGTTTGCAAGTTTGAGTATCAGGCCTGAGGGCACCGATGTCGAGATTTATGAGAATCGATTATACTGTGGGTATCCGATTCGATATTTTAGGCGATGATTTTGGGAACGATGATCAATAGTAAATCTGCTTGTTCGGCTACACTTGTATTTGATCCGTTTGGGCTGAAATGCTGCTTGTTTTCCTTTCAGTTCGGAGAATTGATACAGAATAGTCAGTGTTCCCCCTTGCTGAGGCAAGATAGATATCTGATCTGTCAGTCACCTTTCAGAACAGTGGACTTATGATGACACAGAATTCAGAAGAGATCATGGTGATGACGACCGCATTAGATCAAGGAATCACTCTGCAAAGTGAGACCAATGTTGATGTACCGCATTCACCTAGGTCGCCTGTTGCGCACCCGATCTGGACCCCCCAGTTGTACCAGGCTCGCGAGCCCACCACATTCGAGTTGATGGGGATGATAGGTGACCTCCAGAGGTCCGTGGCAGATCTCCCCTACTGAATGTCAGCTTCGCTACCAGCTGCACCATATGCCGGGAGTTTTGTACCACAGGAGCCCCCGCTATTGGGACGGATTGTGATCGAACTTAGCCAACCCGAGGTAGCCTCCGACTATGGCAATGACGTATCAACATCAACCCAAACCCTCGATCAGGCTGAGGCCAGAGGTAAGGACAAAATGAAGGTAGATGCCGATCCCATTGAACAACTGCTGTGGGTAGTCGAGGCTTTGAAAGCCGGGGGGATGAGTAAGCAACAGGTGTTCGCAGTCATGACCAAAACTGTGGATGATGTTTTCTCCACTCCAGCTGAAGGTGGTACCAGCCAGCCAGAAAACCGGGATAGGCCCCATCATGCCAGAACAGTTCCTTCCGCTCCCAACCCTGCACTTGGGAAAGATAAAAAAGTCAAGGCAGTGCCTGTCGACCCCATCGCTAGTGCATCTAACAAGAATTCTTAGCCTTGAAAGTACCTGCCCCGGGGGCGCAGGGTCTTTCACGCTCTCTACATGCCTCTGTCCAAGGCACTCCAGATCCTGGCCGAAAGAGGGCATCTTAAACCCTTGGAGCCTCGGCCTCTCCCGAAGAATCTCCTTCTCACACGTGATGCTGCTTTGTACTACGCGTACCACCAGCAAACAGGTCATGCTACTGATAATTGTTTCCGCCTTCGTCAGGAGGTGCAAGATTTGATCGACAACGAGGTTATCCTCCCGCCCACCTCAGCCAAGTCCGTTACTACCTAGCTATTGGATTTTGAGGATACTGATACTGCGAGTATGTAATTAGGGAGTGAACCACCTGCGGGTGGCGCTTGGTGTATTTTTGGACGTGGCGTTTAGCACGCATTTTTGAGCATCGGCGATTGCTAGTTTTGTAAATTCTGGCTTGGGTGTCGAGTCAGCCTTTTGTTTTGTTTTGAGTCTGTCTCATTGTCTTGAGTCAGTCCTTTTTGCTTAAGGGTCTATCTTGTTGTAGTGAGTCAGGCCCCTTGTATAGAATATCAGGTGATTCCAGGGTTGTTGCCTCGAACACCATTTCGTTTTGTAATTACTCCTTTTGCTTTCTTTTTGAGTCTGTCTCTGCTGAGGAGCTAGTTGCAACCAGGAAATCTGAATGAAACAGCTGCGTCTATCATGTTTCCGTGCTTATTGCTATTTTGGGCTGGTTGTGCCAGAGGATTTGAATGGAACGACAGTACATTCCACCTGCTCTCTTGTGCCCTGAAAATCATTGTAATAACCTAAGTTTTTCAAAAACCTTTTTGAACACTGCGGTGAAAACGAAGAGGAAGGAATTCCTCGGGTTTTACAAAACTTTGATCAATTTGAGAGAAAGAGAGGCATGCTAAGCCTTTAATGAATGAAATCATGTTTGTTAGCGTGAGTACTGAGAAGGTCTTTGGTTTGATCCAGATTGGTTCCACACTATCTTCAGCGCGAGCAATGTGTCGCTTTCGTAAAAACTTTAAAAAACAAAATGTTTTGCGCGGTCCTGTGAAGACCTGTGTGGAATCTCTCTTAAGATTGTGCAACCCAGGATCTCAACCGCCATGTGAGACTTGTGTGGCTAGATCAGAAGCACCCCTCAAACTAGGGACAGCAAAATGTCGGACATGCTCGAACAGCCGAATATAATAGCCTTTCTCCTAGATACATAGGGCTTCAATCTCAAAACCATTTGGCATGGACTTGTTACACTTTTACTCTTTGAGAGGCTCGCTGGGCTGAAAACCCGGAAGGGCGACCTAGGCAAAAGTTAGAGCAAGAAAAAAAATATACGAAAGAAAAGAAAAAAGAAATACAAAAAGAAAAAAAGATGCAAAAATATATATACAATACGAAGAAAAAGAAAAAGAAGAAGAAAGGAGAAAATGAAAAAAAAAAAGGAAAAGAAGCTCGCAAGGTCGAAAACCTGCATCGGGCACCTTGGCAAAAGTTAGAGCCTAAAAAGTGAAGGTTAAAATACCCGAGTGTACCTTAACCCAAACTACGTAAGGCTTGATTCCCATGTTTGGGATATGTAGGCAACTTCATTCCGAAGTCCAGCCCCCAACGCTTTCATAGCGCCTCAGTCCATGTAATGGTTTTGATCATCCTTGCCTTCTCTGAATCCGATAGTTCGGCCGTGACAACCGGAACTACGTAGGAAACTTCATCCTGAAGTCCAGCCCCCAACACTTCCGTCTTCTCTGCATCCGAGAGTTCAGTTGCCATCATCACCGATGAGGACTGGTTTTCAGCATGCTACGGCAGCATCCAAACAAGGGGCAACTTTCCGTTGCCACGAGTTGCCATGAGTCGCCGTTCAAACCAGAGGCAACTTTCCGTTGCCATGCAGCCCTTTCAAGCAAGGGGCAATTTTCCATTGCCTCCGATTCGAGGTTGCGCATCTCAAAAGCAAGTTCTACGCTTGTCAAGCGGTGGTCGTTTGCAAAAATAGTTTTTGAAAATTTTCTCGAAAATTATTTCATTTTCCAAAACTGGACCATTTTCTTGGACCCAAAAAGGAAAATTTTCAGTACTCATAGCCTGACTTGCATGATTTTAAATCAAAAATCGAACAAGTATGTTAATCCGACTCTCATTTTGGTCAAAACTGTTTTTAGTAGAAAACCAAAAAATGGTCAAAGTGATGAACTAGGGGCACATTCGAGTCAGGTGTTCTGTCTTTCCCCCCTCGTCAACATACTTGCCAGAAAGGCACTCTATTCGCCAGAAAAGGCACAACTGAAGCTATCAGTAAAAGGCTGAAAGCCCTCAACAACCTCCGAGCAACGAGGTATTGAACCAAGTGTGGAGCACAAATCGGAATGGATCGAGATACTCCGTTCCCTTACCTGGGACATCGATTAAACGTCGTCGGAAGAAATAGCTGCGAGCTAACAATATTGGCCGTGAACCCACAACTTCCTATTCATCCATCAATAACCCTGGAGAGGGACGAAAAGATGAGAGAATAAAGAATAGAGAGATGTAAGTCGAGAGAAAAGTGAGGAAAAGGGTTTTGAGAGAAAAACCGAGCCTGAGGGCCGAGTGACGTGAGAATCACAAATCAAAAAGGATGGAAAACATACCCGGAGGAACTGGCTCCTCGAAATCTGAGGTCTTTCGTTTTTGTAAACACGTTCATGTGTTGTGTCTTTTGTTTTGTTTACCTCAACTCTTGTTTTGGGTCTTTTTCGAGCGTGTCTCGTTGTGTTTAGGTCGTGTACCTTTTGTTTGAGTCTTTTCTGCTGTGTTCAGTCGTAGGCTCAATCCCAGGTTGAAACCCTTTTTCAAATTCAAAAATCGTTTATGCTCAGAGTGCTGTGCCATTCTCTACATTTAGGCGAAGCAAAAGAAGAAAGGGAAAATTTGGAGCATTTGAATGTGTTTCAACTTCAGCCGGTTTCACCATTGTAGTCCATCTTGTCAGATTGGGCTATATGTTCAGGATTTGCCGTGTGCAGAATGAACCGAGTGCTGTGTTACGGGCTGTATGCAAATTAATCCTCAACAGAGTATGGGCTGTGTGTTCAGAATAAGCAGTGGTTTGTATGGGTTATTTTGTTGTTAACCGGTTCATTATCTGGTTATTACAATGCAAGTGTTCAATTTTTAGATAACAGATCAATCTCATTCACATTGAGGTGTAATATGATGTAATGCGATGCAATGTATAGATGTACAAATGTGACACTTTTTCAGACAAAAAAGGTTTGTTTCATTCCATCATCTTTTTCAAGTACAAAGCTTTGGAAACAAAAATCTGCCTGTGGCAGTATAAGGTACCCTAACTACCAGCAAAAAAATAAAAAATAAAAAGAGAAGAAAAACAACAAAAAATCTGTATCAATGTCAAAAGGTCTCAGGCCTACAGGTCCGTCCTAGTCCTCTTCCTGGACGAAGGTCCAGGAGCGTCATCAATACCATCATCTGAGTCTGAGCCCGAGCTGTCTCCGGTCTCCTCCTCGGATGACTCAGCCTCCGCCTCTGCCTTAGCCTCGGACTCCTCATCATCGTCGTCATCAGGAATTGGAGCCCGCAAGCTGCTCCCTACATGAGTGCGCCGCACTTTGGTGCGGGGGTATACTCTGCTATCTCGGGTAGAAACGGGAGGCCCGGCTAGAGCACTACCTACATGAGGAATCTGGAAGGGATGCTGAAAAGTACAAAAGGCAAATACATCAGAATACTATGAACAGTTTATCAGTGCAGAATACAGTGTATGAGTACAGTGTGTGGATACTGTGAGCAGTTTATCAGTGCAGAATACAGTGTATGAGTACAGTATGAGGATACTGTGAACAGTGAATCAGTGCAGAATGCCGTGCATGAATGCAGTATATCAAATGTCATGAGGGTCGTGTATCGAGTGTTGTGTCGACAATATGATGCATCAGATTGTATGATTTTGAGACTGCGGTTGAAGAACATACCGGGATGCCATAGATGGCTAGAAGATCGAGGCTCCGCTGGAACATCCCCATCATAGAGGCAGCCAGCTCTAGAGACTAGCGGGTGTACTCGGAAGAAGCTTGCAAAAGTATTAGATGCATCAGTATTCTGCGGAATATCAAATAAGCTGAAATGAAATGACAATGCAGGATGCAAGATGAAGTAGTACATACCGGAGGTAAGTCGTAGAACCCGACTAACTCGTGATCAGCCGAAGGGGGAGCAATGGGAATCTGGTAAGTCACCCCACCCTGTCCCCGGCATGTCATCGAAGTAGGGAGCGCTGGCCAACTAGCCCCCCGTCTCCTCCGAGCTCCACCCCTGCCACGGACCCAAGCTGTCCTCGATGGCCCTGCTCCTGCTCCCGTTCCGGCCGCTGGCGTCGCTGGCCTCTCTCTCTCTCAGCTCGACGGCCACCGCTCAGAGGCCGCATGATGAAGGTCCAGACGTAGTCCGAGTAGTCGCCCTCGCCCTTGAAGCCATCTGCCTCCCAGCCGATCGTATAGTCTATCATCTGCTCGGGAGTGAATCTCTCTGTCTCCCTCATGTGCTCGGGAGGGTGAACCGGGACTATTTGCTCCGGTAAACCTAGGGTCTGGTGTAGGAAACGCTCACCCAAGTACCAAGCTCGACAGACCGGGCCGTCTAACAAAATCCGAAAATGCGAGGTCTCCTCAACACCAGCAAATCGGTCTCGAATCGTCGCTGGCAAAGGAGCCCAAGGCTGCCAGGTGATCTGAAAATGAAATGCAGATTGTTATCTATCTGTTATTGAAAATACAGTGTAAAGCGAAGCTTAAACGAACTGTAAAGTTGAACATACCTCCATGGGGGTGATGGTGTCGAAGTAGCAGTGAAAAAAGATAAACGTCTCCCGCAATCTCTGTACACACCTCCCGTCAAAGCGACGCGAGAACGGGACGACGAGAGGGGTCTCCACGTCTGGCACAGGCGCAAGTCTCAGAAAGTAGGCGTAGACCCACAACTGCAGAGCAAATACCAGTATGCTTATCAGATAAAGCAGAATATAGAATAGAGCAGAAATAGCAGGATCGTGTATTGTGCAGAGTGTATAGTGTGTGCAGTGTACAGTAAGTGTAAAACAGTATATGTGTGTGCCGTGTGTGCAGTATACAATTAGTGTGAAGCAGACCACAGTGTGTGCAGTGTACAAAGTATAGAAAATGTAAAGCAGAGAAGGAAACGTACCTCCCAAGCTCGCTAGTAGCCCCCGAGTAGCTGTCCGCTACAACGGGAGGCTGAGCTCATGTACCCGTACAGAGTGGCCAAGGCAGCGCCACCCCAGTCATAGCGCAAGATCCGGGTGACGTCCACGAGAGCGCTGAGCAGGCAGAGGGGCACAGTGTTCTCCCGGTCGGTGAAAATGGTCATCCCCAGCAGGAACATGAGGAAGCCCCGCGCAAATTGCTCCACTGCCTCCTGAGTCATCGGAGCCTTCTCGACTAAGGCTAGCTAGACTTTGAATTAGGCCTCAAACCATGAATATCGAACGAAATCGCGACGTGCAAGAGGCGGCACCTCGCCGAGCAGGTAGATCTGAGTAGCCTCCCACTCATCCATGTCGGTGTCGAAGGGGATCGGATCACCCCCTATCCCGATGCCGGTGAGCATCGAGAAGTCGTAGGGAGTCATCGTCATGTCTCCCGTAGCATAGAAGTGGAAGGAATCGGTGGTGTCCCACCACCTCTCCGCTAGAGCGGCAAGGAGAGGCCTGCTCGTGGTGAGTCTGGAAAGTCCTCTGCAGAATGCGCTGAAGCTGGCCTGGTCCACGCTGTGGTGAACCGCATCGGGTAGCTCCGCATACCAATCTCGGGCGGCAATGTTCCCATACCCCTGAACGGCATGGGAATCTCCCTTTTTTCAAGCAAATGATTGCAAAGCAATGCTAAATGTACAGTTTTCAAAAGCATTCAGAATTGGTGAAGATACAGCATGTGTGCACGTTTTCAGATTCAAACAGATACCGGGTGCCGGTGTGCTTACAGTGAACTGCAACGTGTGATGTGTTAGCGTGTTTGGGTGTTTCAGTATAGATACAGCATGTGTGCACGTTTTCAGATTCAAACAGATACCGGGTGCCGGTGTGCTTACAGTGAACTGCAACGTGTGATGTGTCAGCGTGTTTGGGTGTTTCAGTAGAGATACAACATGTGTGCACGTTTTCAGATTCAAACAAATACCGGGTGCCGGTGTGTTTACAGTGAACTGCAACGTGTGATGCGTCAGCGTGTTTTGGTGATACAGTACAGATACAGCGTGTGTGCACGTTTTTCAGATTCAAACAGATATCGGGTGCTGTTGCGCTCATAGTAAACTACAGTGTGTACTGTGTCAGTGTGTTTAAGTGGTTTGGGGCCAGTGCAGTGTGTGTGCACGTGTCAGATTCAAATAGATATTAGTTGCAAGTATGTTCACAATCAACTACAATATACAGTGTATCGGTGTATCCAGGCTAAGCAGTTAAAGAACATAATCAACTATGGCAGTTAAGTGTTCTATATTGCGGAAAATAAAACAGAGGAAGGAATATACCTCGGAAGCGCTGAAGGATAGATGTGACGTCGGCTCGCGTAAGAGAAGCTCTGGAGGCACCACCCTATCAAAGCTCCTGAACTGACGGAGTCCGTCAGGGGGCAGAACGTGAATCGCCGGCCAGTAGGTTGCCGGGTCGAACGAGCGGACGCTCAAGAGGAGGAGCTCGACCCCGGGGTCCATCTCATGATCCGGGGGAGTCCCGCCCTGTGGAATATCGTCCACCATGTCAAAAGTAATGAAAAAATGGCCCGGAAAGTGGAAATAGGGCTAGAATACGAAAGGTCAACAAAAAGTCAACCCCGAGAGGGTGGGAAATGACCGAAAAAGCCGAGAAATGGAAGAGGCACGAAAATCAAGAAAAACTTGGGGAAAACAAACCCCAAGATGCGGAAATCGAAAAGGAAGCACCGAAACAAAGTTTCGATCAGATGAAAATGTTCGAAACGCGAAGGTATACGCGAATTGAATGACGAAACGGAGCCGAAAATACAAGAAAATGGGAGAATGAAGAGAAGAAAATGCTCTAGAGAGAGAGAGAGGGCAAGATTTCGGCCAAGGAAAGTGAATGAAATAGGGTTTGGAACCCTATTTTAAAAGACCCAAGCCAAAAAGACAAAACTGCCCCGATTCAGGCATTTTTGGCCGGTCGGCTATATTTTTGGCCGGCTGGCCAAATATTTGGCCGGTGGATGGCCGGTGACTTCCCCTTCTGGCCGGTGGGCCTTTTACAGCCTTGTTTGGGTCATGTATATAGTTTGGGACCTTCATATGTCAAGAAAGTGCAAGAAAGTGCATCTCCGAAGTTCAACCGCCCTCTGTTTTGACTTCAGACTGTGTCTTCTGTGCGTGACGCTCGAATACGGATGTGGTGTATCCTTTTTGTCTCTTGCAAGAATCAAAAGTTGCCCCCGTATGCATTGTCTTGCATTTTCATACCTTACTTGCGTTGTTTCACACTTTAATGTTCGGTCTGGCGAGACCTTAAACACGCACGGTCTGGCAAGACCTTAAACACGCTCGGTTGGTGCTTACATGTCGGCATGCGTTGTAGCACACGTCATCCCTTGCATTATCATGTATTGCATTACAACGCTTTGTCGTGAACGCACGCCGGTTATACGTTATGTCATTCGCATTGTTGCGCTTACATCTTGTAAGTATCATATACATGTCATACTGGCACTGTCTTGTGCATGCATTCAATCGCGCTATTTTGCGCGTCTCATTGCATTTTGCATGCATTCAATCGCGCTATTTTGCGCATCACACCGTCCTGTGCACTCGACGGTCTAGGAGACCTTAAATCCTTGGAAGGTGCAAGACCTTCGGTGCATTGGTGTGCACAGTACATGCATTGTCATGCATCTCAAAAGCCGCACATTGTCAAAATCATGCATAATCATGCATTCAAAATAACAAAGCTCATGCATTTCAAGCGACTTGCATTGTCGCGCACTCCAGGTAGCATGCATTTCAAAAACAAAAAAATATTGCATATGTCATGCATCATTCCATTGTATACTGTATATGTCATGCATCTAAACAAAAAAACAAAAATCATGCATAATCATGTATTCCAAAAAAAAAAACACATACATGCATATGCCATGCATTCATTGTAAATATTGCATATGTCATGCATTCATTGTGAATAATGCATATGTCATGCATTTCATTGTAATATAGTGCATATGTCATGCATTTTTCTGTAAGCATCCATTCCAGTGCATATTGCATTGTAGCTTGCATGCATTCACTACATCACCTCCATCCATGGCTTGCGCCTTTCCATGTTGAGCTTGGTTTGATATGTGCCCATACTTTTCACGTCGAAGCACAGTTCTGCATGTGTACACGCCTATTCCTTGATGAACTTGGTTTGAGGGTGGCGGCACCTTTTCTATGTTAAACGCGGTTCATTTGTGTACATGCCTTTCCTAGGCAAGATTTGGTTTGGTCTGCGTGCCTTATCCATCGTATCTATTCCATTCTAGTGCATATTGCATTGTAGCTTGCATGAATTCACTGCATCACCTCCATCCATGGCTTGCACCTTTCCATGTTGAGCTTGGTTTGGTATGTGCTCATACTTTTCATGTTAAAGCACAGTTCTGCATGTGTATGCGCCTATTCCTTGATGAACTTGGTTTGAGGGTGGCGGCACCTTTTCTGTGTTAAATGTGGTTTGTTTGTGCCCATGTCTTTCCTAGGCAAAATACGGTTTGGCTGCATGTCATATCCATTGTATATATTACATTGTAATGTAATTTTTGCATCCAGCATTAGGATCATTGTTCTTTCGTTAGCGGGTTGTTTCCCCACTCATGTCATTCCACCCAATACTTGTTCTTGTGTCCGTCTACATCACTCATAGTTCTACATGTGTACGCGCTTTGAGGGTTGCGGCACCTTTTCTATGGTAGACAGACTTGTTACCTCCATCAATCTATTTGACATTTGTGTGGTTTTGAACCACTCATGATTGGATCATGATTCAATTGCATTGCATGTCGTTTGCATTGTTTCAATTGCATTGCATTTTCATTTGCATTATTATACATAGTTTTGTATATATTGCATATCATTATGCATTCATTTTCTATGTTATGCATGTTGCTAACAATATTGTGCCTGTTAAGTTACTTTCTTTTATAGGCACAATATTGTATGTACGGTTCATTTGAGGCTGGCGCAACCAGACGAACCGGGCAGGTATTGTATTCTCCGAGTGAGACGTATCGAGAATTGCATAATTCTTTTACATCCTTTCTGCATTGTAGTGTAGTTTGGTGTATGCTAGCTTAAAACTGTCGCATGTTATGCTTTGTTACAGCTTTCTTTGCATGATCATAAGTTATGTTCGGCTTTGTGCATTGTCTTGCATTTTGCCCTTGCCTTCGGGCACATATCTTGTCTGTTTTGCATGCCTTGTCTAAGTCTTCGACCTTGTCAAAAATGGGTCGTCTCTGGGCTTTGACAATCACTCTCGTCATTGTTATGACTTTCGAGTTCGGTCAAAGAGGGGCAACTGTAGCCACACCATTTTTGACCGTCCTCAAGACTTGGACGTCACCGTTTGAACACTCGGTGATCATCCATGTTTATGTTCGTCTTGAGTTCCCGGAGGTCTCGGCTACGCGCCTTGCCTCAGGATCTCTCGACTCGCCCGTTTTGTGTTTGGTTTTGCACCAAACACTTGTGCTTTGCCTTGGAGGGGCAAGGAATGGCTTGTGGGCCATCCCCACACTCCACCAGCCATGGCTTGAGGCCACCGGCTGTGTCTTGTTGCCACTGGCCAAATGTTTGGCTGGCCGGCCGGCTATCTTTTTTTGGTCAATTGCATTTTTGGCCGGCTGACTACTGTGCATCTGCTTTTGTAGATATTTTCATGCAACTGGCATGCACTTGGCTCCCCTCCATACACGTGTATGGAGGGATCTCCCCCTTAGCTAGCTTGTCTTGTAAGCTTACAAGATTGAGCTCTATAAGAGGAGGCTTCCTCTCCCTCTTTTAGGGTTACAAAATTTCAGAGGAGAGCTCTGGTTTTTAGGGTTAGCATAATTGTATCTATCCTATATCTATCTCTCTCTCTCCCTTTTTGCCCTTAAGGTGTTTTAGTCTTAGATTTCCACACAAACACCTAGACTTACACCTTCTCTTGGAGCTAAGGTCCTTGAGGCTTGTTTTTGGAGCTTTAGAGCTGATTTGAACCTAAAGAACCAGCTGGTCTTCCATTTTTGAAGAGGGTCTACAAGGGTAAGACTTTTGTCCTATTTTACTACATTTTTGCATTGTATTTTTGCCTACCTTACAACTATTTTTGAGCTTAACATATAACATAGAAAAGTTCTATTTTTTAGTGCTCTAAATAGTTTGTTAGAGTGTTCTAAGTTTTGGGATTGTTTGACCCCTCTTAAGCCTTGTTAGGCCCTTATTTTCTGCCATTTTGGTTGAGCTCCGGGACCAATGTGTTTGGGCCTCCTCACCACTGAAATCTTGAGGAATTTCAGAGGTGAGGATGGTGCCTCTAGGTCCCAAGAAGGAGAGGGCCACCCCCTCTCCTTGTTGTCCTTGAAAAAGGCCATTTTTGCCTCTTGAGGGAGCACCATGTTTAAGTGTATGTTGGCCATGCCTTAGCTGTTTTTTTGTGCTTATTATGTCATAATTTAGGACTATTTTGAGTTGGTTTTGGTATACCATGCTTGCTTAGCATACATGCCTTGTAATGCCATGTTTAGGCCTTAACATGCTTTAGGTTTTGACCCTTATTCTAGCATGATTTTGGCCAAGCTTCGTGAAGCTTTTATGTTTGTTTTAGCATGCTGAAGTTCTGTTTTTGGTTGTTTTGGTCGACCATCACATGCTTAGTGTAGCCACCTTGCATTTTGGCTTGTTAGCCTTAGGCGTGTGAGTGTGTAGCATGCTTTACTTGCATCATTTCAGGGGTTTGGAACCACTTACCATGTCATTTCAGTCCTTGTAATATGTTTACATGCTTGCATTTTGTCACTCCTTTGATGGTTTAAGAGGTTGAGTTGTATGCTCCGTGTTTAAGCATTTGTGCATGCCTCCATGAGTAGATCATTTAGAAGCCATCTAAGTGGTTTTTGGGGCTTGCCTTAATATGATTTGGGACTGTTTTGACCCATTTTGGTCATTTGCTTCATATGTCACATGATCATGCTTTAAATACATGGACCAATTACATGCTATGCTTGTCATGTTTGCTTGATTTGGCATCATCTTTGACATAATTTTCAGAGCTTACATTGCATGCTAATTGTCCATGTTTGCCTCCTTTTAAGTGTGCTTAGAAGTTGTTCCTTTATGCTTAAGTGTTGGCCCATCAACATGTACATGTGTGTGTGTGTGTTGGCCTTCATTTCCATAGCATTGGCCACTGTTTTAGGCTTGTTCGAGGGCTGCCTAAATTAGTTTAAGTCCATCCCCTTTGCTTGTTTGCATGCTCACCTTGTATGTTTGCTTGCATACTTGCATGTATACATTGCACTGCCATGTTGCATATTAATTCACATGCTTAGGATTGCATTGCATTGGCATGCATGCTTTGCCTCTTGAGTTGAGTATGATAGAGGTTGAGCCCCCTTTGTTTGATTATGTGCATTGCATTCCATATCAAGATGCACACTTGATTCTTTGGACCATCATGCATGGAAATGCGCGATTGGTGGTCCGAGAATCGAGGCCCATCCTCCTTTGAGTCATACACATGATAAGGGGTGTGGTTGGTGCATATATTGCTTGAAATGCATTGCCATGCCAAGTTTTCCCTCTGTTGCTGTCAAACCAGTTTCTGCAGGAAGATTTGGCTGGCCGGCCATCTACAGTGCCGACCGGCTATCCATTGTTGGCCGATGGATCAATTTGTGGCCGGTGATCATTTTTCCCAGCCGGTGGTGTTCCCCCTCAGCCGGTGGTGTCCCACAGGGTGCAGAGAACCTAACCCAAGACTTGTGCAGTCTTCAGAGGAGCAGAGCAGGGAAAACAGAGGCAGCTTGCGCATGACAATAGGCTTCCGAGCGAAACCGACGCGTGTGCATTGGACCCTCTTCCCGAGGCTACTTTTTACTGTTTTATTAGATTAGTTAATCCGCTTAACTAGTTTAATTTGCTTGTAGGTTAATTAAGTGTATTATTCTTTCGGTCCCTTCGAGCGAGGGCAAATTTGTAATAAGTGTGGGTGCGTGTGTGCATGTCTTTCAATCCCCACTTCTTTCTCCCTTTTATTTAACCGCTTATGATGGTTAGTATTAGGGCATATTTGAATTAGCATACCTTATGCTATGCATGCGTGCATCCATACATTTGTCTTACATACACCGGGCTCAGTACATCATGCCAACTGCACTTGTATTTCAATTCCAAGTTGAATACTTGTTAATTGCAGCATTTCATATGCCATCCTTAGATTAGCCGAGCCTATTATAGTTGCATCCTGCATGCGCTGCATTAGCCATTTAACATGGACTTGGATCATGCATGATTACTAACATGTTCTTTGTTTTGGCTCGGAGTACATTGTAAGTATTTTATGCTTTAGCATCTCGCACGAGTGTGAATGTTAACATGACAGCATGCTTACCATGTGGCTAGATGCTTATGTGATATAAACTGCCTGAATGCCTGTGGGTGAAGGTTGGATTGTTTGAATTGGAATAATTCATTGAAATCCATATTTTAGCGTACTTGCAAGTAGCAAATCTCAAACCATTTTCAAACAAATGGATATGCAATGCTTTGTTCCAAATTAGGCGATCTAGTCTATACTTGTTTTGCTGTGCGCATCACATAATAATTTTAGCTAATTAATCGGAATAAGAATGCATGTGTTTTCAAAAATAAGATATCACGGTTAGTAGAGGCTGATCTTTGATTGGGCGAGAGGGGGTGCTCATAGCTGACCTTCTCCAATCGTACCTAAGTTCCCGAGCCGAGGCAACTTTGGTGATGACGTAGACGTGGCCTTTGGCACCGAGTCAGGGTTTCCTAAATTCCCCCATTAAAAAAATATTTAGGTGGTGACTCTGTATCTGGCAAAGCAATCCATGTTTGGCACTTCTTTACAAAAATCTATTTTCCAAAACGATTTGCCGGATTTGGACTCTTTGGTTTAAATTAAGAACCGTGACACAAATTGAGTTCGAACTGTAGCACGGAGGCCCAAGGGTGCGTCTACAATGCCCAAACCATCTTGAACTCCCTGAAGCTCACTTAGCAGAACTCTTCCAACATCTCTAATGAAGACAAAGTGTTGGCACATGAACAATCAAGGCTAGAGGTAGAATTAGCTGCTGTCAAGCAAAGAAGGCTTTTACTAGAACAACAAAAAGACTAACTTGGCAAAGAAGCCAGGAGGATGCTCTCACAAATTGGAAGTGGTCCTTTATCCATCGAAGCCATCAAAGCATAACTTGACGAAGCCCAAGCTATGGTTGCAGATGTCCAATCAGATTGGGGAATTCTTCCCATCATGTTCCCCAACACCTGAACTTAGGTTGTGTTCCACCTCTTGGAAAGACTTTAACCAAACTCCAAGTTTTGATAATAATTTTAATGAATGTCAATGCTTTATGTTGTAAAGTCTGGTTTATTACTTCTTTACGTTTTCCCACATCGTTTCACAATTTTGTCCAACTACTTTCCATTTATATTTGTTCTATGTGGGAAGGCAATTTCATAATAACACTACCAAAGTCGACGGAGTTACAACACACTCTCCACAGAATCGACTCATAAATTACACAAATACTACTAAGTGTACACCATACATGTTGTGTTGCTGATGTCTGTATTGGTCCCCGCAATTGTTAACTTCTTAGTGTCTCTCTTTCTGTGGCCCCTGCCCATACAATCTTGCAACTGCCAACGATTCAGTGTTTGAACTGCTCATACATTTGTAGGATCTGAAACCCCAGTAAAGTTGCACTTCCATCTATTGAGTTGTTGTTGTATCATGATGCCACCTACCCCTCAATACTTTGGCCTTCATATCGATAGAGAAAAACCTAGACCCTACATAAGAGTCTTATTGCAATGCACCCATCAAGTCCGTGACCTAAGTTCATAGCCGACACATAATCGGAGCCATCCGATGCAGATGTTCCATCTTTGAAGGCCAGTTGTCCTCTTAATTGAGCATACATTCTCACATTCACCGTACCACGTGTGACCATCCAAATGATCTACCTGTCGATGGGAACCCCATAAAAAATGGGTACAAACAGCTACGTAATGGCGTTTCGAAATCGAAGGAGTTTTTCAATGGGTTCATCTTCTTTTGTAGGCAATATTGCTGTTAGGAGCCATTTAGGGTTATAAGTTGTGTAAGAGCTGCTACAAAGCTTATGAAGCAAAGAAGGGTAGTTTGAAGTAAGTTGACGTTGAAGACGTGACGCTTTTACAACTATTGTTGGGCCCATTCCTTCTCTAATTTAAATTATGTAAACATTTAGCTAGGCCGAAGAAGGGGGTTTGTTAAAGTGAAAATAATTTTATGTATCCATCTGTACTACATATAAAGTGAACACCCATTATGGTGTCCTCGACCCTTGGTTTATTATGCTACCATGTGTCCATCTTGTATTTTTTTAAAAATAAAAACATATTTGATACATGACAACAGGGGACTCGAACCTTGGACTTATACGAAATGAGGAAGACTCTTACAAGTTCACTGTTGGTTCTATATATAATAAATATTGTATTTTATTTGTACTTATTTGAATTGTGCACGCATCGCGTGTGCCAACCGCAAGTACTATTATATATGTGCACACTTAATTGGTGTCGAAATGTGTGGTGGGTTCTCCTTGTACGATGTGCCAAATTTTCTATCGGCAAAGCACAAAAAATTTGTCACAGCAAGCAAGATTTGAACCTAAGACGTTGGGTTTCATTCAGAACACTTCATTTGTTTAATATTTGTATGTATGCTTACTTATCTGAATTGCACACGTATCGCGCGTGGCATCCGCTAGTTACATTAAAATTATACAAGTTGGGCATTGGTTGCACCAAATTGTGGATTATTCTTGTCGAGCGGTGGATGAAACAAATGGTGACATGTGCCAGTTTGACTTAACTAAGAGTATTTGATTAGTGAAATGGACAGATGGCATCATAAGAATGGCATTCAATGCAGCAACTGTTCCAAGTGATGGAGCACTTGCTACTCTTCATCATGGACTTAGTGGGTTCTTGCACAAGTGATGAAGTACAGATTAAGTGCTAATCTCTATTGATTAGACGTTAAAAAGGGTTGAGGGACACGTGCCATGATAATACAGAGTATCTTGACAGGCAGAGTAAAATATTTGGAGTTGCCAATCCTTTGAGTAAGGACGCAATTTTAGAAGCATTTCAGGTAGGGGGAGTTGCAGATTCAGAGTCATGTGTTAGCGGGCCACACAACAAGGAAGAAGATATAAAACCCACGGATTTTGGAAGGAGGGACATGAACAATGAACATTTCAATTGGTTTTGGTCTGGGGAGTTGTTCTATAACTTAGGAGTACTTCCTATCATAAATTGTGCTACTTAACTTCATGATATTGGTTGTATTATGAAATTATAGTGTGTACTTTGTTTACTCCAGCGCTCTTGTCGTTTGTAATTTGTTCGAAACAAGGGGGCGTACGTTCAACTAAATTTTAACCAAATTCTCAAGAGTCGGTTGATGTGGACGCGCCCCGAGGGACTTATGCTACCACAGTTCGGACTCGTTTTTGTCACGGTTCTTAATCTGAACCAAAGAGTCCAAATCCGGCAAATCGTTTTGAGAAAAACATATTTTGAAAGAAGTGCCAAACATGGACTGCTTTGCCAGATACAGAGTCGCCACCTAAATATTTTTTATGGGGGGAATTTAGGAAACCCTGACTCGGTGCCAAAGGCCACGTGTCCGTCATCACCAAAGTTGCCTCGGCTCGGGAACTTGGGTACGATTGGGGAAGGTCAGCTATGAGCAACCCCTCTCGCCCGATCCGAAGATCGGCCTTTACTAACCATGATTTCCAATTTTGAAAACATTATGTGTTCTTGTTCCGGTTATTAGCCTAGAATTACTATGTTATGCGCATAGCAAACAAGTATAGACTAGATCGCCTAATTTGGAACAAAACATTGCATATCCGTTTGTTTGGAAAACGCTTTGGAATTTGCTACTCGCAAGTAGGCTAAAATACGGATTTCAACGAGTTGTCCCAACTCAAACAATCCAACCTTCACCCACAGGCATTCAAGCAGTTATATCACATAAGTATCTAGCCACATGATAAGCATGCTATTATGTTAACATTCACACTCATGCGAAATGCTAAAGCATAAAAACTTACAGAGTACTCTGAGCCAAAACAGAAACTAGTTGGTAATCATATGCATGATGCTAGTTCATGTTTAAAAATGGCTAATGCAACGCATACGGAATGTCACTAGAGTAGGCTCGGCTAGTCTATAAATGACATGTGAAAATGCACAAGTAGCACGTATTCAAGTTAGATTCGAAATACTTATGCAGTTAGTATGATGCGCTGAGCCCGGTGCATGTAAGACAAGTGTATGGATGCACGCATGCATAGCATAAGGTATGCTAAATTAAACATGTCCTAATACTAACCATCAAAAGCAGGTAAGTAAAAGGGAGAAAGAAGTGGGGGTTGGAAGACATGCACACATGCACCCACACTTATTACAAATTTACCCTCGTCCGGAGGGACCGAAAGAATAATACAAATCAATTAACCTACAGGCTAATTAATATTACAGACCAATTAATTAATTAACAAATTAACTAATCTAATTTAGGCGATAAGTAGCCTCAAGAAGAGGGTCCAATGCATGTGCGCTCGGTTCTGCTCGGAAGGCCATTGCCATGCACAAGATGCCTCTGCTTTGGCTGTTATCCTTTTCTGAAGACTGCACAAGTCCTAGGATATGCTCTCTGCACATTGTGGAACATCACCGGCTAGAAGGAATGGCTATCGGCCATCGAGAATGCTCACCGGCCATAAAATGATCCATCGGCCAACAATAGATGGCCGGTCGGCACTAACGATGGCCGGCCGGCCAAATCTTCCTGCAGAATCCTGTTTGACAGCAGCAGAGGACAAAACTTGGCATGGCAATGCATTTCAAGCAATGTATGCACCAACCACACTCCTTATCATGTGTATGACTCAAAGGAGGATGGGCCTCGATTCTCGGACCACCAATCGCGCATTTCCATGCATGATGGCCCAAAGAATCAAGTGTGCATCTTGATATGGAATGCAATGCACATAAACAAACCAATGGAACTCAACCTCTATCACAAGCATTTCAAGAGGCCAAGCATGCATGCAAATGGAATGCAACCTAGACATGGAGGCTAGTTATGAAAAATGAGCATGCAAGGCATGTGACAACTATGCTAGGGCAAACATGCAACAACATGTAAAGTGGACTAAGCATAGGAGCAATGTAAAGCAACTTAACCAATGAAATGCATGCCAAATGCACCACGATTTCAAGCAAGCAATAACATGTAATAGGCCAAGTATGCAACAATGTACAAGGCAAGCATGCTATAACACATGAAGGATGGACTTAGACTAATTTAGGCAGCCCTCAAACAAGCCTAAAACAGTGGCCATAAACTATGGAAATGGGGCCAAATGCACATACAAGCATGCATGCAAACATGGTCCATGACTTAGGCACAAAGAGCAACTCTCAAGCACACTTAAAAGAGGCTAAACATGGGTATATGGCATGCATTGTAAGCTCTGAAATAACATGTAGGAAATGATGCCAAATCAGCCTACTAATGCAAGCTAAGCATGCAACCAAGCCCAAGGACCTAAATCATGATCATATGGCACATGAAGCAAATGACCAAAATGGATCAAAACAGTCCTAAATCGTGTTAAGGCAGGCCCTAAAAACCACTTAGATGGCATATAAATGATCTACACATGGAGGCATGCACAAATGCTTAAACATGGAGCATACAACACAACCTCTTAAAGCATCAAAGGAGTGATAATAATGCAAGCATGTAAACATATTACAAGGACTGAAATGACATGGTAAGTGGTTCCAAACCACTGAAATGATGCAAGTAAAGCATGCTACACACTCACACACCTAAGGCTAACAAGCCAAAATGTAAGGTGGCTATACTAAGCATGTGATGGTCGACCAAAACAACCAAAAACAAAGCTTAAGCATGCTAAAACAAACACAAAAGCTTCACAAAGCTTGGCCAAAATCATGCTAGAATAAGGGTCAAAACCTAAAGCATTTTAAGGCCTAAACATGGCATTACAAGGCATGTATGCTAAGCAAGCATGGTGTACCAAAACCAACTAAAAACAAAGGCATATTATGACATAATAAGCATGAAAATCAGCTAAGGCATGGCCAACACACACTTAGACTAGATGCTCCCTCAAGAGGCAAGAATAGGCCCTTTTCAAGGACAACAAGGAGAGGGGGGGCCCTCTCCTTCCTAGGACCTCAAGGCACCATCCTCATCATTGAAATCCCTCAAGATTTCAGTGCTGTGGAGGCCCAAACATAATGGTCCCGGAGCTCAACCAAAATGGCACAAAACAAAGGCCAAACAAGCCTTAAGAGGGGTCAAATAACCCCAAAGCTTAAAACACCCTTAACAAACTATTTAGAGCAGATAAAAACATAACTTTTATATTTTATATGCTAAGCTCAAAAACATATGCAAGATAGGCTAAAAAGCTTTGCAAAAATAGGGAATAAAGGGACAAGTTTCTTACCCTTGTAGACCCTCTTCACCAATGGTGGACCAGCTAGTTCTTCAAGCTCAAACCAGCTCCAAAACTCCAAAAAGAACCCTCAAGGGCCTCAGCTCCAAGAAAAGGTGTGATGGTTGGTGTTTGTGTGCAAAACTAAGGCAAAAACACTCACAAAACACAAGAGAAAGGGAGATATAGAGATAGGATAGATTCACAAACCCTAACCCTAAAACTCAAGCTCTGAAAATGCTGTCTAAAAATGTCTCACCTCTCAAAGAGGGAGAGAAGACCCCCTCTTATAGACAACTTGTCTTGTTAAGCTTCCAAAGGAAGCTAACAAGAGGGAAATCCCTCCATACATGTGTATAGAAGGGGGGACAGTACAAGCCAGCTGCACAAAAATATTTGCAAAAGCAGATGCACAGTGGTCGGCCGGCCAAAGATGCAATTAACCAAAGAAAAGTAGCCAGCCAGCCATCTATAGTGCCGGCCGGCCAAACATTTGGCCGGTGGGAACAAAACACAGCCAGTGGCCTCAAGCCATGGCCGGTGGAGTGTGGGGATGGCCCACAAGCCATTCCCTACCCCTCCAAGGCAAAACACAAGTGTTTGGTGCAAAACCAGACACGAAACAGTCGAGTCGAGAGATCCTGAGGCAAGGCGCGTAGCCGAGACCTCCGGAAACTCAAGACGAACACAAACATGGATGATCACCGAGTGTTCAAGCGGTGACGTCCAAGTTTTGAGGACGGTCAAAAATGGGGTGTCTACAGTTGATCTGTTTGTTCAGTTGGTGTGCATTCTTCTTTAATTCCTAATGATTGGGAGTAGTTGGACCTATCGTACGACTACTTCTACTTTCGTGTAGTAACAGTGCGTTTAGTGTTACGTCGGCAAGATTGGACCTGTTGCCTGTAATGGTATGAAGCTTGTAATATAATTGTTGTTATGAAGTGACATGTTTAACTGTTATTAATGAAATCAAAAGTTTGGTTGCACTTGTTTGTTGACAGTGCAACATCGAAATAAGTAATCCAAGCTGCGAAGTCAGCGGACAGTAACCACAATAGATTGATTTAATGACAGCTCTAAAAAGAGAGCTGTAGAGCATCTCTATAAATCAATATTGAATACTTAAGAGATGTGTCGAATCAATCTAGCATTACGTATGACATCATACTTTGTTGAGTAACAACATCCTGAACATAGTGTACTTCATTCCAGTGAAGCATAGCTATGTTATAACTAACATTACAGTTGCGACATCAAAGTTATGCTCAGAAATTGGCCAGCAAGTACATTCCTCAAAATATGAGTAAAAAAAATAGCCATAAATTATATTTTTTTTAGTCGCATTCATCCGAACAACAAACATGCGTAAACAAAATAGCAATAACACAGCAGCCACATCGAAATGTTTGATCCATGTTTACATTTGACTTTTACTTTGCAGTTCATCCATATTTACATCCTCGAGTAAAAACAATACTGGGGAGCCATATTTAACATCCATATTGAAATCAATGAATAAAAAATTAGTGAAGTCCTGTTGCCACCCAAATTACTGGCATATTGCCAGCCCATTCCCATCACTGGCCTAGTTTGTGGCATTGTTGATATCAAGGCACTCCTGATAGTCTACGATGTTTGCATTATTGACATCCATAATGATGTCAACCAACAACTTATGACAAACAGAGGGATGAAACTTTGTACAGAAAGATCATAAGACAAATCAGTTACAATTGCAAGACATACAAGGAAGGATTTGATTGACAAATGGAAATGAAGTGGTAGAATCTACCTTGTGTGGACCAGGGCATAAATCAGGTCGCTGCATGAATTTGATGACGAACATCCCACAGTCAAACGTGCTACAAAAATAATTTAACATTAAATTTGTCATCAATGTCAGTAGGTTTGTTAAATCAGTCATTCAGGATACACATTAATGTGAGGAAGGGATTATGGATTACTCGTCTAGTTGTTGTACTGGCCTCTCATCTAACATGTAGACGTGGAAGCTACGCACGTCTGTAACATAATTATTTCCAAAGTGTAGCTGCAGCAAGTCGTGTATAGTTTGAACCTGTTCCACAAGGTTGAAGTTGGTTTATGTAAAGGATGTTCAAGTTTGTTGTAGTGTTGAGAAATCCACCAGGACATACCAAAATTTTTGCCGCATTTAGTTTCCTTTTGTCCGGTTTGTTGGATGGGAACGAGTCAAATAGGTAGGCTACACTATCCACCATATCAATTTTAACGCACAACCAATGCACTCCTTGGTAATTGAAAGCCATGTAAATCTACACGCAAACACAAGTGCAGACATTGTTTAGAGGGCATGTAAACATGTACTGGCTTTCATATTTTCGTTTTAATATAACGGGATGAACATTGATATTACCCTTTGACATGCATCAATCGTACCAGTATATCTGTCACATCCAAAAAATGATGTGACGATATTTTCATAGTGCAGAGGTTGCATATTTTTATTTAGAATCAAAGTCTGCATGCGTAATGCATAAAGCTCATTGACGGAAACATTTGTCAAAATATGTCATATACAAAACACAACCTAGCTTTAAACACTTACTTACTGACACATATACGGGAAAGAACCAATAAGTATGCCTCCCGTCATTGTGTAAATCCCTTTGTCGATTAGTCAATTGCACCACCACCAAGTTGATTGGCTGGAACATTGTATGTAAGACACAAGGCAAGTTGATTAGAAAAGTTTCCAAGTTCTTCAAATGAAAAACGCAGATTCATATGTGCGCAACTAACACTTACAGTGCCGGTTAGCCACGACCCTGGTTTTAGCGTACATATGTCACGCCGGGTACCAACTTCACATGCCCATCCATGAAGATTCATGGAAACAACAATGTCCCTACAAGCAATAATGATCCTTAGAACGATAGTTATTTCACAATGGACTGTCATTTAAAAATTGCAAGTACTAAATGAAACAATACACTTCATTTTTGCTATCATCAAAAACATAGTTGACAAGTTTTTGTTCCTCCGCCGATAGCAATCCTTCGCTGTCCAACATCTTCAATGAGTCCTACAAAAATAAACAGACAACTAACATAACACATTTCATATAAAAAAAAAAAAAAAATTGAAGCTTACACAACAAGGTTGTTAGTCATAAAAAAAAACGAGAAATGATGTATAACCTCTGAACTGCAAAGTTTTCCCAAATTGTGATGTTTGGTGCGGGGTTTGTTAGAAATGTGTAAAAACATATGCCAGCTGTCATAAGTGCAAACATACAATTGTTTGACAACTAGTACAATACAACATAAATGATTGTAAAATTAGTGATTCACATTATTGACATGGACATGAATTGGTTATTCAGAACTTGTGGGGCATTAAAGGCAGTATTTGTACATTGTTCGCCTTATTCGGACCATCAACATCCAGAGGTGAACTGATGTCGTGAATTCAAAATTTTCTTTCTGCAAGTCCACTATTTGTTTTGCTATCGATGCACAAATGCATATCCCCGACTTCAGTGGCTTGAACTCCTCTTCTGCGCATTTTTCCTTTTTCTTTTCCTCTTGCTCTTCCCTTTCCTCTTCCTCTAATGATTCCAGTTGCTCCCAATGGTTGGCCAATCTTAGTAGGAGAAGTATGCATATCGTACACCACTTTCTTCACACCCAGTAACTAAAGCTCAAGAGTGTATTTATCTTCAGTTTCGTATGTTTCCCCCAAGTGACGGCCTCCATTCTTTTGGTTGTCCCCAACTTTTTCGATGTTCAGCTTATGTCCACCATGGAAATCACTTTTGTGCCTTGCCAAGGTTCCCTTCACATTCTGTTGTTGGTGATCCACCCCTTGTACATCTGAAATATTACACTCCATTGGGTTAACTTCGTCAGATGGTTTGACCATGCCATCGTCATGCGCCTCCATTCCAATAGAAGGGTCCACACCTTATTTGTCTACGCCTGCTGGTTGTGGTGTAGAGAATATACCTTCGATGACGTGTTGTAGCATTTGCTTCAGTTAAGCTAAATTGGTTTGTTCAGTCAACGGTTCGTTGCAGCCCAAACTGAATTATTGAAGTAGTTGCTTCAACATTTCCTTCAGTTTAGTAACATTGGAGGAGAGGTTAATGATACACACATTATTGATTTCCACCTAATACATCAACTTAGTCTTATAAATCATCTTCAAATGATGTGGCTCAACTGTGTCAAATTTGCGTAATGATTGGATAGATTATCTTGTCATTGTCAACAACTTGCTTCCCTTGGAAATGTCGCAGCATCTCCATTTAATCTGTTTGGTTCTGAAGAACTTGCTTCATCATTTCCTTCAGTTCACGAATGTCGGACTCTACGTCGGTCATACGGACTTCATCGTACTGTGCTTTTTGTTGATTATCGACATGGTGTGCATCCATTTCAGCATCATCTGCGTCGCTTTCGTCGTTACTGTAATCAAACTCCACCTAATCATAGAAACGCATAAATAAAGTCCGACATTGTTTGTTCAAGACAACTGGGTCAATGGTGTCAAATGTGCAGACTGGTTGGAGTGCTTACCACAATTGTTGGGAAATTTTGCTTCATTCTGATACGTCGCAGCGTGTCCCGTATTTGGGTATCACCCCAATCATGAAGCCGAGGTGTGGACCACATTGTAGCCGACGTACTTGTGGAGCTTAAACAAACACAATCAATTTACAATAGCTGTGGACATTAAGGGGCACACCATAATTAATTTCTTCTTCCCACAAAAATTAACTATATTCAGTAACAATGACATTCATTCTTGTCAATTTTGCAGCTGAACGTACATAGAATACTGATTTTGTTTACGATGCTGTGAACTTTATACGCACATATCATGCAATGTTTTTTGGGGAAAAAAGTGTACAGCAAACCAAGGACTTTATTGATGAAACCAACAAAAAATAGTTATGTACATGTTTGTGTATATGAATTGCTGAAACCCGTGGTAATGGTCCTATCAAGGTTTCTTGTGTATATTCTTCTTCAACTCTGCCTACAAATGTGTATAATATTTCTTGTGTATATTCTTCTTCAACTCTGCCTACAAATGATATTCCATGATAGAACAATGCATGAAACATATGAACGGGGGAATGGAAAAAACAATCGAGTTATTGGCATACCATTAGCAGGAAAACACATCCAGTTGCAGCACGATGACGTTTGGTCTTATACTTGCGAACACCGTTGTGAAGGAATTGCAGTATCAACTTTACCCAATTACAAGCTCGCATACCATTCACGTCCTTCACGACATGAATGAATGATGGACTCAAGGCGGTCATTGTGGTAGGACACAACATGGCCTCCAAGACGTACAGCACAAATTCCCTCCGAAACTCGTCCTACGCACCATCAGCCTCAATTAGATAAAGTTTCAACTTGTTCAAAGGAATGACTCCATTAACAACTCCAACCTCTTTGTAGATATTAGGATATGCTTCTAATGAACTAGCCAACTGCACGTCATCGCCTTCACACCGTATTCCCAATAAAACATTAACTACCTTACAGGTGAGCCTGAGTTGACGACCATAAACATTCAATGAACTACTGTCAGAATCAAAGTTATGTACCAACCATTCGCAGAAGTCGTGATCTATATGTGTACACTTCATCCCCAGGAGGCCACCAAACCCAATATTAATGACTGCCTGCTTTCACTACAACAAAAAAGGTCTATGGTGACGAAAACTCATGACGAAAAAATATTTCGTCTCTAAATATGCATGTTTTAGTGATGAAAATAAGATTTCGTCTCTTATTAAACTATTTTTAGAGACGAAAACAAAATTTCGTCACCAAATGCATAAAATAAATAAAATAATAGGTGACGAAAATTTTTTTCATCTCTAAATTTTATTTTTCGTCACAAAACAAATTCCCGCCCTTAGAAATTTGGTGGAAAATTTAGGCGCCCATATTAGAGACGAAAAGTTTCATCACCATTATAAAAATTTTCAGAGACAAACTTATTTTTGTCACCTATAATTTAAGGAGACAAAACGACGCCGTTTTGTCTTCCCAAATCACTCTTTTCTCTCACGCTATTTCTCTCACTCTCTTACCCAGTTTGTCTCCCATTCTCTCTCTCTCTAGTCTAAGCTCGTGAAACCCTCTCACCGATCTCTTCCTTGCCCTCTCAAATGCACACGAGCATTGCCGGAAACCCTCTCTCTTCGTTCGAATCACACCACCGGAAGCCCTCTTCTCCGTTCATTTTGCTTCACTAATGCGGCACCACCGGAAGCGCTCTTCTCCATCCACTTCGCACCAGGTATCTTCTTTTCTATATATATATATATATGTACACTCTTTATGAATAAAAAATTGTATGCGATTTCCCTCATTTTTTTTTTTTCGATTTCCAATTGGGTAAATTGTTGAATGCGATTTCTTCCTACTCTGTTTTGAGGTTATGGTATGCTAGTATGCTCTAATTTGAGGTTGTGGTTTGATTGATTAGCTGCTGTGAGGCTTGGTAGTTATCTCTGTTGTTGTTGGTGTTGCTTGGTTTTATGTAGAAAATGGGAATGCAACTGGTTGGTCTCCATATGCCAAGTTTGGCAAAGGATTTACAAATACTTGATCAGGTTCTACCATCAGAATGTATCTGCATCAATCATAAATAAGTTCAGCTTGACATTTTACAAAGAAAGAATGAAAATAAATTTGAATTATCAAAAATAAGAGACTCACTCTTCCTCTATTGTTGCCTTTTCCAGCCATTGCACAAAAGCCCGTGGTCTATTTAAGACAATGTAACCCTGGATACAACATGTAAATGCAGTGTAAACCTCTTTTATTTTTTGTTTGTAACTTTCAAAAAAAAAAAAAAAAACTTTTCCATATTATATATGTTCACACCCTTTTTTGCATACCCAATCCATCTTAAACGAGGCCAGCTATAATTTGGACAGAATATACATTAACCTAATAAATACTACAAGGATTTGTTACCACCACTTGTAATATGAATTTTAAGAAAAATACCCTATTTTGGTTTCTGCAAGAAAAAAAAAAACTAACATTGTAGCTTCCTACTAAACATTCTTCTAATCCTCCACGCATTTCTTGGATTGATGCCATTCCCCAATTTTTCCATATGTCAGTTGGCGCCCTGAATTATTGCCGACTAGAATTAACTAACTTAGCAAGGATGTCTTAATCAACATAGTACCAGGAACTACAACACTCAAACCAATGAAAACTAAAACAAGCAAACCTGTGTCATGAAGTCTTTACAAAGAGTATGCCTTACACCATGTAATGCAGATGCTACAGCACATACATACCTTAGTCAACAAAGCAATGGTAGAAAAGTCAATATATCAGCATTCAGCACATTTCGAGTACCCATCCAAAAGCTTTATCAGTCTCTGGGTCATCTTTCATCCTCAATGAAATATTCATTTATGTGGGTGCAATATTTTCCAGAATAGACTACAGTAATTACATTGGATAAGACCACACTATTAAGGCAATTTCATTTATGCTCCTTTTGTTTCGATGGAAAACATTTTCTACATAAAACTTTTTCTACATAACTTTTTTCAAAAAATATTTTCTGGAGAAAACTTTTTCCGATTTTGGTTGTATCCTTGAAACTAATATACTGATGGTTATATTAGTGGCAGTGGTATTTGTAAGACTTCAGTTCAGAACACATTTTTCATATTTTGAAAGTGGAGAACATTTGCTGCCCGAATAGACTTGTTTTCCTTTGATCATGGAAAACATTTTCGTTTAGTTTTGTTTACGTAATGCAGAAAACATTCCCAAACAAATGGAGCATTATTGGAGGGGAAAAAAGGAGAAAAAGAAAGGTCAGCCTTGTAACGCCCCAACTTCCAGACCGTTAAATAAGTACAATATTACCACACAAATAGGATAGATAACCAAGACATCTTAATATACATATATAACCAGAGTTAGTATCACGGATCATTCATTTATTTCCCATTGCAGGATTACAAAACATTGAAAACAAAAAATAACTAGTCTAAGTCTTCAAATGAACCACCGCTCCAACATTTCATCGTATTTGCCTTCGCAATAACTTTCACCATTATAACTGCTTCACCACCTGGCATGACACACCATGAGCTTGGAATGCCCAGTAAAAACACACACAACCCCATATCTTCTATCAACCAATCAACCATATATAGGACAAATTGGGTAACATAACATGCAAAATTACGACAAGGTTTTATGAATTAGGAGTTTGCCTAGACATCTAGGATCCCCCAAAGAGATCCTTCTACCCAACCACAAGGCTGAACACCGGATTACTCAGACTCCCCCTTTTGCTGCTTTGCAGATCTTACCACCTATGCCCATCTCCTGGTTATTTACCGGTTAGTGACATTGATAGACCTCAAAAGGGACGGCCAAACAAGTGGGCTCACTTACACCCAAATCGTGCCTAAGGCTCGCTTACACCCTGCACATATCATACCAAATCGTGCCTAGGGCTCGCTTACACCCTGCACATACCATACAAAAGGGCTCGCTTACACCCTGAAACCACCGCATAGAGTCTGAATATATCCGTGTCAACCTAGGGGCACGTTTAGACCGCTTGCGCAAGACTTAACTCATTTGGTTTTAATTCCATTCACATGTTCAATACATAAATCATTCTGAAGCACAAGAGTGAACGTCACCCACTACCAACCCCTTTCCATTTCCCATTTATTAGATCTTTTGCCAAGCAAACTGGCCACATTCGGTAATTCGGTAATATAAAAGAGAATGAGACAAACATAAGAAATGAAATATAGCCCATGATAATCATACATAGGTATGGTAAGGCAAGAAAATAACATTAGGCATGCTTTAAAATACTTAGAGACAAACAACACAACAAAACACCATTTCCAGCACTGTTCGGTTCTGCAGGGCTAACAAGAACACTTTGGTAAAAATACTTCTAGGTCAAATTAGGGGCTGAAATTGCACAGAACTAGTATTCAATCTATCTAGTTTCAGTTCCAATTTTCAGAAGTTGCACAGCCCCTCCAAAAATTCATCTATAAACTATATTCGAAAACCTGTCCAGATTTGTCACCCTTTGGGAAAACTAGCTTTTCTCTCAATCTACCCGATGGTTTTCACTCAAATAAAATCTGTTGGAAAGAGGACTCAGATTTATAACTTTTGACAAAAGAACCAACATGAGATGATTTTTCTAGAATTTTATAAAATTGCTAAAAGTGGACTGTTTTTCAGAGATTCAGGACCAGATTTTTCAACAAATTATCCAAGCCCTAAAAACACGCAATTAGGAGCTAATAAAATTATCACAAGCTCTAAACACACCAAATATCCTACTATAAATTCAGATTTGAGAATTAAATAGATTTGATATTTATTTTAAATTAGGGATGTTTCAGCAGTGCCTAATTTCACAAATTTGCAAGACAATGGCAATTGATCATACCCACACTTCAACATACACCAAAAACCCTATTTACCATTAATTTGCAACACAAGAGGCATATAAGACAATAGAAGGAGATGGTGAATGAATTGGAGAAGACAAAGAAGGGGTATGTTCTTACCTTTTTGAGAGTCACCCTTTTTTTTCTTTTTTTTTTCTTCTTCTTCTCTACTTCCTTTGATCACACTTTCACCCTCTCACCCTCTCCCTAGGCTGTTGAAAATGTGGGGTGAAAATTGAGACAAAGTTCTCAATTTATAAGCCATGAAATAGGGCTAGCTTAATGACTAAGAAAAAGCATAATAATCTAGATATTTTTCCATTGCTCAAATAAGTATTAAAATAAATAATAAAACTATTTATTTAAAGATATGTGTAGATATTTATTTAAAGATATTTATTTGCTCAATTAAATAATAAAGGTTCAAAGAAAATAATAAAAATTCAAAGAACTAATAAATATTCAATTAGGCTAAAAATAAAAAATTGATGAATTAATTTAGAAACTAGGAGGTACATAAATAAAAGCCAAGTGTTAGGGTATTTCCAAATATAAAAATGGCATTCTATGATTTAATTATAATACAAAACAAAATACATAAAAATTATTCTTTCTTGGACCATTTCGTAAAATTTTATAAAATTTGGGATTAAAATGTAATTAACCTAAGACTTAGGGTATCAAGTGTAATTACCAAAAATTAGGGTCTCTACAAGCCTTGACAATTATCACTACTATATTACTTTTTAATGATTTAATCACAACAAGAATCAGCAGATTTTTCTTTCATTCTTACGTGATGAGCATTTAAAATTCCTTAGGTGCTTCTTATGTGAAGAAAATTATTAGAATCAGACCAAATTACTAGTTAAAGCAACATTAGAATATAAGCTACTCTACCTTTTTGATAATTACTGGAGAATTACCGATTGGATCAATTTTAGTAACTAGTCCCTTTTCTTTGGCATAATATTTCCTTATAATTTTTTCATTCTCAGCCACAGATGCACCTTATAGCAAATGGCAGTGCCAGATCATGTATTATTGGTATAAGAAGGTTAAAGCCATGCTAGGTTTTGATATGGGAGGATTCAGTAGGGTTTTGCAATCAAGAAATCCAGACAATTTGATGGAGGAGATTCCAACTTTTGTGGTTGACCCTTTTTCTAGACGGCCTGGATTGGGTAAGAATCTTTTTTTTGTCAGTACCTAGGACTTGTTGTTATACATTCTCTAGTTTTTTTAGTAACTGTTATTACTTTTTTTTACATGTGGTTTGAATTTTATAATTTCAAAATGAAATGAGCCCGATTTTAAATGCTTCCAATGAGTTTTTGTTTATATGGAGATGATGTTATTGCTTTCTAATGGTCTTATATGGTGTTTTTGGTTAACATAAATAGTAGGTTGTGGTACCTAGAATCTCAAACTAATTTAGATTGGGTCTTTTCCTGTGTTCTCTTTTTCTCATCCACAACCTCATAACTGTAGACACCCCATTTTTTACTGCCCTTAAGACTTGGGCGCTACTGATGGTTTACTTGATGGTGAAAGATGTACAGAGCAAAAGTTCGATTTCTTCGGCAAGACCTCACACTCCATTTTGGACCAAAGCTATTTTGAATGATTTTTAAACCTTAAACCCTCTTCTTCAAAATATTTTTGAAATAAAGTTTCTACAATGCTCTGAGGCTCGCATTTTGTTAAATGATGAGCTTTTCGGTAAACCGGGCAAGGATAAAGTAGAAATGAATGAAAGAGAGCTGAAATCTTTGAAAAATCTTTCAAAACACCTTGTTTAGTGGTTTGGAGTTGAAGAAAAGCAGAGGAGAGGGAAGAAACCCAGTTGGGGAAGGAGTTGGGCATGAATCGTTAAGAGAGAGTCGAGCAACCCTCGCTAAATCAGACCTATCCTTTTGAATACTTGGATTTCAGATATGAGGCCACCACTATTGGAAAGCTTACTTCCGGGGCTTCATTTTTTACTTAAGAATCTCGTAAAGCAGAGTTCGGATGAGGCAGATATGATTGGTTGAAATTGGGCATCATTCCGGTTCGACTGACACTAAGAAACCTTCACTAAAAGAGGGATATGTCTTAGCACAAATGGAATTTTGAGGTGAGCTTCCAAATTTGGAAAGAAGACTTCCAGGGCTATAGTTTAGGCTCAAGAATGACATGAAAAGCAGTCCAGATAAAGGAATTAGGCTTGCTTCAAGTTAGGGACTAGGACTGATTGTTTCCATCCGCCTCTATGGAAGTGCATCGGCCACAATTGGACCTCATCAGCCATAGGTCAGCAAAAAGTGAACATTATCGGCCACAAATGTTGGCCGATCGGCCAAAAATGTCCAGAAAGCCCAGAATTGGCAGATATTTCTCCTCAAGCTGTTTCCAGCTTGTGCCACCTGTCCCAAATCAGATATTTCGACCAAAGGTGATATTTTGCAATATATGAGAGCCTTATATCCCATATTCAATGACTTAGAACATTTTCTTAAAGGCTTAGAAATTTGAGAGCTTCTAACTCTAGAATCCTCTCTCTAGAAGTTTTGTGAGCAAAACTCTCTCCCTCTCTAGAATTCTCTTATTCTCCTCTTGTTTTAGGCTTAGAAGTGAGAATTTCCTACACTTTTGCAAAGAGACCCTTAACCAAAGTTGATCATCTTTGGGTTGAGGTAGCTTGGGACTTTGTTTGAGCTCCAAAAGGCTGATTTTGGCTCAAATTTTGGCTTGTTTTGCTGATGTGCTTCAAGGTGCTTCAAGGCTAAGCACTTCTCATTTTCAAGCTTGTTTTTGCACATTTTCTTTACCCTTCTTTTTCCATTGTTTTGGACTATTTTGAGGCTGGTTTTGGACTGTCAAAAACTCTGTTTTTAAGGTTTTAAAATGGTAGTTTAAGGCTTGCTGGGTTTAGGGGTTGTCCTTCCTTTTTGTTCCTTGGCTTTGTGAGGCCTTTTGTGCAACTTCTACCCACCTTCAAACCAACTTTTTCTGGCCTTTTCACCACTGAAAATCAGAGGTATTTCAATGGTGGAAACGCTATTTTGAGGGCCCAAATAGGAGAAGGTGGTCCCCTCTCCTCTTGTCTTGCTTGCTAGTGTTGATGGCCAACCAAATGAGCATGTGCTTTTACTTCTTTATGGCTTTGTTTAGGCTCATTTTTGTGACTTATCAGACCTTCCATAACTCTGCTTTTGGCTATCTTGGTCACCTCTTGCATGCTTATTGCACTTGTAGTGTAAATCCTCTTTGCTAGCCTTGTTAGCCTTACAAAGTAGCATGCTTTTATGGTTTGAATTAGCTTAGTTCAAGCATGTTTTTGGTGTTATTTTGACATATTATAACTTTGATTTTGATTGGTGGACTCACCTCTTGCATACTTTATACACTTGTAGTGTAATCCATGTTTACTAGTCTAACATGCTTGATGTTTTGGTCAATCATGCTAGCTCATTTTGGCCATACTCCATACATGTTTTAGCATTATTTTGGGTTGTTTTAGGACTGTTTTGGGCTGCCTTGGTCATATGACTCATGTCTTGCATAGCTATAGTGTAAATGCCTTGACTAGTCTTGAGTTTTGAGATCCCTATCATGCTATACTTGTGATATTTGCATGCCTTGGCATCATTTGGAATGATATTTCAGAGCTTATATCTTTGCCATACTCTCATGTTTATCACTCCTTCAATGTGTTTAAGAGTTGCACCTTTATGCCTTGTTTGTGAGCCATTGCATGGGCCTCATTTTCTTGCCTTTCATGCCATCATCTCAGTCCATTTTGGCTAGTTTTTTGGTTTGCATAAGGTTTGTTTGGGGCTGGTTTGGCCATTTGAGCATTGTCTTGCATGCCTCTAGTGTAATACACTTCACTAGCTTTGCTGCTTAAGCCTTACAACATGCATCACATGAGTTGTTTGCATGATTTTAAGTCATTTAGCATGACGTTTCAGTGCTGGAACATATGCCATTGTACTCCATGTTTCATCCTTTCAATGCCTTTGGAGAGTTGTGTCTTGTGCCTTAATCTTGCATTAACATGTATGCATGCTTGGCTAGTCCTTGGAGTCTTCATTTCAGCATGTTTTGCCATTGTTTTGGGTATGATGTAACTCTGTTTTGAGTTGGTTTGGATATTTGAGCATTGTGATGCATGCTTATAGTGTTATCCTCTTCACTAGCCGTGGTGTTCTTGGCCCCTTAACATGTTGTGCATGAATGTTTGCATGATAGAGTCTTGCATACCATCTTAACATGTCAAGATTAGCGTGAGAGTTTTGCATGTCATGTTGTATGTGAGCATTGCATTGTGTTCAACACGGTGTTGTGTTTGAACATAAGGTGGATTAGCTCATTTCATACTTGAAGTGATGAAATGAGCCAATCTCCCTTGGTCTCCATTGCCTTTGATTATCCATGATAAGGTGATGGTCCAAGTGTCTTGTTCGTCATGCATTTATTGAGTTTGTGCATGCTTGACTCTTTGGCCATCATGCATTGAGAAGCGTGCCATAAGGCTGACCGGTTGGGGGCTCTGCCACGACGGGAACACAAACCTCGATTTTTACCGAGGCACCCTTTTTGACCATTCGACCTAGTGCATATTGGAAACTGTAGTGACCATTCCAAGCTAGGACATGTTGTTTAACCGATTATAGGTTGTTTGAAACCGCTGTATGCGTAGTGAAACCCTAGTTCTTGACGAAATAGGATAGGGAAACCCTATCCCTCTATAGGGGTGTTTTTGGCTCTTACTTGCTTGATTATGTGCTTTTAGAGTGCGTCTCTACAGGAATGCATGTATCAGTTTGCAAGCTTTGAGATGTCGAACTGCAAGGCATCGAGATTTAGGAATCAGTTTTACTAGAGGGTATCGGTTCTGAAGCGAAATTTTGGGCGAATTCATGAGAGTGCGATCATTAGTCGTTCATATTTGTTCTGGTAAAATCAGGCTAAGATGCTGTCTGTTTTCTCTTTTGCAAGGTAGTCTTGGAACCATAAGCTTCAAAAGGCTCCAAAATCCCCCGGGTACATTGGACTTGTATTGATAGACTTTGTCAGGTCAAAATTGGTTGAGAAGCAACCTGTGTTTGCCTCACCCCCACCGGTTACAAGACGAAGGAGGTTCGGGCAGAATTCACCAATACAGTTTCTACAGCAGTCACACCTCAGTTCAACCGGGTATAGTCTGGTCTAGGAACAGTTGTCTGCCTTTAGCTCAACACGAGATCAATCACCCATTCTTATGGCTCAGTATCCCCCAGCCAGTATAGAAGAACAGATGCAGTACCTGCAACAAAAAATCAAGGCACTGTAGCAGGACACAGTCCGTCAGGCTGAAGTCACGGTTCGTCAAGCTGAAGTCATGGCTCGTCAGGCCGAAGTGATAACCCAACTACAACAACAGCCACAGCAAGCTGCGACTTCTACACCTCATGCACCTCCCACGGATAACCTGACACCCGGAGCCACTGCCCATACTGCAAATGTCCAAGAGACTCAGGGCAATCCGGCAAAGCCAATCCCAGCACAGGCCTCTAAAACTCCTATCCATCAAAGCGAGGCTCCATTTGAATTTGAGGTTGACTCAACTGCACTTAAGGTCAATAAACTGGAGAAGTTATTCAAGCGGGCACAAGGAGTGAACTCCATCATGGATTTAGAGGACAGGTATACTAAATCTGTAGTTACCTTACCAGAGCGGTTTAAAATGCCACGCATCGACTGCTTCAATGGCTCTGGAGACCCAATGGTTCACCTTCACCTTTTTTCTGATATCTTGAGGCCAATGGGTTTGACCACAACCTAGAAGTTGTCTCTATTCGGCCAAACCATGTCTGGGATAGCCGCAATCTGGTATGCGAAATTGAAGGACTCTGTGAAACAGAATTGGGAAGAGCTGGCTGAGGCCTTTGTCTCTCAATACTCCTATAACACGCAGATCGAGGTCACAACTCATGATCTCGAAGTCACCCGCCAAGAGCCAAAGGAGGGTTTCTTAGAGTTCGTGACGAGATGGAGAGCAAAGGCCTCAATGATGACTACAAGGCCTTCCGACAAAGATCAGATCAGAATGATTGTTCGAAATCTGCATGGCAAGTTGTTCCAAAAGATGGTTGTTCTACCTCTGTTTACCTTTCCAAACCTTCATGGAATGGGGGTTCAAATCGAGGATGCCATCCGACAAGGGGACTTTGCAGAAGATAATGAGCCTTTGAAGAGGAATGATGCTCCCAGTTCCAATGCTACTACTGAAGGTAGCACAGCTGTGAAATGCTTAGAAGTAGACACTATCACGACTTCCCTCAATGGCCAAAAACCAACCATTTCAAATCGGCCCCAAGCTCGAAATTTTCATCCTCTTTACATGAGTCTCTCTCAAGCTTTGAAAATGCTACAAGAGGAAGGGCACCTAGAGCTCCTAGAACCTCAACCCCTTCCAAATCCTCTTCCACCAAGATATGACCCAGCTAAATACTGTGCCTATCATCAACAACACGGTTATGATACGAACTGTTGCATCCACCTCCATCATAAGATTCAAGATCTTATTGACGAAGAGACCATACCTCCACCTAAGGGACCTCGAGCCAGTACTGGCCCATCATCTCTGCATCTCAATCAGATCCATATACTGCCATCAGGCTACAACCCCAGCATAGACATCGCCCCAGCCCATCTACCCAAGCCTGAGGTTTTCATTCCAGAAAACACGGACTTGTACATGATGGATGCACCTGGACCCCAATCATCTCAAACCCATGAGCCCACTACTACTGAGCTGATGAGAATGATTAAAGATCTTCAGAGAACTGTGGCAGACTTAGCCTTTGGGATATTGGCTCCGTCATCGACCACACCACATACTGGGAATTTCATGTCAAAAGGCTCCCCAATCTTGGGACGGGCTGCATTTGAAGAAGGCCAATCCCTTGGCAAAGTGGAGGCGAGTGGAAAGAACAAGGTAGGGGTATACATTGATCCTCATGAACATCTTCTGTGGGCTGTCGAGGCTTTGAAAGTTGAAGGGCTGAACAAACAGCAAGTACTCGCAGTTGTTGCAAAAACTATGGATGACACTTTCGCCACTCAAGTTGAGGGCAGTTTGAATCAAGGGTTAAGTCGAGAAAAGGGATGTCGTGCCAGAAACGTTCCTTTCAACTCTAATCCTACATTTGTCAGAGATCAGCAAACCCAATCAGTGCCTACCAATCCCTTTGCTGGTGCATCCAGCAAAACTCCATAAACCTCGAAGTACCCACCCCGAGGCCAGAGAGTCTTCAATCCCCTCTACATGACTTTGTCCAAAGCTTTCCAAATCCTTATAAGACAAGGCCATCTCAAGCCCCTGGAGCCACGGCCATTACCAAATAAACTTCCTCTCTCCCATGACCCAGCCAAGTACGGTGCATTCCATCAACAAGCCGGCCATGACACTAACATGTGTTTTCGTCTTCGCCACGAAATACAAGATCTGATTGATAACAAGGTCATCGTCGCGCCGGGTCTTGCAAAGTCTATCGACACTGGATCAGTGAACTTGGGGGATAATGTGATTATGTGATCGGGGGATGAACCACCTGCGGATGGCACTCAGTTTACCCTAGCTGTGGGGATGGCACGAACTATTTTGAGCAATTTGCGAATGCTAGTTTTGTACTTTCTAACTTGGGTATTGAGTCTGTCTTGTTGTGTTGTATTGAGTCAGTCTTTTCATACTGAGTCAGGTGAGTCTGTCTTATTATATCGAGTCAGTCCTGTTGTGTTAGAGTCGGGTGATTTCGGGGGTGTTACCTTGGACATCACTATCTTGTTTTGTATTTGTCTTTTACACTCTTTTGAGTCTGTTTCTGCCATGGGGCCAGTTGCACCAGAAGATTTGAATGAAACAGCGGTGATTTTCACCCCTTTGCATTTGTTTCTACCCTGAAACCAGTGGTGCTAGAAGATTTGAATGAAATGGCAGTGCTTTTCGCCTACTTTTCTGTGCCTTGAAATCATTGCATTGAAATAAGTTTTTCAAAACTTTTTGAATAATGTGATGAAAACAAAGAGGGAGGAATTCTGCGGGATTTGCAAAAATTTGATCAATTGAGAGAAAGAGAGGCATGCTAAGCCCTTAATGAATGAAATCATGTTTGTTAATGTGAGTACTGAGAAGGATCCTAGTTTGATCTAGATTGGTTCTACACTGTCTTCAGCGCGAGCGACTAGTCGCTTTCTTAAAAGATTTCAAAAAAAATGTTTTGCGCCGTCCTGCGAAGACCTGTGTGGAATCGCTCTTGAGATTGTGCAGCATAAGATCGCTCTCAGCCTCAAAACTCGACCCCTTTTACTTTCAAACCTTGAACTTGGATTCAGAATGTTCAATGGTCAACCATCAAAGGAGGCCCGTCAGGCCAGATTGGAAGCAGCCCTCAAACTAGGGGCAAGAAAAGTCAGATCAAGAAGATCAGATGTCATTAAAAGAAATCTTGCAAAGCTAGATGAGAAGCAGCCCTTGAACTAGGGGCAAAAAATGTCAAATGTGCTCGAAGAGTAAAAAATTGGGACATTTCTCAAGCTAATGAAGATCGGCAAAAATGCCAAATCCCAGAAGGGAGGAAAGAAGAAAGTATTGCTGATGGACAACCGAGTTCCTATCCACAACACTGGGGGCAATTTAGACCCAGTTGGATGGATTCCTACATCATCAGCAAACAGCAGCCATTCTCTTGAATTTAGATGGATTCGAGATCCTACGGCCATTCAACATGGACTTGTTACACTTTTTACCCTTGAGAGGCTCATTGGGCCGAAAACCTGGAAGGGCGACTCAGGCAAAAGTTAGAGCAAGAAAAAGAAAAAATGCAAAGAATGAAGAAAAAGTATGCAAAGAAAAGAAAAGAATGAAAAGAAATGAAGAACAGAGCTCGCAAGGTTGAAAACCCAGAAAGGGCGGCCTTGGCAAAAGTTAGAGCACAAAAGGAGAGGTTAAATACCCGAGCGTACCTTAACCCGGAACTACGTCAGGCTTGATTCCCATCTTTGGGATACGTAGGCAACTTCATTCTGAAGTCCAGCCATAAACACTTCCAAATCGATCGTGTCCATGTAATGGTTCTGATCATCTTTGTCTTCTCTGTATCCGAGAGTTTGGTTGTGATCGTCACTTTAAGGACTGATTACAGTGCGCTGTGGTGCCATTCAGACAAGGACCAACTTTCCGTTGCCATGCAGTGCCATTTAGACAAGGAGCAATTTTCCATTGTTTTGGATCTGAGGTTATGCATCTCAAGAGTAAATTCTGTGTTGGTCGAGCAGTGGCCATTTGCAAAAAATAGTTTTGAGAATTCTTAATGAGGTTGACTAATTCTCTCGAAAATTATTCCATCTTTTCCAAAACTGGACAATTTCTTGGACCCAAAAAAGGAAAATTTTCAATGCTCATAGCTTGACTTGCATGATTTTGAATCAAAGTGTGTTAATCTAACCCTCATATTGATCAAAAATGTTTTAGTAGAAAGCCAAAACAAAAAAATGGTCAAAATGATGAACTAAGGGCACAGTTGAGTCAGGCTTCCTGTCTGTTCCCCCGTTGTCAGCATACTCGCCAGAAAGGGCACTCTACTTGCCTGAAAAGGTCACAATTGAAGCTAACAACAGAAGGGCAGAAAGCTCTCACATCCTCCGAATAGCGAGGTATCAAGCTAAGTGCGAAGCACGAAATGGAATGGATCAGGATATTCCACTCCCTCATTTAGACAGGTCTGATCACATCCATACTAGCTAAGGGCGTCATCAACCGCTGTCAGTTGTGGATCTACTGCACATCCTGTCGTGACTCCTCTGTGGGAAAGCTCACTGTTGTGAGTGGAAGAATAAAAATCTAGCAGAATGCTAGGGGCAAGAGCCCACGACTTCCTGTTTATCCATCAACCACCCAGGGAAGGGATAAAAAAATCAGAGAGATTGAAGAATAGAGAGATGTGCGCTGAGAGAAAAAGTGAGAAAAGGGCTTTTTTAGAAAAATAGAGATTGAGTGCCCGAGTGATGTGAGAATCACAAATGAGAAAGGGTGGAAAGCAATACCCGGAGAAACAAGCTCCTTGTGAACATTTGAGTCTTGTGTTTTGTTGTGTTTTGTCTATCTCGATTCTTATTTTGAGCCGTTTCGAGTATCAATAGATGTGTTTAGGTTGTTTTACCTTCGTTTTTCGTTGTTGAGTCGTTTTTGCTGTGGTCATTCGTAGGCTCAATACCCAGTTAAGAACTCGCTCCTCAATTTCGATTTCAAAAATTGTTTTGTGCTCAGAGTGCTGTGCCATTCTCCATATTTGTGCAAAACAAGATTTGTTCTTTCATAAAACTGCAGGGTTCAACCCAGGTCATGTCAAAACAGTAAAACCAGGACCTATCTGAAGCTATATGGGTTCCAGATTGCAAAGCAAAAGAAAGAAGGAAAATTTAGAGCATCTTAGTATGTTTCAACTTCAGCAAATTCCGGGATTGTATTCCGTATGCACCTCATCAGGCCTTGTCAATGCTCCAAAGTATGTGTGCCTTTACCTCAAGCTCAAGCTCAAGCCTGTTTCAAAGCCAGAATGGCGATCAAAAGTGCTCTCCCTGAGGACCAGTCCTTGCTAGAGGCATCTTGGCTGTGTTTGCAATGAGTTCCTAGGAGACCAACTGCGATGGTAGAAACTAAAGTTCGAATGGTTGATGCCTAGAACACAAAGGTTTGGAATTTCTAAGACTAAAGTCTGGTTTAAATACCTAGGGGTGTATCCTTGGCTTGAAATCTGTATGGCAGCCCCATAGATTGAGATAGCATGTGTATGCGCCTCAATTCTGGATACTGAACCAACCTAGTCTGTCACCCCGTTGGAGAATAGGGAAAGTTATGAATATGATCAGGAAGAAAAATGGCATTTGTGGTTTCTACATGCAGAAGTTACCCCTTGTCAGCATTTCAGGACCTTTGTACTGCGAGTTGAAGGTAAGTGTTCGAAGAACACAAGGGGAGATCCCTGTCAGAGTAGAGCGGTTCATCGCCACTCACCCCATGAGGTGATTGCTAGAGCGCCACTTTGTTTATTGCATTTCTCTAAACATCATGCCCTACATTGCTTGTAACATGTTGTAACATGTATCATATCATCGCACTTATTGCATTTATTTGCATCTTGTGTTATTTCAAATTATTTATCCTTCTATGCTAAGCAACGTTTAGGATCGTTGTCCTCTGGGGCTTTCTCAGGATGTATGGAACACGTTCCTGATTGGTGTGTTTTCAGACCTCTTCTCACGATTTCAGCGTGGTTAGAGTGTTCCCATTCCTCACACGGTTTCAGCGTGTTTGGAATTTATCTCAGGTTGCATCGAGTGCGCCCCTGAGTGGTTGTTTTCAGACCTCTTCTCACTATTTCAGTGTGGTTAGAGTGCTCCTTTCCTCACACGATTTCAGCATGTTTGGAATTTATCTCAGGTTACGTCAAGTGCATCCCTGAGCGGTTGTTTTCGGACCTCTTCTAACGATTTCAGTATGGTTGGAGTGCTCCTTTCCTCACACGATTTCAACGTGTTTGGAATTTATCTCAGGTTGCGTTGTGTGCGCACCTAGGCGGTTGTTTCTGATCTCTTCTCACGATTTCAGCATGGTTAGAGTGTTCCTTTCCTCACACGATTTCAGCGTGTTTGGAATTTATCTTAGGACGCGTGATGCGCAAGCCTAGGCGTGTTTTATCTCGGGACACGTGAAGCGCGAGTCCGAGTGATTTCTGACCTCTTCTTACAATTTCAGCGTGGTTAGAGTGTTCCTTTCCTCACACGATTTCAGCGTGTTTGGAATTTATCTCAGGACGCGTGATGCGCGAGCCTGGGCGTGTTTTATCTTGGGACGCGTGAAGCACGAGCCCGAGCGGTTTCTGACCTCTTCTCATGATTTCAACATGGTTAGAGTGTGCCCTTTCTCACACGATTTCAGCGTGTTTGGAATTTGTTTTCCTCTTCTCACGATTTCAGTGTGGTTAGAGTGTTCCTTTCCTCACACGATTTCAGTGTGTTTGGAATTTATCTCAGGACGCGTGATGCGCGAACCTGGGCGTGTTTTATCTCGGGACACGTGAAGCACGATCCCGAGCGATTTCTAACCTCTTCTCACGATTTCAGCGTGATTAGAGTGTGCCCTTCCTCACACGATTTCAGCGTATTTGAAATTTGTTTTCCTCTTCCCACAATTTCAGCGTGATTAGAGTATCTCGGGACGCGTAAAACGTGGTCTTGTACAGTTTTTTATTCTTAGTTTACCCTGTGCGGTTGTTTTCGGGGCTCTTCTCACGATTTCAATATGGTCTGAGTGTTCCTTTCCTCACACGATTTCAGTGTGTTTGGGATTTGTTTTTCCGCCTCTCACGATTTCAGCGTGGTTGAGTGTTCCTTTCTTCACACGATTTCGGCGTGTTTGGGATTTGTTTTTCCTCCTCTCATGATTCCAGCATGGTTAGAGTATGTCACCCTTTGCATCTACTATACTATTTGTTACATCGCATCTATTATCTATTGCATCACATCTGTTATGTCTATTGCATTGCCTATAGAATATATTGCATGCATGTACTACATTGTCCATTTATCGCTTGCATCCTTTCCATGTTAAGCTTAGTCCGGCATGTGCCCATACTTTTCGTGTTAAAGCATGGTTCTGTGATTATGTGTATGCACCTATTCCACTAAGAGAATTGTGGTCTGAGGGTGTCGGCACCATTTCTGTGTTAGACGTGGTCTGTTTTGTGTTTATGCCTTTTCTAGGCAAAATGTGGTTTGGCCGCGCGCCTTATCCATTACATCCATTGCATCCATTGCATTGTAGTTTGTTGCATTCAGCATGTAGGATCACGATCTTTCCTCAGCAAATCATTCCTCACTTATACCATGCCACCCAATTACTTGTCTTCTTTCTGCAAAACACATAGTTCTGTCTGTGCATGCACCTATTCCACTAAGAGAATTGTGGTTAGAGCGCTCCAATACCTTTTCTATGTTACACGTTGTTTGATTTTGCATCTCCATCCTTCTATGATATTTGTGTGGTTTTGCACTGCTTGTGGTTTGATGATTCAAATATATTGTATATCATTTACACTGTCTTTTGTTATATTGTATATCATCTGCATCCTGCCCCTGAACTACGCTGGTTTGATTCCTTGCAAAGGGATACGTAGGCAGCATGCGGGCGCAACCATTTCCTTCTATATCTGTATTTTGTTTGTTTGTCCAAGTCTTCAACCTTGTCAAAAATAGGTTGTCTCTGGGCTTTGACATTCACTCACGTCACTCCATGACTCTGAGCTCTGTCAAAGAGGGGCAACTATAGACACCCCATTTTTTACCGCCCTTAACACTTGGGCGCTACTGATGGTTTACTTGATGGTGAAAGATGTGCAGAGCAAAAGTTCAATTTCTTCGGTAAGACGAGAGTCAAATCCCAACCTCAAACCCCATTTTGGACCAAAGCTATTTTGAATGGTTTTTAGACCTTCAAACCCTCTCTTTCAAAATATTTTTGAGATAAGGTTTCTACGATGCTCTAAGGCTCACATTTTGTTAAATGATGCGTTTTTTGGTAAACCGGGCAAGGACAAAGTGGAAATAAATGAAAGAGAGATGAAATCTTTGAAAAATCTTTCAAAACACCTTGTTTAGGGGTTTGGAGTTGAAGAAAAGAAGAGGAGAGGGAAGAAACACAGTTTCGGAAGGAGTTGGGCATGAATCGTTAAGAGAGAGTCGAGCAACCCTCGCTAAATCAAACCTATCCTTTTGAATACTTGGATTTCAGATATGAGGCCACCACCATTGGAAATCTTACTTCCGAGGCTTCATTTTTCACTTAAGAATCTCCTAAAGCCAAGTCCGGATGGGGGAGATATGATTGGTTGAAGTTGGCCATCATTCCGGTTGGACTGAAACTGAGCAACCTTCACTAAAAGAGGGATATCTCTTAGCACACACGGAATTTTGAGGTGAGGCTTCCAAATTTGGAAAGAAGACTTTTGGGGCTATAGTTTAGGCTCAAGAATGACCTGAAAAGCAGTCCAGATGAAGGAATTAGGCTTGCTTTAAGTTAGGGACCAGGACTGATTTTTTCCATCGGCCTCTATGGAAAGTGCATCGGCCACAATTGGACCTCATCGGCCATAGGTCGACCAAAAGTGAACCTTATCGGCCACAAATGTTGGCCGATCAGCCAAAAATGTCTAGAAAGCCCAGAATTGGCAGATATTTCTCCTCCAGTTGTTTCCAGCTTGTGCCACCTGTCCCAAATCAGATATTTCGACCAAATGTGATATTTTTTTATATATGAGAGCCTTATATCCCATATTCAAGGACTTAGAACATTTTCTTAAAGGCTTAGAAATTTGAGAGCTTCTCACTCTAGAATCCTCACTCTAGAAGTTTTGTGAGCAAAACTCTCTCCTTCCCTAGAATTCTCTCATTCTACTCTTGTTTTAGGCTTAGAAGTGAGAATTTCCTACACTTTTGCAAAGAGACCCTTAACCAAAGTTGATCATCTTTGGGTTGAGGTAGCTTGGGATTTTGTTTGAGCTCCAAAAGGCTGATTTTGGCTCAGATTTTGGCTGGTTTTGCTGCTGTGCTTCAAGGTGCTTCAAGGGTAAGCCCTTCTCCTTTTCAAGCTTGTTTTTGCACATTTGCGTTACCCTCCTTTTTCCATTGTTTTGGACTATTTTGAGGCTGGTTTTGGACTGTCAAAAACTCTATTTTTAAGGTGTAAAAATGGTAGTTTAAGGCTTGGTGAGTTTGGGGGTTGTCCTCCCTTTTTGTTCCTTGGCTTTGTGAGGCCTTTTGTGCAACTTCTAACCACCTTCAAACCAACTTTTTCTGGCCTTTTCACCACTGAAAATCAGAGGTATTTAAGTGGTGGAAACCCTGTTTTGAGGGCCCAAATAGGAGAGGGTGGTCCCCTCTCCTCTTGTCTTGCTTGCTAGTGGTGATGGCCAACCAAATGAGCATGGGTTTTTACTTCTTTATGGCTTTGTTTAGGCTCATTTTCGTGACTTATCAGACCTTCCATAACTGTATTTTTGGCTGTCTTGGTCACCTCTTGCATGCTTAGTGCACTTGTAGTATAAATCCTCTTTGCTAGCCTTGTTAGCCTTACAAAGTAGCATGCTTTTATGGTTTGAATTAGCTTAGTTCAAGCATGTTTTTGGTGTTATTTTGACATGTTATAACTCTAATTTTGATTGGTGGACTCACCTCTTGCATGCTTTATACACTTGTAGTGTAATCCATGCTTACTAGTCTAACATGCTTGATGTTTTGGCCAATCATGCTAGCTCATTTTGGCCATACTCCATACATGTTTTAGCATTATTTTGGGCTATTTTAGGACTATTTTGGGCTGCCTTGGTCATATGACTCATGTCTTGTATAGCTATAGTGTAAGTGCCTTGACTAGTCTTGAGTTTTGAGGTCCCTATCGTGCTATACTTGTGATGTTTGCATGCCTTGGCATCATTTGGAATGATATTTCAGAGCTTATATCTGTGCCATACTCTCATGTTTATCCCTCCTTCAATGTGTTTGAGAGTTGTACCTTTATGCCTTGTTTGTGAGCCATTGCATGGGCCTCATTTTCTTGCCTTCCAAGCCATCATCTCAGTCCATTTTGGCTACTTTTTTGGTCTGCATAAGGTCTTTTTGGGGCTGGTTTGGCCATTTGAGCATTGTCTTGCATGCCTCTAGTGTAATACACTTCACTAGCTTTGGTGCTTAAGCCTTGCAACATGCATCACATGAGTTGTTTGCATGATTTTAAGTCATTTAGCATGACGTTTCAGTGCTAGAACATATGCCATTGTACTCCATGTTTCATCCTTTCAATGCCTTTGGAGAGTTGTGTCTTGTGCCTTAATCTTGCATTAACATGTATGCATGCTTGGCTAGTCCTTGGAGTCTCCATTTTAGCATGTTTTGCCACTGTTTTGGATATGATGTAACTCTATTTTGAGTTGGTTTGGATATTTGAGCATTGTGATGCATGCTTATAGTGTTATCCTCTTCACTAGCCATGGTGTTCTTGGCCCCTTAACATGTTATGCATGAATGTTTGCATGTTCTTGGCCCCTTAACGGATTTCTGAGCGAAGTCGATCGAGCATGCATATGCCCCTCTTCTCGAGGCCGTTTTAACTACTTTGTATAGTTAGTTAATTTGTAATTAATTAGTTAATGTGTTAGCTAATTTAATTCATCGTTGTAAATTCCTAATTAGCTTAGCTTGGCTAACATTTAATTTGATTATGTAATAATTAGTCTAATTAGATTATTAGATTAGTTAGAATAGCGTAGCGTAGCTAGCTTGTATTATTCATTCGGACCCTCCGTCGAGAGGGCGAATTTTGTAATATGTGTGTGTGAGTGTGTAAATGTCTTCCAACCCCACGTCTTTCTCCCTTTTACTTAACCGCTTACGATGGTTAATTCTAGGTCATATTTTAATTAGCATCCTTATGCTTACATGTTTGCATCATTCATTTGTCTTGCATGCATCGGGCGCAACGCATCATACAAATTGCATTGTATTTCAATTCCTCCTCGAATACATGTATCAACTATTGCATTTACATGACATCCTAGAATAGCCGAGCCCATCTTAGTTGCATTTTTGCATGTGTTGCATTAGGTATTCTTGACATAGCTAGGATCACGCATTGATTACTAACTAGCTTCTTTCTTTGGCTCGGAGTACATTGTGAGTGTTTATGCTTTATCATCCTTGCATGTGTGTTATTGATTGCCATGACAGCATGCTTGCCATGAGGCTAACTGCTTAAATGATATAACTGCCTGAATGCCTGTGTGTGAAGGTCGGATTGCTTAAATTGGAACAATTCATTGAAATGCGAGTTTTAAGCCCACTTGAGAGTGGCAAAATCATATTTTCTAAGCCCACTTGGGGGTGGCAAAATCCACGTCTTAGCCTACTTGCAAGTAGCACCTTCAAACCATTTTCAAACAAACAAACATGAGATGTTTTGTTCTAATTTAGGCGATCAAGTCTATACTTGTATGCTGTGCGCATCACGTAGTAAGCTAGCTAATAAAGCAGAATAAGAACACATGTGTTTTCAAAAACAAAATATCATGCTTAGTAAAGGCCGATCTTTTTGATCGGGTGAGCGAGGGTGCTCATTGTGTGACCTTCCCCTCTTGTACCCAAGTTCCCAAGCCGAGGCAACTTTGGTGATGACGGACACGTAGCCTTAGGCACGAGTCAGGGTTTCCTAAATTTCCCCCAAAATAAAATATTTAGGTGGTGACTCTGTATCTGGCAAAGCAGTCCATGTTTGGCACTTCTTTATTAAAATCAGTTTTCCAAAACAATTTGCCGGATTTGGACTCTTTGGTGATTTATTAGTCTTGCATTGCACTTTGAGAGATTAGATTCAGAACCGTGACATTGAGTCTGAACTGTAGTAGCTAATGAACAAAACGGATTTCGCGCCATTCACGCGCGGAGCTGGGACGTTTGGGCAGGCTACAATAACTAAAAATGTTTCTTTGGGATATAGTTTTTATTGAAACTCAAAAGAACTTTTAATAACTCTGTAATTTAAAGATTTTAAGGGATATACCAATTGAATTCTAGATTGAAATTTGTGAGATCTCACACTTCTTGAAATGATTAGCAATAAAAGATCTCAACTTCTTTCACTCAAATGGGTGTCCAACCAAACTGAATAACACATACAATCTTATAAATTTTGTCCATCCAGCAAAGAATATTTGATTTGCAAATCCATAATGGGGGGTAAGGTTGTATATCCAGACCCTACTTTAGTGGGAGTTTTGTACACTGGGTTTATCCATATTGTGAGATCATCCAGCATCACATTTGAATTACTTTATATATATATATATATATATTTACAAATAGCATTATGAATGTTTTTAACCCCAGATCTGTGCTTAATCTTTTCATGTGTGTGTTATTCTTGGGTATTATAGAATAATTTCATATTATCTGATTTTCAATTTTTCTTGTTGCTGGTGTTATGTTAACGGTGTTCAGTATTTCACAATGAATCAAACCAAATAATGCTAAGTTATAAATTTGAATGCACTTTTAATTTCATATGCACTTTTTATTACATATATTAATATTAACTACCCAATGAGTAATGGTTAGCATTTTTCAATAATATTTGTGCTCAACAGTAAATATGTAATAAAAAATTAAAAAAATATATGAACCTAGTTACAACAAATGTGGGCCAACAACAATTCCCCCAAAAATCATTCTAAGAGTAAATATTATACAAGCAAATTATTTTTACAGATTGTCTTTTTTTTTTTTACTAATTGAATTAACATCTATCATATTATTGTAATATCTCCCATTTTAAATTCTAAAATTTTATTATTGTATCTCATGTCAAAATTAGAATTTTTTTTATAAAATTTAATAGTTTATATAAGGTTATCATTCCAAATCATCATAAATTAGTTAACAAATTATTGGATCCACTGTACCAATCGGGTCTCATATTTGTATCTTCTTTTCATATTTGTAATTAGCCCCTTCTAATTAGGAAGTTCAACTCAATTATCACCATAATGTAGTAATAAATTATTTGAGGATGGTATCAATTTGTAAGTATGAGAATAAGGTTCTTGTTGTTATTGGCTTGGAACTAAAGGTTAATCATAGGGCTCTCACTGAATACTCTAACAACATGATTGCTATTATGAGCTTTTGTCATCCCTAATCTGGACTCATAAACAACATGGAAGTTATTATTCCAAATCATCATAAACTAAGTTGCGGAAACTTAAGGAACTAGCACGGGACTCCCGGTTTGAAAACTAAGTCTAAAATTGCACTTTTTCACACTTAAGCTTGAAAATAGGCTATCGGAGGCCAAAATCGTGCAACAGCCACAAGATGGCCCAGGGAACACCTCAAACACCTCGGGAGGGACCAATGTGAGTTGTGGAAACTTACGAAACTATCACGGGACTCCCGGTTGGAAAACTAAGTCCAAAAATGCACATTTTCACACTTAAGCTTGAAAATAGGCCATTGGAGGCCAAAATCGTGCAACAGCCACGAGACGGCCTGTGGAACACCTCAAACACCTTAGGGGGGACCAATGTGAGTTATAGAAACTTACGGAACTAGCACGGGACTGCTGGTTTGAAAACTAAGTCCAGAAATGTACTTTTTCACACTTAAGCTTGAAAATAGATCTTCGGGGCCCAAAATCGTGCAACAGGCACAGGACGGCCCTGGGAACACCTCAAACACCTCGGGAGAGACCAATGTGAGTTGTGGAAACTTACGGAACTGGCACGGGACTCCCGATTTGAAAACTAAGTAAAAAATTGAACTTTTTCACACTTAAGCTTAAAAATAGGCCATCGGAGGCCAAAATCGTTAAACAACCACGAGACAGCCCGAGGAACACCTCAAACACCTCGAGAGGGACCAATGTGAGTTGTGGAAACTTATGGAAATAGCACAGGACTCCCGGTTTGAAAACTAAGTCCAAAAATGCACTTAAGGTTTAAAATAGGCCATCAGAGGCCAAAATCGTGCAACAATTATGAGACGGCCCATGGAACACCTCAAACACCTCGGGAGGGACCAATGTGAGTTGTAGAAACTTATAGAACTAGCACGGGACTGCCGGTTTGAAAACGAAGTCCAGAAATGCACTTTTTCACACTTAAGCTTGAAAATAGACCTTTGGGGGCCAAAATCGTGCAACAGGCATGGGACGGCTCGTGGAACACCTCAAACACCTCGGGAGGGACCAATCTGAGTTGTGGAAACTTACGGAACTAGCACGGGACTCCCGGCTTGAAAACTAAGTCGAAAATTGAAATTTTTCACACTTAAGCTTGAAAATAAGCCATTGGAGGCCAAAATCGTGCAACAGACACAAGACGGCCCGGGGAAAACCTCAAACACCTCGGGAGGGACCAATGTGAGTTGTGGAAACTTACGGAACTGGCACGGGACTCCCGGTTTGAAAACTAAGTCCAAAAATGCACTTTTTCACACTTAAGCTTAAAAATGGGCCATCGGAGGCCAAAATCGTGCAACTGCCACGAGACGGCCCATGGAGCACCTCAAACACCTCGGGAGGGACCAATGTGAGTTATGGAAACTTATAAAACTAGCGCAGGACTCCCGGTTTGAAAACCAAGTCGAAAATTGCACTTTTTCACACTTAAGCTTAAAAATAGGCCATCGGAGGCCAAAATCGTGCAACAGCCACGAGACGGCCCAGGGAAAATCTTAAACACCTCGGGAGGGACCAATGTTAGTTGTGGAAACTTACGAAACTAGCACGGGACTCCTGGTTTGAAAACTAAGTCCAAAAATGCACTTTTTCACACTTAAACTTGAAAATAGTCCGTCGGAGGCCAAAATCGTGCAACAGTCACGAGACGGCCTGGGGAACACCTCAAACACCTCGGGAGGGACCAATGTGAGTTGTTGATACTTACGAGACTAGCACGGGACTCCCAGTTTGAAAACTAAGTCCAAAATTGCACTTTTTCACACTTAAGCTTGAAAATAGACTTTCGGGGGCCAAAATCATGCAACAGCCACGGGACGGCCTGGGAAACACCTCAAACACATCAAGAGGGACCAATGTAAGTTTCGGAAACTTACGGAACTTGCACCAGACTCCCGATTTGAAAACTAATTCGAAAAATGCATGTTAAATTGTATATTTTATGAATAAAATAATAATTGTATAACTTGCATTTTTTTTTTTTTTTGTGTTTCATTTTTTTGCAAATTCAAGATTTTATATGGACATGTTTGGTAATTTGGAGGGCATATGGTAGCTCATTTTGTGTTTTTGTTCATATTACCTTACATGTATTTTGGTTGCGTTGTACATTTTATATTTTTGTTGGTATTACAGGGCATGTTGGGTATTCCGCCCTTGATATTTTATTTTTGTTGATATTAGTAGACATGTTTTTTGTTGGATATTAGGAGATGTGTTTCGTAATCCGCATGCGGTTGATATTATATTTTTGTGGATATTAGTAGACGTTTTTTGTGGATATTAGGAGACATGTTTATAATCTGCATGCAGTTCATATTGTATTTTTGTGGATAGTGCTGAAATTCGATTATGATGTTTATGAAAATGAACAGATTTTTGTATTGATTTGTAATAAATATTTTATTGAACAGGTTATTGAAATGCACAGGGAATTGTTATTGAAAAGAAAAAATTTCAGAAGAAAATAGTACCCTCATTTTCAAATTTTTTAATTTTTATTAGTGACGAAATAAAAGATGTCGCTATTGGTTTTGAAAAAACATGACGAATAATTTCGTCACTAATGATATAATACCAAACAAATAATTTCGTCATATTTGCTGAATTTTTCGTCGCTAAACTGAAATATTTGGTAACAAAATGTTTTTTGTCATTAAAGAATTTTCTTTTCTGCTCATTTTAGTGACGAATTTTTTTGTCACCTTAATCCATATCAATGGTGAGGAAAACTTTCGTCACTAAAATCTATTTGGTGATGAAATATTTTTTCGTGAAAAACAATTAAAATAAAATATTATTTAGTTTTGGTGACGAAATTGATGTTATAGAGGACGAAAAATTCAACATTCGAAGACGAAACATTTCGTCGCCAAAAATCAAAAATAGGCGACAAAATTGTTTTTTGTCACCAGGTACTTTCAGTGACGACGTATAGGCCACGAAGTGGTGACAAATTTTTTTCATTGCAGATCACTTTAGTGACAAAATCAATCTGTCACCAAAGGCCTTTTTTGTTGTAGTGTTTTGTTCTTCGTTAAACCGGTTAACTAGCTCAACAATTGACTTCAATGACATGCGGAGTTACCTTTTAGTCTGCACATTTTTTACCCTTAAATTATTACAAAAATACAACCAACAATGTCAGCATAGCAGGACCTAGCCAAATGCATTTATGAAAATATGAAGTATGTAATTACCTTTTCAGACTTCAGTGCACATGGTACTAGTTTGGCGTGTTCCTCGACGCTCACCTTAGTCATGTCCGCAAACCTCTTCTTTTCAACAGAGGGGAGTGTCTTCCACCTTTCCCCAAGCTCCTTTCTACTCTTTAAGCACGAAAGTGACACACGTACAAGACAAGTAACAACTATGAGTTCAAAATAACTGTAACTACAACTATTGCTAAACGCAATCCATGTGCATTGTTTGTAATAAAATATGATTGCAAATACAAATAACAGTTGCAGGAAAAATTCAGCGACAAAACGTAGATGGAATTTTAGAACGAATTGAAATTTACAAAAACAGTAGGAATGTGACATTACTACATGCTACAATTCAACAAACGTAAAAGAATCAGAAGCCCAATGCAACCATTCAGTACAACGCGTGGATAGCAACCCAGTCATATGTTTCCATCATAGTGTATTATAGAGAATACAAATTTCCACACTCACCATTTTTGGTTGAGTGTTGTCCGGCCCTTGCATTTCCTTCAATTGTTACTGGCTGTACGCAAGCATCGTGAAGCTTATCATCACTAAATCTTAAATATGAATACATATATATATATATATATATGCAAGTATTTATGTCAAGATGGCCCCGAAATCTGCATAACACACCTTTCATACATCCGGGATTGAATGAACACCAATTTAAACATTTTCACACACGCGGAACCAAACCAATTTCAAACATCACAAACTGAACTTCGACAAGGCGCATACTTTCACTATAAAAAATGTAATTCTGGATTGTGAAAATGAACAACTAGTACCTGTAACAAATGAATGGTCCAACTGGCCGCTTTCGAGAAGAGCCATCGATAGTGTCAGACATTTGGATATGTTGTTCGCCAATTGTCTTCAATCTTTTCCCTCCCTTTTAAGAAAGTGGAAATCATACAAATTAGATTGAAGGGAAATTTATAGGGGTGGTGTACACATTTTGTCCGTTGTCTAATTTGAATCGACGCATTTAAACTCCGTCAATTCTGACACTTCATTTTAAATTTCATGGACAATTTTGGTCAAATTGCTAATGCCGTTTGTGATTTTCAGAACAAATATTGTAATGTCAATTGACTGGCATTAACTAAGTTGAGTAAAGTTATAAGTTCACCAAAAAAAAAGTACACATGCCACGTATATGCATATTTTTTTATAGAAAACAGTGAAGAGTTGTAATCAAATGGACGTAATTGAAAGAAAAGTTCACAATTGACGATGCAAAGCGAGGCCATTCAAAATTTGTGCAAAACAAACGACACAAAGACAAAAGTACATGGGCTGCTGTAACAATTGATCTTAAAAAAAAATTAGGGTATTCCTTGGTGATGGATTTCATTTGTTTACAAACATATGTACGAAACCAACTAGTAGCAAGTCTTCAAGGAGAAAACTAACATTGTTGGTGCGAGGTGACCAATATCCATCAGATGCAATGATGACAATTCCTGCAAAGTATTCCAATCAATATTTACAAGAACACAAAGAAACAACTTCAACATACGGTTGTTAACTTGAATTTTTTTTGTAAACACAGGCAACAAAACGCATAATTTCCCAACACATATATAGATTTTGAAACGGTCAGAAGAAAGGACACACATCAAAATTTTACATTTAGTTCAGACAACTTACAATTGAAATAATTATTTGTACAACCGATAAATGCATAATTTCCCAAAAATTGAAGAGGAAGGACTACATTTTGTTTTTGATTTATGGCTCAAGGATTGCACACACATACTTTTATGAAGGTCGGACTACAAAGGACAAGGAAGCCACTAAACTATTTCATGATGGGGTTAAACTATCTGGATAGGATTCTACTATCACTGAATTGGTGCTCATTCCAGACACAAAAAATAGATGAAACCCCATCAAATTGAGGGCTTCAATTTCCTGCTGAACAACTTTGTTGCAGAGAATCCAGGTGGCTGCATCTTAGCCCGTGCTCCAGGCTCTCGAAAAACTTTCATGATAATTACTTTTATGCGGAGTTTTATGGCCAAGTATCCCTATGCTAGACCACTGGTGGTGCTACCAAGAGGCATTCTGGCTACATGAAAGAAGGAGTTCTTCACATGGAAAGTTGAGGACATTCCGCTATATGACGTCTACTATGTAAAAGCGGATAATTGAGCACAGCACCTTGAGGTGCTCAAACAGTGGGCAGATCAGAGAAGAATACTTTTCCGGCCGTACAAGCAAGTTTCTTCAATTGTATGTGACAATGAAACAAACAAGACTGCTGCTGCCTGCCAACAAATACTGCTAACGTACCCATCCATTCTCATTCTGGACGAAGATCATACTCCCATAAATGAAAATACGGATGTCATGAACTCGCTCAATAAAGTCCAGATAGCCCGCAACTCCTGAATGACAGCTACCTTTCTCTTCAAATGTAACTGCTATTCAACATAGAGATGGTAATTTCAAGAGAAAGGTAACAGTCATTCAAGAGTTGCGTGCAATAACAGGCAAGGTTCTTCATTTCGATGAATGAGATTTTCTTTATGAATTGCCTAGGCTTGTTGACTTTTCTGTATTTCTTCACCTCAGCCTTACACATAAGCATGAAGTTGACAAACTGAAGAACTTAGTTAAGAAGTTCAACATCACCTGGGATGGGAGCACACTTTATGTGCACGCACAGTTGAGATCTCTCCTCAAGAGTTCACCTACAGACACGTCAACCACAGAAAGAAAGGGGCTTGACGATGCCCGAATGGACCACATCTTAAAGAAGTTGGATTTTACAGAAGGACTTAAAGCAAACTTCTTCCTTAATCTGTTAGGCATGTGCGAATCAAGTTGTGACGACCCAAATCTACACTATTAGTTGCAGTCAAGGGAGAGTCACTAATGAGTCCTATGGTCAATAACCAAGTAAGATCCCAGATCGCCGGAGGAGTCAAATTAGCCTCCCTTCTAAGTCCAGCTTTCTTAGGCAACGCACTACCCTTTTGACAGATCTTTAAAGGTGTTGACACAAGGTCTCATAAGCAACGATAAGGTTCATACATATATATATTAGAATATCAATACATAACAACCACGAATATCCATAATTTCAAAAGCTTGTTCCATTACATTATATCCCAAAAAGAAAATTTAAATCTTCATATGAGCCTTACAAAATATCAAAAGGAATTTCTAACTTTCCTAAGATAGCCAAAAGTCTTCGAAGGTTTCAGGCTCGTCGTCTCCAGCTATAAGCTTCTCTTCGGCACCTGGCATGATACGCCGTGAGCTTTGAATGCCCAGTAAACACACACACACCCCGTCCCTTTTTCCCCAGTCCAATACACAATCACAAATATAACATCAAGTAGTAAAGCATGATACTCAACTAAATAAATAAAGGGTTACAAGTTAGATTTTAGTAAACTAGAAATCCCCCAAAGAGACTTCATCCTCCCAACCACAAGAATCGGACGCGGATTATTCGGTATGCCCCCTCTTTTGCTGCTTTGTTACAGACCTTACCTCGAATGCCTACCAATGGTTATGTACCGTGTAGCGCCAACGGTAGGGCCTCAAAAGAGACAGTAATAATGGGCCTTGCCCAAATCCCTCCTCACACCAAACCACCTAGGGTCCGAATACAATCGCTCCGTTCAAGGGTTCCGAAAACCACTTGCGCAAGACTTTAACTTCCAAATAAGGAACGCATCCCAACAATCCATACATCACATATTATCACCCTTTCATTACTGAAGTGATCGAAAACCCAATACCATCCCAATTAAGTTTTCCGTGGAGTTAAATGTTTTAAATCAAGGTTAGACCAACTTAACAAGATAATAATATCCACATAAGCATGCATCATTAAGATGAAGAAGATAAAGAACATAACCATAACACATACAATATCATGCCAAGACATGAGCATAAGCTAACAAGCATTTTCATGAACACAAGAGCATAAAACACCCATGCATAACAGAATTTCCAGATTCGATCACTGCTGGAAATCAGGGTTTTAGAGGCGTTTAAAAAACGCCGCTATAGGCCCTAAAAACGCCGTCAAATCCTTTTGTGACGTTTAGCACCAAACGCCGAAGATGCGGCCGTCGCTATAACTCTATGGCGCTTTAAAAACGTCGCTATATTACTATAGGCGGCGTTTTTAAAAACGCCGCTAAAAGTTCTACTAACGGTAACGTGACGTCACCATGCTATTTAGCGACGTTTTATAAACGCCGTTGTATCTCTTTTACCAAACAAAAATCCAATCGTTCTGCTATTTAGCGACATTTTTAGAAACGCCGTCATAGCCCCTTTTTTAAAAAAAAAAATACCTATAATTAAACTAAAAAATTACACTAATATAAAATGACTCCCATTCATATAGCAAAATCTAGGGTAAACTACCAATAGGTCCTACTTTTGAGACTTATTACCCATTAAGTCCTATTGCTAAATTTATTAAGTGATAAAGATAAATTTATCAGTCTTTTATTTTTATGAATAAATTTATAGTGATAAATTTATCAGTCTCTTTGTTTTTATGCATAAATTTATAATGATAAATTTATCAATCTCTTATTTTTATAGTGTTAAATTTATTAGTTAGGACCTGTATGTAAATAAGTCTAGTTAATACGACTGATTGGTAAGTACCCCTAAAATCTAATCAAATGATAGTCCACAATCATTGTGCAAAAAAAAAAAAAAAAAAAAACATTTACACACAAATCAAACGGTGTATGCTACACAATTTAAAGAGATTAATAATTCTAAAATTAATAGCTGTAAAATGTTTATCTTGTCTAATTTAATTTCATTAGTCAAACAAACATATTCTAAGGTTCTTAACATTCAGTTTATTCATAATGAATTATCATCCATATATATATATATATATATATGAGTAAAAAAGTTCACCAGCTAAACTCAGCTCAACTTAATAAATTTGTTCTAATTACTTGATTTTCTTTTTTAAGAAACAAAAACGGGTCAGATTTACAGTTAGCATCTTGATGGCCCTTCACCTACATGCTCTTCAAATTGTCTCATATTTCTCACACCCTAGAAATCTTGTTCATCAGCATTCTTCTTTAGATCTGCCAATTTGACGACACTAACAAAAGCAATCTGGCATACCACCACACTCATTCTGGATCAGGAAACCACCAGGGACAAGCTGCATTATGCACAAAATGTTAGAATTGTAGAATACAAAATCAATAGGACTCAACTTCTCAAACAAATTGTCCAAGTCTAACAAGGCAGAAACAAAAGTGCTGCAATGTTCAAGTCTAATGATTTTTTTAATTGAGAGACAGATTTAAGCGATATTCAATGATAGCCGAAGAGATATCCGTGAAATTAACCCAAAATATTATGTTCTAATATAGTGATTTGATGATAGAGACAGAGAGTAAGGTGCATTTCCAAACAGGCTGTTTATAAATGAAAGTATTCATTTTCTTGCTAACAATAGATAACTAAAATGATTTGGCACAACTCAGAGTTACCTATTTGATATCATTTTCTTGTTGACAATTGATAACTGAAATAATTTGGCACCACTCAAAGTTACCTATTTGATACCACAAAGAGAGGACCACAATTGAACGACACAAGAAAAGGAAATCCAAGGTAAACAAAGGCAATGACTATTTTCCACAAGTAATTATTGTAAAATTATAACTTTGAAAGGAAAACTATGAAAAGAACCTATGAATTATAAGTTCTGTCAGGTAACATGAGGTAATGACTAAAATCCATGTTTTATGCTTGCATTTAAACTAACACCATTAGAATTGGAACATATAGCATGCAATTTGTCATACCTGCTGTGTAGGAAGATATTTCCTTCGATAATTGAATATTGCATCCTTCTCGTTTACATCAGCACTGGCATGGAATTGAAGTTCCACCTGGTCATCAATTTAGTAGAGTCAAATAAAAAGATCGATTAGGTTAGAGTGACAACACTTCTCTGAAAAGGTCCACCTGGTCATCAATTTACTAGACCTTCATAAAGTGCAATTAAATCAAGAATGTGACCATGGTCAGATGTGTATGCATGAGAAGATTACATCAACCCAAAATCTTACAATGCTTTCCTCCTCCCATGTTCTCGAAGATCAACCCTGCAATTGTTCGTCCTTTGCCCACACCAGCTCCATCTCCGATAGAAAAACTGCCCTGGCACCATCTGGAAGGTGCTAGACATGTCTCTGTCATGGAAACCACCACATTATATCACAAATGATGATGTACAAAATTAGTATCCAAAGTCCAGTTGTAAAAACAACCTGACAAGCATAAACCAATGTCTCAATCTGCATGCATGACAACGCCTGTTAGAGCATATTCTTAGTCACGGAAATTCATTATTGAAACCTAAAGCTTCCTCCTCCTCCACATGGTGGAAGATGGTTTCAAAAAAAAAACAAAAAAAAAGAAAGTGAACTCCAGCTTCCTTTCATTTGTTTTTTCAAAATTAATGAGGATGAAGACAAGATTAGGACATGCTAGAGGAAATTTAAATAAATGAACACTGATATCATAGTAAGACAATCAATACAACTTCAGCTTAAAGAACATGCCATCCATACAAGTACCCAGCAAGTGGTCAATAACATAGCATTCTTGAAAATATAAGCAACAAATTCAACATCATCAAATTTGACCCTCAGGCATCTTATATTTATGAAAACAATTTCACGTGACAATGTATTGCCCCATTTCCACAAATATCACTGAAATTTTTGTATGAATTCTACCTGGTCAGTATCACAAGCAGGCGCAACAGCATTTATCCTACCAACTGAAGATCTCACTCTCATGTCAAAGCATTCCACAGCACCATCATCGCCACCACAAGCAACTAAACTGTGAACCTTCCTGAATTAGAAAATAAGACTGTCTCAAAACTGGACAAGGGAATCCCCAAAGCAAACAAACTTCTAATGACTTAGCACTACAGAAGGCATAAGTTACACCAACCTTCGAGTGACTATATTTAGGCTGGGAACTGTGTGTTAAGTGATGTGAGGAAACGTCCCTGTGAAATAAAATTTCAAATTTTTTAATCCCGAACATACAGTAGCTACTAAATCTGATTTAGAAATCAAATGGATTCTAAACATTCCTACAACATACAAATATCAATGGGAAAAATATTAAGCATTCCAAAATTGAATCTTATGTAACGATAGAAGGCAAGGATAATGACTCCTCCTGCTATGGATATCCCGGCTATGACTCCACCTGATAATTCTGCTTATATAAATAGCAAAACATTTTTAAATATCAGTAAAGACCCATATTTATCAGCTCACATTTGCATCTGAGCCAGGAAATTCAAAGTCAACTTTGAACCAATAGCAAAGAGAGCGAGACACCTGTGCTGCAAAAGAAAAAATAATAAATTGGTATTAGATGTTAAAAATTTATAAAAGGTGGCAAAAATGGCAACAAGTAACATGAATCTAGTATATCTAAACATCATAGTTACAAAAGTTACCTGGAGTTCAAGGATGGATATTTTTCATTTTTATCTGCAAAGAATTGGGACATCTATGGACAAAGTCAACAGCATCAGATTTCAGAGATGCCTCAGAAGATCAACTTCAGGTCATGTAGATCTAAATCTTTTGATTGGAGATCAAGTCCATCATCTCATTTGAATCAATCTCGCGTAAATCTGAATCATGGATAAGATTTCAGCAACTACAAAGGACAGAGTATGTCTGATCATGGTGGATTTGGAAATCTTCTGGGTCATAACAGATACTTGCCTCAAGCTTAGGTCTCTTAATAAGTTCAGAAATTTAATGAGCAATTGAAGATTGACCAACAGATAAAGATGTGATTTCCCGAAGACAAAAATTTAAAACCAGGAATTAAAAGTCATGATGTGCTGTTGTGTTGAAGAGAAGCCAGTTTCAAGAAATCGATACCTCGATGGTGCAGATGGCGGTGGCGGTGGTGGTGGCGGTGCAGATGGTGGTGGCGGTGGAGCTTCGAAATCGCAAGCTCCGCCGGTCACCAAATCTATCAATCCTCGACTCTAAGTCACCACCTTGGACAACTCATCAAACATGTTTCTCTATTTTTGTTCTCATTTTTCAAAACATTTTTGTATACCAAACAAGTTTTCTAAAAACAAAAACAAAAACTTGTTTCCAGTTTTTTGTAAACAGGAAACAGACAATGTTAACAAATGTAAGCTAAAGATATGACTCGAAACAGTTGTGTTAACCAAGGGAGAGAAGAGAATGGAACTTAAGGCATAGAGCTCACCATCATTAAGTATAGCAATCACAAGAACCATGAAAGGTGGGAAGAAGTTGAACCTCCAAAAAGCAGACAACAACAGAAAACCTAGCTGTTAGACAAATCCTAGTCACCAATTAGAGGTTTCTAGTGCAGTCAACACATTGTCAAGCTTTTCATATAGTTCAAATCCTAGAGAATACTGAGGGAAACTTACCACTATACGAATTGTGATAGACACGGCATATATCTGGAGAAACAGAGAACTTCAGCATTCGTATTCAAGAATTTGTATCCGAGAAACGCATATTTTGACTAAAAATTTTGCTTCCTTGAAGAATGCCAAATAGAAAACAAAAATATCTTACTGTGTAGTTCTTCATTCTTTGAAAGATGGCACGACTTGTTAAAACAGCACTAATAATTACACTCAACCTGTGCTCGGTCGAATAATATCTCGACTTGAAAGCAAAGATCTGTTGCATCCGCCCACGACAATTCCTATATCCGCTTTCTTTAATGCAGTGCATCATTGACTCCATCACTGTCATTCCACATGTGTTCTCTACCTTGTAATATCTTCACAATCTCATACTTGTGTTCAAGGAAAGTGTCAAGTCGTAAATAGGGTAAACAACGAGTTCACAAATTTTCATGATCTTACCAAAGATTATTACTAGGAAAGACACCAAAAAACCATCAACTTTCTCGATGAGTTCATCAATTGGTAGAGCGCAATGATGGTCCTTGTGATCACCAAGTAAAGCGATGAAGGGTACATGTTTGTACCCATTCCAAGCTGCCTCCTGTCTCCTTAGCAATTGCCACGGTCGCTCGAAGATGATCCAATTGGGGTCATAATTATGGCCCTGTTGCGTGCAACTTATGGAGCTGCTTATAGCTGCTGCTTATTTTATTTTATTTTTTTTGAAATTTTGTGACAAAATCTCAAATAACAAGTAAAGAACAATTAGAAATCAAAAGGACACTGATGGATGAAACGGGATCAACTACTTGCATAACCCTACAAATTGAACAGAGCATTCTGAAAAATATAGATTGATCAACTCAATTGATTCAACTTCCAAGGAAGCAATCCGGATTTTTGAAGTGCTCCTAAAACATGAAGACAACATTAAATAGGTTACCCTATCTTAATTAATTAAAAAAAATTAAAAATTTCTGAGAATGACTTACAATTCCAATAAGGTTCTCAAGGCAGAGCACAACAGAACTTTTAGTTGCAACAGAGCAGACTGCTAATTTTTTACCCTATAACCATCAGCCGAAAGGCAAATATGATAATAGAGGGAAGCATAGACAAGCAGGGTTCTTCATGTATGAAAAAGGACATGGAATTTGACAACTTTGGAAAGAATAAGTAGTCTTATAACCTAATTAAATGTGGATAGCAGATGCAAATTCAACAAAAAACTTAAGAACCGTGACAAAGTGATAATTGCATTTATAAGGTAAAATGTTCATCTTACAGCATTCTTGGCCTCATCCATCAATCTCAATACTCCAAGTCTGGGCTCCACCTGCCCATTAACTCAAATCCATTTTGTTCACAATCACCCACATAGATGAACTAACAAGTAATCATAAACGAAGAATACAAAAATTTGTACTTACAGTCCCAGATTTGATAATTTCTTTGTATCTTTCAGTCTTCTAATCCTACAGATAGATAACCCTAAAACAATCAACACAACCAACTAACTGATGATACAGATTATAAATCTTTTCAATTCCACAAAATTAGCACAAAGATCGTGCACTAGCATAGAAACTCAAAAGGTATGGAACATTTTCTTACAATCTGCTAGGTTGCTTAAAAATATACAATGGAGGAAAAACCATATGACCGATTTGCATTGTAAATGTCCCTTGATTTGCCCTCTAGAAACAAAAACTCAACTAAAGTTTAGCAAAGAAGGTTATTTGGATAAGTAAACTCCATTTATAAAATAAATAAAAATAAAAATAAATCATGGAAGCTTTCTTGTTTTCCAATTTCCTCAGTATTTTCTCGGCAGCCAAACGCATGTCTAATTCTCAGTATTTTCAATTTCCCCAGTTTTTATTTGCACATCTAAAGGGGAACCAAATTGATAAATGGTTATATATAATATTTAGGCCAAGTTTGGGAAGTTCAAAATAATCCATCTTTTTATCATTTTATTTTTTTTCCATCGCATCACCTCTCTATTTTTCTGCACATCTTTTCGTAAAAAGACAAAAAGTACACTTATTTAGGTCATTCCAAACAACCCCTTATACATATATAATAATTATATACATACATCCAATTTCCTCACTCTATATTTATATATAATATTTATACATATTTATTTATACATGCATCCTGTAGACTAAAAGTTTGTCATTCATAGTTATCCTGATCTATTTCATTTCAAATGTCCAAGAGAGGAAGACCAACCTTCAGACAGCGCTGATCTTGCACAACCTGTTTAGCACGGGCCCTAACCTCATCTGGATCAATCTTGGATTGAGATCTAGAGAGAGAGAGAGAGACGGTGGAGCTCGCTACCTCGCCAGTGCAGATGACGGTGGCGACGGAGCATCGAAATCGCCCTGAATCTCGAAATCGATCTGAATCTTCGAAAACACTCTGAACAGCCGATTGATATCGATCTGAATCTTCGAAATCACTTCGAAATCGCTCTGAACAACTGATTGATCTTTCGAGAGATGAAGCTTCTTCGTAGAGTTATCTCCTCCGTCTTCTTCGTCGCTGAGAGAGAGAGAGAGAGATGCCTGTGTATAAGATAAGAGAGGTGTGCGTATAAGAGAGAGGGCTCAGATTAGAAAATAAGGGTTTCAGAAAAGGGGCGCGTGTATCTACCGCATTTGGAGCCGCTTTTAGACGCCTTTAAATAGAAATCGGTGCCGTTTTGGTTAAAAAATTTTGCGACAGTTATAAAACGCCATTAAAGATTAAAAGAAGTGATGCTTAATTAAACGCCGCTAATTGAACGCCGTTAAACCCCTGATTTCCTGTAGTGGATATCACATAAGGATTAGAATGAAAAGGACTATTTTAGATTTTTTACCGGACACGGCCTTCCTATGGTTCGTAGAGAATTTAATCTAGTTTCTAGAAAATATTTCGGAAATGGGATAGCTTTTCTAAATTTTAAGTTGTTTAGAAAACACTCCAGCGCTGTCCAGATTCGTCGACCATTACGAAAATTTGATTTTCTTGCAAATCGCTCACTGTTTTTCAATGAAACAAATTTTAGTTGAAAGATAACTTCTTAAGGAAGATTTTTACATAAAATAGAGGTCCAAAATAATTTTATACATTTTTTTGGAAATTTTGAAAATTGGCTGTGAAAACAGATTCTTAAGGCACAATGCCCAAAACAAGAAGATTTGTGAGAAAAGAGATCCACTAAGGGAAAATTTTCATTTATTTTGTGATGAAAACATGCTAAATAACATATATTAAACTCAGAAAATTTTCTTGAAGGTGTGCCTGTGGAAAGTTTGAGAGATTAGTATGAAAAAGATAGTTTTGTACCGAAATGAGAGAAAATACAAGAGAGGTAGAATCATGGCTCAACTCTTATCATTTTTAACACAAGTAGCTCATCAATAACACATCTGAAAACAATGTTTAGAACCCTTAAGAACCTTTATTTGAAAAAGGAAAATGAAAGAGAAGGTTGTGTTGTGGCTTACTTGCTAGGCTTTGAACAAGATGGCTCTCCTCTTCCTTCCTCTCCCTCTCAAGACTTCTCTCTTGCTCTCCTTTCTCTCCTCTAGGCTGAATGTGTGTGTGAGTGTATTGTTTGTGTTTGCCATGCTAGGGAGTGGTGGTATTTATTGGCAAATTTTGGTGTAAAAAGACATAAAGGCCCAGTAGTTGGAATTGGATGGAAAAGTTAGGATTTACTTGGAGTCTAATGGAATAGGGAGTGATTAGGGAACTTAATCATGGGATTAGAGAATATCTAGTTGGTCCCTAGTTGAAATGAAACTAGTATTGGGAACAAAACCCTAGATTTAGGGGTACTAGGTGCTAGGATTTCTAGAATATCATGATTACAATTCTTGAAAATAGGCCCCTCACATTTTCCTAGGGTGGCTGGCCATAGGGAAGGGAGATGGGAAATTTTTTTATTCAATTTAGGTACTAGGGACACATTCCCCAATGTATATATATAGATCTCAATTTGATTGATGGTACCTATAGTATAAAAGTACATGTACTAGTTTTGGGGAAATTGTTGAAATTAATAAAAGAAGTGAGAGCTTGGAATAAAACTCATGTTTTGGAATCTTATTTATGTAGAATTAAATTAAATTAGGCTAAGGAACCTAATTCGATTAGGATATTCCTGTTTCGATAAAAAAAATTGCTAACCGACAAGATTCGAAATAATTCAAGAAACTGAGGGGCTTAAAGGAAATAATTCAAACATAAGAGTTTTTAAAGAGAATAAAATTTTTAGGGGCTTCACACAAGTGGGGAGAAGGTATTGGTTTTCAGCCATTATCTCCAGCCGCTTAAGTTGTTGAAAAGGCTAGCCATGAAAGTGAAGGGTTTGACTCTGGGAAAAGAATTGGGTGTGGGAAACGATTAGCTCTCTACAAAATTTGAAAATCGTCATCATCATTTCAACTCTTTCAATTGCCTTTCCTATGTTTTAAGTTCAATACTGTCAACCATGCATGAACTTCAGCACTGAAACAAACAGTTGTTTCCTATGTTACATGGACTCGAGTACGGGTGTCGGGTGCGGGTATGTATCTATAGGTCAGATTCATTAAATCTTAAATTTAAGGGTACGCGAACTCGGAAAAAAATATCATATTTTTATATTTTTAATCTAATATGTGAGATAAAATGGTACTATATGTAACTTACAGTGTCAAAATGACATGTATTGTAATTATACAATAATATGTACATATAATAATTGTGCTATATACAATTATATTAGAAGTATCCATTGAAAAGTATCCGACACATATCCCATACCCTTGTCCGAGTGTCGGGTGTTTGACATGGGTATTTAATCTATTTTGAAGAGTCCGTGTAACATAGGTTGTTTGTAAACATAAGTTCCGGCAATATAAAGTCATCGAGTACTACAAAATTCAACCAAGTGTGCTACCATTGCTGAATCAAGATTACTCATTATTTGTTTCTCATGTTTTTTTCTTTTTGTTTTTTTGGGTACTCTAAAAAAAGAATTGTTTTTCCAGTACCAACATTACACAAATATTTTTTTAAGTTTTTTTTGTTATATATAACCTAACAACAGTTGGCCATGTAAATGCAGGACACCTTTTATGGTTGTTGCTAACTACTATGAAACTTATGTTCAACTTGTAGCACTGGTAGCAGAGGGAAGAGTTCCTATTCGAAATGGAGAAAATACAAAAATCGAGTATAGAACAGTTCCTATTGGGTCGATTTGGGGTAGCATAGGGAAGAGTTCCTATTCGAATAGCACAAAATACAAATATTGAGTATAGAACAGTTCCTACTGGGTCGATTTCGGGTTGGGTGTGAAGGTATATGTGAATGAAAGAAGACAAACAAGAAGACAGAGAGGCACAAAGACAGAGAAAGAGAGAACGCGAAATAGAGGACATACCAACCGGAGGAGACAAAGCAACAATGGTGCTCAATTAACCCTTGCAGTTGTGCTCCAGCGACAAAAATCAACTTAAAAAATGAATTTATGTGTCCACTTTCATGGCTAGCCTTCGCAAGAACTTAAATGATTGTTGTCCACTAAACTTAAATAAATAAGCTTGTTCTTTCAATATGATTTTTGCCCTCAAATATTTTTCTCTGTAAAACCCTACAGCTATGAGGAAATGGAAGAACGAAGAGACAGGAAGAGAGACAGACAAACAGAGATGGAGGGTCCGAGATGGAAGAGAGATGGATGGGCCAAGGAAACTTACACCTTTTCTAAACACTTACGGCTTTTTTGAAAAATTGATACTTTTTCTGAGAACTTACACCTTTTTATGAAAAGTTACACCTTTTATAAATTAATTTTGCTCATAAAAGTTACACATTTTCTTGGAACTTACACTTTTTGTAAAAATAAAACTTACACATTTTGTGAAGTAACTTACACCTTTTGTGAAAAAACATACACCTTTTGTGAAAACATGACTTACACGTTTTGTGAAGTCACTTACACCTTTTGTAAAAAAATATACACATTTTCAGAAAAATTACACCTTTTGTGAAAAAAAATTTGTTTCATAAAATTTACACCTTTTGTTAAAACATATGCATTTTCTAAAAACTTATACCTTGTAGTGAAATTACTTACACCATTCCTCAAAAGTTATACCTTTTGTAAAATATTTTTTTTCAAAAATTTACACCTTTTGTTGGAACTTACACATTTTGTGAAAACGCAACTTACACCTTTTGTGAATTTAATCAGATCGTTTGTGAAAAAACTTACACCATATCTGAAAAATTACACATTTTGTGAAATAATTTCTTTGAAAAAATTTACATATTTTGTTAAAACTTTCACCTCTTCTTAAATCCTACACATTTTACTGAAAATAGTTACACATTTTTTGAAAAGTTACTGCTTTTGTGAAATAAATTTTTCATAAAATTTACACATTTTGTTGAAACTTACACATTTTGTGAATACAAGACTTACACGTTTTGTGAAAAATATAAACCTTTTTTGAAAAGTTACAACTTTTGTAAAATAAATTTTTCATAAAATTTACACCTTCTATTGAAACTTACACATTTTGTAAATACAAGACTTACACGTTTTGTGAAGTCATTTACACCTTTTGTGATAAATATAAACCTTTTTTGAAAAGTTACACCTTTTGTGGTGTAAATTTTTTCATAAAATTTACATATTTTGTTAAAAACTTACACATTTTCTGAAAATTTACACCTTTTGGTGGAAATACTTACATCTTTTCTGAAAAGTTACTCTTTTTGAGAAATAATTTTTTTTTCATGAAATTTACACCTTTTATTGGAACTTACACCTTTTCTGAAAACAAAACATACAATTTTTGTGACATAATTTACATGTTTTCTGAAAAAATATACACATTTTTTTGAAAATTTACACATTTTCTGAGAAATTTTCTTTCATAAAATTTACACCTTTTGTTAAAAACTTATACCTTTTTTGAAAGTTTACACCTTTTGATGGAAATACTTACACATTTTTTGAAAAGTTACTTCATTTGTGAAACAATTTTTTCCATAAAATTTGCACATTTTATTGGAACTTACATATTTTCTGAAAACAAAAGTTACACATTTTGTGACATAACTTACATCTTTGTGAAAACATTTACACCTTTTTTGAAAATTTACACATTTTCTGAAAAATTTCTTTTCATAAAATTTACACCTATTGTTAAAAACTTACACCTTTTTTGAAAGTTTACAAAATGAGTAACTTTTCAGAAAAGGTGTAAGTGTTTCCACCAAAAGGTGTAAACTTTCAAAAAAATGTGTAACTTTTTAATAAAAGGTGTAAATTTCCAAAAAAGGTGTAAATGTTTTCACAAAAGATGTAAGTTATGACACCAAAGGTGTAACTTTTGTTTTCAAAAAAGGTGTAAGTTCAATAAAAGGTGTAAATTTTATGAAAAAAAAAATTACTTCACAAAAGGAGTAACTTTTCAGAAAATGTGTAAGAATTTCCACCAAAAAGTGTAAACTTTTAGAAACAAGTAACTTTTTAACAAAAGGTGTAAATTTTATGCAAGGAAATTTTTCATAAAGGTGTAAATTTTCAAAAAAAAGTGTAAATGTTTTCACAAAAGATGTAAGTTATAGAACAAAAGGTGTAACTTTTGTTTTCAGAAAATGTGTAAATTTTATGAAAAAAATTATTTCACAAATGGCATAACTTTTCAGAAAAGTTGTAAGTATTTCCACCAAAAGGTGTAAACTTTTAGAAAATCTGTAAGTTTTTCACAATAGGTGTAAACTTTATGAAAAGATATTTTCCATAAAATGTGCAAATTTTCAAAAAATGTATAAATGTTTTTAGAAAAAGATGTAAGTTATGTCACAAAAGTTGTAAGTTTTGTTTTCAAAAAAGGTATAAGTTCAAATAAAAGGTGTAAATTTTATGGAGAAAATTATTTCACAAATGGAGTAACTTTTCAGAAAAGGAGTAAGTATTTCCACCAAAAGCTGTAAACTTTCAGAAAAGGTATAAGTTTTTAACAAAATGTGTAAAATTTATCAAAACATATTTTCCATAAAATGTGTAAATTTAAAAAAAAAAAAAAGTGTAAATAATTTAAAAAACATGTAAGTTATGTCACAAAAGCTGTAACTTTTGTTTTCAAAAAAGATGTAAGTTCTAATAAAAGGTGTAAATTTTTTAGAAAAAATTATTTCACAAAATGAGTAACTTTTCAGAAAATGTCTAAATATTTCCACCAAAAGGTGTAAACTTTCACAAAATGTGTAAGTTTTTAACAAAAGGTGCAACTTTATGAAAACATATTTTTCATAAAAGGTGTAAATTTTAAAAAAAATGTGTAAATGTTTTTAGAAAAGATGTAAGTTATGTCACAAAAGGTGTAATTTCTAAGAAAATGTGTAAATTTTATGTAAAAAATTATTTTATAAAAGGATTAACTTTTCAAAAAATGTGTAAATATTTCCACTAAAAGATGTAAGTTTTTAACAAAATGTGTAAACTTTATGAAAACTTATTTTTCATAGAAGGTGTAAATTTTTTCACAAAAGATGTAAGTTATTTAACAAAAGGTGTAAGTTTTGTTTCCAGAAAATGTGTAAGTTCCAATAAAAGATGTAAATTTTTTTAATAAAATTATTTTACAAAATGAGTAACTTTTTAGAAAATATGTAAGTATTTCAACTAAAAGGTGTAAATTTTCAGAAAACGTGTACATTTTACAAAATAAATTATTTCAGAAAAAGTGTAACCTTCAAGAAATAGTGTAAGTGTTATCACAAAAGATATAAGTAACTTCACAAAAGGTGTAAGTTTCGTTTTTTCACAAAACGTGTAAGTTCCTAAAATCCAATCAAACTGGATTTGTGTTATTCAAATAAGTTATGTCACAAAAGATGTAAATTTTATTTTCAGAAAAGGTGTAAGTTCTATTCAAAGGTGTAAATTCTTTGAACTTTTTTTTTTTTTTTTTTCACAAAACGAGTAACTTTTCAGAAAAGGTATAAGTTTTGTTTTCAGAAAAGGTGTAAGTTCCAATAAAAGGTGTAAATTTTATGAAATTTTTTTTTTCACAAAAGGTTGTGTGAGTATTTCCACCAAAAGGTGTATGTTTTTAATAAAATGTGTAAATTTTATGAAAACATATTTTCCATAAAATGTGTAAATTTTCAAAAAGTTGTAAATGTTTTCAGCAAAGATGTAAGTCATGTCACAAATAGTGTAAGTTTTGTTTTCAGAAAAGATGTAAGTTCCAATAAAATGTGTAAATTTTATGGAAAAAATTATTTCACAAATGGAGTGACTTCTCAGAAAAGGTGTAAGTATTTCCACCAAAAGGTGTAAACTTTCAGTAAAGGTGTAAGTTTTTAACAAAATGTGCAAATTTTATGAAAGCATATTTTCAATAGAAGGTGTAAATTTTCAAAAAATGTATAAATGTTTTCACAAAAGAAGTATGTTATGTCACAAAAGGTGTAAGTTTTGTTTTACGAAAATGTGTAATTTCCAAAAAAAGGTGTAAATTTTATGGAAAAAATTATTTCACTAAAGGAGTAACTTTTCAGAAAATGTGTAAGTATTTCCACCAAAATGTGTAAACTTTCAGAAAATGTGTATGTTTTTAACAAAAGGTGTAAATTTTATGAAAGACAATTTTCCATACAAGGTGTAAATTTTCAAAAAATGTGTAAACGTTTTCACAAAATATGTAAGTTATGTCACAAAAGGTGTAAGTTTTGTTTTTAGAAAAAGTGTAACTTCCAATAAAAGGTATAAATTTTATGGAAAAAATTATTTCACAAATAAAGTAACTTTCCAGAAAATGTGTAAGTTTTTCCATCAAAAGGTGTAAACTTTCAGAAATGGTGTAAGTTTTTACAAAATGTGTAAACTTTATAAAAACATATTTTCCATAAAAGGTGTAAATTTTCAAAAAAAAAGTGCAAATATTTTCACAAAAGATGTAAGTTATGTCACAAAAGGTGTAAATTTTATTTTCAGAAAAGGTGTATGTTTTATTAAAAGGTGTAAATTTTTTTAAAATTTTTTTTACAAAAAGAGTAACTTTTCAGAAAAGGTATAAGTTTTTATCAAATTGTGTAAACTTTATGAAAATATATTTTCCATAGAAGGTGTAAATTTTTTCACATAAGGTATAAATTCCAATAAAATGTGTAAATTTTACGAAAAAAATTATTTCACAAAAGGAGTAACTTTTCAGAAAAGACGTAACCTTTCAGAAATGGTGTGAGTTTTTAACAAAAGGTGTAAATTTTATGAAAACATATTTTCCATAAAATGTGTAAATTTTCAAAAAAGTTGTAAATGATTTCAAAAAAGATGTAAGTCATGTCACAAATGGTGTAAGTTTTGTTTTCAAAAAGGTGTAAGTTCCAATAAAAGGTGTAAATTTTATGAAAAAAATTATTTCACAAATGGAGTAACTTTTTAGAAAATGTGTTAGTATTTCCACCAAAAGGTGTAAACTTTCAGCAAAGGTGTAATTTTTTAACAAAATGTATAAATTTTATCAAAACATATTTTCCATAAAGGTGTAAATTTTCAAAAAAGTTGTAAATGTTTTCACAAAAGATGTAAGTTATGTCACAAATGGTGTAAGTTTTATTTTCAGAAAATGTATAAGTTCCAATAAAAAGTGTAAATTTTATGGAAAAAATTATTTCACAAATGGAGTAACTTTTCAGAAAAGCTGTAAGTATTTCTACCAAAAGATGTAAACTTTATGAAAACTTATTTTCCATAGAAGGTGTAACTTTTCAAAAATGATATAAATGTTTTCACAAAAGATTTAAGTTATGTCACAAAATGTGTAAGTTTTTTTTTTAGAAAAGGTATAAGTTCTAATAAAATGTGTAAATTTTATGAAAAAAAATTATTTCACAAACGGAGTAAACTTCCAGAAAAGGTGTAAGTTTTTAACAAAAGGTGTAAACTTTATGAAAACATATTTTCCATAGACGGTGTAAATTTTTAAAAAAGGTGTAAATTTTTTCCCAAAGCATGTAAGCTATTTGACAAAAAGTGTAAGTTTTGTTTTCAGAAAAGGTGTAATTTTTTTTAATAAAATTATTTTACAAAAGGTGTAACTTTTCAGAAAAGGTGTAAGTATTGCAACGAAAAGGTGTAAATTTTCAGAAAAGTTGAAAATTTTACAAAATAAATTCTTTCACAAAAGGTGTAACCTTCCAGAAATAGTGTACGTGTTTTCACAAAAGATGTAAGTAACTTCACAAAAGGTATAAGTTTCGTTTTTTCACAAAACGTGTAAGTTCCTAAAATCCAATCAAACTGTATTTGTGTTGTTCAAATAATGGCAATGTGTGACGGAAGAGGCGTTTAGAAGGGCTTGGTCTTTCTTCCTCTAGAAGTCCGGACAGAGAAGAGGCCTTTAGGAGGGCTTGGAATGGCGAGTCCAACTCCAAATCCAACCAAGTATCACAATGTAAAAAAGAACCTGTTTTTAATATCAAGGAAGGGAGAGAGAGAGAGAGAGAGACAGACAGACAGACCGACATCGACAAAGAGAGACAGACCAAGATTGATAGAGATCGACAGAGAAGAGACCAAGATCGACACAGACAGACCGAGATAGACAGGGATCGACAGAGATCGGCGGAGAGAGAGAGAGACTGAGATCGACAGGGAAGAGCCTGAGATCGACAGAGAGAGACCAAGATCGATAGAGAGAGAGAAAAAAAATTTTTTGATTTGTAGCAGCGGTGGTGGCCGTGTGTCACGACCCAAACCCGCCCCTAAGGGTTTAACATAGTAACCGGCCAGTAATCCGTGATTACCAAAGGCCTGCTTAACAGTAATAACAGTAATACAGAGTAAGGGCTGGCGAAAGCCAAACAATAATAAAAAGATGTCCAATGAACTGTGAAAATCTAAATGCAAAAAGACTTTTATGAACAAACCACATTCATAACCAAAACATATATACATACGTCATATACACAAACATCAAGGTTTAGGACCAAATCCCTTCACCATAACTGTACAGTCAAGTCTTATTTAGTCAATACAAAACAGAGACAAAAGGGTGAATCTGGAACACCCCAAAACAGCCTTAGCTTGAACGAACTCGGAACCTCGAAGTGAGGCACAAAGGTTGGCTCGACAAAATGAGAGCTTCACTTGACGTTTCTAGCTTTGGTCCAGTGCTTGGACACCTACATATAAATATAAACAGTGAGCTAAAGCCCAGTGAATAACAAATATGTAAAGAGGTTAAGAATGAATGTCCTTTCATTATTTAAAACAGTCATTTGCATCAGTAAATTAGTTATTCAATTAGTGGCTCATATTTCATGCCATATCAGTCATTTAGGAATCATGACAGTTATACGTGGTACGTCCAATAGAAAAACAGTACAGTAGGCCTTAATAGACTGAACAGTCAGTTGATGGCCATCGAAACAGTAAACAGTAGTAGTTCCAAACATTGAACCGAGAGATCTCTGTAATAAGATGGCGATAATGTAAAGCGAAGAATAAGTTGCTATGGATGCCACAAGTATAGTTTACAAAGAGGACAAACATTCATTTAGTAAACAGTGTTATTTCAGAAAGCAGTACAATCAATCGTTCAGAATAATTATAATTGAACGTATCTTTACAACATTGTTACTTACAGAGTACTGGGCTATAGACAGGCTAGTCAGCGTCCTCGGGTGCCAACCCTACACAGTTGCAGAACGAACACACACACACTAAGTTACACACTTGGGATTAATAACTTAGCCCTTTAACTTGACTTGGTATGGTTCTATAACATTATCCTCATTAAGATACCTTAAACTTGGCCTAGGAATGCCTACGATGGAATGAGGATGGAAAAATGCAGTTTAAAACACTTTTCAAAATTTGCTGAAAACAGGGGTCTCGCTTGAGTGTGGCTTTCTTCATTCGAGCGTAGACTCCCTCGCTCGAGTGGTCTGTAAAAATGCAAAAAGTACTGGTTGCTGAAATTCTCTGCTCGAAGCTCGCTCGAGCGTGAGACATAGTCCTTCGCTCGAGCGCAGGTCTCGTCGCTCGAGCATGCTTCTGCATCCACAAAAACTTGAGAGCTTACAATCTACGCTCGAGCCAGCATTCCGTCGCTCGAGCAAAATTCAGAAAACAAAGGTGCTCGCTCGAGCGTGGAATACTTCGCTCGAGCGAGGAAGCCAAAATCTGGGTTTTCCGGATTTGCCTCCAAAGCTCAAACCAAGAGTTAAACTTATCAAAACTCAACCTTTTGGGCCAATTTCTGGAAAACACTTGGAAACTCATACTACAACATGTTTTGAAGATCATTTTGTAAAATCAAGCCCAAAGGTAAGCCAATTGAACACCAATTTCAAAGAAACTTGAAGAACAATGCAAGAACATAACATGCATGAGTTCTTATGAATTCCAATGCTCCAAAACATGATCAAGTGCAAGATTGAGCTCAAAATGATGGTGAATTCATAGACCACAACTAAAATATGAACATCCATGTGTGGATTTCATGAAAACAACCTCAAAATTCTATAATATGGACATGCATGTAAGAAATCATTCTCAAATCAACACTCTAAGCTAATTCTTGACCCAAATCACTAATTTACCAAGAACCATGCATGTGACAACTCAAATTCATAATTAAAAGGATGAATTTCCTACCTTAGGCCTTGGATTCCAAGTATGCTAGCTCAATTTTGTAAATTCTCCCCAATTCCTCAAATTTTCCAAGCCAATTCTTGATGAAATCAATTTTCTCCTACTCTCCCTCTCTCCCACGGTTTGGTCTAGGAAATGAGATGAAGAATGATGCCAAACATGAAATCAAACCAATGGCCTAGAAAATGCCCACTAATGGCAAAAGTGTAATTACTTAGGTTCAATTAGTTTAACATTATTTAATCTAATTCAATCATTCCAAATCAAGTTTTAATTAAACCTACCATAAAATTCTATAAATCCTAATTAACATATTAAACTAATCAATTTCTGATTTGGTCGTCGATAAGGCCTTCAATTTGCAATTCGAAGTCAAAACATGAACAGATCATTAAATGACAAACAGATAGAAATGCAATTAAAGCAACACACTCATACAAACAGATTAGGATTTCATTCTAATCAATTTCTTATTATGCTCAGTCACAGTTTAACGCTAATCAGAGGTGAGGGTTGTCACAGCCTTCCCCCCTTAAAAGAGTTTGGTCCTCCAAACTCGGATTACCTTCAGTTTGGAAGAATACTGGATTCAGGGGGAACAGTTCAGGATATCTCTTCATCGTATCGTCTTTCCTTCCCCAAGTGGCATAAATACCACCATGGTTTTGCCAGTCCACTTTCACTAACGGAATTTCTTTATTTCTCAACTTCTTGATTTGTCAGTTTAGAACCTGAATAGGCCGTTCTTCACAAGTGTAGTCATCACTTAGCACTACACAGGTAGGCTCAATAACATGTAAGGGATCCCGAAGATAATCGCTCAACATTGAAATATGGAAGACATTATTCATATGCTCCATTTTAGGAGGAAGCGCTACTTGGTACTGTAGCACGTCCGGCGGAGGACCTCTGCTACAGTTTGGACTCAATTTGTGTCGCGGTTCTAAATCTGAACCAAAGAGTCCAAATCCGGCAAATCGTTTGAGAAAACAAATTTTTGAAAAAGTAGTGCCAAACATGGACTGCTTTGCCAGATTACAGAGTCGCCACCTAAATATTTTAAAATGGGAAATTTAGGAAACCACGACTCGGTCAAGGCCACATGTCCGCTATCACCAAAGTGGTCTTGGCTCGAGCTTGGGTATGATCGGGAAGGTCACTATGAGCACTTTTCGCCCGTCCAAGACCAGCCTCTACTAACCGTGATATCCGTTTTTGAAAACTTTATGCGTTCTTATTCCGATTATTAGCCTAGAATTTACTACGTGATGCGCACAACACAAAAGTATAGACTAGATTGCCTAATTTGGAAATAAACATTGCATATCCGTTTTGTCTCGAAAAACGTGTTGGTTTTTGCTACTCGCAAGTAGGCTAAAATATGGATTTCAACGAGTTGTTCCAACTTAGGCAATCCAACCTCCACCCATAGGCACTCAAACAGTTTATCACATAAGCACTTAGCCGCATGGTAGACATACTGTCATGTTAACATTCACACGCATGTGGTATGCTAAAGCGTAAAAACTTACATCGTACTCCATGCCAAAAACAATAACCCGGTTAGCAAACATGCATGACCTAGTTCATGTTAAGTGGCTAATGCAACACAGGCATAAATGTAATCTAGAGTAGGCTCGGCTAACCCTAAACATGGCATGTGAAATGCGCGAGTAGCACGTATTCAATTTAGAATTGAAAGTACGATGCAATTTGTATGATGTACCGAGCCCGGTGCATGTAAACAAATGCATGGATGCACGCATGCGTAGCATAAGGTATGCTAAAATAAACGTGCCCTAATCTACCATTGTAAGCAGGTAAATGAAAGGGGTAGAAAGAAATGGGGGTTTGGAAGACATACACCCACTCACACACACTTATTACAAATATGCCCTCACTCGGAGGGACCGAATAATAATACAGAACCGAATAAATAACTAACTACTCTAGCTAATTAAATATTACAAATTAAATAAATTAATTAAATTAATTAATTAATCTAATTAAACAGTAAATCGCCTCGGGATGAGGGCCAAAAGCAGCAAGGCCGGATCGTTTTAACCGCATCGCTGCGTGCAAGTGTGCTCGCTTTCCGCTCTCCTCTTGAAAATTTCCAAAATCCCCGGCACCTCTCGTGGCACTGGGAGTACCACCGTGAGGCGAGCACCACCGGCTGAAGGAGGAGGCCACCGGCACTGAATTCACTCATCGGCTGCCGATTGACTGCCGGTCGGCACTAAACAGTGCCGGTCGGCACAAAATTCCTGCAGAACCTGCCACTCACAGTAGCAGAGGGAAACAACATGCAAGGCAATGCAATTCAAGCCATTTATGCACCAAACACACTCCCTATCATGTTATTGACTCAAGGGGGCATGTGCCTCGGTTCCCGGACCACCAATCGCGCATTTTCATGCATGATGGCCCTAAGAACCAAGAATGCAACTTCACTTTCAAATGCATGCAAAACACATAGGCACAAAAGGGTGCCAAACCTCTATCAAACTCACTTCAAGAGGCTTGGCATGCATGTCAATGTGGTGCAATCCTAAGCATGTTATCTAGGATGCAAGATGGACAATGTGATACACTTATGCAAACATGCGAACAAGCACACAAGTCAAGCATGCAAACCACATGAGGGATGGACTTATACATGATCTAGGCAACTCAAATAGGCCTAAAGTCGGGCCAAGGAGCCTACAAAGGCAGACTAACCACTCACACACACATCCACATGTTAAGGTACCAAACCCAAGGCGTAAACAAGCACTACTCAAACCCACTTAAGGAGACCAGACGTGGACTAAAAGCATGCAGCAAAAGACTCTGAAATGCATGTTAACCATGGTGCCAAATCATGGGATAAAGCATGCCAAATAAAGCATGCAAATGGTCTTAGGCTAAGGCAAGCCAATAGGGCATTGAACTACACCTATGCAAGGCAATTATGGCATGCACTTAACAACTCAAAACAGATTTTTAGCATGTCAAATTAGGCCTGAAGGACCACTTAGATGGCATCTAAGGGACATGGAATCTAAGGCATGCAATAAGGCCTAAACATGGAGTATATAACACAAGCTTAAGAAGTCACGAAGGAGCATGCAAGGTAAGCATACAAGCACACCAAATGGACTGAAATAGCATGCTAGGTGATTCCAAACCATCAAAACAATGCAAACAAAGGCATGCTACACATCCAAACTCTTAAGGCCAACAAGCCAAATGCAAAGGGGCTATATTAAACATGCTAAGATTGACCAAAATACTTATGGACAGACCTAAAACATGGAAATATAAGCACAAAATCTTCACAAATGCAAGCCTAAAACATGTTAAAGACTAAGGCATACTACCTAGGCATGTTAGAGCATAAAAGGGCATTACAAGGCAACCATGCTAAGCATGCATAGGAGACCAAAACCAACTTAAAACCAAGTTAAAACATGGCATAATAAGCATGAAAAACAACTCAAACATGTTCAATACATACTCAAGCATGGTGCTCTCTCAAGAGGTAAAACTTGCCCTTTTCAAGGACATCAAGGAGAGGGGGTGGCCCTTCCCTTTCTAGGACTTTATGGCACCATCTCCACCACTGAAATCCCTCAAGATTTCAGTGGTGGAGAGACCCAAACACACAAGTCCCGGATCTCTCCAAAATAGCACAAAAAGGGACCCTTTTCAAGGTCTAAAGGGGGTCAAACCTCCCCAAACCACAAAACACTCTTAATATACAATAAAGAGGGTCAAAAATCAGAACTTTTATGTGCCAAACACTAAGCCCAAAAACTGTTTTAAACTATGTAAAAACAAGGTACAAAAAAGGGGTAAAAAAAGGATTAAATCCTTACCCTTGTAGCCTTCTTCAAAGATGGTGGTGTGATGGCTTCCTTTAGCTTCAAACCAGCCACAAACCTCAAGAACAACCTCTTGGAACCTCAGTAGCAAGGGGAAGGTGAAACACTAGGTGCTTGTGTGCAAAAGTGTGAACTAAAGCACCTAGTGTACTAAATAAGCAAGGAAAAGAGAGATAGAATAGATATATGATCTAACCTAAAACCAGAGCTTGGTTTCTCTCTAAAATGGCTGAAACCTCTCAAGAATTTCAACCCTTGAGCCAAGAGAAGAGAGTTCCTCTTATAGAACTTGTAAGACTTACAAGCTAAGCAAACAAGGGCTCATCCCTCCATACACGTGTATGGAGGGGAAGCCAATGGCACACAGCTGTCTGAAAATATCTCAGAAAGCAAGTGCACAGTGTCCGGCCGGCAAAAAATGTCATTTTGACAAAATTGAGTGCCGACCGGCACAATATAGTGCCGGTGGAAACTACAGCCAGCCGGTGGCCTCTAACCACAGCCGGTGGTGTGTGGGAATGCCTCACAAAGCATTCCCTGCCCCTTTAAGGCAAAACACAGGTGTCTGGTGCAAAACCGGACACAAAACGGTCAAGTTCGGAGGTCCTAAGGCAAGGCGCGCGAGCCGAGAACTCCGGGAACTCCAAACGAACACACACATGGATGATCACCGAGTGTTCAAACGGTGACGTCCGAGTCTTGAGGACGGTCAAAAATGGGGTGTCTACAGGTACGCCACTGGATTAATCTTTTCAATGATTTCATACGACCCAACATATCTCGATGCTAGCTTACCCTTAGCCCCAAAACGAGTCTGCCCTTTCATTGGTGTCACTTTAACAAAAATATGATCACCCACTTCATGCTCCCTGTCTCGCCTTTGGATATCCGCATAACTTTTCTGTCGGCTTTGTGCAGTTTTCAATCTTTGTTGAATTAGTTTCACCTTTTCTATGGTCTCGTGTACGATCTTGGGCCCAAGCAAAGGCCCGTCTCCAACTTCTGCCCAGCAAATAGGTGATCAGCATTTTCTGCCATATAAAGCCTCGAAAGGTGCCATACCAATGCTCGAGTGAAAACTGTTATTGTAGGCGCATTCAGCTAAAAGTAAATGACTTTTCCAATTTCCTTGGAAATCAAGAACACACATACGCAGTAAGTCTTCCAGAGTCTGGATGGCTCTTTCTGATTGGCCATCCGTTTGAGGATGGTATGCACTACTCAATCTCAATTTGGTACCCAATGCCATTTGTAGACTTTGCCAAAACCTCAATGTGAACTTCGAGTCCCTATCAGAAACAATAGATACATGCACTCCATGCAATCTAACAATCTCGTCAATATAAATTGTAGCCAATTTGTCCACATTATAAATTGTTTTGACAGGTAAGAAGTGAGCAGAGTTAGTCAATCTATCAACAATAACCCAAATTGAGTCCATACCTTTACTGGAGTGAGGCAGTCCAACAATGAAATCCATGGTGATATGTTCCCATTTCCACTCCGGTATTGGTAAGGGCTAAAGCAAGCCTGTGGGTCGTTGGTGTTCAGCTTTGACTTGTTGGCAATGTAGACATTTCGACACAAATTCAGCAATTTCTTTCTTCATTCCCGGCCACCAGAAATTAAGTTTCAAGTCTTGGTACATTTTTGTATTTCCTAGGTGGATGGAAAGTTTTGAATTGTGGCCTTCCTACAAAATTCGCCTTTTCAGTTTAGAATCATTTGGTACACACAACCTTCCCTGAAATTTCAATACATTGTTTTCGAATTTAAAGTCCGGCCTTGGTTTGGATTCCCATTCATCAATGACCTTCTTCAAAAAGTCATCTAGGTGTTGTTTCTCTTTAATCTCCTCAATAAGTGCCGGTTGAGCAGAAATAGCAGCCAATGTCCCACCTTGTTCTCGTAAAACAATCTCAACTTCAAATTTCTCAAGATCACATAGCAGTTCTTCCTGTTCGGTGAGTAAATAGGCCAAATTCCTAATTGATTTTCGGCTAAGTGCATCAGCAACAGTGTTAGCTTTTCTCGGATGGTACAAAATTTGCAAGTCATAGTCTTTTATCAGTTCTAACCATCTCCGCTGCCTCATCTTCTACTCTTTCTGTGTAAAGAAATATTTCAGACTCTTATGATCTGTGTACACTTCACATGTTGCCCCATATAAGTAGTGGCGCCAAATTTTCAATGCAAATACCACTTCGGCAAGTTCTAAGTCATGAGTTGGGTAATTCTTTTCATGTAGTCTCAGTTGTCGGGAAGCATATGCAATAATTTTACCATTCTGCATTAATACACATCCCAAACCCTTATAAGAAGCATCACTAAAAATTGTAAATCTATCTGTACCTAAGGGTAGGGTAGGAATCAGTGCAGTCACAAGTCGAGTCTTTAACTCTTGGAAAGTTGATTCTCTTTGATCGGTCCAGTCAAATGATATCCCCTTTTGAGTCAATTGAGTCAATGGTAAAGCAATTTTTGAGAAATCTTTCACAAACCATCTGTAGTATCCGGCTAAACCCAAGAAACTCCGAACTTTGGTAATATTAGTCGGTCTAGGCCAATTTACCACTGCTTCAATCTTCTGTGGGTCAACTGAAATGCCATCCTTACTAATCACATGCCCCAAAAACATAACACTATCAAGCCAAAATTCACACTTCGTTAGTTTTGCATACAATTTTTGTTCTCTTAAGGTCTGTAAAGCAATTCTCAAGTGACGTTCATGTTCTTCCTTACTCTTGGAATAAATCAAAATGTCATCTATAAAAACAACCACAAATTCATCGAGGAATGGTTTGAAAATTTGGTTCATGAGGTCCATAAATGCAGCAGGCGCATTAGTAACTCCGAAAGGCATAACAAGAAATTCATAATGTCCGTACCTCGTTCGAAAGACAGTCTTTTCAATGTCCTATGTTTTGACTTTCAACTGGTGATATCCGGATCTAAGGTCAATTTTGGAGAAAACCTAAGCACCTTGCAACTGGTCAAATAAATCATCAATACGAGGCAATGGGTATTTGTTTTTCACTATTACCTTGTTCAATTCACAGTAGTCAATACAAAGTCTTAATGAGCCGTCTTTCTTTTTCACAAATAGAACTGGTGCGCCCCACGGTGAAGTACTAGGTTTGATGAACTTCTTATCCAACAATTCTTGCAGCTGAATTTTCAATTCTTTCAATTCGGTAGGTGCCATTCTGTACGGAGCTTTGGAAACTGGCTGTGTATCCGGTAACACTTCAATAGTGAACTCAATCTCCCTATCAATCAAATCCCCTGGCAAATCATCTGGAAAAACATCTGGGAATTCTCTAACTATAGAAATACTATCCACATTAGCTTTAGTATCAGTAGGCGCAGTCAATATGCAACATAAATACCCTTTACACTCCTTTTTGATTAATTTGAATGCTTTCATGGACGAAATCAAATATGGGGAGCGGTACTACGCCAACTCCGTTAAATACAAATTTAGGCAACCCAGGTGGACGAAAAATAACTTGTTTCGTTACACAGTCAATAGAAGCATGATATTTTGTTAGTCAGTCCATTCCCAAAATTACATCGAAATGATCAATATTCAAAGGCAGTAAATCAATATACAAAAGTGCATCCCCAAAAACAATTTCACATGCAGGATACACATAAGCACAAGTCATAGATCCCCCACCAGGTGAAGATACAGCTAATAAATAATTCATGGGTTCCAGTGGTCTATTTAATTTTCGGGAGAAATCATGCGAGACAAACGAATGTGTAGAACCCGAATCAATCAGAATATAAGCATTTTGGGCACAAATTGAGAGTATACCTGACACAACTGTCTCAGTGTACTGCACATCTCCCGGTACAAGTGCGAACACTCAGCCTTCCCTTAAAGGTTCCTTTCCAATAGTTTTGGGATTGGATTTTGGTGTAATAGTTGATGCTGCGGCACTAGCTCCAGCCTTACTATTGCCTTGAGATGTGGAAGGGTAATCTTTGACCATGTGGCCCACCTTGCCACACCTGTAACATGCACCAGAAATTCTGTAATAAACCCCTTTATGTCTTTTACCACATTCAGAGTAGGGCGGCATGGAACCGTTGCCCTGGCTAGAATTGCTCGATGACCCAGTGTTTTGCTTTTTGTTCAATGAACTATTCCAGCCTTTCTTAAAATTAAAGCCTTACCTCTTACCCCGCCATTCAGTTACCGATGTCTTAGTCTATTTCAATGCTGCAACATTTGTTTCGGCTATAATTGCTTGGTCAAGAACATCCACATATTTGAGTAGTTTCAGAACATTGATTCGATTAAGTATCTCTACGTTAAGCCCACCTTCAAACTTCCTGGCCTTTTTATAATCAATGTCCACCATGTGTGGTGCATATCGGGCAAGTTCGGTGAACTTTGATTCATATTCGGCTACAGACATGGTGCCCTACTTTAATTGCTCAAATTCAGTCACTTTGCAGTCCCTGACACACTAAGGGAAGTATTTCTCATAAAAAGCTTCCTTGAATTGAGTCTAGGTCATGGCATTGTTAGTATCACGTATAAGCATCTACCGCCGTATGGCCTCTTCTTGCAAGGTAAATGTAGCCAGTAAGACTTTGTGTGCTTCAGAACACGGAAACACTTCAAACAACTTTTTTGTTTCTAAAACCCATGCTTCGGCCTTTAGTGGTTCATGGCCTCCTTGGAATGATGGTGGCTTCATTTTGTTGAACTTCTGTGTCAAAGCAATTACATCATTATGAGCATTCGGTTCTGGTTGTACTGGAGGAGGTGGGGGCTGTTGGTTCTGTTGTTGTCTTAAGGCCTTAGTCAACAGTTCAACCGTTCTTTCTAGCCTAACCGTTCTTTCTAGCCTTGCCATTCTTGCCTCAAATGATTCAGATTCATCGGCATTTCTTGCATTCTCCATTTCACTATATACGATACAGTAATAATAAACATAGGAAATTGCTTACTTAAGCACATTAGCACATTGGCACATATATTCATATCATGGCCACACACACTTTCTCATGCTTATGCAATGCCCTTATTACTTTTCTAGGACATCATATAGCTCATTTGGACACGTGTGTGCGGTATAACTCATGCTTTGATATCGCTCTGATACCACTCTGTCACGACCCAAACCCGCCCCTAAGGGTTTAGCATTGTAACCGGCCAGTAATCCATGATTAACAAAGGCCTGCTAATAAAGAATAACAAGAATACAGAGTAAGGTCATGGAAGCCAAACAGTAATAAAAAGATGTCCAATGAGCTGTGAAAATCTGAATGCAAAAAGACTTTTATAAACAAGCCACATTCATAACCAAAACATATATACATACGTCATATACACAAACATCAAGGTCCATAACTGTACAGTCAAGTCTTATTTAGTCAATACAAAACAGAGACAAAAGGGTGAATCTGGAACACCCCAAAACAGCCATAGCTTGAACAAACTCGGAACCTCGAAGTGAGACACAATGGTTGGCTCGACAAAACGAGAGCTTAACTTGACGCTCCTAGCTTCGGTCCGGTGCTTGGACACCTACATATAAATATAAGCAGTGAGCTAAATCCTAGTGAATAACAAATGTGTAAAGAGGTTAAGAATGAATGTCCTTTCATTATTTAAAACAGTCGTTTGCATTAGTAAATCAGTTATTCAATTAGTGGCTCATATTTCATGCCATATCAGTCATTTAGGAATCATGACAGTCATGCGTGGTACATCCAATAGCAAAACAGTACAGTAGGTCTTAATAGACCAAACAGTCAGTTGATGGCCATCGAAACAATAAACAGTAGTAGTTCCAAACATTGGAACTAACACAGATCTTTGTAACAGTAGCAGTAACAGAAACAGTAATAGTAAGTTGCTATGGATGCCACGAGTATAGTTTACAAATAGGACAAACATTCATTCAATAAACAGTGTTATTTCAGAAAGCAGTACAATCAATCGTTCAGAATAATTATAATTGAACGTATCTTTACAACATTATTACTCACAGAGTACTGGGCTGTAGACAGGCTAGTCAGCGTCCTCGGGTGCCAACCCTACACAGTTGCAGAACGAACACACACACACACACTAAGTTACACACTTGGGATTAATAACTTAGCCCTTTAACTTGACTTGGTGTGGTTCTATAACATTATCCTCATTAAGATACCTTAAACTTCGACTATGAATGCCTAGGATGGAATGAGGATGGAAAAATGCACTTTAAAACACTTTTCAAAATTTACTGAAAACAGGGGTCTCGCTCGAGCGTGGTTTTCTTCACTCGAGCGTAGACTCCCTCGCTTGAGTGGTCTGTAAAAATGCAAAAAGTACTGGTTGCTGAAATTCTCCGCTCGATGCTCGCTCGAGCGTGAGACACAGTCATTCGCTCGAGCACAGGTCTCGTTGCTCGAGCGTGCTTCTGCATCCACAAAAACCTGAGAGCTTGCAATCTACACTCGAGCCAACATTCCATCACTCGAGCAAAATTCAGAAAACAAAGGTGCTCGCTCGAGCGTGGAATACTTCGCTCGAGCGAAGAAGCCAAAATCTGGGTTTTCCAGATTTGCCTCCAAAGTTCAAACCAAGAGTTAAACTTATCAAAACTCAACCTTTTGGGCTAATTTTCTGGAAAAACACTTCGAAACTCATACTACAACATGTTTTGAAGATCATTTTGTAAAATCAAGCCTAAAGGTAAGCCAATTGAACACCAATTTCAAAGAAACTTGAAGAACAATGCAAGAACATAACATGCATGAGTTCTTTTGAATTCCAATGCTTCAAAACATGATCAAGTGCAAGATTGAGCTCAAAATGATGGTGAATTCATGGACCACAACTAAAATATGAACATGCATGTATGGATTTCATGAAAACAACCTCAAAATTCTATGATATGGACATGCATGTAAGAAATCATTCTCAAATCAACAATCTAAGCTAATTCTTGACCCAAACCACTAATTTACCAAGAACCATACATGTGACAACTCAAATTCATAATTAAGAGGATGAATTTCCTATCTTAGGCCTTGGATTCCAAGTATACTAGCTCAATTTTGTAAATTCTCCTCAATTCCTCAAATTTTCCAAGCCAATTCTTGATGAAATCAATTTTCTCCTACTCTCCCTCTCTCCCACGGTTTTGGTCTAGGAAATGAGATGAAGAATGATGCCAAACATGAAAGCAAACCAATGGCCTAGAAAATGCCCACTAATGGCAAAAGTGTAATTACCTAGGTTCAATTAGTTTAACATTATTTAATCTAATTCAATCATTCCAAATCAAGTTTTAATTAAACCTACCATAAAATTCTATAAATCCTAATTAGCATATTAAAGTAATCAATTTCTAATTCGGTTGCCGATAAGGCCTTCAATTTGCAATTCAAAGTCAAAACATGAACAGATCATTAAATGAAAAACTGATAGAAATGCAATTAAAGCAACACACTCATACAAACAGATTAAGATTTCATTCTAATCAATTGCTTATTATGCTCAATCACAGTTTAACGCTAATCAGAGGTGAGGGTTGTCACACCGTGGCCGTGGCGATGTCAGACGGCGGTGAGCAATAGTGGCCAGCGATGGTTGGGTGGTCAACAGGGGTGAGAATTGGTGGTTACTATTCTGTGTGCGTGTGAGAGAGAATAGAGAAAGTGTTGGTGTGAAACAGAGAAGAGGGGGGCCGATGGTAATAAAATTTTCAACCTTTAGCGACTAAACTATTATTTGTTGATAAAATTTAGACCTTTTGTTGGAACTTACATGTTTTGTAAAAACAAAACTTACACCTTTTTTTCTAAAACGTTACACCTTTTGTGAAAAATTTTCTTTCCTAAAATTTACACATTTACTGATACTTATACCTTTTCGTGAAAGTACTTACACATTTTTCTGAAAGAATTTATTTCATAAAATTTTGTGAAAATACTATACCTTTTTTACACATTTTTCTGAAAGAATTTATTTCATAAAATTTTGTGAAAATACTATACCTTTTGTGAAAACTTACACCCATTTGTGAAAATATTTACACATTTTTTTGAAAATTTCATAACATTTACACTTTTTGTTGGAACTTACACCTTCTGTGACATTACTTACACATTTTCAAAACCCCTTTACACCTTTTCTGAAACGTTACACCTTTTACGACCTTTTATGAAATTATATTTTTCATTAATTTACCTGGAAAGTGACCCGCTTAGCAGGTCACCAATGTGTATAACTTTCAAAAAATGTTATAACACAATACATAAAAGGTGTAAATGCAAAATAGAAAGGGTGTAAGTGCCTTGCATACCATATGCAAGGCACACTTAAGAAAAGTCCAAGTTAGAAAGATGCATGATTCCTAACTAGGCAATATGACTAATGCAACACATGCGATATGCAATCTAAATAGGCTCGGCCATTTAACATGGCATTTGAATCAATTTGATAGCATACGTTCTAAGCGCGTATTCAAAGAAGTATTAAACTAACAATGTAGTTAGAATGATGAACCGAGCTTTGGTACATGCAATACAAGTGGATGTAAACATGAAATATGCTAAACAAAACATGATGTCCCTAAACTAACCATTGTAAGCAGTTAAATAAAAGGAAGAAATATGTGGGGTTGGAAAACATACACGTTATTACAATATTGCGCTCTCACAAAAGAGAGTACGAATAAACTAACTAGCTAACTAACTAACTAACTAAGCTAAGCTAAGCTAATTATTACAACAAATGAATTAACTATTCTAGTTAACTAAAATAATTACAATACGAAATCAAAATAACTAGTTAACTAACAAATTAATTATAACAAATATTTAAACTAAATATTTAAATATGCGAGGAATGCTCATGCACGCGCTCGGTTTCCACCCGAAAAGGCCACTGTTTTGTTTCCAGAAGGTCTCTGTTGCAGAGTAGAACACTTACACCTTTGTCTACTTCCAGAATGGCTCTGCTCTACTCAAAAAACACACTGATGGATTTTGCATTGGTGGCCAGCCGGCTAGGAGTGAGGGCTAGCCGGCCACTAGTGATGGCCTGTCGACCACGAAAGGTGGCCTGCTGGCCATGGAAAGTGGCCAGCCAGCCACTGCTGCACAGTTTATCTTACTGCAACAGAGAACAAATAGAGCATGCACAGAGTATTCTCAAGGGTTTGTTTGCATAATTCACCCCTTCTTATCATGAACAAATCAAAGGAGTAGTAAACTTGGTCCACAAACTATCAACTCAAGTAATTTCATTGCATGATAGCTTATGAACCAAAGTGTGCAAGTTCAATAAATGCAACAAAACTAGACTCTAACCACCTCCTTTGATTAGAGTCATGAAAGATCAAAGGAAGTAGTTTACAATGAATCTTGAACTGTTTTCATCACTAATGAGTATGAAACGACTCAAGACTCAAGGGTTAGATTAACGTCTGATCAAACCCAAACAAGTTATTATCATGCACCTTGTGGAGAAGTGGTTTGGAAATACTCTTCTGATCCTGGGAAGCACTCGAGATCCCCTGATAGTCACCTGAAAAGGAATAAACACTCCGGTCGGGGGTGCCGGAATTAGCACTCCGACGGACAAGTCAGTCTCTACACTCAAGAATACTTGTATTCTAAGTTAAGCACAATAATTCTCACATACCTTTCTTAGTCTGTTGTTCCTTTATTTATACCTGTTTCCTGGGGCCCATTTCAAGGCCCACTTGTCACTCATTATCCTCTTATTTACTTGGCTCCATAGTTCAGTATCTATTCGGCCTATCTATTATATTCGGCATCCTTATTGTGCAGGGTAGAGTCGTGTAATATATGTCTTCTAGAGTACGCTTCTGATTATTCCAATTATCCACCTTTTTTGGCGTCAATTTTATTACTTCATTTTAGATTACCATCCATTCTTTAATCAATTGAGTCCAAGGGTGAGTTTAAAGTCCTCTAATGGAAAGAGGGCTTAAACCAAGAGCTGCTTTAGGCATGAATGAGACATCATACTGTTGGTAATGAACTCTCTAAGGGATTAAACCATTATGCATGACATCTCAATCTCATGCTTAAACAAACAAGTAGTTTGAACAATTTTCAAAGCAAAACAAAAGCCAAGAAAGGAGAGAGGTTGCAGAGGTGATTAAGAGTGATCACAAGTATGGAAAGCTATAAATAAATGCAATCAACTCAAATAAGATGGTGTCTAATGTCAAAAACACCAAACTCATGAGGACAATTACACTATGAGCATGAAAAACAAAGCTCAAATGCAACTATCAACCAAAAACAATGCAAAAACAGTCTAAAAACAGTCCTAAAACATGTTGGAATTAAGACAAAAAAAACTAGTTTAATAAGCTAAAACATAGCGCAAGCTAAGCTTGTAAGCAAGACACAAGGAGAGGAGGCTAACCCTTCTAATTTTGGACTTCAAAACATGATTTTGGCCACTGAAATAACTTTGAAAAATAGTGTTTAAAAGCTCAAAAACAGATAGTTAAAGGATGGGAAACACAAGGGAAAAGTCCTTCAAAACAAGGTACAAAGAAGGGTGAACCACCCCTCAACCTTTAATGGCCTTAAAACCCAAGTTTTAGCCAAAAAAATACAGAGGCTTTACAGTCCAAAAACAATTGGAAAATTGCAAGAAAAAGAGTATATAAAGCAAGTAAAGAGACAAAGCCTTATACATTTGAAGAGAAAAGCCAATTTCAAGCAATAATCCAAGACAAATACACCCTTGAGAGCTCAAACAAGGCTGTAGGATACCTCAGCTCAAGTATAGAGAGGTTTGGTTAAGAGTGTATAGGCAAAGGTTAATGATTTATAGGCAAGAGTGTAGAAATTTGCAAGAGAGAGAGAGAGAGAGAGAATTGTAGAGAGAGAGAGAAAAAATTTTGCTTCAAAATTTTTCTAACCTTAAAACATAAGAGGAAAACCCTCTATATATAGAAAACATGAATTCCCCTCAAGAACATACAACCCTACATATGGGAGCAGATGCATACATCTGTGTAAACAGTTGGCACAACTATCACAAAATATCTGCAAAAGAGATTAGTGGTCGGCCGACCATCACCAGTGGTCGGCAGGCCATATCAGTGGCCGTCAACCAAAAATGATGGTTGATAGCCCAAAAAGGTGGCCAGCAGGCCACCAGAAGCTGCAGGCTTGAAAAGCTATGGGTTTGGTCCAAAAATAAGGCAACAGGGGTGCAGAGTTTGAAAGGCTCAAAGTTGTTTCATTCCACTGAAGACTTCAAGCACTTGACGAGCATATAGACTCATCATCAGGTGTGCAAGCGATGACGTTCAAGTCGTAATGGCCCTAAAAAATGGGGTGTCTACAGTTGCCACTCTTTGACAGAACTCGGAGTCATGAAATGATGTGAGTCAATGTCAAAGCTCGAAGACGACCCATTTTGACAAGGTCGTAAGACTTGGACAAACAATTAAGACAGAAATAAATGGTTGCACCTACAGGCTGCCTACGTATCCCTTTGCAAGGAATCAAACTAGCGTAGTTCTAGGGTAGATGCAAATGATATAGACAATGTAACTTTAAAAGCAGGACTCACAGGCTTCGCGATGCCGATTATTTTGAAAACTCATGATCATGCGAGATGATGCAATAAGCAATAACAAATGTGTGGGGAAGTGGATTGGAAATACTCTTCAGATCCTGGAAGACGCCAATGATCCTCAACTAGTCACCTGAGAAGATATAAAGACTCCGGTCGGGGGTGCCGGAATTAGCACTCCGACGTACAAGTCAGTTCTTCCACTCAAGAGAGCTTGCTCACTAAGTTATTAGTAGTAATTCTTAGTTATCCTGTTTAGTCCGTTGTCACTATATTTATACTCGCCTCCTCTGATCCTCGGGACCAGGGCCTACTTTTTCAATCATTACCTTTTCTACTATTCGGCTATAGGGATGGACCATATTCGGCCCTCTATCCTATTCGGCCCCTTATCCTTGTGTGATAGAGGCCGGCTAGCGTCAAGCCTTCGAAATATACCTCCTTTATATTTGTCAATTATTCGGCTACCACAATTGCCCTCCGAACTCCCTATTGACGGTAGTCAATCGGCGTGTTTGGTTCAGAATTCGGGAAGCTTATCATCACGCGGCTTCGCGTTCCCCAATACATGTCAGGGGGCGCGCGCTTCTTTGTCCATCATTACGCTTTCCCGCTCTATTCATGCGTATATCAGCATTTATTGCGATTTGAAATTTTGGTCCTTTCGAATTCAGGTTTCGTTGATTTTCTGGGGCTTTTGGAACGCCAGTGCATATCTCTCCGTGACTCGCATTTTTCTGCAACTTCTTTCACCTTCCCTCGTCTCCTCTGCTCTTCGTAAGTCTCCTCATCCCTTCTTTGTAATCCTATTTTTTCTGTTTGCTATTTTAGCTTCGGCAAGTATTTAGTTCTCCGCTAAGATGGCCAAACATTTGAAGGACCTCCTTTCTGAGGATCGTGTCTCCGGTTTCCGGCGGCATTTTTCTATTCCTGACGACGTCCACTTATCCCTTGTAACGGACAACGCTCTCGACATGGAGAGGGAAGATCAAAACACGATTGTATTCCCTCTTTTATCCATTGCTGAGGGCGGGGTTCGTTTCCCCCTACACCCACTTCTTAGGGCCGTTCTCCGTTATTGGGGCTTGATTCCTTCTCAGCCCAATGTAAATTTCTTTCGGATCATCATGGGGGTTGTAGAGTTGAATCAACGCCTTAGGATTAACCTTGGGATTTCGGCCATTCGGCACTGTTACGCCTTAGCCAAATCCTCCGGTCGGCTGGGGTGATATTTCCTCAGAGCCAAAGATACTGACCATCACTTAGTGACTATGCTTGCCAGTTCTGGTAAGCGGGTTGATGACGTGATGGTCAACGTCCGAGGTAACTGGGAGTTCGCTGAAGGGGAGGATCGCTTGGACCCTATTCCCAGACATAAGGGTGACCCAGGTTGCCACGCAATAACCTATATTTGTTGGTCTGTCTCTTATTCGGCTCTTTTCTCTAAATCGCTTTTTATCTTCTGCAGGCAATAGGTTGAAGAAAGTTCTGACTTCAGTTGACGACGTGGTTCTTGGGGAGGTCAAGATCGCACTCGATTATTTTGCCGCAAACTTGCAAAAGCAAGGAAGGGCATATTCTCCTTGATGCGAGCCCACTTACACCACGTTCTCATTGCAGATCACATTCCGATTCGATCGGCAATCAACAACTCTCGGCCCTTATCTTCCCCGACTTCATAAACCTTAGGCGGATCGGTCTCGCGCTTCGATTCGGGGAAGACGCCAACGAGTTCTTAAGGTGATTGCCGATCCGGTGAGGATTTCTTGGGGTTGTAAAAGCGACGAGGTCGTACGCTCGTCGTTCGAGGCCACCGAGCCGTCTGGGTCAGGACGAGCAGACTTCTCTTCCGGGGATATTTTTGCGAACTTGGAGGATCTACCCAGCGATTTCTTTGAGGGTATGGCGAAGGAAAGCCTAACGCAGATGGCGCGTAGAAGGAATGCTGAGCGGATAGCCGCCCGAAAGAAGGCCAAATGCGCTGTATCAGACCCTAGCTTGATCAAGCCCTTCGTGCCCGTTTCTGAGGGGACGGTTGAGGTTGCTGCGTTTGAAACGGAAAAAGGTGGAGAACAAGCCGACGAGGAACGGCTGATTCCGGAGCAAGGCCAAAGCCGTGGTGCCGAGGGAGAGGAGAGTGCGGAAGCTGGCCCCGTTAGGAAACGGCCTCGGCTTGAAGAACCGGACGTGGTCGCTCCGTTCGTCATTCAGCCAAAGATCAGGGATATGCCGATTTTATCCGACGCTTCGGCCATCGAGGATCCAGCCGTGGCTCTGAGCCTGGCGGCTTCAATTTCTCTGCCGGCTGACAACACAACCTTTGGTGCCGCGCCTGATGTTTTGGCCGTTGCCCTAGCTGCTCAATCGGCATATCTGGTAAGCTACCTTCATATTGGTCTTGTTTGTTAGAGGCGTCTAATCATACCGACTTGGTTTGCAGACGGTCGGAAGGATTGCCGACTTGGGCCGCCGCCTGCGTGGTGCTCTCGGGAGAGCTGACCATTTATAAGCAATTTGGAGGGTCAGAAAAGTAGGGCCGAGTTTGAAATTATGAGAGCTGAAATGGAGAGCGCGCGGGCCGAAGCGGAGAAAGAGAGGGCTCGCGTCGCCGAACAGCTTCGTGTTGATGCTGAGGGAAGGGCAAGTGCGAGCGAGGAATCGCTCAATCTTTCCAAGAAGGCACTTGCTGAAGCGGAAGCTCAGTTAGAGGAGCTTAAGGCGTCTCGCGAGAAAGCCGTATCAGAGGCCTTTGAGGCGGGGAGAGGTGCCGCTCTGACGGAATATGTTGAAGAAGTATCCAAATTTGAGAATCGCGGGTTCAAACATGGGTGGCTCAAAGCCCTCGCTGCCGCTGAGGCTACATTCGATTTGCCAATCCCCTATGAGCAGGTGGATGTTGAGCCGCAGATCCGATCGAAGAATGATCTGGAGCCGTTCTTGGCGAGCGTCTTTTTGTTTTGTTTTTGTTTTTGGTTTTGGGTAGATTTCATGGATAAAATGGTTGGCATATGTGGGCAATTTATTAATGAAAATTTCATGTAAATTTATTAATGAAATTTATTGTGCGACTTTGTATGAAAGAGTTATGTGGTTTAATTTTGATCTTGTAATTAATCGTGTAATTTTTTGTTACTACCACACGCACTTTGTATCAAAGAGTTCTGTGGTTCGATGCATTTAGTAAAACGGCATTGCATATACTGTGGGGAAACCCTGATTTGTGAATCTGCCCTTGCCCCAGCGGGTTCATAAAAAGATTACAAAGTGAGACCGACTTGTGAGCCGGCTGGGGTACTTGGCCCGAACAGATTGAGCGTGAGCCGGATAACTTTACTGTGGCACGAATGATTTTATCTAGAATTCTTACGTAGAATATCGTCTGTCCAAACTTTAGTTAGATTTTATCTAAAAATTTATCCGAAGTCGCCAACCGCTGAGGGTAGAGAGGAAAAGATTGTTCAATATCTGGGTTCCTGCAGATTCAGTTCACGTTCCATCAAAATCACCATTTGCAATTTCACTGCCTATTGATCTTGGGCCCTCAGATTGACAAAGGGATCAATTAGTGAGCCGGCTGGGGTAGTTTAGCCGAACAGATTGATGTATCTGCTCTTGCCCGAACCAGCTTGTCCTGCCGTTAATTTAGTCGGCGTCGGGCGCTTGGGTTTCGCGATTAATGAACCTGCCTCGATCGTGCTGCCTCTGCGAGTGTTAAATGATCAAAGGTACAGTTTTTAAGAGTCTGGTAGGTATCTGTGTGAGACTTCTGAGAGAAGATCTGTTGTGCGAATGTCAAACAAGCTCTTCTTCAACAGCAAAGGGGAAGCCAAGACGCTGGCTGAGCTTGGCGGTGATATGCATCGAGGTGAACACCGTGGCGCGCCCTTGCGTACTGCGAATAAGAGTTCTATGGGTCGAGAGAGGCGTCAATCTCCTCGACGTCGTAGTAGGTCGCCTAGACGGGATAGGTAGTCCCAGGGGAGATCGCTACACGCCCAAGTTGAAAGGAGATCAGACGCGAATCCGAGCCCGTTAAGTTTTGCACTATTTGTGAAGAATAAGCCCATGACGGAAGCGGACTCGATCGTTCGAGATCCAGATGTGGCGGTCGAGTTTACTCGACAAATATTTCCTCCGGAAGTCCAGCAGTCTATGGTTGGTCGTCAGGACTACGAAGTGTTTCGCGAGGGCATTCACGGGGCGGTGAAAGGGCTCTATACGGCCTATGAAGTCGGCATGCGATTGCGCGCCGCCCGCCGAGAAATGGAGAAAAAGGATGAGCATATCCGTAGTTTGGAGGCTCGCGTGGAGGCGGCTGAACGTGAGTTAAGAAAGATCAAGACGGCTCCAGCACAACCAGCGGGGCAGGTGAATCCAATAGTGGAAGAGAGGGTTACGAGTCGGCTTATAAGCGCTGCCCTTGCCGATCGAGAAACGGCGAGCATGTTCGCATTGGAGTCCGCCAAGGGGAGGTCTTATGAAAAAGGTTTCCACGAAGGGCGCTTGGTTGGGATCCAAAAGACCAAGGAGAAGCTTGCCGAAGAGGTTTGCCGATGTGAAAACCGTGGGTTCAGGCATGGTTGGATCAAAGCAACTCAAGTCGCCGAATCTCTTCGCTTGTCAGGCATAAATTCGGCGTCACCTCTCTACCACAGTAAGGACTTTCCGTTTTCTGCTTTCGAAGTTGAGAAGAGCGAGGATGAGGGCGACGCCATATGACTTTAATTGTTGTAAGGTTCGAACGCTGGTCGCATTCGAAATTATGTAATTTCTTGATTTTTTGAATAAAAGACGCTTTGTTGAAAGTATCAAATTGTCTCCTGCATTCGGCGTGTGGGTGTTTAACTTTATTGCATGGATTGTTTGGATAGACATGAATACATCAATCAGACTCAGCATATCAAATCGGTGCGCCGACTCTTTGGAGTGATCGGCCTACATGTGTAGGCCGTTTATTTTTGTATAAAGCCGTTTCGACGTGTGTTGAAATTTAAAGAGGCCGTGAGTCAGGGATCGGAGGGGCTACGGACTTAGCTCGAATGCCAAGTGTCTAGCCGATTGGGCTAGGTAATGTTTGCCCTTGCGTAGTCTCTGCGGGTTTTAGCCAACCGCTGAATGACTAGGTCATGGAGAATGTTGACCGACGCCTGTCTCATGGGGTTTAGTGTTGATAAAATCATTTCGAGATTTGGTTATTGAGATTGCGGCCATTACTGAGAATAAAAGCGGCAGGTGCCTTATGCAGTCGAACATATTTGCGAGGGATAGGCAAGAGTTCTCACCATCAGATGGTGATGATAGTTGCAGGAGCTCAAGTTCGGCCGACTCTGGCGCTCAGATGGTTTGCGGCGGAGGATTCTCCGATGTGGGAGGTGGACCGCTAAAAGGAGAAACTGGAAAAACGTCAGCCTCCAAGTCGTTGAAGCAGATCGCCCCGAAAGGAGACATAACGACCGCTACCCCTAACCTCCCTTGTCTTGGATCTTGGCCTTGACATTGTCGATGGTGTCAGGGGCCCGGCGACATGCCGGTTCCGGCGCGGTTAGATCGATGCGTTTTGAACCGCAATGGTTGCTCAAATGATGGGTTGATTTGTCTTCGAAGTTAGAGATAGATATTGTAATGTTCGAACGCGGATTGCGTCTGTGTAACATTTTTTAAATCAAATAAAAAGTGTTATTTCATATAGTTGAGTCTTACTCTGAGTCTCTTGTTTAATGGTTTGAGCAGGTCATTTCGTATGGTTTGATAGCTTGCTATTATTTTGCTAAATAGATATGCCGAATGAATGTTCCTGATCCCAAATTTGATCCCAAATTTTAATGGTTTCAGCACGTCATTTAGTATGGTTTGATTAGTTTGCTATCGGCCCTTGCCTTAGGCGGGGTACGAGTTTGACAATGGGTCGTACTCGTGGGCCGGCTCAGGCACGCCCTCGCCGGCGGACCTATTAGTTGACAAATGAGCTCCGGATCCGAGGGCTTGTTCGGCCCTATGGTGACCTGCACCAACGGGCGCTCCAAATCCGGAGACTTTAATTTGGCCAATCGTGGCATCCACGAAGGGCGCTCCGAATTCGAAGGCTTGTTCGGCCCTATGGTGACCTGCACCAACGGGTGCTCCGAATCCGGAGACTTTAAATTGGCCAATCGTGATATCCACAAAGGGCGCTCCGAATTCGGAGGCTAGTTCGGCCCTATGGTGACCTGCACCAACGGGCGCTCCGAATCCGGAGACTTTAATTTGGCCAATCGTGGTATCCACGAAGGGCGCTCCGAATTCGGAGGCTTGTTCGGCCCTATGGTGACCTGCACCAACGGGCGCTCCGAATCCGGAGACTTTAATTTGGCCAATCGTGATATCCACGAAGGGCGCTCCGAATTCGGAGGCTTGTTCGGCCCTATGGTGACTGCTGTAGGCGCTCGAATCCGGAGACTTTAATTTGGCCAATCGTGATATCCACGAAGGCGCCCGACCGAGGCTTGTTCGGCCCTATGGTGACCTGCACCAACGGGCGCTCCGAATCCGGAGACTTTAATTTGGCCAATCGTGATATCCACGAAGGGCACTCCGAATTCGGAGGCTTGTTTGGCCCTATGGTGACCTGCACCAACGGGCGCTCCGAATCCGGAGACTTTAATTTGGCCAATCGTGGTATCCACGAAGGGCGCTCCGAATTCGGAGGCTTGTTTGGCCCTATGGTGACCTGCACCAACGGGCGCTCCGAATCCGGAGACTTTAATTTGTGTCGTGATATCCACGAAGGCGCTCAGTCGGAGGCTTGTTCGCCCTATGGTGACTGCACCCAGGCGCTCGAATCGGAGACTTTAATTTGGCCAATCGTGATATCCACGAAGGCACTCGGTCGAGGCTTGTTTGGCCCTATGGTGACTGCACCAATGGGCGCTCGAATCCGGAGACTTTAATTTGTGTCGTGGTATCCTGAAGGCGCTCGATTCGGAGGCTTGTTTGGCCCTATGGTGACTGACCTGTGGGCGCTCGAATCCGGAGACTTTAATTTGGCCAATCGTGATATCCACGAAGGCGCTCGAATCAGAGGCTTGTTCGCCCTATGGTGACTGCACCAGCAGGCGCTCGAATCGGAGACTTTAATTTGGTCGTGATATCCACGAAGGCGCTCGGTCGGAGGCTTGTTGCCCTATGGTGACTGCACCAATGGGCGCTCGAATCCGGAGACTTTAATTTGGCCACGTGATATCCACGAGGCGCTCGAATCGGAGGCTTGTTCGCCCTATGGTGACTGCACCAACGGGCGCTCGAATCCGGAGACTTTAATTTGGTCGTGATATCCACGAAGCGCTCAGTCGGAGGCTTGTTCGCCCCTATGGTGACTGCACCAGGCGCTCGAATCGAGACTTTAATTTGTGCCATCGTGGTATCCACGAAGGCGCTCGAATCGGAGGCTTGTTCGCCCTATGGTGACTGCACCAACGGGCGCTCGAATCAAGACTTTAATTTGGCCAATCGTGATATCCGGCGGGCGCTCAATTCGAGGCTTGTTCGCCCTATGGTGACTGCACCAACGGGCGCTCGAATCCGGAGACTTTAATTTGTGTCGTGATATCCACGAAGGGCACTCCAGTCGGAGGCTTGTTTGGCCCTATGGTGACTGCACCGGGCACTCGAATCCGGAGACTTTAATTTGTGTCGTGGTATCCACGAAGGCGCTCAATTGAGGCTTGTTTGGCCTATGGTAACCGGCACCAACGGGCGCTCTGAATCCGGAGACTTTAATTTGGCCAATCGTGATATCCACGAAGGGCGCTCCGAATTCAGAGGCTTGTTCGGCCCTATGGAGACCTGCACCAACGGGCGCTCCGAATCCGGAGACTTTAATTTGGCCAATCGTGATATCCACGAAGGGCGCTCGGTCGGAGGCTTGTTCGCCCTATGGTGACTGCACCAATGGGCGCTCGAATCCGGAGACTTTAATTTGGCTTGTGATATCCACGAAGGCGCTCCACGGAGGCTTGTTCGCCCTATGGTGACCTGCACGGGCAAGGCTCCGAATCCGGAGACTTTAATTTGGCCAATCGTGATATCCACGAAGGGCGCTCCGAATTCGGAGGCTTGTTCGGCCCTATGGTGACCTGCACCAACGGGCGCTCCGAATCCGGAGACTTTAATTTGGGCCAAGAGGCTTGGAAGAGTGACAAAGAAAATCGACTTCCATTAAAATGTGGTACCAGTACAAGCATCAGATCCCACAAGTCGGGTCCGTGGATGGATCTTCACAAAATCTACGTTCGCGCGGATTGCGGCGAGCCTCGGATCTCCTCAATGCCGCAGTCAGTCGGGAAGCGCATAAGCTGATGGTAGGTGCTTGGGACAGCCTTCATGGCGTGCAGCCAGGGGCGCCCCATGATGGCGTTATACGGCGACGGAAGCTTCACAACAAAGAATCCCACGTCTACCGTCTTTGAGCCCGCTCGAACCGGTAGCACGACCCTCCCCAACGGGTACTCTGGATTCGTGTTGAAGCCGAACAGTGGCTGAGACGATGGAGATAGGTCCGACTCTTTGAGGCCGAGTTCAACAAAAGTTCTGTAATACAAAATCTCTGAAGTGCTTCCTGGGTCTATAAGAATGCGTTCAACGCTAAGCGGTGTCTGGCGTAATCGGACGACCAGAGGATCGGCGTGGTGAGCCTTTGTTCGATGAGGTCGGAGTCATCGAACTTATTTGTCGGAGCTTCTCTGTGCCTGCCAGTTGACATATTATGTTGGCGGGGTATTGGGCACGATTGGATCGTATGCACGGTCGGGGATGCCGGCGGACCGTGGATTACGTGGATTACACCAAGCGGTGAATCTGTCTCAAGGCTAATGCTTTGGTTGGCCTTCCCTTGCCCACGATCTTGATGCGATCGACCATCTTGCACCAGTTCCTCGGATGATCCTTTAGGGCATAACAACTCTCGGTTCGTGGCCGTGATCTTTGTGGTATTCACATCGTTTGTCCCTCCTCCTCCGTGTGTCGGAGGTCCCACCATCTTTGACGCCATTTGAAAAAGCGGAAGGTGTTGGACTTTGGTCATTATTGTCGCGATCGGCTCGTCAACTTCGTATACTTCTTATCGGTTCGCCTTGGCGTCTGCCGTCGACTTGTAGTATTCGTTCATTCGATAGAACCTTGATCGCTTGATCGTGAGTCCGCCTTTGTCTCGCTTGGTTCGTTCTGGGGTTCGGGGCTTTTGGCGGCAGGTGATTGGTCGAACAATTTCGGGTGGCCGTTTTCTTTGGATATTTGTCTGCTTTTATCCTCGAGGCATCGTCTTCCACTTTACAATATTCTTCAACTTTCTTCATCAATGCCCATGTTTTCGGGGCCTCGGGTCGAGGAACCGCAGAAACCTTGTCGGGATGTAAGCCCATTTTGAAGCGGTGATGGCCACGAGTCGTTACAAGCGTCATCGACGAGGTTGAAGCACACCCAATATCGTCTGCGAAGTACGCTCGTCTCTCCCCGGATCTGTATGGCCCCGGAGAGTCGGCTGTTCGGTTGTACCTCGTTGGTGATGAACCTGGCCCTGAAGGATTTCTGCAGTTGGCGGAAGCTTTTAATTGAAGCTGGCTCCAACTTGTAATACCACCTGACGGCTAGTGGACCTAGGCTGCTAGGGAATATTTAGCACATGAGGGCTTCATTGTCTGCGTGCAGCGTCATGGCCTGTTTGTAATGACGGATATGATCGGTGGGGTCTGATTTGCCGTCGTAAAGAGTAAACGACGGAGCTTTGAATTTCTTGGGCAAGGACGCCCTTGCGATCCGTCGAACGAAAGGATCGTGCTGGTCTTCCTCGTTTGAGCTGCTTCTCCTGCGCTTGTTCCTTGTTCGCGGATCCTTTTCGGAGGAGCTGGAGGCTTCGGATCGTCCCTTTGCGTCGGACTCCGTGGATAATGAATTGGAGTTGTTATCGGTATCCTTTGGTCGGGCCCGAGGTCTTTGTCCGTCTGCCCTTGGAAGTTGTTCTGGTTCCTGGCGCATGGCCTCTTTAGATTTTGCTACCTCCAGGGCCAAGTCTTGACGGAGTCGTTCGTTCTCAGCAATCATGTTTTCGAGCCTTTGTTCGTTCTGCTTTGCTTGTTCCATGATAGCCTGCATTGCTTCTTGTGCTGAAGTTGTTGGCGAATCAAAGTTCAAGGCGCGTCGTGCCGCGATGGTTTCTTTTCCGAGCATGTTAGCTGGGGTGAGGTTGTCTTCCCGTGCGATCTCGTCGGTGGCTATCGGAGGATCTTCAGTCACGCCTTCCATGGATATATTTGAGTATTCCCACAGACGGCGCCAATTGTGGGGAAGTGGATTGGAAATACTCTTCAGATCCTGGAAGACGCCAATGATCCTCAACTAGTCACCTGAGAAGATATAAAGACTCCGGTCGGGGGTGCCGGAATTAGCACTCCGACGTACAAGTCAGTTCTTCCACTCAAGAGAGCTTGCTCACTAAGTTATTAGTAGTAATTCTTAGTTATCCTGTTTAGTCCGTTGTCACTATATTTATACTCGCCTCCTCTGATCCTCGGGACCAGGGCCTACTTTTTCAATCATTACCTTTTCTACTATTCGGCTATAGGGATGGACCATATTCGGCCCTCTATCCTATTCGGCCCCTTATCCTTGTGTGATAGAGGCCGGCTAGCGTCAAGCCTTCGAAATATACCTCCTTTATATTTGTCAATTATTCGGCTACCACCAAATGCAATAAGCAAGAATAGAGATAGCCACATATGAATGAGCAACCTCAAACTTAAAACCAACACAGGTTCCATACAAAAAGATATAAAACACACTCTGACCACGTCAAAACAAGAGACAAGGAAAGAAAACACTACCCAGGGTTGTGCCTCGTGCATCCTAAGAAATTGAGTAACAAGCACCGTTCGGGGTCGTGTTTCACAAATCTCGAGAAACAAGAAAACTACTCAAGATCGCGCGTCACGCATCTTGAGATAAGAGAAAACTGCTCGGACTCGCGCTTCACGCGTCCCAAGATACAAGAGAAATTGCTCGGGATCGTGGTTCACGCGTCCTGAGATACAAGAGAAAATGCTTGGGCTCGGGCTTCACGCATCCCAAGATACAAGAGAAACCGCTTGAGCTTGCACTTCATGCTTCCCGAGATGAAACACATCCAGAACCGCGCTTTACGCATCCTAAGATATAAGAAAATCACTCGGGCTCGCGCTTCGCGCGTCCCTGTAGCTCAACTTTTTCGTGCCCCTCCCTTTCGAGAGGTCAAAATAAGCCCTATAGTTTGGACTCCCACAGTTCTGAATCTAATCTCACAAGTGCAATGTGAAATTGATAAACACAAAAGAGTCCAAATCTGGCAAATTTTTTGAAAAATCGATTTTAAATAAAAAAAATGCCAAAATTGGACTGCTTTGCCAAATACAGAGTCGCCACCTAAATATTTTGGAAAATTTTGGAAACCAACGACTCGTGCCGAAGGCCACGTGTCCGTTATCACCAAGATTGTCTCGGCTCAGGAACTTAGGTATGAGAGGGGAAGGTCATGAATTGAGCACCCTCGCTCGCCCAATCAAAGATCGGCCTCTACTAATCATGATATGATTCTTATCAACGTTAAATGCTCTTGTTCCGATTTATTAGGCTAGCATTACTATGTGATGCGCACACATATAAGTATAGACTAAATTCTAAGAATTGGAACATCTCAAGTCATGTTCGTTTTGAAAATTGTTTCAAAATATGTACCACTTGAAAAGTGATGGCATATGAACATTTACTCAAGTTATTCCAATTCAAGCAATAAGCCTTCATCCACAGGCATAAAAGCAGTTTATCAATTAAGCATTTAGCCTCATGGAAAGCATGCTAGTCATGGCAATCACTCACATACATGCAAGTATGCTAAAAAACTAAAAAAAAAAAAAAACTCACCTAGTACTCCAAGCTAAGATAAAACAAAAAAGTTAGAAAAAATGCATGATTTCTAACTATGCAAGATGGCTAATGCCACACATGCAAAATGCAACTAAAATAGGCTCGGCTACTTAACATGTTATTTGCAACAATTTCATAGCATGTGTTTAAACACGTATCCAATGAGGTAATAAATGACAATGCAAGTTTGAATGATGAACCGAACCTCGGTGTATGTAAGACAAATGAATGGATGCAAACATGTGATATCCTAATTAAAACGTGATTCCCCTAATCTAACCATCAAAAGCGGATAAATAAAAAGGAGAAAGACGTGGGGTTGGAAGACATATACATTATTACAACATTGATGCCCTCGCGTAGGAGGGTCCGAATGAATAAACTGGCTAAGCAAAACTACTTAACTAATTATTACAAAACTTGAATAAATAAGCTAGCTATCTAAGCTAATTAATTAAATAATTACAATAGTAAACTAATTTAATTAACTACTTTAAGCTAATTAAATAAGTAAAATACAAAGCTAATTAGCTAAATACATTAACTAATTAATTACAAAGCAACTAATTAAACTAGTTAACTAATTAATTACAACATGAATAAATTAACTAAATAACTAATCTCATTAAATAATTACAACACTTTAATTAGCCACAACACAACTATGACTAACTAATTAATAATTAAACTAATTAACTAGTCCCGGGAACGAGTGAGGCCCAATGCATGCTTAGTTTCTACCTGAAGAACTTCCACTGTTTGCTTCCGAAAGCCTCTGTTACACAACCTTTGCATTGGTTTTCCTCTTCTAGACCAACTATGTTCTGCTTCACAAATACTCTGCTCAATTTTCACTGGTGGCTAGCAGGCCAGAAGTGGTAGCCGGCCGGCCACCAATAAGGGGTTGCTGTCCAACACTAATGGCCTGCAGGCCAGAAACAGTGGCTGGCCGACCACTGATGATGCACCATTTCTTGCTATAATAGAGAGCAAACAGAGGAAAAAGAGGGTATTCTCCTAGGTTGTTTGTACTGTGTATCCCTCCTTATCATTAAAACAAGCTCAAATGAGTGATACACTTGGTTCAAAAACCATCAATCAAGCAATTTCATTGCATGATGGCTAAAGAACCAAGATGTACAAGTTAATAAATGCGCAAACAAGACCCACAACCTTCACCCTATCATGCAAAATCAAGGGTAATAGAGACCTAGGAAACTTGGGACATTTCATCACTTTGAGTATGAAATGCCCCAATTTTCCTTGTGTTCAATTAACCTCCGATTGAACACACCGAAACACAATCAAATTCTTATCTTTGCACAATTTTAGTTTCAACTTTTAGTTACTTATTTTAATTACCCTTCCATTCTTTAACCAATTAAGTCCATTGGTGAGTTAAGTCCTCAAATAGAGAAGGAAGTGTCAAACAAGGAGTAGTTTAAGGCAAGAGAAAAGTGTCATGCCGTTGATAATGAACCCCCAAAAGAGGATTAAACCAATAAGCATGGACCTCAATCTCGAGCTTAAACAATCCTAAGGTTCACACAACCCTCAAAGCAAATAAAAAAAAAAACCAAGAAATGAGGGAGGTTGCAGAGATTAAACTTGCTAAAATTAGGTGAGAAAAGCACTAAAACATGTAATCAAACCAGTGTAGTTCTGGGGCGATGCAAATGATATGTGTGCAAAGCAGTTTGAAGGTTGGTCTTACACGCCTCGCGTAGCCAACTATGTTGAAAACTCATGATCATGCGAGATGATGCATTAGACAATAACAAATGTGATAAGCAAGAATGAATACAATAAGCAAGATAACAACATATGAATGAGCAACTTCAAGCTTAAAACCAACGTAGGTTTCCATACAAGAGATAAAACACACTCTAACCACGTCAAAATAAGAGGCGAGGAAAGAAAACACTGCTCAAGGTTGCGTTTCACACACCTTGAGAAATTGAGAAAAACACTAGGGGTCGTGCTTCACACCTCCCGAGAAACTGAAAACCGCTCAAGATTTCGTTTCACACATCTTGAGAAACAAAGAAGACCACTTGGGTCCGTACTTCACGTGTCCCAAGATACAACATGAAAACTGCTCGGGCTCGTGCTCGGGCTTTGCACGTCCCGAGATGAAACCTGCTCAGGGCCGTGTATCACGCATCCTGAGATAAAAAGAAAACCGCTCGGGCGCGTGCTTCGCACGTCCCGAGATAAAACCTATCCAGGGCCGCGTTTCACGCATCCAGAGATAAACAACCGCTCGGGGCCGTGTTTCACACGTCTCAAGATGAAACCTGCCCAGGGCCGCGTTTCACGTGTCCTGAGAACCAACCGCTCGGGGCCGTGCTTTGCACATCCCGAGGAACAAGAGAGTGGTGTGCGATAGATGCACGAAGGTAAACAAGTGCGATAGATGCACAAAATGAACAAGTGCGATCGATGCACAAAGTGTATGAGTGTGATAGATGCACAACGTAAATGAGTGCGATAGATGCACAAAATATTCATTTCAAGATAGACAATCAACGTATGACATTAATCGAAAGCATGTTCCAAACATGAAATAAAAGCACGTTCTGCATGAAACAATGAGCAAGAGCATATTCTATGCGGAATTGATGGCGCGTTCTATGCAAGATTGGTAGCGTATTTTATGCATGAGTGACATGAGCATGTTCTATGCACAACTCAAAAAGGATGCAAGGTGCACGTGCAACATACGTACATGAGAAAAGAAAGATGACAAAGATGCTATTTTGATTAAACTAAGCAAAAGCAATACGTGATGCAACCTTTGATTTACCTCTCGGAGACTTACAACAACAAAATATATATTTCATTCACAATAACAAGCGGGACACAGTCATGCTCCGGAATGCAGTTGTAAGCTTCCAAATCAAGAATCTCTCATATACCACTCAGGAAACAGAGGCACAAAACAGCATCAGGACACCAGAGAGGGCCATCGGCCACTTGCCAGCTACTTGAGGGGGCTGCCGGCCAAGAATCACCACTGCCGGCCATCAAAGTGGTCTGCCGGCCACAAATGGTGGCCTGTCAACCACCCGTGGCAGTTTGCATTTTGGTCTTTTTACCCATGGGTCTTTAAGTACAAGGCTTGACACTTCATTTCCTCATTACCCCACATCTGAAATTGCACTCTCTCTCTCTCTCTAGACACTCATCTTTTCTAGATATGCGCTTTCTACACGTTTTCCAACACCCCACGCGAAGTTAATTTACTAAACCCTTTTTGTTTCGTCCGTTTTGAACAGATTAAAATTTGATTTCGTCACTTTTTCTTGGAGTTTCACCACTTGATGCTTGTTCCCCCTTGAGTTTCTCTCGGGTTTTGTGCCTTTTCCCGGGCTTTGACTTTTTCTTCCATTTTCTCTCCCCTAGGGCTGACTTTTTCTAAGTTTCCTTCTTTTCTTTTCTTTTTCCATTTTTCTCCACTTTTCACCCATTTTTTTTACCCATTTTCAAATGGCAGATGGTATTCCTCATGATGGGGCCCCTCCTAAGATTCCACCCCGTTATCACCTCCGGCAGAGATGGAGGCGAATTTCGTTCCTGAGTCTGAGCCCGAGATATTCCTGCTAAGAGTACGCCCCTTTGATCCAACGACAGACCATCCCCAAGCACGTGTACTGCCACCACTTGGGGACATTAGGCATTTCAAGGAGTTCGCACGACACGCGCTGGAGGACCTCTTGTTGCGGGAGCCAGATTCCCATTTGTCCCACGGCATCACCAGGGTACACACAGTATTCTCATGCTTTGTTCACTTTACGTTACATTTGTTGCTTTAACTGTATTCGTTGCTTCAACTGTATGCTTACACTACATTTCTTGCTTCTTGCTGCATTTCTTACCTTAATCAGACTCTTACACTGTATTTCTTACACTGCCTTATCTTCTGTCTATTCTCATATCACTATATATCACTGTTCTGATCACAAGAGGACTCTTGCTCTATCAGGCGCTATGGGGCCATGACAGCGAGAGACTAGTATCTGGAGCTCCCTGCCGGCGTACGTGACATCATCGATGAGGCAGGCTTCGGCCTGTTCTGCATTGGGCTATCACGCCACATCGCGATCAGACCACTTCTTGGTGCACTGGTGAAGCAATAGTGGGATACCACCAACTCCTTCCACTTCTCCACGGCCGGGGAGATGATGATGACTCCCTATGAATTCTCCTTGCTCACGGGCGTAGGAGTAGAGGGTGGTCCGATCCCTTATGACATGGATATGGGCGAGTGGGAGGCCGTTTGGCTACACTTGCTGGGAGCACACCTACCTCTCTTTAGACTGGCCATGGTCTGATACAGCTGGTTCGCTAAGCATTATGCCTGGGGCTTTTTGATGTTCCTCCTGAGTACCACCTTGTTTGCAAACAAGTGGAACAACGTAGGACTGTATCTATTGAGTGCCCTGGTGTCCCTGTCCCAGGTCCGGTTCTATGACTGGGAAGGAGCTGGCCTTGCCATACTATATGGCTACATGAGCTCGACATCCCGCAGGAGGGGAGACAAGGTTGGAGGCTATTGGCGAGCCTGGAGGTATACTTTACATTTCTGCTTTACATTTTCCATCTTCTGTTTCTGTGCTTTCTGCTTTGCACTTTTTGTACACTGTATACTGCATTCTTTACATCTATACACTGTGCTTTCTGTATCATATTCTACATTCTCTGTATCTGTACTTTCTATACACTATATACTCACTGTTGTCTTTTCCTTGCAGCTCCGGGTATATGCATATTTCTCGACCCTTGCTCCAAAGCCGACGGAGGAGATTCCCCCCGTTGTGTTGTACTCTCGGCAGTACGACGACAGATGTCTGCATAGAACCTGGGAGACCTTCTCATTCTTCCGTCAGTACTTTGACACAATGACTGTGGATGAGGTAACCCAAAACTCACAGTTGTTTTTACTTTACCAATAACTGGCGAAGACTAACAATCTGTATATTCCCTGTTTGCAGATCACCTAGCAGCCTTGGGCGACGATGCCGGCTGGAGTTCGGGACCAGTACACTGGAGCCTAGGGGGCCTCTCATTTTCGGCTTCTGTTGGAGGGCCCAGTTTGTCGAGTCTGGTTTCTAGGTGAGCGGTTCGTGCGCCAAACTATGGGTTTTTCCTAAGCCAGTAGTTCCCATGTCGCCGCCAGCATCTATGAGGACTACAGAGAGCCTTTCCTTCCAGGAGATGATCCAGTTCACTGTAGGCTTGGACGCTGACTACTTTCTCGGGGAGGGAGACTACTCAACATTCATCCAAACACATCTCATGACTCCCTTAATGGGTGCTCGTGCAGGCAGAGTAGCAGGTGCCCCTATGGCAAGTAGGACTCAAACGACGAGGGCCAAGACTGGAGGGGCTCCTCCTGCTGGACAGGTTACCGGTTGGCTAGAGATCCTGCAATATGCTGAGATGCTGGAGGCCGATCGAGACGGCCTATCAGATTCCGATCGAGCTAGCGGAGGCCGGGTATAGATACGTCAGAGCTCACGACGCACCTCCGGTATGTATCACATTTTCTCCAGCTTTTCATTTTCTTTCTGATATTTTTTCCTTTCGGATACTGATCATTCCCGATGCATTTGCAGGCACCTCCGAAGTACATTGAGGGACTGCTCGAGCTATTGGCTTCGTTCGAGGGCATGATACTAAGGAGGGAGGCACTGCTCAGCCTCCACGGCATCCAGGTATTCTCCCTTATTTTTTGCCCGTATTTCAACATTTTCCACACTGTTGTGCACATCATTCTCACTGAAGCACTGATACTCATATCACGGTATGCATTTTGCCCCTTGTCATATCACCCTGATATGCTGCACTGACACAGTGCACTATACTTGTACTGTATCTGGCTCATTACATTCCACTACTTTCATCATACTGCATCAGCAACCATACATCGTATCTAATATGCCAATACTACATCTTTTCAGGTTCTGGCCATACCGAGACCACCAGTGACTGCACCTGCACCATCACCACCTCCTCCAGGAACAAAGGGAAGGGATAGACGGGCCCCAGCACATAGCCGAGAGGAGCGTCGTGGTCGAGGCCGGAGGAGCCCCTCGAAGCCAGTGTTGAGTGACAACGATGCTGAGGCCAGTGACTCCGGGGAGGCAGTGAGTCTGCAGTTTGAGTCCTCCAAGAGTGGAGGTAATGGTGGCTTGAGATTTGAGAGTGGAGGTGATGCTGAGTCGAGCTTTGAGGCAGAGAGCGACGATGATTCCGGTTCTAACTCGGCATCTGATTCATATAGCGGTGCTGATGGAGACAGCGTTGAGTCCCCACCCAGGAAGAGGACAAAGAGGGCCTCTCGAGCTTGAGATGACCGGCGCTGATTTACTTATACTCTTGCTTAGTTTCTTTTTGTTAGTAGCATTAGCACATTGTATAGCTTCAGGAAACTTACACTCCTTTTTTGAAAAAAAAAAAAAAAACATGATCGGAATGAAAATTTGCGGGTTTTTGAACTATGTTGTTATTTTTGCATCACGAGCACCACATTTGTATGAAATAGACATGGAATTGACTTTGCAAAATTGAGAACTTGATTGAAAATAACATTCTTACTCAGGTAATGAGATGACCAACAGCTAAAACAAAATGCTACCCAATAAACAATGCAAAAACAACTCAATTAAAAAAAAAAAAAAAAAAAAAAAAAAAGAGCAACAACAACTCGATAAACAAAATAACCACGGCTTGATACACAAAATAACAATAAATCAAATACAAATACATACAAAGATTAAAACAAAAGGACAAAAGTCTCAAAACAAGACCACCCAAAACACAAAAAATGAGACAAAACACAAGCTACCCACACTTTCCAACAGACAGGTGGACAGTAGGCCAAAAAGGGAGGCTGTCGACCAGAGGAGAAAGGCTGCCGGCCATGGATGAACTTTGCCGGCCATCAATAGTGGCATGCTGGCTATAAAAGTGGCTTGCCGTCCATCAGCAGTGGCCTGCCGGCCACCAATGTACAGAACCTCTAGATTGTTGAAAGCTGGCTTCCACTCACTGTCTTATCTTCTACAAAAGCTTCACCTTCATCATTTCTTCTTTGGAACTCATTCTAGTTGCTGTTTTTGCCATAAATAGAGCCATTTCTTGCCCAAAATCTCGCGGATTGGATTGCGACTTTGGACGGCTCGGAAAAGGTGAATTTTTGAGGTTTCGACATAAATGTACTTTTTCCATTGAGTCGGACTCCACTTTGTTTTCCATTCCACCATGCCGCGGTCCGATGCTGAGATTCGATTACATACGTCTTTAGCTTTGGGGGACAAGAAATGTGCCCGACAATTAAAGAATTTCAAGCGTTAATGAATCCCGTTGCAATGAGAAAATCATACCCCAGTCTCGTTTTGGCCACGCCCAAGCTTTGGGATAGATGTGTGGACTCACCATGCATGAGGCTTGATCTCTAGCCCACAATGGAGAGCTAGACATTCCTAGTTTGGTTCCTCGATTTTTTGACGTTGGTGATCGTGGCGACTGTCTTTGGCGGGGTTTTCGACAATATGCGCTCTGCTTATGTATGCTGGCTCATTTCCTTCTTGCCCCTAGTTTCAGCAGATCTAGCATTTGCTTGATCGAAGTGGCCCAAGGTTTGAAAGATGACAAGAGTTGCATTGGCTTGGCGTTGGCCGAGACCTTATGGGCTTAGACGCCGTCCATCGATGGGAGACTACCAGATTCGCGGGAAGTCCACTACTTCTTCAGGTAATGTTTCCCACCCTTTCTTATTTACAGCTCTCACATCACTTTGGCCCTCAATCTCTGTTTTTCTCTCGAAGTCTTTTTCTCACTTTTCTCTCAACATACATCTCTCCATTCTTTAACCTCTCTTTTCTTTCATCCCTTCCCAGGTGTGGCTTATGGACAAGTTGAGGGTAGTGGACCCTTGCCTTGAGTACTTAGCTTAAGCTATTTCTTCCACCATCGACTAGTGGATTTCCCGAATGAGGGGTGGTGGTGCGAATGGATGTGCAACAGGTCTGCTGCTGACATAGCCTAGTGTTGCCCTTGGTTTAATTTGACTGAGATAAGCTACAGCATGGCTCGGCAGTTCGGCATTCAGTTGATCCGCCTGACTCATTGTGTATTCTACTTCCCGTTTTGATTCAGGCATTAGTTTAGACATGATCAGAGCTGCCCAGAAGAGGGGGTAGAGTACTCAGTTTCATTCCCCATCTGAGGTTCACACTTGGCTAGGTACCTCACTGCTTAGTGGACAAGAGAGCTTTTGGCCCTTGCCCCTAGTTTCAGCTGTGCCCTTTCTGGCGAGTGTTTAGCTTGGCTCGAGGATGAGGCACAAACCAGGCCCACTTTGGCATCAGAAGCTTCTACAAGCACGAACGGGTGATGCAAGAGCACTTGACTCATCTATGCCTCTAGTTTATTGATTTGACTTTTCTTTTCAAGTTTTTCCAATGTAATAAAAGTAACTTTGATTTGTATCGAGAGTCAAAGAACTTTGTATTTAAATCAATGAAATGAAAGTGGTGAGCACTGAAAAATTTTCCCTTTTGGTCTAAAAATGGTCTAAGTTGTAAAAGGCAAAATTTGAAGAAAATCAACTTTTATCAAAACTTTTCAAAACCATTTTCGAAAAGGATCACCACTTGACACGCATGGAATGAATCCTCAAGATGTACAACACTGAATCAAACGATCACAAATTGCCCATTGACTGAATAGAATTGCTCTACACTGTAACAAGCTCTTCTCTCAGAGTAAAGATTACAACGAAACTCTTAGGTAAAGAACAGACAAAGATGACCCGATTAGACATATGGATAGGATAGTTGATTTGGAGGTGTTTACGATCGGACTTCAGGATGAAGTTGCCTATGTATCTCGAAGATGGGAATCAGGCCTTACGTAGTTCGGTTTAGGTTCACTCAAGTATTAACTTTCTAATTTTTCTTTATTTCTAATTTTTTGTGCTCTAACTTTTGCCTAAGTCGCCCTTCCGAGTTTTCAGCCTAGCAAGCCTCTTAGGGATAGTATTTCTTCAACATGTCCATGTTGATCGGTTGGAAAAATTCCAAACCATCCAGGTCCATAAGAATAATAGCTCCACCCGACTAGATGGTTTTGATGATGTAAGGGCCAGTTCAATTGGGTCTGAACTTGCCCCTAGGGTCATGGATGGGAGCTCAGTTGTCTTTCAGCACCAAATCCCCTTCTTTGAGATTCCGGGACTTAACCTTCTTGTCAAAAGCCGTAGCAATCCTGCGTTGATAGCCTGAACGTGATACAATGCTTTCAGCCTTCTCTTATCGAACAACATCAACTCCTCAAACCTGCTCTGTTGCCAGTCCGCCTCTCCTATTTGACACCTAGCCATAACTCGTAGCGACAGGACTTCTATTTCGATTGGCAGAACAGCTTCCATCCCATAGACAAGAGAATAAGGAGTTGCCCCTGTAGACGTCCGGATTGAAGTTCTGTAGCCCCAGAATGCAAATGGCAATTTATCTGCCCAGTCTTTGTAGATCTTAACCATCTTCTGCAAAATATGCTTGATGTTCTTATTGGTGGCCTCAACAGCTCTGTTGGTTTGCGGCTAGTATGTAGATGACTTGTGGAAAGCCACATTGTATTTCTCCAACAAGTCTATCACTTCTTTCTTGAAATGGGAGTCATTATCTGAAATGATCTCATTTGGGACTCCATATCGGCAAATGATGTTGTTTCGGATGAACTTAGCCACGTGTGCCGCTTTCAACACTACGTAGGACTGAGCTTCCACCCACTTTGTAAAGTAGTCAATTGCCACCAGAATGTATTCATGCCTATTCGACCCTTTTGGTGTGACCGCCCCAATGACGTCAATTTCCCAGATTGAGAAAGGTCATGGTGAAGTCATGTTGTACAGTTTTAACGGCGGAATATTCATGTGATTTGCATGAATTTGGCATTTGTGGCACCACCAAACAAAACCAATACAATCCTCCTCCATGGTAGGCCAGTAGTAACCTTGCCTGAGAATCTTCCGGGCCAACATTACTCCATTCATGTGCGCTCCACACTCTTCCCCATGGATGGCCTCCATCAGGCGCTTTGACGACTCTTCTTCAACACACAACTTGTGCATTCCCAGATGACCTCTCTTGTACAGTTTACCTCCGTAGATGATAAATTGAACGACCATCTGCCATATTGGCCTATTGTCTTTAGCATTTGCCCTTGGTAGATAAACCTCCTTTTCCAAGAAGTTCCAAATATCGTAGTACCAAGGGTTTTTGTCTTACACTTCATCTATTGTGGCGATAATCTCGTAGGCCGATGTGTATCTCTGCTCAATGATGATCAAACGCATCCGGACTCCGAGCGAGATGTTTATCATAGAAGATAGAGTTGGTAAGGCATCATCGAACTTGTTGTTTTCTCTCAGTAGATGCATGAAAGTCAGCTTTTCAAATCTAGGAATCAGAACATCCAAGGTCTGGTGATAAATCTTCATGTTTCTTGTTTGACTTTCCAGTCTCCATTTGCTTGAGAAACAACTAGGTTCGAGTCCCCAATGACGTCCAACCTTTTTGTCCTTAGTTCCAGGGCGGTTTCCAAACCAACGATACACACCTCATACTTTGCTTCGTTATTAGATACCTTGAACCAGAGTTTGAAGGCTAAAGGTATATGGGAATTTTCGGGTGCTATTAGCAACACACCTATCCCATAACCGTATTGATTTAACGCTCCGTCAAAGTACATTGTCCACGTCTCCTCATCGACTTGTAGAATGGCTTCATCTGGGAACAGGTATTCTACCGCTTCATCCCCTTCCACCTGGTGATCTACCAGAAACTCCACTACAACTCTCCCCTTGGCCGACTTGTGGGTAACATACTTGAGATCGAATTCGGAGAGAAGAAGCAACCAACGGGCTAGCCTACATGTAAGCACTGGTTTCTCAAAGAGATATTTGATGGGATCTAATCTCGAAACTAGAATTACAAAGTGAGCTAACAAGTAGTGCCTCAACTTCCTAGTAGCCCATACCAAGGCTAGGCAAGCTTTCTCCAGTGGAGTGTAGCAGGTCTCATAATCTAGCATTTTCTTGCTCAAGTAATAGATGGCTTTTTCCACCCTATCCTCAGATTCCTAAGCAAGTATGCATCCCATCGTGGTGTTTATGACTGATAGATATAGAATCAAAGGCTTCCCTGGCTCTGGCGGCGATAGCACAGGCGGAGCTCAAAAGCAAATTGACATTGAGCATCCCATCAGAATTTCTTTCTTTTCTTCAGGAGACCAAAAAGTGGTTCACAAGTCAAGGTTAATTTGGAAATAAACCATCTTATGAATTGCACTTTACCCAGAAAGCCTCGCACCTCCTTTTTAGTCCTTGGTGGTGGCATTTCTAGGATGACCTTGATTTTGGAAGGATCTACTTCGCTGCCCCTCTGTGTGATTAAGAAACCCAACATTTTTCCCGCTGTTACACTGAAAGTACCCTTCTATGGATTCAACCTCAGTCTGTATTCTCTGATCCGTTGAAAGAATTTCTCCAAGGTGGTATAGTGGCCCTCTCTTTCTTTGGACTTGACAATCATGTCGTCTACATACACCTCGACCTCTTTGTGGATCATATCATGCAGAATTATGGTGGCAACCCTTCGATAGGTAACATCGGCATTCTTCAGTCCAAACGGCATCACCCGATGGTAGTAGGTACCCCACGGCGTAGTAAATGCAGTTTTCTCTATGTCCTCGGGCGCCATCAGAGTCTGGTTATACCTGAAAAATCCATCCATGAGGGCGATCAATGCATAGCCCGCAGTGAAATCCACTAATTCATCAATGTGAAGTAGAGGAAAGTCATCCTTCGGACTAGCTTTATTCAGATCTCTGAAATCCACACACACCCAAATTCTTCCATCCTTTTTCGGCATTAGGACGATGTTGGCCAACCATGTTGGATACTCAGACACAAGCAAGAACCCTACCTCAATCTGTTTGGTAACTTCTTCCTTAATCTTCAAAGCCCAATCCGGACGTATTCTTCGCAACTTCTGCTTGACGGGTCGGGCCTCAGAGTCAAGAGAAATCCGATGTTGTACAATCTCATAATCGATTCCAGACATTTCTTCGGGGGACCACGCAAAAACATCTTTGAAATCTTTTAATAAAGCGATTAAGCGATCGTGCTCCTCCGAAGACAACGCGAGCCTGATTTGGACCAGATGCGGATCCTTCTCAGTACCCACATTAAAAGCAATGATTTCATCAACAAGGGGTTTTGCAAACCTCTCCTCCTCTCGATTAATCAAATTTTTCAAAACTAGAGGAATTCTTTCTTCTTCATTTTCATTAAAATTTGAAAAATCATAATCAATGCAACAAATAAGCGGCACAGAGAAATACTTAGAATCAGCAGCGGCATTCTCATTCATAAAGTCCAGCTCATCCAGCTCTTCGGTTACAACTGACTCAAAACCAAAAGAAAAAGAGGACTTGGACAAGACCTTAGCATCCGGGTTATAACCCCCAGGAATACCGGACTCAGACTTAGAAGAACCAGAATCTGATTCCGACTCCACAGACTCTGTGGAATCAGATTCTGGCTCACTACTCGACTCAGAACTACTAGATAGGTAACCCTCCTTCAATTGGCAAACGAGATATGGTGCTTCGGATGCATCCAAAATACTGCTAGATGGGTTCACACCCGGTTGGTCCCCGATTATGGAGATGGTCAAGTTATCCCCCAAGCTCTTTGACTCGACCGGAGGATCTGAAAGGAGACATGCCAATGCTGCCCCTACTTTTAGCTTGCTGTTGTCCGAGTCAGTTTCCACACTTTGTCCAGCTTCTGTACTGGGTTCAGCTATCTCCTCGGCATCACTGTCTTACAACTGTAGGCCGAAGAAGATTTCAAACCCGGGAACACGCTGCTTTGCAGAATTCGTCCAAGGAAAGTTGCAAAATCGGAAGTCTTCTCCCTTCTGAACAAAGTGACCATTCAGCGTTCCTCGGATCGGTCTGTGAATGAGCTCATAGTGCTTCCCGGCTTTTTTGGCTCTAGCTCTACCTGCCATCTCTTCTCTTTTCTTGGACCAATCCTCTTTGGTGGACATATAGCCAAGACTAAAGGCATGCAGATTACGCAGAACAATGGCCGATACTGTGACGCCTTTCCAGCCGCTTCTTCCCAGTCCCATTCCTAGCACGTGTTGGAGTTTGTTCATGAAATAGACTGATTGGGCGTTGATATACATGCCCTCATCAGCTACCAAGATGTTCTGCACCACTTGGGCCTCAGCCAGAGTAAACCCTAAAAGGAATACATCCTCCTCGCCATGAACGATCTCCAGTACCGGTGTAGTTACCTCTGGTGGAGGATGTATGGACGAATTCCCGAACACAATAGCAACTCCCGTCCCGTGAGGGTATTTCAACATTTGGTGGAGGGTAGAAGAGACTGCTTTCACTAGGTGCAGCCAGGGTCTCCCTAGCAGTAAGTTGAAGGTGACCAGCACATCTAGGACATGGAACTCAATGTCCTATTGCTGTCATGACCCGAACCCGCCCCCGTGGGTTAAGGACATAACCGGCCAGTAATCATGAGATTACCTACGACCTCAAACCAAACCAAACGTATTTTAACAGAGTTAATGGGGGCCAAATGGAAGCAATTTAAAACTTTGTCCATAGAGCTATGCTTACATGGCACATCATAACAAACCATACATATGCATATTAATAGCTAACAACAAAATATGTACTACATAAGGTTCTGTACACATAGGATCATATAAGTCTAAGTCAACCCATCACGACTATATACAACATATGCAAAGTCTTCGCCAACATGACAGAATATAAATACATAACAAAAGGGCAAAGACGGGTCTCGTGCATGAGACACAAGGGCTGACTCTCCCAAAACCTTTGTTGTTCCACATAGACTTCACTGGAGCTGGGTTTGGATTTCTCTAGGCTCACTTACAAACACATGAATGAGCCTTAGCGATAGCCAAGTGAATAATATCAAATACAGAAGTTATACAAACGATATGCAGAACAACATGCTTCAAATGGCCTTGGGCCCAATTCATATTTCTATTTAACATATATACACAATTTAGGTCAAGTGACTGCGGTTCCGAACAAACTGGCCTTTGGCCCATTCAAACTTTCACTTGTGTCAAAACAGCCTTTGGCCCATTCAGATGACAAACTGGCCTTTGGCCCATTCAAACTTTCATTTGTGTCAAAACGGCCTTTGGCCCATTTAGATGACAAACTAGCCTTTGGCCCATTCATTCGTTCATGTCAAAACGGCCTCTGGCCCATTCATTCATATCAAAACGGCCTCTGGCCCATCCATTCATGTCAAACGGCCTTTGGCCCATCCATTCATGTCAAAACGGCCTCTGGCCCATCCATTCATGTCAAAACGGCCTCTGGCCCATTCATTCTATTACTCAGATTAGACTGGCCTCTGGCCTACTCATTTGGTATAGTAAACATTGTCCACCAATCGAATCAATGAACTTATAAAACTTACATAGAAGTAAGCAATTGGACAACAACATATTTCAGATATCTCTGTTAAGATATTACTCACAGTGATCAGTTGGTTGGTTTGCCTTGGAGCTCGACCCTACACATTCCATGAACACAAAAAAAGGGTCACAAACAATTCGGTCCGTTCTAAATTCACATTTTCCTCTTTAGGCTTCATTCTTATCTCTTTAACTCAATTACAATGCTCAATGCATGCCTAAGAGTATTTGGGAGTGAAAGAGAACAGAAAATGAAACACAGAATGTCTTTTCAAAATTTCAGAAAATAGGGTCCCCGCTCGAGCGTAGACTTCCCCGCTCGAGCGGACCCTTAAGGCCTGCAACAGTACTGGATATGTCAAATTTACGCTCAGTCTCGAACTCTAGCGCTCAAGCGGAAGGCCTCACTACATGGCGCCCCGCTCGAGCAGACACCATGTCTGCAAAAAGTGTTGGATGCATCAAAATTACGCTCGAGCGTGAAGTCTGGCGCTCAAGCTGAAGGTCTATCTATAAAGTTCCCCACTCGAGCGTGAACTTACCCGCTCGAGCGGACATCCAAGTCTGCAAAAAAATACTGGGAGCACGAAATTCACGCTCGAGCAACAGTTTCCCTGCTCGAGAGGACATCAAATTTTCTGGGTTTTCCAGAACATATTCTTGAGCTTCAATTTAATGTTCAAAGGTTCCAAATGCATGATTTTGGCTCAAACTTCACATATACATATTCTAACATGGTATAAACACCAAATTACAACACAATGAAGCTCAATTTCACAATTTAATCACATGCATGTCTCAAATTAACTCAAACTCATCACCAACACACTAGATTCAAACATGCAAGACTCAAACTCCCATGATTTGCACTTGCATGTGAAATATACACAATAACCTCAACTTAATTGGTGAAGAGAAGATCAAATACATGGTCATCAATCAAACTCAACATAGATCACATACTTTATGCTCAAACATGGAAATATATGGCAATTTCTTACATGCATGTGTTCTAAGACTTTGAATTCAACAAATACAACTCAATTTCCTTATAATCAAACTAATTCATGTTCTTGACCATTAATCAAACTTGAATTCACAATTCACAACATTAAACTCATGAATTCACTTACCAAGAGGCTCAATCTTCCAAACTATAGCAAATTCTTGAGTTTAATCTTCAAATTCCCCAAACCTTGAGTCAAGATTACACAATTCTCTCCCTCTCTCTCTCTTTATAGCCAACCCTCTCTCTTCTTTGAGTTCAAAATCAGCCAAAATGGAGCTAAAGAGAGAATTGAGGGTATAGTGCCTTATTACAACAAATCCCACTAACTCCAATTTAATAATAATAAATAATTGGGCACTAATTCATCAATTAAATCAATTAATTCTGATCTGAATCAATTTCCAATTAAATTTCATCGTAGGTTCTAAAAATTACGCTAATCACAATGGCGCAATCAATTTCGGGTTCTGTGGCCGATAAGGCCATCAATTTAATTTCCAAAGCAGACAATCAAACAGATATTCCTACGGTGAACAAATAGAAATTCAAAACCACATATTTTCACATAATGGCTCACAAAATCATATTAAACACATAATCATGCTCATATTAAGGACCAATTAACATATTACGGAACAAGGATATCATAGCTGCGCTGGGCCCACCTAAACTTGGATTTGTACTGTGCCTATTACCTCCCTGCTGGTGTTATCATATGCCCAGATCACTTGGGCTATGGACACGAAATCTACTGGTTTCAAACCGATGGCATAAGCTGTATGAAACTGACAGACATTGATAGATGACCCAGTATCGACCAACACTACTAGTGTAACGCCCCAACCCTTCACATGTCATCGATATTGTCCGCTTTGGGCCACGCTCGCACGGATTTGTTCTTCCCAGTGGGTCACCCATCCCAGAACTACTCTAGCCTAAGCACGCTTAACTAGGGAGTTCTATTAGGGATTTTACCACTCGGAAAAAGGACTCGATGTTATATAGGGTCCATGTTTTTACTTTTATAGCCCAAGAACTCCCCCTCCATTTCTAATGTGAGATACCGAGACCTTACAATCCACCCTCCTTAAGGCTACATGTCCCCGTGCAGTAGCCTACAAGCTCATAAGCCCACTCAAATGCACCGAGAGATGCTAGGGGCCCACACTCGGTACTCCAGAGAGTTGACTCTGATACCATTTGTAACGCCCCAACCCTTCGCATGTCATCGATATTGTCCACTTTGGGCCACACCCCCACGGATTTGTTCTTCCTAGTGGGTCACCCATCCCAAAACTACTCCAGCCTAAGCACGCTTAACTGGGGAGTTCTAATAGGGATTTCACCACTTGGAAAAAGGCCTCGATGCTATATAAGGGTCCATCTTTTTACTTTTATAGCCTAGGAACTCCCTCTCCATTCCCGAAGTGGGACACCGGGACCTTACAATCCACCTCCTTAAGGTTGCACGTCTCCGTGCAGTAGCCTGCCAGTTCATAAGCTCGTCCACATGCACCGAGAGATGACAGGGGCCCACACTCGGTACTCCAGAGAGTCGGCTCTGATACCATTCGTAACGCCCCAACCCTTCACATGTTATTGATATTGTCCGCTTTGGGCCATGTCCACAGGAATTTGTTCTTCCGAGTGGGTCACCCATCCAGAGCTACTCCAGCCTAAGCACGCTTAACTAGGGAGTTCTAATAGGGATTTCACCACTCGGGAAAAGGCCTCTATGCTATATAAGGGTCCAGGTTTTTACTTTTATAGCCCAGGAACTCCCCCTCCATTCCCGATGTGGGACACCAGGACCTTACAACTAGTACCGACTATTCTTTGCACTCAATAGATATGTATAGAGGTTTGTTGTGTGCTGAGCCTTCTAGAGGTAGTTCTTTCTCTAAAAAGGTTAAGGTTAGGTTAGCACCACCTGGGAAAACTAATCCCACAAGCTGTTCAGGGGTGGTGTCAATGGACAGTTTGCCTATATCCATTGCTGATAGTACAGCTTGTTGATGCACTCGAGAAGCCATGAGCAGACCCTAGATTGAAATATCGGCTTGGATTTTCTTCAGTTACTTCAGCACTACCTTTTCTTCCAACTGCTTCTCTTTCTGTTTTTCAACCTCTTTGTCTTTTCCAGAGGCCTCAGCTTGGTCTAAGTGTGGTGGCTTGAAATACCTCCCACTTCTAGTCATGTGATCAATCTCCTCAGCGTACCATGTGTTGTCTGGTAGGGACTCATCCCAGTCTTCATCGGTGTGGGCCAAATGTAGATCATCATCCTCCCACCGTACACCTCCGGCAACCGACACATAGTTGTCCGACTCCATTCTGATCACTCTCACATTAGAAATATCCCCGGTAGGGTGTTAGGCTTTTCTAGCTTTTTGGGTATCTTCAACCCTTTTGTTGTTCAAATTGCTTCAACGCAGCTTCCTGTTTTGTATCCGCTGTACTCACAATACCCAACTCCTGAGCTAAATTCTCGATGCCGGTGCTCTCCGGTAGTTTCCCCTTTTCATCGGCCATTCTGGCCATTGCAGCAATTCTTGTTTCCTTTTCCTCTGGTTTTGTTTCAATTCCTTCCTCCCTGTCAGGTTCATCACTCAACCACCCTGAGTTGTCCGTCGACCCATTTAAATCGAACTAGTCAATTTGCACATCCCCTTGATCTTGTTTGTCGAAGAATTCCAGATTGTCTAAGTCCTCCTCCAGCTCCACTAGATCATCCAGACCTTGGCTTGGGCCATCCTCCCAAACCACATTGACCTCCACTGTTGTTGGAAATACCACTTCAGGCTTGGCTTGATCAACTGGCACAATGTAGTGGCACAGATCATACTCCTCCTTAGTCAAATCCTCAGAGCACTCAGGCAGCGGACTCATACTCTTGTCTAAGGCTAACCTCCCTTCTTCTACTTCTGTCACCACCATGGGTTTAGACATGTCTATCATGCACAAGTCTGTGCTTTCAGGAATGAACACCGTCGATCTGGGTAGGTGGAAAGAGGTGATAGATATGTTGGGGTCATAGGGGATGGCCAGTGTATGGATTAGGTTTAGATTGTGAGGTGGAGGAACTTGATTGTGGGCTGGGAGAGGGTTGGTAGTTACATTTGGCTTTTGAGGTGGTGCGATCACCGTGTTGTCGATGAGGTCTTGAATTTTATGACACAGCTTGAAACATTGGTCGGTGTCATGACCATGCTGCTAGTGAAATACACAGTACTTGGCTGGATTGTGTTTTGGTGGGAGAGGATCGGGAAGTGGGCGGGGCTCTAACAGCTTGAGGTGCTCCTTTTTTATCAACACCTTCATGGTTTGGGATAAAGGCATGTAGAGTGGTGTAAAGGTCCTTTGGGATCGGGCCTGGCTGTTTAAAGTTTGTGGAGTTGTGCTGGCAAAGGGATTGGCAGTCTTGATTGTGGTGGTGATAACACTCACATCAGACGGCCGTACAGCTATGCTTCCACTAGTGGTTGCATTGAAACTGCGCACAAAAGGCCTCTTGGCTTGTTCTTTCTTAGCAGTTATCAAGCCCTGTTTCATGGCATCCTCAATCTGAACTCTCATCTCATGGAGCTTAGTGAATGTGAACAAAGGTAGGACTATCATCTTTTGCAACAACTTTTCGTGCATATTACGGACTACCATTCTTATCTGATCTTTCTCGAAAGGTCATGTAGTCATCATAGAGGCCTTGGCCCTCTACCTCGTCACGAGTTCTGAAAAGCCCTCCTTTGGCTCCTGGCGCGTTGCTTCGAGATCACGTGTTGTGACCTCGATTTGTGTGTTGTAGGAGTACTGTGCAATAAAGGCCTTAGCCATTTCCTCTCAACTATGCTTCATAGAATCCTCCAGCTTTGCATACCAGATAGCTGCTATACCAGACAGGGTCCAACCAAAGAGTGAGAGCTTCTACAATTTGGTCAGGCCCATTGATCACAAGATGTCTGAAAACAGCCGAAAGTGAACCATGGGGTCTCTAGAGCCATCGAATCTATCGATATGCGGCATTTTGAACCGGTCTGGCAAAGTTACTACAGAGTCAGTATATCCATATTCGATGTCGGGGATTGAGTTAACACCCTGTGCCCGCTTGAAAAGCTTCTCCAGCTTGTTGACCTTAAGTACAATCATGTCAACTTCAAATTCAAACGGAACCTCGGTTTGGTACACTGGTGCCTTGGAGGCTTGTGGTGGGATCAGCTCTGCTGGGTTGCCTTGATTCTTAGCCTAGGCATTAGCAGTATGAAGTGTGGCTCTGGGTGCTGGGATACCCGTAGGAGGTGCATGAGATGCAGAAGCCGCTGCCGACTGTGGTTGTTGTTGTTGTTGCAGCCTATTGATGACCTCAGCCTGGCGTGCTATGACCTCAGCCTGACGAGCAGCATCTTGTTGCATGGTTTCAACTGTTTACTGAAGGTGGTGGATTAGGTCCTCCATACTAACCGAGGGATATTGTGCCATCAGAATGGCCGAGTTATCTCGTATTGGACTGGATGTAGAAGACTGAGCCTAACTAGATGTAAGTGAAGTAAAGGGTGACTGCTGGACTGGTGAATTGTGCCTAACTCTTCTCCATCTGGTAACCGGTGGGAGCGAAGCAAACACAAGTTGTCCCCTAACAAGATCTCCGGATCTGTAAAGCCTCTTGATATGAGTCTAGAGCACTTGGGGGATATCCAAACTGTCCGAAGCAATGATGTTACACTACCTAGCAAAAAGAAATAAAGAAAAAAAGGAAAGCAATAATCAGAAACCACACAGCACCTCAGCTTAGATGTTAACAGCACACAGATGTAATCAAAGCTGATAGGACTGCATTCAACACTGAATTATGCCCCCAAAACGGATAACCAACTTGCAACTAATACACGCGTTCCTGTACAGTTTCACTGTACAATTAAGTGAGACCCAAAACACCCCTATGAGGGGGTAAAGTTACCCTGTCTTAGTTTCGTCAGGAATTAGGGTTCACTATTCAAACAAAGTGGTTTCATGCAATCCTGTATTTGGATAAGCATCCTGTCCTAGTTTGGAACAATCTCTACAGCTTTCGATATACAACTAGGCCAAATGGTCAAAAAGGGTACCTCAGCAAGACTACCTAATATACCTCTCTCACCAATCACCGAGAAGTGAAAGGAGGATCAAACAGTACAGCGATAGTCTAGATCCAAGGGTTGTGTTCCTATCATGGTAGAGCCCGTGACCGATCAACCTTTTGGCGAGCTTTTCAGGCAAGCCTCCGACAAACTGTCCAAGAATAGCAGATGGCAAACATAGTGCCTTAAACGCACCAATGCAAACGCAATGCAAAGAAACATATAAGTGTAGATAAAAAAATTCATATCATGAGTTCGAGTCAAGTTCTTTAAAGTCCCCAACAAAGTCGCCAGAAACTATAGCTCGACTTTTTCGCGCCCCCCCTTTCGAGAGGTTGAAATAAGCCCTACAATTCGGACTCCTGCGGTTCTGAATCTAATCTCACAAGTGAAATGTAAAATTGATAAACACCAAAGAGTCCAAATCAGGCAAATGTTTTAGAAAATCGATTTTGAATAAAAAAAATGTCAAAATTTGACTGCTTTTCCAAATACAGAGTCACCACCTAAATATTTTGGAAAATTTAAGAAACCCATGACTCGTGCCAAAGGCCACGTGTCTGTCATCACCAAGATTGTCTCAACTCGGGAACTTAGGTACGAGAGGGGAAGGTTATGAATTGAGCACCCTCGCTCGCCGGATCAAAGATCGGCCTCTACTAATCATGATATGATTCTTATCAACATTATATACTCTTGTTTCGGTTTATTAGGCTAGCATTACTATGTGATGCGCACACATACAAGTATAGACTAAATTGCAAAAATTGGAACATCTCAAGTCATGTTCGTTTTGAAAATTGTTTCGAAATATGTACCACTTGAAAAAGTGATTGCATATGAACATTTACTCAAGTTATTCCAATTCAAGCAATAAGCCTTCATCCACAAGTATACAAGCAGTTTATCAATTAAGCATTTAGCCTCATGGCAAGCATGCTAGTCATGGCAGTCACTCACCTAGTACTTCAAGCTAAGATAAAACAAAAAAGTTAGAAAAAAATGCATGATTTCTAACTATGCAAGATGGCTAATGCAATGCATGCAAAATGAAACTAAAATAGGCTCTACTTAACATGTTATTTGCAACAATTTCATAGCATGTGTTTAAACACGTATCCAACGAGGTAATAAACGACGATGCAAGTTTGAATGATGAATCGTGCCCTGGTGTATGTAAAACAAATGAATGGATGCAAACCTGTGATATCCTACTTAAAATGTGATGCCCCTAATCTAACCATCAAAAGCGGATAAATAAAAAGGAGAAAGACGTGGGGTTGGAAGACATACATATTATTACAACACTGATGCCCTCGCGCAGGAGGGTCCGAATAAATAAACTGGCTAAGCAAAACTACTTAACTAATTATTACAAAACTTGAATAAATAAGCTAGCTATCTAAGCTAATTAATTAAATAATTACAATAGTAAACTAATTTAATTAACTACTTTAAGCTAATTAAATAAGTACAATACAAAGCTAATTAGCTAAATACATTAACTAATTAATTACAAAGCAACTAATTAAATTAGTTAACTAATTAATTACAACATGAATAAATTAACTAAATAACTTATCTAATTAAATAATTACAACACTTTAATTAGCCACAACACAACTATGACTAACTAAGTTATAATTAAAAAAATTAACTAGTCCCGGGAACGAGTGAGGCCCAATGCATGCTCGGTTTCTACCAGAAGAACTTCCACTGTTTGCTTCCGAAAGCCGCTATTACACAACCTTCGCACTAGTTTTCCTCTTCCAGACCAACTCTGTTCTGCTTCACAAATACTTTACTCAATTTTCACTAGTGACCAGCTGGCCACCAATAGGGGGTTATCATCCAACACTGATGGCCTGCAGGCCAGAAACAGTGGTTGGCCGGCCACTGATGATGCACCATTTCTTGCTGCAATAGAGAGCAAATAGAGCAAACAGACGGTACTCTCCTAGGTTATTTGTACTGTGTATCCCTCCTTATCATCCAAACAAGCTCAAATGAGTGATACACTTGGTTCAAAAATCATTAATCAAGCAATTTCATTGTGTGATGGCTAAAGAACCAAGATGTACACGTTAATAAATGCGCAAACAAGGCCCACAACCTTCACCCTATCATGCAAAATCAAGGGTAATGGAGACCTAGGAAACTTGGGACATTTCATCACTTTGAGTATGAAATGTTCCAATTTTTCTTGTGTTCAATTAACGTCCGATTGAACACACTGAAACACAATCAAATTCTTATCTTTGCACAATTTTAGTTTTAACTTTTAGTTACTCATTTTAATTACCCTTCCATTCTTTTACCAATTAAGTCCATTGGTGAGTTAAGTCCTCTAAAAGAGAAGGAAGTGTCAAACAAGGGGTTTTTAAGGCAAGAGAGAAGTGTCATGCTGTTGATAATGAACCCCCAAAAGAGGATTAAAACATTAAGCATGGACCTCAATCTTGAGCTTAAACAATCCTAAGGTTGACACAACCCTCAAAGCAAATAAAAAAAATAAAGAAACGAGGGAGGTTGTAGAGATTAAGCTTGTTGAAATTAGGTAAGAAAAGTACTAAAACATGTAATCAACTCAAACAAGTGGTGTCTAAAGGCCTAAAACACCAAGCTTGTGAGGACACTTATACTAGAAGCATGCAAAACAAGACTCAAGTGACTTAAACAGCCCAAAATAGAGACAAAACAGTCTAAAATACAACCTAAAACATGCTGAAATTATGCTACAAAAGGCTAGAAAAATATGCTAACACATAGAGCTATCTAGGCTAGCAAACAAAACACAAGGAGGGGAGGCTAACCCCTCCAAATTTAGACTTCAAAACATGATTTTCACCACTGAAAATACTCTGAAATTCAGTATTTAAAAACCTAAAAAAAGATGGTTTGAAAGTGGGAAACAAAGGTGGAAAGGCCTTACAAACAAGGAAGAGAGAAGGGTGGACCACCCCTTAACTTTAAATGGCCCAAAACCACCAATTTCAACCCATAAAAACAGAGTTTTTTATAGCCCGAAAATAGCCCAAATCAGTGGGAAAAGATAAGAAAAACAAGTATGCAAAGCAAGTTAAAAAAAGCAAGTGTTATACCTCTTGAAGAGAAGACCAACTCTGGGCAACAATTCAAGCCAAAACCACCTTCTAGAGCTTCAAGAAGGCCTCAAGGAACCTCAGCTCAAAGATGAACCACTTTGGTTAAGGAGGTGTAGGCAAAAGTTTGGTTTGTCTAAGCTATTATGCACAAACTGAGAGAGAGAGAGAGAGAGAGAGAGAGATAATTTTTGCTCCAAAAATTCTAACCCTCAAAAATGGGAGAGGAGACCCCCTATATATAGAAAAGCATGCACTTGGCTGAGATATATCCCTCCATACACGTATAGAGAGATGCCAATAGCTGGCACTACTGTCAACAAAATATCTGAAAAAAGGACACTGATGGCCGACAGGCCACACCATTGGCCGGCAAGGCACAAGGGTGGCCAGCAGCCTGCCAGAGGAGGCCTGCAGGTCCCAGGGTCTTGAGATTTGAAACACTAGGTTTTGGTCCAAAACAAGGCATAGAATGTATAGGGTTTAAAGGCTCAAAGACAGGGCATTCCGCCGAGGACTTCCGGCACTAAAACGAGCGCATGGAGTCATAATCATCGAGTGCACAAGCGATGATGTCCAAGTCTTGAGGATGGTCAAAAATGGGGTGTCTACAGTCCTGAGATAAAACATGCCCAGAGCTGTGTGTCACACGTCGTGAGATACAAGAAAATCGCCCGAGCTCGCGCTTTACGCATCTCGAGATAAAACACGCCCAGGGCCGCACTTCACACATCCTGAGACAAAAGAAAACCGCTCCAACTGGCGCTTCACGCGTCCCGAGATAAAACACGCCCAGGGCCGCGAGTCACGCATCTTGAGATACAAGAAAAAGGTGTGCGAGGTGTGCGATAGATGCACATGATGAACAAGTCAATTTAGTAACAACGCATATTTTACAGATGAAATAAGTGCATGTGCATATTCCATGCAATAAACAAATGCATATTATATGCATGAAATATAAATGATGCGAGACAAGCATGCAATGACATGCATGCAACATACATATGTGTGATGCACATTCTATGCAACGGAAAAGAACAAAAGTGTAATTTGACAAAACGAATAAAATGATACTCGGTGGCAACCTTCTGATTTACCTCTCAGAAGAGTTACAACACGTTCAAAAGGATACACTTTTTTCAGAGTAGCAAGTGGGACATGTTCACTCACTGAAACGTAGCTACAAGCTTCCAAAACAGAACCTTCCACAAACCACTACGGAAGAAGAAGCCCAAAATAGCACCAGGGCGCACCTGAGAACCATCGGCCACCTATCGGCCACCAGAAGATGTTGCCGGCCACACGCCAGCTATAAAAATAGCTTGCCGGCCACCTGTCGGCCACCGATGGCAGATCGGGGCTTTTTGGTCATTTTGCGCACAGGTCTTTAAGTACACATCACAAGGGTTCATTTCCTCACAACCCTAGGTCCGAAATTGCTCTCCCTCTCTCTTTAGGTGCTCATTCTCTCTAGATTTTTGCTTTATACACGTTTTCCAATGCCCCACGCAAACTTTTTTTCGTTAAACCCTCTTGATTCTCTTCCTTTTGAACCGATTGGATTTTGATTTCGATGCTTTTTCTTGGATTTTCACCACTTTAGGCTTGTTCCCCTCAAGTTTCTCTCGGGTTTCGTGAACATTTTTGGGCCTTGACTTTTTCTCCCATTCTCTCTCTCATAGTGTTGTGTAGACACCCCATTTTTGACCGTCCTCAAGACTTGGTTGTGCTTGCAGGTACACCCAAAAACTAGTTCGATTACTCGCCGAGTACTCGACTTTCACGGCGGAACGTCACAGGTTTGAACTTTCCAAACCTTGTATCATTTCTGCCCCATTCTTGGACCATGACTTGGTCCTTTCAGAATATGTTTCTTAGTGTACTGCCAGCCCCCTTTTGGGCCTGCCGGTCTTCACCTTGTTGTTGCCAGCCATTGATTGAGCATGCCAGCCATCAATGAGCCACTGCCGGCCACCACTAATGGCCGGCAGCCCCCCTGTCTCAGCAGGTTTCACTCCAGATCTTTTGAGGTAGCTGGAATCCTTTCATCTCCCCTCCATACACGTGTATGGAGGGATGAAGCTCTTGCCAAGCTTCTTGAAGAAGCTTTGCATTGTTTTCCCTTTATATAAGGAGAGGCCCTCTCTCCTTAGCAAAGGTTCAGCCATTTTGGAAGAAATATAGCTCTCTCTCTCTCTCTATATTGTTGTGGTTTAGTTCATTTTTCTTGCACTTTTACACTACAACACATAGAGATACACCACCACCATTGGACTGAGGTTCTTGGGAATGTTACTGGAGCTCTGAAAGTGAGTTTTTGGCCCCTGAGGTTGCTGGTTTCGAAGTTGGTCTTCAAGAGTATTTTCCCTTTTTTAGCACTTTTTTGTATCTCATTTTGGCCATTCTTGCATATTGTTTTAGGCCTTGCTTTCAACTGAAAAAAGTCTTGCATTTAAGTGCTTTTGGTAGTTTTTTAAGGTCTTTGTGCTATTGAGGGTCTTCAACCCTCTTTTTTGCCTTGTTTGGCCTTGTTTTGAGCCATGCCTTAAGGCCTTTGAGCTAGCCTTGGTTTGGCCTTTTAACCACTAAAATCCAGTGGATTTTCAATGGTAGGCATGTGGTTTTGAGGTCTCAAATCAGAGGGGGTGGCCCCCTCTCTTCTTGTTTTTATTTGCTTGAGTTTTTGGCCTTCCAAAGGAGCATGCCTCTCTGTATTTTTTAGGCTTGGTTCAGGCCCTTTTTTGTAACTTTTAGGAGCTGCCTTAAATCTCTCCATGGTTGGTTTGGTCATATTTTGCATGCATCTTGTATGTGTAGTGTAATCCCATTTGTAGCTCATTAAAGTAGCATGTTTGCCTAGCTTGTGTTGAGTCCATTTCAGTAGGGTTTTGGTGATTTTTTACCATACCTTAGATCTATTTTGGGTTGGTTTTGTCACTCCATGCATGTATAATACACTTGAAGTGTAAAACTCATAAACTAGCTTTATATGCTTCTTGCTTTAGCATGTTATCCTAGCTTATGTTGAGTCCATTTCAGAATGTTTTGGTGATGTTTTGCCATGTCATGACTTTGTCCATAGTTGGTTTGGTCATCCTTTGCATGCTCCATATACTTGTAGAACAAATCTTACTTACTAGCTATATGTGCATGATGTTTTGACTCATCATCCTAGCATATTTTGGCTTTGCTCCAGCATGATTTTATTCTTGTTTTAGGCTATTCTAGGACTGTTTTGGGCTGCCATGGCCATATCACTTATGTTTTGTATAGCTATAGTGTAAATGCTTAGGCTAGCCTTGGGTTTTGAGGCCCCTACCATGCCATACATGTGATGTTTGCATGCTTTGCCATCATTCTAAATGTTATTTCAATCCATGAAATGTGGTCATACACTTGCATTTGACATGCTTTTAATGCCTTGGAGCCTTGGCTCTTTATGCCTCATGAATGGATCATTGTGCATGCCATTAAGCCTAGGCCTTTGGGTCATTATATCAGTGCATTTATGGTCTTGTTATACCATGATGTAACTCTATTTCATGCTGTCAAAGTCATGCCATGTTTGGTTTCAATAGGTGTAGTGCATTGCCATTTTTGTAGCTTTGCATGCTCCATGTTTTTGGCTTTGTGTTCTAGCTTGTGTTGGCTAGCTTCGAGCTTGTTTTTGGTCTTGTTTGAACCTGCCTTAGGACTGTTTTAGGTTCCCTTAGCCCTTTGGGGCCTGCTTTGTATGGCCATGGCTTAAGTCCCTTTGCTAGTTCTTAGCTTTTAAGCTTCATGCATGCCATGCTTGTGTTATGTGTATGATTTGGCATCATTCCTAACATCATTTCAAAGCATGTAGTATTGTCATACTTGCATGCTTTTCACTCCTTAAGTGTGCTTAAGAGTTGCATCTTTATGCCTTAATTCTTGGGCCCATTGGCATTCATGCTTGTCTGGCATTTTGTACCATCAATTCAGCACCTTTTGGCCACTGATTTGGGCATGGCTGAGGTCTGCCCACATTGGTTTAAGTCCACCTTTTGCATGTTGTTGCATGCTTGTCACCTTGCATGTGTTGCATGCTTGCATGTTTGCATATTGTTACATGCTTAGCCATTTTTGCATGTTGTTGCATGCCATTAACCTTGTTAGGTTGTTCATATTGCATTGCATGTTTGCTTGCTTGAGTCGCATGTTTGCCATGCTTGTGTTGCATTGTTGTTTGGATTAAGTGTTAATCCGAGCACAAGAAATGAGGAACGTTTCATACTTCAAGTGATGAAACATGTCTCAATTCTCGGTCGCCGACACTCTTGCTGATCCATGATAGAGTTTTAGGCTTTATGTGTTTATTTGTGCATTCATTTCGCATTGATTTGCACAAGTTCGATCTTTGGCCAACATGCATCGGGATGCGTGATTGATGGTCGTGGATCCGACTATGCCTCTACATTAATGTTTCGAGGTGATATGGAGTGGCATAGTGCGTACATACCCCTGGGAGACCCTCCTTTTCCTTTGTTTTGTGCTCTGTTGCAGCTTGGTATCACAGCACACCAGTAGCCGGCAACCTTTCATCCTTGGCCAGCACCCACTCATCCTTGGCCGGTAGTGTGCACTCTTGGCTGGCAAGGTGGTCGGCAGTAGCTCCTTATGGTCGGAAGGCCACTGGTGCACTCCCCAGCATGTTTTTGGTAAAATCCAGCAGTTAGTTCTCAAGGACACCCTGCAGATAGAGCCTCTTGAGAGCAACCGGAGAGTTTTTCAGGACGGCAACCGAGCATGCATCCTTCCTTCTTCAAGGCAGAGCTGAGGCGGCCTAGCAATCTCATTTTAATGCTTACTTGTTAGTTAGTTTTAATTTGTAATTTAATTAGTTAATTTGTTAATTAGTTAAAGTTTTGTAATAATTAGTTGTAGCTGGTTATTCAATTCAGTTTTGTAATAATTAATTAGCTTGTTAGTTAGTTAGTTAGTTAGTTAGTTAGTTGGCATGTATTATTTATTCGGACCCTCCGTCGAGAGGGCGAATTTTGTAATAAGTGTGCGTGCGTGTGTGCATGTCTTCCAACCCCACGGCTTTCTCCCTTTTACTTACCTGCTTTTGATGGTTAGTTCTAGGTCATTTTTCAATTAGCATACTTATGCTCGCATGTTTGCATCATTCATTTACATTGCATGCACCAGGCTCGGCGCATCATACTAATTGTATTATATTTCAACTCCAAGTTGAATACATGTATCAATTATTGCATTTCACATGACATCTTAGAATAGCCGAGCCTATTTCTAGTTGCATTTTGTATGTGTTGCATTAGCCATCTTAACATGAACTAGGATCATGCATTGATTACTAACTAGTTTCTGTTTTGGCTTGGAGTACTCGGTGAGCGTTTTATGCTTTAGCATATTGCAAGTGTGTTATTGATTGCCATGAAAACATGCTTGCCATGAGGCTAATTGCTTATATGATATAACTGCCTGAATGCCTGTGGGTGAAGGTTGGATTATTACTTGAATTGGAACAATTCATTGAAATTCGTGTTTTAGCCCACTTACGAGTAGCGAACTTCAAACCACTTCCAAACAAACGGATATGCAATGTTTTGTTCCAAACTAGGTGATCTAGTCTATACTTGTATGCTGTACGCATCACGCAGTAAGATTAGCTAATTAACCGGAATAAGAACACATGTGTTTTCAAAAACAAGATATCATGCTTAGTACAGGCCGATCTTTGATCAGGCGAGTGGGGGTGCTCATAGATGACCTTCTCCAATCGTACCCAAGTTCCCAAGCCGAGACAACTTTGGTGATGACGGACACGTGGCCTTAGGCAATGAGTCAGGGTTTCCTAAATTCCCCCAAAATAAAATATTTAGGTGGCGACTCTGTATCTGGCAAAGCAGTCCATGTTTGGCATTTCTTTCTTAAAAATCAGTTTCCCAAAATGATTTGTCGGATTTGGACTCTTTGGTGATTTATCAATCTCACATTGCACATTGTGAGATCAGATTAAGAACTGTGACAATTTGAGTCCGAACTGTAGCATAAGGCCCTCGGGGCGCGTCTACATGTTGACTTTTTCCAAGTTAACCCTATTTTCTTCATTCTTCTTCACTTTTCACCTACTTTTCACCCATTTTCCAGATGGCAGACGATATTCCACATCACGGGACTCCTCCCAAGGTTCCGCCTGCATTTTTACCCGCCGCCGAGGTATGTAGACGTGCCCGGAGAACTCCCGAGAAAATCTCGTTTTGTTCTCTAGCTACTACAGTTTGGACTCAATGTCACGGGTCTGAATCTAATCTTACAATGTGCGATGTAAAACCGATAAATTATCAAAGAGTCCAAATCTGGCAAATCGTTTTGGAAAACTGATTTTTATAAAGAAGTGTCAAACATGGACTGCTTTGCCAGATATAGAGTCGCCACCTAAATATTTTATTTTGGGGGAATTTAGGAAACCCTGACTCGTTGCCTAAGGCCACGTGTCCGTCATCACCAAAGTTGCCTCGGCTCGGGAACTTGGGTACGAGAGGGGAAGGTCATACAATGAGCACCCCCGCTCGCCCGATCAAAGATCGGCCTGTACTAAGTATGATATCTTGTTTTTGAAAACACATGCATTCTTATTCCGGTTATTAACCTAGAATTACTATGTGATGCGCACAACACACAAGTATAGACTAGATCGCCTAATTTGGAACAAAGCATCGCATATCCGTTTGTTTGGAAATGGTTTGAAGTTTGCTACTCGCAAGTAGGCTAAAACATGAATTTCAATGAATCGTTCCAATTCAAGTAGTCCAACCTTCACCCACAGGCATTTAGGCAGTTATATCACATAAGCAAATAGCCTTATGGCAAGCATACTATCATGGAAATACTTTACACACAAGCAAGATGCTAAAGCATAAACACTCACAGTGTACTCCGAGCCAAAATAGAGAACTAGTTAGTAATCAATGCATGATCCTAGTTCATGTTAAGATGGCTAATGCAACACATGCAAAATGCAACTAGAAATAGGCTCGGCTATTCTAAGATGGCATATGAGATGCGACAACTTGATACATGTATTCAAATAGGAATTGAAATACAATGCAGTTAGTATGATGCACCGAGCCCAGTGCATGCAATACAGATGAATGATGCAAACATGCATAGCATAAGGATGCTAAATGAAATATGCCCAAAAACTAACCATCGTGGGGTTGGAAGACATGCATCACACACACGCACACTTATTACAATAATTGGCCCTCTCGACAGAGGGTCCGAAAGAATAATACAAATCAACTAATTAATCAACTAACAAGCTAATTAATTATTACACAACTCTTAACTAATTAAACAAATTAATTAAGCTACAAAAACAGTAAAGTGGCCTCGATAAGAGAGACAAATGCATGCTCGATCGGCTTTGCTCAGAAATCCATTACCATGCCTCATGTTGCCTCTATTTGCACTGCTCTGCACCTCTGCAAAGTGTGAAAATTCCCAACACACTTCTAATTCACCCCATGGGCACTGTGAGAGGCCATCGGCCAAGAATCACGGTGATCGGCTAAGATAAACAGGTCATCGACCAAATATGAAGCCATCAGCCAAACACTTGTAGCCGATCGGCACTGAAGATAGCCGATCGGCCATCTTTTCCTGTAAAATGCTCTTCTGCTACAGCAGAGGACAAATAGAGCATGGCAATGCATTTACAAGACAATGTTTGCTGCTACATCCGTTATCATGTTTGAGACTCAAAGGTGTATAGCTCTTGACCCTCGGACCACCAGCCACGCATTTCAATGCATGATGGCCAAAGGAGCCAAGTGTGCAATTCGATATCAAATAAAATGCACAAAACACACAAGGGACCTTAACCTCTATCATGCTTGATCAAGAGACAAGGCAATGCACACACAATGCGATGTAACCTAAGCATGTAAGCAAGCATGCAAACAACTCAAGCATGCAACAACATGCAACAATATCATGCAATGCAACTAATATGCAATAGGCATACAATCTAAACATGTAAAGATGCATGGCATAGGTGTGTGACAACAATACCAACAACAAGCATGTGACAACATGTAATCCAACAAGTATGCAAGATGGATGAGCATGTAACAACATGTCAATTAACAAATATGTGACAACATGCAATATGACAAGCATGCAACAAGCATGTAAGCATGATGTAAAGTTGCAATTTTGAACAACATAGTAAATGGACTTAAACTAAAGATAAATAGACCTCAGCCATGCCGAAAATCAGTGGCCAAAGTCATCAATTGGAAGCATGAAAATGCAAAGCAAACATACACATGTAAATGGTCCAACACCAAGGCATAGGAGGGAAACTTTCAAGAGCTCTTAAAAGGGGACAAATATGGACATGTGACAAACATTGTAAGCTCTGAAATCATGCATAGAAAGGTTCCAAACCAACCAAACAAAGCATACAAGAAAGCCCAAAGCTTAAGGCTAGCCAAAGGACTCAAACTATGACCATGCAAGGCAAGCCCCAAAGGGCCAAAGGCACTCAAAACAGTCCCAAGGCAGGTCAAGACAAGACCAAAAACATGCTCAAAACTAGCCAACACAAGCTAGAATACAACTCCAAAAGGCATGAGGCATGCAAGGCTACAAAGGGGTGTTATACTACACCTATTACAACTAAACATGGCATGAATTATCCAATGAAAAACAGAGTTATGGCATATCAAAATAAGCCCAAAAACCCACTTAGATGGCATCCCAAAAACCTAAGCATGGAGGCATACACAATGGTCCATTCATGAGGCATAAGACATCAACTCTTTAAAGCATTAAAGGAGTGATAATTGCAAGTATATGAGCATGAAACATGGACTGAAATAATATTTCAAATGATGCCAAATCATGATAATAGTCCAAGTAATGCATGCTAGAGACTTGGACACTCAAAGCTAACAAGCTAGAATGCCTTATGGCTATACAAAGTAAGTCATGCATGGCTAAAACAACCTAAAACAGAGCTAGAGCATGCTAAAGCATGGCCAAAAGCTTCTTGAAGTTAAGCCAAAAAGCATGCTAAAATGACATGTTAAGGCATGATGCATGTTAAGACAAATGAGAGGATTGCAAGACAAGTACATGAAGCATGTAAGAGCCAACTAAACCCACCCAAAATAGAGTCATGGCATGCTAAAACAACACCAAAAACCCACTGAAATGGAGTCAACACAAGCTAGGAAGACATGCTCAAACATGAAGCATATAAGACTAGTTTGTGTGACTTACACTACAAGTGTATTAGGCATGCATGGAGTGACAAAACCAAGCAAAAACAGTGTTATATCATGGCAAAACAAAGCCTAATACATACTGAAATGAAGCTAAAACATGCTACCAATATAAACCATTTATACTAGCATACAAGACAACAAGGAGAGGCGATGACCCTCTCCTATTTAAGACCTCAAAACTACCTTTGTACCACTGAAAATCCTCTAGATTTCAGTGGTAGAAAGGTCATCCAAAGCCAAGAACAAGGGCCAAAAGGGATGGCCTAAAACAAGGCCTAAAAGGGAGGAGATCAACCCCAACCAAAAAATGACCTTAAACAAAGATCTAAAGCATCAAAAAATAGAACTTATTGTAGTTTAGAGTCAAGCTTAAAACAATAAACAAAAGGGTCTAAAAGCATAAGCAAGAATAGGGGTTTAAAAGCAAGTTTGCTCACCCTTGAAGAACACCTTCAAGATCAAAGCTCCAGTAGGTTTTCCAAGCTTAAACTACCTCAAGAACTCTAACACCAACTCCCTAGCACCTCAGTAACCAAGGATAGTGTTCTACTAGGTGCTCTAGTGCAAAAGTGTGAACAAAATACACTTTAGAGCACAAACACACACACAAATATAGAGAGAGGGAGATATATAGAGAGAGATATATATCACTCCTATCTCAGATTTTCAGAACCTCTGAGAAGGGAGGAGGCGCTCCCTTCTTGTAGAATTCCAATTCCAAAGCTTCCTAAGCAAGCTAAAACAAGGTTCAAATCCCTCCATACAGTGTATGGAGGATGTGAATTGTGCATCCCAGCTGTGACAGCTGGCATAAAATATCTGCATAAAGCAGATGAACAGGGCTCGGCCAAAAAACAAGGCCGATCGACCAACATAAGTGCCAATCGACTAAAAAAAGTGTCCATCGGCCAACACTTTTGGACGATGGTAAGAAAACAAGGCCGATGGGTTGAGGGGATGGCCAACAAGCCACCATCTTCCCTCAGAAGCAAAAACACAAGTGTTTGGTCCACAACCAAGCACAAAACAGACAAGTTGAGAGATCCTAAGGCAAGGTGCGGCGGCGAGACCTTTTGGAACTCAAAGCAAACACGAACATGGATGATCATCGAGTGCTCAAACGATGACGTCCAAGTCTTGAGGATGGTCAAAAATGGGGTGTCTGCAGCTGCCCCTCTTTAACAGAACTCGAAAGTCATAAAAATGACGGGAGTGAATGTCAAAGCCCAGAGACGGTCCATTTTTGACAAGGCCGAAGACTTAGACAAGCATACAAGATAGCAAGATACGTGCCCGTGGGCAGGGGCAAAATGCAAAGGACATTCACGATGCCGAACATAACTTATGATCATGCAAAGAAAGCTGTAACGAAGCATAACATGCAACAGTTTTAAGCAAGCAAATAAAAAAACAAACTACATTACATGCAGAAAGGATGTAAGAGAATTATACAATTCTCGCTACGTCTCACATGGAGAATATACAATACCGTCTTGTTCGTCTGGTCACGCCAGTTTCAAATGAACCGTACATACAATATCGTGCTTGTAAAAGAAAGAAACTCAATAGGTACAATATCGTTAGAAATATGCATAGCAATGCAAGGGAGAAGTGCGTGACAACGCGAGTGAAGTGTGCATAACAATGCAAGTAACGTGCGAGACAATGCGGGGGAGATGCAAGACAATGCAACCTAAGTGTGACGCATAACAATGCGGTGAAAACAAGCATAACAATGCAAGTGAAGTGCATGACAACACGAGTGAAGTGTTCATAACAATGCAAGTAACATACAAGACAATGCAAGTTAAAGATGTAGATAACAATGTAAGTAAGAGAAGTGCGAAACAACGCAGGTTAGAGGGGAAGTGCAAGACAATGCACAAGTTAGAGGGGGTGCAAGACAATACACAAGGGGTGCAAAACAATGCACAAGTTAGAGGGGGTGTAAAACAATGCACAAGTTAGAGGGGAAGTGCAAGACAAGGCACAAGTTAGAGGGGGTGCAAAACAATACACAAGTTAGAGGGGGTGCAAAACAGTGCACAAGTTAGTGGGGTGGCAAGACAATGCACAAGTTAGAGGGAGAGTGCAAGGCAATGCACAAGTTAGAGGGGGAGTGCAAGACAATGCACAAGTTAGTGGGGGTACGCAAGACAATGCACAAGTTAGAGGGGGTACAAGACAATGCACATAACAATGAAAATAACAAGCAAGATAATGCAAGTTATAGGGGATGCAAAACAATGCAAATAACGAGCAAGACAATGCAGGTTATAGGGGATGCAAAACAATGCAAATAACGAGCAAGACAATGCAAGTTATAGGGGATGCAAAACAATGCAAATGAAACATGACAATGCGAGTTATATGGGAATGCATGACAATGCAAATAATGAGCAAGACAATGCAAGGTAAGGAAAATGCATGACAATGCAAATGACGAGCATGCGTGACAACGCAAGGTAATGAAATGCATGACAATGCAAATGAAGCAGGCGAGACAACGCATAGGTATATGATATTCAAACAATTCTCGAATATCGCAATGTATAAAAGGATATGAAAACGGATACACCTCATGCATATCGAATGCCACACCCGGAAGACATGGTTCGAGGTCAACACGAAGGCCGGTTAAGCTTCAAGAGTGTACTTTCTTGCACTGTCTTGAAAGATGAAGGTGTCAATCAACAAAAATGACCCAAACAAGGGTGTGGGAGGTGCATCGTGTAGACACCCCATTTTGGACCGCCCTTAAGACTTGGGCACTACTGATGGTTTACTTGTTGAAGAAAGGTGTGCAGTGCACAGGTTCAGTTTCTTCGGCAAAGAGAGAGGCAAATCTCAACTTCATACCCCATTGTGGACCAAAATTATTTTTGATGGTTTTTATACCTTAAAACCCTCTCTTTCAAAACATTTTTGAAATAAAATTCCCACGATGTTCCGACGCTCGCATTTCGGTAAATGGTGCGCTTTTCGGTAAACCGAGCAAGGACAAAAGGGGAGATGAATGAAAGAGAGATGAAATCTTTGAAAAATCTTTCAAAACACCTTACTTAGGGGTTTGAAGTTGAAGAAAAGAGGAGAAGATGGGAGAAAACTGGTTTGGGAGTGGTTCAGCATGAATCCGGGAAGGAGAAAAGTCTGTGCGGCTTCCCCGAAACGAGCGTAACTCTTTGTACAAGAGGAATTAAAATATGGGGCCACCACCATTGGAAACCTTACTTTCGGGGCTTCATTTTGCACTCAAGAATCTCCTAATTCCAAATCCGGGGGGAGGAGATATGGTTGGTTGAAGTCCGGTTGGACCTAATCTGCACGGCTTTACGGAAACTAGCATAACTTTTTCTACAGAAGGAATTTTAATGCAAGGTTTACGCCATTGGAAAGCTAACTTCCGGGGCTTCAATCTGGACTTCCACCGGCACTTTTTGACCTTACCGGCTGCCTACCGGCACAAAAGATTGCCGACCGGCACAAAAGAGTGCCGGCCGGCCAAAAGTGCCCAGAATTCAGATTTTTGACAGATATTTTGCTATACACTGTGGCAGATATTTTCAATTAGATATTTCGACCAAAAGCTCTTATTTTGACATATATAGGGCCTTATATCTCATATGCTTAAGGTTAGAACAAAAGGTGAAATCTTGGGAGCTTCTCACTCCAAAAAAACCTCTCTCTCTAGAAATTTCAAAGCAAAATTTCAACCCTCTTCCTCTTCCTTGGTGTAGGTTGGATTTTTTTGGAGCAAAAAGCTAGATATAGACATACATATTTGACATATACACCTATATCCCTCCATCTCTCACTATATCTCTTCCATTCAACCATTAAACACCCTTGTTCTTGGGCCTTTTCTTCATCACTACCAAGCACCACCATCACCACTCCATTTCCAGCAGAAAGGAGGGGTTTTTCAGAGGCTTAGAAGCAACATTCCTTGGCCAAGAGGTAGCAAAAGGGTAGTCTTCAAGGGTAAGTGTCCATTTCCCTCTTTTGTAGCACTTTCTTGCTCCATTTCTTAGACCTATTTTCTTACTGTTTTGGGCTCCTACCAGAACTGAAAAGGTCATTTTTTTGAGCCATATTTCATGTTTGTTTAAGGGCTCAACCCTGTTTGAGCCCTCCATTTGGTACTTGCTTCAATATCCTCTTATATGCCATTATTTTGCATTGAATATTTGGCCTATGTGTGATCTGTTTCCAAGCATAATTTAAACTGTGAGTGGGCCTATTTTGAGTCCCTCTTCAACATTGAAGAAGGGCTAAACCATGTTTGGCCTCTCTATCATGAACTTGTTTCATAATCTCTCATATTTACCGTAAATTTGCATGATTTGTTTAGCCTCTGTGCGATCTGTTTTGGAGCATGTCATGAACTGTGAGTAGGCTTATTTTATGTCCCTCTACAACATTGTATAAGGGATCAACTTCATTGGGGGTCTCCATGTTATACTTGTCATTATACCCCTCTTTGGCCCTCATTTTGCATGCTTTGTTAGGCCTATTTTGCTTCTGTTTTTGGCCATGATCAGGTCTGGAAAGAGTCACATTTTTGCCTTCTTGTCATCTTTTGTTAAGGGTCCAAGACTGTTTGATGAATGTTTGGCATACCTCATGTTCTAGCCTTTGTTGGCTTCATTCTTGCATGACATTTTTAGCAAGTTCACATACTGATTTTAGGGTTTTCATCTACTGTAAATGTGCATATTTTTGGTCCCTCTTCAATGTTGTAGAACTTTATTTTTCAGTTTGAGCATTGCGTATACCATCTGCTTCATTGTTCCTCTCTTTTCCCCCATTTTTGCATGCTATTTTTGCCATACTTTTGATTGTTTTTTGGCCATGCTTTGTACTGGAAAAATTCTTATTTTGGGGCTGCCTTGCTACTGTATTTTCATTCCATGTCCATAGTGTGCATGCATTGCATAGCTATAGGCCATTTCGGGTGCCTAAATTCGCATTTTGGGACCATTCCTTGCATTTGGTGTCATTTCGCCATCTTTCAGGACTGTTTTCCCCCATATTTGAGTGCTGAAATTCATTTGCATGTTTGCATATCATTTCCATGCCATTTCATGCCTTAGGGCCATTGCCTCGGTTTGCGTGCCCGTATGCACGCATTTCGAGGCATCTCATTTTCATCTAACGGCCTCTTATGTGGGTGTGGCTGAGGCTCTCTCATGTTAGTGTAAGTCCATATTGCATTGCGTATGCCATTTCCTCGGTTTGCGTCTGCAGCACGATTTTGAGGCATCTCATTTTCATCTCATGGCCGCTGATTTTGGTATGCTTGCGAGTTATCCATGTTAGTTTAAGTCCATCGTTGCATGTTGTTGCATGCCATGTTTGTTTACATGTTTAGGTTGCGAGCCTAGCATATATTGCTCATTTGCATGTTCATGTTGCATACTTAGCCGCCATGCCTAGGTTGCATTTTATTGAGCATGCATCCCTTGCCTCTTGACCAATCATGATAGGGGTTAGGGCCCTTTGATTTGTTTTGTGCTTGCATTCCATTCGATATCAAAGTTGCTAACTTGGCTTTCGGGCCATCATGCATTGAAATGCGTGATTGATGGCCCGGGGGTCAAGGGCCATGCTCCCTTGAGTCCATTACATGATAGGGAGTGTGTCCATGCATACATTTGCCTAGAAATTCTATGCCTTGCACTGCTGGTCTGCTGTTGCTGTCAAAACTGTCTTCTGCAGGAATTTTGTGCCGACCGGCAGTATAGAGTGTCGACCGGCAATGTATTTATTGCCGATAGCTTCATTTCCAGCCGGTGGACTTTATACACGGCCGGTGGACATTCTATCCAGCCGATGATGACCCTTAGGATTCAGGGAGCCTGTTCCAGGACTTTTGCAATTTTCGAGCGAGAGCGGTGAAACAGAGGCAACAGTGGCATGGTGCGGATTTCTGGGCAAGTCGGACTGAAGCATACATCATTCGCGCATCCCGAGGCGGAGGCTGTGGCCATCTCTTCTTTGCATTTAATTTAATTAGATTAGAGGTCTTGTAATAATCAATTCATTTAGTATTCGCATTGTATTATTCTTTTGGTCCTTCCGAGCGAGGGCGAATTTGTAATAAGTGTGGGTGAGTGGGTGTATGTCTTCCAACCCCCATTTCTTTCTCCCTTTTATTTACCTGCTTATGATGGTAGATTAGGGCATGTTTATTTTAGCATACCTTATGCAATGCATGCGTGCATCCATGAATTTGTTTACATGCACCGGGCTCGGTACATCATACAAACTGCATAGCAATTTTCAATTCCAAATTGAATACGTGCTACTCGCGCATTTCACATGCCATGTTTAGGGTTAGCCGAGCCTACTCTAGATTACATTCCGTATGCGATGCATTAGTCACTTAACATAAACTAGGTCATGCATGTTTGCTAACCAGTTTATTGTTTTTGGCACGGAGTACAATGTAAGTTTTTACGCTTTAGCATACCACATGCGTGTGAATGTTGCCATGACAGTATGCTTGCCATGTGGCTAAATGCTTATGTGATATTACTGTTTGAATGCCTGTGGGTGAAGGTTGGATTGCCTGAGTTGGAATAACTCATTGAAATCCGTATTTTAGCCTACTTGCGAGTAGCAAAAGAAAACAACACGTTTTTCGAAACAAAACGGATATGCAATGTTTATTTCCAAATTAGGCGATCTAGTCTATATTTGTTTGCTGCGCGCATAACATAGTAATTCTAGGCTAATAATTGGAATAAGAGCATGTAATGTTTTCAAAAATGGATATCACGGTTAGTAGAGGCCGGTCTTGGGTCTTGGGCTCATAAGTGACCTTCCCGATCGTACCCAAGCTCGAGCCAAGACCACTTTGGTGATAGCGGACATGTGGCCTTCGGCACCGAGTCAGGGTTTCTTAAATTTCCCATTTTAAAATATTTAGGTGGCGACTCTGTAATCTGACAAAGCAGTCCATGTTTGGCACTACTTTTCAAAATCTGTTTTTTCTTCAAAACGATTTGCCAGATTTGGACTCTTTGGTTCAAGATTCAGAACCGACACAAATTGAGTCCGAACTGTAGCGCGAGGTCCCCAGCGGACGTGGTTACACATCGACCACAAGGGGAGTCTATCGGCCACAAAAAAAGCTCATCAGCCAAATATTTAGCTGATCAGCCAAAAGTGGCAGTTTCGGGGCAGTTTTGTCATTTTGCTTCAGGTCTTTAAATATAAGGTTCCAAACCTTATATTCTCACATCACCGTAGCTCGAAAAACATTTCTCCCTTTCTCTAGGTGATTTTCTTCGCCTCGATCCGTGTTTTTCTCCCATTTTAGAGCCTTTTTCATCGTTCAATTCGCGAAACCCTCTTCGTTTCACACACTTTGAACCGAACAAAACTCGACTTCGGTGTCCCTTTCTTGGTTTTTACCACTTGGGGTTTGTTTCCCCCGAGTTTACCTTGATCTTTGTGCCTTTTGCCACACTCCGACCTTTTCTCTCATTTTTCACCCTCTCAGGGTTGACTTTTGGGTTGACTTTTCGCATTCTTGCATATTTTTTGCATCCTCGGCCATTTTCGCACTCTTCTTGAGATGGTAGAAAACATTCCACGAGGTGGGACTCCCCCAGAGATGGACGTGGATCCTAAGGTTGAGCTCTTGCCTCTTCGCGTCTGACCATTCGACCTAGCGACCTATAGGCCGGTGATACACGTGCTGCCTCCCGATGGCATCTGCCACTTCAGGAGTTATGCACGGGGCACGCCACTGGAACTTTTGCTGTGCGAGCCAGAGTCACATTTGTCTTACGACGCCGCTGAGGTATACTCCTTCTCTGTTTCATTTTCTGCAATGTAGAACATCTAACTACGACAGCCGATTCTGTTCTTTAACTGCTTAACCCAGATACACTGATATGTCATATGCTTAGTTCACCGTGAGCACACCCACACCCGATATCTGTATAAACTTGAACACATGCACACACACTGCATTTTCAACTGAATAACCCGAACACACTAATACATCATATGTTGTACTTCATCGTGAGCACACCCACACCCAATATCTATGTTGACTTGAACACATGCACACACACTGCATTTTCAACTAAATAACCCAAACACACTGATACATCATATGCTGTAGTTCATCGTGAGCACACCCACACCCAATATCTATGTAATCTTGAACACATGCACACACACTGCATATTCAACTGAATGCATTCAAAAACTGTATTTCTAACATTGCTTCGCAACTGCTTGTTTTGAACACAGGGAGATTCCCATGCCTTCCGGGGGTATGGGAACACCATTGCCCGTGGTTGGTACATAGAGCTGCCCGATGCGGTCCGCCACATCGTCGACCGGGCCGGCTTCGGCCCTTTCTGCATGGGACACTCGCGCCTCACTACGAGTAGGCCTCTTCTTGCTGCTTTGGTGGAGAGGTGGTGGGATACCACCTATTCCTTCCACCTTTCTGCTACAGGGGAGATGACGATGACTCCCTTCGACTTCTCGATGCTCACCGACATCGAGGTAGGGGGTGATCCGATCCCCTTCGATACTGATATAGATGAGTGGGACGCCGTCCAGATGTACCTGCTCATCGATCGACCTCCTATCTCCCGTCCCGGATTTGTGAGGTACTCTTGGTTTGAGGACCACTTCAGGATTCAGGCACCCACAACTCGCAAGGAGGAGGAGCAGTACGCCCGCGGCTTCATCATGTTCGTGCTGGGGACCACACTCTTCGCCGACCTGGCGAACACTGTCGCCCTTTACTTGCTAAGCGCACTGGTGGACGTGACTAGGATCCGCCGCTATGATTGGGGTGGTGCAGGCCTGGCCACACATTATGGATATGAGTTCGTCTTCCCACCGCAGCGGACACTTGCTTGGAGGGTACTGGCGAGCCTGAAAGATACACTGTAGACACCCCATTTTTGACCGACCTCAAGACTTGGACGTCACCGCTTGAACACTCGGCGATCATCCATGTTTGTGTTCGTCTTGAGTTCCCGGAGGTCTTGGCTACGCGCCTTGCCTCAGGATCTCTCGACTCGGCTGTTTTGTGTTTGGTTTTGCACCAAACACTTGTGTTTTGCCTTGGAGGGGCAGGGAATGGCTTGTGGGACATCCCCACACTCCACCGGCCATGGCTTGAGGCCACCGGCTGTGTTTTGTTGCCACCAGCCAAATGTTTGGCCGACCGGCACTATAGATGGCCGACCGGCTATCTTTTTTTGGTCAATTGCATTTTTGGCCGGCCAACTACTGTGCATCTGCTTTTGCAGATATTTTTGTGCAGCTGGCATGCATTTGGCTCCCCTCCATACACGTGTATGGAGGGATCTCCCTCTTAGTTAGCTTGTCTTGTAAGCTTACAAGATTGAGCTCTATAAGAGGAGGTCTTCTCTCCCTCCATTAGGGTTAGCAAAAAACAGCCAGAGGAGCTCTGATTTTAGGGTTAGGTCATAGTATCTCTATCCTATCTCTATATTTCCCTCTCCTCTTACCTTAAGGTGTTTTAGTCTTAGATTTGCACACAAACACCTAGACTTACACCTTCCATTGGCTACTGAGGTACTAAGGAGTTGTTCTTGAAGTTTTGGAGCTGATTCAAGCTTAAGGAAGCTGCAGGGCCATTGTTTGTGAAGGAGGTCTTCAAGGGTAACAATCTTACCCCTTTTTTCCTCATTTTTGCATGGCTTATTTACCTATCTTGCAACTGTTTTTAAGCTTTGTGTATAACATATAAAAGTTCTGTTTTTAAGGGCTTTAAACAGTTTGTTAAGAGTGTTTTAAGCTTTAGGGCTGTTTGACCCCTCCTAAGGCTTATTTGGCCTTTGTTTTGTGCCATTTTGGTTGAGCTCCGGGACCATTGTGTTTGGGCCTCTTAACCACTGAAATCTTGAGGGATTTCAGAGGTGAGGATGGTGCCTTGAGGTCCTAAGAAGGAGAGGGCCATCCCCTCTCCTTGTTGTCCTTGAAAAGGGCTATTTTTGCCTCTTGAGGGAGCATCTAATTTAAGTGTATGTTGGCCATGCCTTAGCTGTTTTTTATGCTTATTATGTCATGATTTAGCACTATTTTGAGTTGGTTTTGGTACACCATGCTTGCTTAGCATACATGCCTTGTAATGTCATGATTTGCCTTAATACATGCATAGCATTTAGACTACCATGCTCATGTATTTTGGCCAAGCTTTGTGAAGCTTATATGCATGTTTTAGTGTGCTTGAGGACTGTTTTGGGTTGTTTGGGTCATCCATGCTTTGCTTTGCATAGCCATCATGTAATCCCTCTTGTAGGCCTTAAGCATTGGCCCCTCTAGTATGCATTACTTGCATTATTCCAGTGGTTTGGAACCACTTACCATGTTATTTCAGTCCTTATAACATGCCTATATGTTTGCATTTGATGCTACTTCCATGTGTTAAAAGGTTGTTGCCTTATGCTCCATGAATGTGCTTCTTTGTATGCTTGCACATTTAGACGACTTAGATGCCATCTAAGTGAATCCTTAGCATCACTTAGGTCTACATTGGACCTGTTTTAAGTCTCCTTAGTCTTGTGAGGCTTGGTTGACTTAGCCTTGGTTTAAGTCCCCTTGGGCTTGCCTTGAATTTTGGACCATTATTGCATGCTTTGCTTGCTTTGATTAGTTGGTTTGGCACCATCATTAACATGATTTTCAGAGCTTTCCATGCATGCTAATTGCCTATGTTTAGTCTCTTTAAGTGTGCTTAAAAGTTGCTTGTTTTATGCTTAAGTGTTGGCCCATCAACTTATACATGTGAGTGTGTGTGTTGGCCCTCATTTCCATAGCATTGGCCATTGTTTTAGGCTTGTTTGAGGGCTGCCTAAATTAGTTTAAGTCCATCCCCTTTGCTTGTTTGCATGCTCACCTTGTATGTTTGCTTGCATACTTGCATATACACATTGCATTGCCATGCTGCATGTTAGTTCACATGCTTAGGATTGCATTGTATTGTATTGGCATGCTTGCTTTGCCTCTTGAGTTGAGTATGATAGAGGTTGAGCCCCTTTGTTTGATTATGTGCATTGCATTCCATATCAAGATGCTCACTTGATTCTTTGGGCCATCATGCATGGAAATGCGCGATTGATGGTCCGAGAATCAAGGCCCATCCTCCTTTGAGTCATACACATGATAAGGGGTGTGGTTGGTGCATACATTGCTTGAAATGCATTGCCATGCTTTGTTTTGCCCTCTGTTGCTGTCAACACAGATTCTGCAGGAAGATTTGGCCGGCCGGCCATCTTCAGTGCTGACCGACCATCCATCAGTGGCCGATAACTCAATTTGTGGCCGGTGACCATTCTCTATGGCCGGTGACCAATTCCCTCAGCTGGTGGTGTTCCACAGTGTGCAGAGAGCATATCTTGGGACTTGTGTAGTCTTCAGAGGAGCAAAACAGCCAAAGCAGAGGCATCTTGTGCATGGCAGTGGCCTTCCGAGCAGAACCGAGCACGCATGCATTGGACCCTCTTCCCGAGGCTGCTTATTGCTTAAATTAGATTAATTAATTTGTTAATCAATTAATTGGTCTGTAATAATTAATTAGCTTGTAGGTTAATTAATTGTATTATTCTTTTGGTCCCTCCGAGCGAGGGCAAATTTGTAATAAGTGTGGGTGCGTGTGTGCATGTCTTCCAACCCCCACTTCTTTCTCCCTTTCACTTACCTGCTTCGATGGTTAGTATTAGGACATGTTTAATTTAGCATACCTTATGCTATGCATGCGTGCATCATTCATCAGTATTGCATGCACCGGGCTCGGCGCATCATGCTAACTGCATAAGTATTTCAAATCTAACTGGAATACATGCTATCTGTGCATTTCACATGTCATCCTTAGATTAGCCGAGCCTATTCTAGTGACATTCTGTATGCGCTGCATTAGCCACTTAACATGGACTTGGATCATGCATGATTACTAACATGTTCTTTGTTTTGGCTCGGAGTACATTGTAAGTATTTTATGCTTTAGCATCTCGCACGAGTGTGAATGTTAACATGACAGCATGCTTACCATGTGGCTAGATGCTTATGTGATATAAACTGCCTGAATGCCTGTGGGTGAAGGTTGGATTGTTTGAGTTGGAACAACTCATTGAAATCCATGTTTAGCCTACTTGCGAGTAGCGAATTCCAAAGCGTTTTCCAAACAAACGGATATGCAATGTTTTGTTCCAAGTTAGGTGATCTAGTCTATACTTTTGTGTTGTGCGCATCACATAGTAATTCTAGCTAATTAACTGGAATAAGAACACATAACGTTTTCAAAAGAGGATATCACGGTTAGTAGAGGCCGATCTTCGGATCGGGTGAGAGGGGGTGCTCATAGCTGACCTTCCCCAATCGTACCCAAGTTCCCGAGCCGAGGCAACTTTGGTGATGACGGACACGTGGCCTTTGGCACCGAGTCAGGGTTTCCTAAATTCCCCCATTAAAAATATTTAGGTGGCGACTCTGTATCTGGCAAAGCAGTCCATGTTTGGCACTTCTTTCAAAAATCTGTTTTTCTCAAAACGATTTGCCGGATTTGGACTCTTTGGTTCAGATTAACAACCGTGACAATTTGAGTCCGAACTGTAGTAGACCCACAAAATGAACAGAACGGGGGGTTCATCCTCCCGGGGCGTTCGGGGACGTCTACATACACCTTCCCTTTCTGTTTTACAGTTCTGCTTTATACTATCTGTACACTGCACACGCTGCACATACACAATCTGTTTTACACTAGCTGTACACTGCACACACTGCACACATGCAATCTATTTTACACCGGCCGCATAATCGCACACACATCTGCTGCGCTTTACATCGCACACATGCTGTTTTTGCTTCTCGTTATTGCTTTATCCGATAAGCATCGATATTTGTCTGTTACACTCTCTGATTTGTGGGTGTATGCCTACTTCCCTGGGCTTGCCCCAGTGCCAAATGTGGAGATCCCCCTCGACGTTTCGTTCTCTCACCGCTTCGATGTGAGATACGAGCGGAGGCCGCGAGAGTTCTTCATGTTCTTTCGCCGATATTTCGACACCATCACCGCCGCAAAGGTATCTCAAACTTTAGAGTTGATTTAAGCTTCGCTTTACATTGTACTTTCAACGGTAGATAACAAACCGTATATCATTTGCAGATCACCTGGCAGCCTTGGGCCCCGTTGCCGAAGGCGGTCGGAGATTAGTATGTGGGCGCTCGGGAGACCGCCTGTCAGATTCTTTGGAGGCGATGCATCGGGCATGGTACTTGGGAGCACTTCTGCGCCCGGACCATTGGCTTCTGGGAGCGAATAGTTCATGCCACCTCCTACCCACATGAGGCACACGGAGAGATACACCCGAGAGGAGATGACCGATTACACGATCGTCTGGGACTCCGAGTTCTTCGGAGATAAGGGCGACTACACCGATTTCGTCCAGGCTTATCTGATGCGGCCTTTGACCGGTGCTCGCCGAGCTAAGAGAGAGAGACCTGCAGTTCCAGTGGCAGGAGTAGGGGCATCGAGGGTACCTCAGGCCCGTAGCAGGAGTGGGTCCCGAAGAGGACAGGGAGTCGGGTGGCCAGAGCTGCCCACCACCATGACATGCCGAGGGCAGGGTGGGGACATGTACCAGATACCCATCCCTCCTCCTCCAGCTGATCATGAGCTTGTTGGAGTTGGCGGCTCGACCCCGGTATGTACTGCTATACTTTGCATTCTGTACAGTCATTTCATTTCATTTGATATCCCGCAGAATACTAATGATTTCAACACTTTTGCAGGCTTCCATCGAGTATACTAGACCGTCTCTAGAGCTAACGGCTTCCATGATGGGGATGCTGCAGCGGAGCATCGATCTACTCACCATCTACGGGATCCCGATAAGTTCTTTCAAACTTAGTCCCAAAACTTTGCATATTCTGCTCCATGCATGATCTGACGCATCGCATTACCAATACGGCACCCAATACACTGTATTGACATACCACTCACGGCACTGATACACTGTAACTCACACACTGCTCACAGCATTGCTCACGGCATTCGTATACTGTAGACATACGCTGCATTCGGTATTCATACTCCGCTTTGCATAGCATAACTGATGCATTTGCTCACTGTTCTTTTCAGGCCCCATTCCAGATTCTGGCCGCAGGAGGTGCTTCAGCAGGGCCTTCTGTACCTGCTCAAAGAGGAGGAGGAGTCAGGCGGGGGATGACGATCCACAGCTGAGGAAGAGACAGACGTACTCGTCTTTGAAGCGATTCGAGCCCTCCCCGATGATTCTACGGCGAGGCGAGTCTTCGTGGTGAGGCCGAGATAGCTTAGATTCAAACTACGGAGCTGACGGTGGTGATCCTGGACCCTCGTCCAGGAAGAGGACCAGGACCGACTCCCGCACTTGAGACCATTGTTGTTGACCCAGACATTTGCTACTTTTCTTTTCTGCTTTGTTCAAACACTTTGTTGCTTTTCTCCTTTTTTGCTTTACTTTTTTTTTTGCTAGTAGTTTAAACACATTGTACTGCCTCAGGCAGGTTTTACTTTCTTCAAAACTATGTACTTTTGCAAAAGACATATGATGAAATGAAACAGCTATTTTGTTCAAAAAGTGTTACATTTGTACATTCTATGCATCGCATCGCATCGCATTACATTACAATGTAAATGAGATTGAACTTTGTTTTGAAAACTAAACTCTCGAATTGCATCAATCAGGTAGTGAACCGACTAACAACAAAACAACTTGATAAGCAAAACAAAGAACTTGGCAAGCTAACCAAATGTAAATACAACTCGATAAGCAAAACAAAAACTTAAAGAACGCAAAATACAACTCGATAAGCAAATGTACAACAACTTGATAAACAAATTGAAGTAACACAGGCACGACTTCGCAAAATCATCACCGGAAGGCACTTGGAGTGAAACCAAACACAAATTCTCAGCATATTCAACATATAGACTGCTCATAGAACAAAGGGAGAGGCCATTGGCCAAAGGGAAAGGCCATCGGCCATAAAAAATGGCCATCGGCCAACATTTCTAGCCGATCGGGCAAAAAAAGATGGTTGGTCGGCACTATTTTTGGCCGATCGGCCAAAAATGGCAAGAACCTCCAGAATGTTGACACCTGTCTTCCACTCAACACCTTATCTTCTACAAAAGCCTCAACTTCGTAGTTTTCCTCATTTCAGCTCTGATTTGCCCCAAATGGAGGAATTTCTTGTCCAAAATCTCGCAACTTGGATTGCCAACTTGGATGGCTCGGAAAGGCTAAATTTCTGGGGCTTCGGCATAAATGCACTATTCACGTTGGGTCGCACTCCGCTGCGTTTTCCGTTCCTATATGCCGCGACAAGGTTTTGGAATCTGGTAACACACGTCTTTAGCTTCGGTGGTCAAGAGATGTGTCCCACTTTCGAGGATTTCCAAGCTTTAATGGAATCTGAGTGCGATGAAGAAATCTTGCCTCAGCTTCAGTTCGGCCACGTCCAAGCTTTAGGAAGGATATGCAGCCTTACTTTGCATGACACTCGGTCATTGATTCACGACGGAAAGCTAGACATTCCGAGCTTGGTTTGTCAGTTTTCTAATGCTGGTGATCGTGGCGACCATCATTGGCAGGGTTATCGGCGACACGCGCTTTGCTTATGCATGCTATCTCACTTCTTGCTTGCCTCGGGCTCGGAAGGGTTTAGCACTCGTTTGATCGAGGTTGCCGAGGGCTTAAGAGAGGGTAAGAGTTACATCGCCATGACGCTAGCCGAAACATTGATGGGCTTGGACGCTTTTCATTGTCGACAAACGGCTAGGTTTGCAGGGAGTCCACTACTATTGCAGGTAATGTTTCCCATCCCATCTCACATATACTGCTCACATCACTCGGCCCTCAGGCTCGGTTTTTTTTTTTTTCTCTCTCAAAACCCTTTGCTCACTTTTTCTCTCAACATACACCACTCTATTCTTTAATCTCTCATTTTTCATCCCTCCCCAGGTATAGTTGATGGACAAATTAAGAGTAGTGGACTCATGTCCGGTATATTCAGCTCGCAACTATTCCTCCCGGTGACGTCTAGTCGATGCTCTGGATGAGGAATGGTGGTATGACTGGATGTGTAGTTTGTCCGTAGACCGCATTGCTTGGCGCTACCCTTGGCTCAATCTACCGGCAATGAGCTATAGCATGACTCGCCAACCCGGGATCCAATTGATTACCCTAACACACTACGTGTTTTATTTCCCGTTCCGGTTCTAGCGCCAGTTCGGACATGATCAGACTTGCCCAGAAGAGGGGATTGAGTACCCTGCTACATTTTCGGTCCGAGGCGCGCAGCTAGCTCGGTATGCCACAACATGGAGGACGAGAGAGCTTCTGGCCCCCGCTCCCACTTTCAGCTACACCCTCTCTAATGAGTGCCTAGATTGGCTCAATGAAGAGGCACAGGTAAGGCCCAGCTAGGCATCAGAGGCTTCGACCAGCTCTAGGAGGGGACGCAGGGACACCTGACTATGCCCCGGATTTATTTGCTTTAATCAGAACTTTCAAGTTTTCTTTATGAATGCAATGAAAAGCAACTTCAATTTTGTATTCAGGAGTAGGAGAACTCTGTATTGAAATCAATGAAATTGAAGGTTGTGGGTACGGAAAATTTTTCGTTTGGTCCAAAAATGGTCTAAGTTGTAAAAAGATTAATTTGAGTAAAATCAACTTTTATTAAAACTTTTCAAAACCATTTTCGATATGGATCAGAACTGGACGCGCCTCAAATCTGTCACTGAGATGCACAACCCCGAATTCCAGCAACTAGAAAGTTGCCCCTAGTCTGAGTAGCACTGCATTGGAGATCACAACTGAGCTCTTGAATGCTGAATAGACAAACATGACCAAACATGATCACATGGACAAAGTTGATCGAGGAAGTGTTTATGGCTGGACTTCAGAATGAAGTTGCCTACATATCCCAAAGATGGGAATCAAGCCTTACGTAGTTTGGCTCAAGTTCACTCGTGTATTAACCCTCACCTTTTACGCTCTAACTTTTGCCAAGGCCGCCTTTTGTGGGTTTTCAACCTTGCGAGCTCAGTTTTTATAATTTCAAATTTTCTGTGCTCTAACTTTTGCCTAGGTCGCCCTTTCGGGTTTTTGGCCTACCGAGCCACTCAGGGAAAATATTTCTTCAACTTGTCCATGTTGATCGGTTGGGAGAACTCTAGGCCATCTAGGTCCATCAGAACGACAGCTCCGCCCAACCAGATAGACTTGATGATGTAAGGACCAGTCCAATTGGGTCTGAACTTGCCCCTAGGGTTGTGGATGGGAGCTCAGTTGTCTTTGAGCACCAAATCTCCTTCTTTCAAATTCCTAGACTTAACTTTCTTGTTGAAAGCCCTGGCAATTCGTCGTTGATAACCCTGAACATGGTACAGTGCTTTCAGCCTTCTCTCATCAAACAGCATGAGTTCTTCGAACCTACTTTGCTGCCAATCTACCTCAGCTATCTGACACTCAGCCAATACTCACAATGACGGAACCTCAATTTCGATAGGAAAAACGGCCTCCATCCCATAAACCAAGGAATACAGAGTCGTCACAGTAAAAGTTCGAATTGAAGTCCGGTAGCCCCACAGAGCAAATGGCAACTTATCTGGCCAGTCCCGGTAGGTTTCCACCATTTACTGTACTATGTGCTTGATGTTCTTGTTGGCGGCCTCAACTGCTCCGTTGGTTTGCGGCCAATATGTAGACGACTTATGAAAAGCCATGTTATACCTCTCCAGCAAGTAGATCACTTCTTTCTTGAAGTGAGAGCCATTATCAGAAATGATCTCATTCGAGACCCCATAGCGACAGATGATGTTGTTCCGCATGAACTTTGTGACATGCGAAGCTTTCAACACCGCATAAGACTGGGCCTCAACCCACTTTGTGAAGTAGTCTATCGCTACCATAATGAACTCATGCCCATTGGACCCCTTCGGAGTGACAGCTCCAATCACATCAATCCCCCATACTGAAAATGGCCATGGTGAAGTCATGTTGTACAGCTTCGACGGCGAAATGTTCATGCGGTTTGCATGGATCTGGCATTTGTGGCATCGCCGGACAAAACCAATACAAACCTCCTCCATGGTGGACCAGTAGTAACCTTGTCTAAGGATCTTCCGGGCTAGCATCACCCCGTTCATGTACGCTCCGCACTCTCCTCCATGGATGGCCTCCATCAGGCGCTTGGACTCTTCAGCATCAACACACAGCTTATGCATCCCGAGATGACCTCTCTTGTATAGTTTACCCCCGCAAACAATGAACTGAGCAGCCATTCTTCGAATTGCCCTGTTATCTTTGGCATTTGCGCCTAGCGGATATGCCTCTTTTTCCAAGAAGTTCCAAACATCGTAATACCAGGGGTTCTCATCTTGAACCTCATCCATGGCAGGAATCAACTCATAGGCTGGCACAAATTTCTGGTCAATGATGATCGGACGCATCCGGACTCCAAAAGGGATGTCTATCATAGAAGATAGAGTTGCTCGTGAATCTGCGAACCTGTTGTTTTCTCTTAACAAATGAGTGAAGTTCAGTTTCTCAAACCGAGGAATCAGCAAGTCCAAGGTCTGGTGGTAGACTCTCATCTTTTCTTCTTTGACTTTCTATTCTCCTTTAGCTTGAGATACAACAAGGTTCGAGTCCCTGATGACATCCAACCGTTTTGCCCCTAGTTCTAAGGCGGCTTCTAAACTGGCAATGCATGCCTCATACTCTGCCTCATTGTTCGAGACTTTGAAACGGAGTTTGAATACTACGGGTATGGGACTTGTCAGGCGCTGTCAGCAACACCCCTATCCCATACCCGTATTGGTTTGATACCCCATCAAAGTACATCGTCCAAGTTTCGTCTTCGACATGCAGAATAGCCTTGTCTAGGAATAGGTACTCAACTGCTTCATCCTCGTCCACGAGGTGATTGGCTAGGAACTCCGCTACTGCTCTTCCCTTTACTGACTTGCGCGTTACATATTTTAGATTGAATTCAAAAAGCAAAAGCAACCAATGAGCAAGCCTACCCGTAAGTGCCGGTTTCTCGAAGAGCTATTTGATGGGATCTAGTCTCAAAACCAGTATTACAGAGTGAGCTAACCGATAGTGCCGCAGCTTCCTGGAAGCCCACACTAAGGCCAAACAAGCCTTCTCCAGTGGAGTGTAGCGGGTCTCATAACCCAACATCTTCTTGCTTAGGTAGTAGATAGCTCTCTCCACTTTGTCCTCAGACTCTTGTGCCAGCATGCAGCCCATTGTAGTTTCAGTCACTGAAAGATACAAAATCAATGGTTTCCCCAGCTCAGGCGGTGACAACACGGGTGGATTCTATAAGTATTGCTTGATCTGTTCAAAAGCAACTTGGCATCGGCCGTCCCATTGGAACTCCATTCCTTTCTTCAGGAGACCAAAGAGTGGTTCAAAGGTCAAGGTTAATTTAGCAATAAACCGTCTTATGAATTGCACTTTACCCAGAAAGCCTCGCCCCTCTTTTCCAGTCATTGGTGGTGGCATTTCTAAGATGGCCTTGATTTTGGAAGGGTCGACTTCGATACCTCTCTGTGTAATCAAGAACCCCAGCATTTTTCCTGCTGTAACACCAAACGTACACTTCTGAGGATTCAGCCGCAATCGAAATTCCCTGATCCTTTGAAAGAACTTTTGCAAGGCGGTGTAGTGGCCCTCTATTTTTTTGGACTTAACAATCATGTCGTCCACGTACACCTCAACCTCTTTGTGGATCATGTCGTGCAATATCGTGGTCACAGCCCGTTGATATGTAGCTCCAACATTCTTCAGCCCAAATGGCATCACCCTATAACAGTAGGTCCCCCACGAGGTGGTAAAAGCAGTCTTCTCCCGATCTTCGGGTGCCATTACAATCTGGTTGTAGCCTAAAAAGCCATCCATAAATGAGAGCAATGCATGTCCCACTGTGAAGTCCACTAATTCGTCGATATGCGGCAGAGGAAAGTCGTCTTTCGGACTGGCTTTGTTCAAATCCCTAAAGTCCACGCATACCCGAATTCTGCCGTCCTTCTTCGGTACTGGAACTATGTTGGCCAACCAAGTTGGGTATTTAGATACCAGCAGGAACCCTGCGTCAATTTGCTTGGTGACCTCTTCTTTGATCTTGATAGCCCAATCTGGGCGGATCCTTCTGAGTTTCTGTTTGACAGGTCGAGCCTCTGGGTCAAGAGGGATCCGGTGCTGTACAATCTCAGGATCGATTCCAGGCATGTCTTCGTAGGACCACACGAAAACATCTTTGAAATCTTTTAATAAAGCGACTAAACGCTCGCGCTCCTTCGAAGACAACGTGGACCTGATCTGGACCAGCCGCGGGTCCTTCTCAGTACTGACATTAATTTGGGTGATTTCATTAACCAGTGGTTTTACAAACCTCTCCTGCTCTTGTTCTAGTAAATATTTCAAAATCGGAGGAATTTCTTCCTCGTCGTTTTCATCAAAGTTTTGAAAGTCTAAATTAATGCAATAAATCAAGGGTACAGAAAAGTAATCGAAGGCCACAGCCGCACAATTCTCATTAAGTACTTCATCCAGTCCATCTGATTTCCCTGTTACAACAGACTCAAAGGAAAAAGAAAAAGACGACCTGGACAAGACTATGGCATCCAGGTTATCACTCCCAGGAATACCGGACTTAGACTCAGACGCGCTGGAACCTGATTCCGACTCTACAGACTCGGTGGAATTAGATTCCGGCTCACTACCTAACCCAGTGCTGCTCGATAAGAATCCCTCCTCATACTGCCAGACGAGGGAGGGTGCGATGGATGCATCCAAAATGTTTGAAGGTGGGCTCGCAGCCGTTTCATTTCCAATCATAGACACTGAGAGATTATCCCCTAAGCACTCATGTACGATCGGAGGATCTGATAGTAGACAGGCCAGTGCTACCCCCATTTCAAACTCGGTACTCCCGGAATCCACTTCCTTACACTGCTCAAACTCAGCTGATGGGTTTGTCTGCTCCTCGGCAACATCATTCCCAGATACCTGCAAGTCGAAGAAGATCTCAAATCCCGACAGGCGCCTTTTCTCTGCGTTCAACCATGGCTCTGGGAAGCCTCAAAATGGAAAGTCTTCCCCCTCCCAGACGAAGCGTCCATTCAGGGTACCCTGAATAGGCCAATGCATCAAATCAAAATGCCTCCCGGTCTTCTTGGCTCTGGCTCTCCCAGCCATTTCTTTACCTTTTCTCACTCAGTCCTCTTTGGTTGGCAAATAACCTAAGCCAAAGGTATGCGGGTTGTGCGGCACTTCGGTCGATACTGCAATGCCTTTCCGGCCACTTTTTCCTAGTCCCACCCCAGGGATGTGCTAAAGCTTGTTCATGAGGTACACCGACTGTGCGCTGACATACAACCCCTCATCAACAGCCAAAATACTCTGTATGACCCGGGCCTCAGCTAAGGTAAATCCTGACAGGAACACATCCTATGTGCCATGCTCGATTTCCAGAACTGGTATAGACCTCTGGCGGTGGATGAATTGATGAATTCCCGAAAACTATAGCCACCCCCTTCCCGTGGGGGTATTTCAATATCTGATGCAGGGTGGAAGAGACTGCCTTTACCTAGTGCAGCCACGGTCACCCCAAGAGTAAATTAAAGGTCGCAGGAACATCCAAGACATGAAAGTCAATCTCGTGTTGTCCTGGACCAACCTGAGTGTGAATCTTCGCGGTCCCCATCACTTCTCTGCTAGTATTGTCATAGGCCCTTATCACCTAGGTAGTTAGCTCAAAGTCTGCGGGCTTCAACCCGATTGCATATGTTGTCCTTGACGGGCACACGTTAATAGTGGATTCTGTATCGACAAGAACCACCGGTACCCACTTGTCTCTGCATTCCACAGAGATGTAGAGAGGTTTGTTATGGTTTGTGCCCTCAGGCGATAGTTCCTTATCAAAAAATGTCAACGTCGAGGAAGCTCCTCCCGGAAAGACCAGTCCTACCAGCTGCTCAGGAGTGGTATCTATTGAAAGTTTGGCCTTGTCCATTGCAGAGAGGACAGCTTGTCTATGTACTCTTGAAGCCATAAGCAGTCCCCAAATGGAGATGTCTACCTGTATCTTCTTCAACTGTTTCAGCACAGCCTCCTCTTCGAGCAGCTTTTCTTTTTGCTTCTCTGCCTCCTTGTCCTTTTCGGACGCCTCTGGTTGATCTAAGTGCGCGGGCTTGAAATAACGCCCGCTCCTAGTCATGTGGTCCACTTCACCAATATACCAGGTATCATCCGGCTGGTTATTCCCCCAGTCCTCATCTGTGTAAGCAAGACATAGATCATCATCTTCCCACCACATGCCATCGGCAACTGACAAACACCGGTCCGACTCCGTTACAACTATTCCTGCGCCCACAGCACCTTCTATTCCTGTGCCCGCAGCACATTCCGTCCCCACAGGGGCTTTGGCTTTTCTAGTCCTCTCAGAATCTTCGATCCTTTCCCGCTCAAACTGCTTTAGTGTAGCCTGTTGTTCAGTTTCTTCTATTCCTAAACTGCCCATATCCTGAGCAAAATTCTTAACACCGGTGCTCTCCGGCGATGCACTCTGCTCTCCGGCCCTTTCGGCCACAGTTGATGTCCCCGTTCCTGACGAATCCTGTTCTAACTGAGGTTGTTCAACAATATTCGGCTGGTCGTCAAGCCACCCAGTAGACTCCACTGACCCTTCTAGACCAAACCAGTTGACAGTCACATCTCCTGAGTCTTGTTCGTTGAAGAATTGAAGGTTCGCAATGTCCTCCGCTAGTTCTGCCAGGTCATCCAGCCCCTGATTAAGTCCATCTTCCCGTACTACACAAATCTCTGCCCCCACTGGCAATTCCACTCTCGGCCTAGCCTGGCCTGCTGATACAATGTAACCGCTCGGGTTGTTCATGAAGCTTGCAGACCTCTCAGGCTCTGTATCATCAACCTCATCTGCCCCCACAATCAACCCACTTTTATCTTCAATAGCCACCACCACCGTCTCAGGCTGGGTTTGGGAGATGTCCAACATGCACAAGTCAGTGCTGTCTGGAATGAACACTTTCGGCTTGGGTAGGTGAGAAGGGGTGATATATACGCTAGGGTCGTATGACACAACCCCAGTTTGGATCAAATTGATGCGTTTGGGAGGTGGAGCTTGGTTATATGGTAGGAGAGGGTTGGTTATGACATTCGATTTTTCTGAAGACACGATCACCCTGTTGCCAATGAGATCCTGAATCTCATGATGCAATCGAAAGCATTGGTCGGTGCCGTGACCATGCTGTTAGTGAAAGGCGCAGTACTTGGCTGGGTTATGGGAAGCGGGAAGTTTATCTAGTAGTGGCCACGGCTCTAGGGGCTTCAAGTGCCCTTTCTTGATCAAAACCCCCAGAGCTTTGGACAGGGGCATGTATAGTGGAGTGAAGGTTCTTTGGCCTCGAGGAGAATACTTGGTTGTTTGTGAGCTACTCCCGGACGCGCCGGTGAATGGTGTAGCTGCAAGGGTTCTCGGGGTGGTGGTGGTGGTGACCATTCCCACATCTGAAGATCTGGTAGCTGCAGCACTGCTAGTGCCTGCATTTGTACTACGATTGAATGCCCTCTTAGGCTGCTCTCTGTCTTGGTCAATCAGATCCTGTTTCATAGCGTCCTTGATCTGTACCCCTATCTCATGTAGATCTGCAAAGGTGGGGAGGGGAAGAACGATCATCTTCTGCATAAGCTTGGGCTGGAGGTTGCGCACAACAATCTGAATCTGATCTTTGTCAACAGGCCTGATGGTCATCATCGAGGCCTTTGCCCTCCACCAGGTCACAAAATCAGATAAACTCTCCTTCGGCTCTTGGCTAGTTGTCTCAAGATCACGGGTTGTGACCTCGATCTGTGTATTGTAGGAGTATTGAGCTATGAAGGCCTCGGCCATCTCCTCCCAATTCCTCTTGACGAAATCTTCCAGTTTTGTATACCAAATAGCCGCTACACCCGAAAGGGTCCGGCCAAACAGAGAAAGCTTCTGCAATCTGGAAAGGCCCATCGGCCTCAGTATATCCGAAAATAGCCGCAAATGCACCATAGGATCTCCAAACCCATCAAAACGGTCTATGTGCAACATCTTAAATCGGTCCGGCAACGTCACGGCCGAGTCGGTGTACCCATCCTCAATATCCGAAATGGACTTCACACCTTGGGATTTCTTGAATAGCTTTTCAAGCTTGCTCACTTTAACGCTGTGGGGTCCACCTCGAACTCAAAGGGGGAATCAGGTAGGTTGGTAGGTGCTTTGGATAGCTGGGGTAGGATCGAGGGCAGAGCCGGCCCTATCGGAATGTCCGTATCTTCCTGGACATTTGCTATCTCCCCGAGTATTGGAACTCTTGGTGGGGGAGGAGCTTGGTGTGAAGCGGATGCTCCAGTTTGCTGCTGTAGCCTGGCAATTAACTCTGCCTGTTGGGCCATGACCTCGGCCTGTTGCTTGGCAAATTCTGCTTGACGGGCAGCGTCCTGCTGCATGGTTCTCATACTTTCTTGGAGCTGACGCATCATCTCCTCCATACCTACCATATCGTGCTGATCTATCTGAACAACTGGTATATCTGTCTCTTCAATAGAAACTGAGACCTCAGCTTGACTGTTCACTGATGGGGTAAACCACTAATCTAGCGACCGCTGTACTGATACACTGAGCCTTTTTGACCTCTGTCTGGTAACCGGGGGTAAAGAAAGGAACACTGCTTGTCCGTCTATCAGATCCCTAGATCGATTAAGTCTACGACCTCTAACCCAGAGTGCTCAGGGGATATCTACTTGGTCGGATGCAATAGTGCTAAACTACCTTGCAAAAAGATAAATAAAGCATAATAAGGAAATAATGAACAGAAAAACGAACAGCATAACAGCTTAAATAAAGACAACACACAGTGGCAAACACAAGCCGAATGAACCGTTCTCAACCAGTGATCACTGTTCCCAAAATCACTATCCCAAATCTGAATCTGATACCCGCAGATATGACTGACTCTCAAAATACTGATGCCCGCAGGCCTAATACCCAGACTTGCAAACTGATACGTGGATTCCCTGTAGAGGCCAACTCGAAAAAAAGCACATAGCAAGCAAATGACAGTCAAAACACCCCTATGTTGGGGTAGGGTTTCCCTGTCCTATTTTGTTAGGAGCTAGGTTTTCACTACGCACGCAGTGGTTTCAAACAACCTATAATCGGGTAGCAACCTGCCCTAGTTTGGAATAGTCACTATGGTTTCCGATATGCACTAGGTCGAATGGTCAAAAGGGGTGCCCTGGTAAAAATCGAGGTTTGTGTTCCCGTCGTGGTAGAGCTCGCAACCAGTAAACCTTATGGCACACTTCTCGAAGCGAGCCTCCGGCAAACCGTTCAGGAATAGCATACGGCAAACACGGTGTCCTAGGCACACCATTGCAAATGCAATGCAAAGAGACACATAAGTGTAATCAAAACAAGATATCATGAGTTCGAGTCAAGTCCTCTAAATCCCCAACAGAGTCGCCAGAAACTGTAGACGTGCCCGGAGAACTCCCGAGAAAATCTCGTTTTGTTCTCTAGCTACTACAGTTCAAACTCAATGTCACGGTTCTGAATCTAATCTTACAATGTGCGATGTAAGACCGATAAATCACCAAAGAGTCCAAATCCGGCAAATCGTTTTGGAAAACTGATTTTTATAAAGAAGTGCCAAACATGGACTGCTTTGCCAGATACAGAGTCGCCACCTAAATATTTTATTTTGGGGGAATTTAGGAAACCCGGACTCGTTGCCTAAGGCCATGTGTCCATCATCACCAAAGTTGCCTCGGCTCAGGAACTTGGGTACGAGAGGGGAAGGTCATGCAATGAGCACCCCCGTTCGCCCGATCAAAGATCGGCCCGTACTAAGCATGATATCTTGTTTTTGAAAACACATATGTTCTTATTCCGGTTATTAACCTAGAATTACTATGTGATGCACACAACACACAAGTATAGACTAGATCGCCTAATTTGGAACAAAGCATCGCATATCCGTTTGTTTGGAAATGGTTTGAAGTTTGCTACTCGCAAGTAGGCTAAAACACGAATTTCAATGAATCGTTCCAATTCAAGTAGTCCAACCTTCATCCACAGGCATTCAGGCAATTATATCACATAAGTAAATAGCCTCATAGCAAGCATGCTATCATGGCAATACTTTACACACATGCAAAATGCTAAAGCATAAACACTCACAATGTACTCCGAGCCAAAATAGAGAACTAGTTAGTAATCAATGCATGATCCTAGTTCATGTTAAGATGGCTAATGCAACACATGCAAAATGCAACTAGAAATAGGCTCGGCTATTCTAAGATGGCATATGAGATGCGACAACTCGATACATGTATTCAAATAGGAATTGAAATACAATGCAGTTAGTATGATGCGCCGAGCCCGGTGCATGCAATAAAGATGAATGATGCAAACATGCATAGCATAAGGATGCGAAATGAAACATGCCCTAAAACTAACCATCATAAGCGGTTAAGTAAAAGGGAGAAAGATGTGGGGTTGGAAGACATGCATCACACACACGCACACTTATTACAACAAATGGCCCTCTCGACGGAGGGTCCGAAAGAATAATACAAATCAACTAATTAATCAACTAACAAGCTAATTAATTATTACACAACTCTTTACTAATTAAACAAATTAATTAAGCTACAAAAACAGTAAAGCGGCCTCAATAAGAGGGACAAATGCATGCTCGATCAGCTTCGCTCGAAAATCCGTTACCATGCCTCATGTTGCCTTTGTTTGCACTGCTCTGTACCTCTGCAAAGTGTGAAAATTCCGAACACACTTCTGATTCACCCTATGGGCACTGTGGGAGGCCATCGGCCAAGAATCATGGTGATCGGCTAAGATAAACAAGTCATTGACCAAATATGAAGCCATCAGCCAAACGCTTGTAGCTGATCGGCACTGAAGATAGCCGATCGGCCATCTTTTCCTATAAAATGCTCTTCTGCTGCAGCAGAGGACAAACAGAGCATGGCAATGCATTTACAAGACATTGTTTGCAGCTACATCCGTTATCATGTTTGAGACTCAAAGGTGTGTAGCTCTCGACCCTCGGATCACCAACCATGCATTTCAATGCATGATGGCCGAAGGAGCCAAGTGTGCAATTTGATATCAAATGAAATGCACAAAACACACAAGGGACCTTAACCTCTATCATGCTTGATCAAGAGGCAAGGCAATGCACACACAATGCGATGTAACCTATGCATGCAAGCAAGCATGCAAACAACTCAAGCATGCAACAACATGCAACAATATCATGCAATGCAACTAATATGCAATAGGCATACAATCTAAATATGTAAAGATGCATGGCATATGTATATGACAACAATACCAACAACAAGCATGTGACAACATGTAATCCAACAAGTATGCAAGATGGATGAGCATGTAACAACATGTCAATTAACAAGTATGTGACAACATGCAATATGACAAGCATGCAACAAGCATGTAAGCATGATGTAAAGTAGCAATTTTAAATAACATGGTAAATGGACTTAAACTAAAGATGGATAGACCTCAACCATGCCCAAAATCAGTGGCCAAAGTCATGAATTGGAAGCATGAAAATGCAAAGCAAACATACACATGTAAATGGTCCAACACCTAGGCATAGGAGGGCAACTTTCAAGAGCACTTAAAAGGGGACAAATATGGACATGTGACAAACATTGTAAGCTCTGAAATCATGCATGGAAAGGTGCCAAACCAACCAAACAAAGCAAACAAAGCATACAAGAAAGCCCAAAGCTTAAGGCTAGCCAAAGGACTCAAACCATGGCCATGCAAGGCAAGCCCCAAAGGGCCAAGGGCACTCAAAACAGTCCCAAGGTAGGTCAAGATAAGACCAAAAACATGCTCAAAACTAGCCAATACAAGCTAGAATACAACTCCAAAAGGCATGAGGCATGCAAGGCTACAAAGGGGTGTTACACTACACCTATTACAACCAAACATGGCATGAATTATCCAATGAAAAACAAAGTTATGGCATATCAAAATAAGCCCAAAAACCCACTTAGATGGCATCCCAAAAACCTAAGCATGGAGGCATACACATTGGTCCATTCATGAGGCATAAGACATCAACTCTTTAAAGCATTAAAAGAGTGATAATTGCAAGTATATGAGCATGAAACATGGACTGAAATAACATTTCAAATGATGCCAAATCATGATAATAGTCCAAGTAATGCATACTAGAGACTTGGACACTCAAAGCTAACGAGCTAGAATGCCTTATGGCTATACAAAGCAAGTCGTGCATGGCTAAAACAACCTAAAACAGAGCTAGAGCATGCTAAAACATGGACAAAAGCTTCTTGAAGTTAAGCCAAAAAGCATGCTAAAATGACATGTTAAGGCATGATGCATGTTAAGGCAAATGAGAGGATTGCAAGACAACTACATGAAGCATGTAAGAGCCAACTAAACCCACCCAAAATAGAGTCATTGCATGCTAAAACAACACCAAAAGCCCACTGAAATGGAGTCAACACAAGCTAGGAAGACATGCTCAAACATGAAGCATATATGACTAGTTTGTGTGACTTACACTACAAGTGTATTAGGCATGCATGAAGTGACAAAACCAAGCAAAAATAGTGTTGTATCATGGAAAAACAAAGCCTAGTACATACTGAAATGAAGCTAAAACAAGCTAAGCAAACATGCAACCAATGTAAGCCATTTATACTAACATACAAGACAACAAGGAAAGGGGATGACCCTCTCCTATTTAAGACCACAAAACTACCTTTCCACCACTGAAAATCCTCTGGATTTCAGTGGTAGAAAGGTCATCCCAATCCAAGAACAAGGGCCAAAAGGGATGGCCTTAAACAAGGCCTAATAAGGCCTAAAAAGGAGGAGATCACCCCCAACCAAAAAACGACCTTTAACAAAGATCTAAAGCATCAAAAAATAGAACTTATTGTAGTTTAGAGTCAAGCATAAAACAATAAGAAAAAGGGTCTAAAAGCTTAAGCAAGAATGGGGGTTTAAAAGCAAGTTTGCTCACCCTTGAAGAACACCTTCAAGAACAAAGCTCCAGCAGGTTTTCCAGGCTTAAACCACCTCAAGAACTCTAACACCAACTCCCTAGCACCTCAGCAACCAAGGATAGTGTTCTACTAGGTGCTCTAGTGTAAAAGTGTGAACAAAATACACTTTAGAGCACAAACACACACACAAATATAGAGAGAGGGAGATATAGAGAGAGATATATATATCACTCCTATCTCAGATTTTCAGAACCTCTGAGAAGGGAGGAGGAGCTCCCTTCTTATAGAATTCCAATTCCAAAGCTTCCTAAGCAAGCTAAAACAAGGTTCAAATCCCTCCATACACATGTATGGAAGATGTAAATTGTGCATGCCAACTGTGACAGCTGGCATAAAATATCTGCATAAAGCAGATGAACAGGGCTCTACTAGAAAACAAGGCTAATCGACCAACATAAGTGCCGATCGACTAAAAAAAGTGCCGATCGGCCAACACTTTTGGCCGATGGCAAGAAAACAAGGCCGATGGCTTCATCCCTTGGCCGATGGATTGAGGGGATGGCCAACAAGCCACCATCTTCTCTCAGAAGCAAAAACACAAGTGTTTGGTCCACAACCAAGCACAAAACAGATAAGTTGAGAGATCCTAAGGCAAGGCGTGTGGCCGAGACCTTCGGGAACTGAAAACGAACATGAACATGGATTATCATCGAGTGCTCAAACGATGACGTCCAAGTCTTGAGGACGGTCAAAAATGGGGTGTCTACAGGGTAGAGGAGTTAGTAGTTGCCGACGCTGGCGAGGCGGCTGAGGGCATCGAGGCAAAGTTTGAGCCTGAGGTTGAGCCAGAGCCATTGCCTTTGAGGGTGCGGCCTTTCGATCCAACGAGGTATCATCCTCGCATGCATATATTGCCGCTCGGAGGCATTAGGCGCTTCAGCAACTTTGCTCGCGGTGTACCAGAGGACCTCCTATTGAGGGAGCCAGCCTCCCATCTTTCATCCAGCGCTACTGAGGTATGAACTCTATTTTCATGCATTCCTGCCTGTCTTGTAACTGTATTTCTTACACTGCCTTTCATCTGATTGTACTTTCATCAACCAGACCTATTTCACATGTTCTTTGCCATAGGGAGAGTCCCGTGCCTATAAGGGATACAGAGCTACAACTGTGAGAGATTGGTACGATGAGCTCCCTGCCGAGGTTGGTGACATTGTGGACAAGACTGGCTTTGGCCTCTTCTACTCTAGCCTGACATGGGTCATTGCGAGCCGTCTTCTTCTGGGAGCACTAGTGGAGAGGTAGTGGGACACCACCAATTTTTCCACTACTCTACTACCCTGAAGATGACGATGACTCCCTACGACTTCGCCATGATCACAGGCTTAGGAATAGGGGGCGATCCGATCCCCTTTGACACCAACATAGGGAAGTGGGAGACTGCCTAGATCGAGCTATTAGGTGCACGTTCACCCTTGTACTAGCCAGCCATGGCCAGATATAGGCCCTGTTTGGTAGAGCTGTGGGAAAGTGCTTATAGCTTATACCTAAACAGCTTATAGCTTATAACTATGAACATAAGCTGATTTCTGACTTATAAATTAAGCATCTCTTGCCCCACTCAAAGAATAAGCTGATTTCTGACTTCCAAAAAGCTATAAGCTATAACCTATAAGCTAAACGAAACAAATCAAAATAGCTTAAATTAAGCTGAAAATTTGAAATAAGCGACTTTTAATTTGCACCAAACAGCATTACATAGTCGGGTTCGAAAGGGGAGGAGCGAGCCCGAGTCATTAGAGGAGATGGAGTAATATGCCAGAGGCTTCCTGATGTTTGTCCTTGGTACTACCTTGTTTTCAAACAGGTGGAACACCGTGGGCTTATATCTGTTGAGTGCCCTGGTGACCTTTCCCCGGGTACACTTTTATGACTGCAGCAGAGCTGGCCTCACCGCCCTGTATGGCTATATGAGCTCTACCTTCTGCCTGAGGGGAGAGTTGATTGGAGGCTCTGGTGAGCATGGGAGATATACACTTCAGTTCTCCCTTTACACTTTACATTTCCTACTTCATATCTATTCAACACCTGTGCTTTTTGCTTTGCACTTTCTGTATCTGTTCAGGCTGCATGCTTTCTGCTTTGCACTTTCTATATCTGTTCATACCCTGTGTTTTCTACTTTGCACTTTCTATATCTGTTCATACTCTGTTGATCATATATCACTGCATTTTCCTTGCAGATATGGGTTTATGCATATTTTCCAGCTCTTACTCTAGAGCCCATGGAGGAGCTCTCCCTAGCAGTTTCCTACTCGAGACAATATGATGGTAGGTGTCAACATCGGAGCCGCGAGTCTTTCACCTTCTTCTGCCATTATTTTGACACTGTGGCCGCCCATGAGGTAACCCAAAACATAGTTATTTTTGCTTTACAACTGTTTTGATTCACACTTTAGCAACTGACAGCAACTAACAATCTGTTCACTTTCCGTTTGTAGATCATGTGGCAGCCCTGGGCCATGATGCCGGCTGGGGTACGATACCTGTACACATAGGCCTGGGCCACGTCGCACTTTCAGATCCTGTTGGAGGGCCCAGTCTGCCGGGCTTGTTTCTTGAGTGAGCGGTTGGTCTGCTAGACCGTGGGCTTGCCGGATCCGATCATTCTGATGCCACCTCTGGAGTCTATAAGATTAGCAGATAGTCTATCCATTGATGCAGTCACTCAGTTCATGGTGGGCTTGGATGCTGATTACTTCAGAGCAGAAGGCGACTACGTGACCTTTATTCAGACCCAACTCATGCCACCTCTAACAGGCTCTCGCGGAGGCGAGGGCTTCTACGGCGAGAGAGGCAACTAGGGCGAGGCCCGTGCTAGAGGGGCTCCTTTGGTTGGGCAGAGCACCCATTAGATAGAGCTTCCCACCGTGCTTACATGTTAGCGGCATACTAGGGCTGCTTACCAAATCCCGATTGAGCCTGTAGAGGCTGGGCACGAGCTTGTCAGGGTTCGAGGTTCAAGGTTTGTCTCAGGTATGGACCATACTTTACAATTTGCACCCCACACTTCATTTCAGATACGTTTATTACGAACAGTGATCATTCAAATGCATTTGCAAGCATCCATAGAGTACATGGGGAGCTGTCTCGAGCTGATAGCTTCCTTGATGGACATGGTACAGAGGAGGGAGACCCTGCTCAATCTCCACGGTATCCAAGTAATTTCCTTCAATTTGTGCTTTATGCTATCATCTTTCCACTGATACATTGGGATTTCAACTGTAGTCTTTCCCAAATTGGACTGGTATACTGCATTCGCATACTGTACTCACACAATGTATCTGATTTTTGCATACCCTAATTCTGCATGCTATGCTTGCATCTGATACACACACTATAGCTGATATGTTGACAACTATCTTTTTTAGATCCCATCTGTACCAATGGCTCCCGCTGCGACAGCACCGACAGTACCTCTTCCAGTAGCAGGGAAGAGAGGCAGAGATAGGGGTACTCAAGGCCAGAGCAGTCCTCCAAAGCCCATCTTGAGCGATGATGATACAGAGACTGGTGACTCCGATGAGGCAGTAAGTCAGCATTCGGAGTCGTTCGAGATTGGAGACGATGGTGCTGGCTCGGGATCCGAGAGCAAAGGTGACGATGCTGCAGACTCTGAGGCAAAGAGCAAAGACAATACCGGCTCAGGTTCAGAGACTGATTCAAACAGCGGCACTGATGGAGATAGTGCCCCAAAGTCCTCTCCTCTAAGGAAGAGGACGAAGAGGCCCTCTCGGGCCTGAGGCAACTGTTGCTGATTTTTTGTAGTTTTGCTTAGTTTCTTTTTGTTTAGTAGCATTAGCACATGTATAGCCTCAGATAGGTTTTATTTGCTTTGAAACTTGTACTCCTCTTTTGTAAAATCCATGATCGGAATAAAACTTTGCAGTTTTTATAAAAAGTGTTGTTATTTTTGCATCATGAGCACCATATTTGCCTGAAAATGGACATGGAATCGAATTAGCCAAGGGCAATAATGTTCTTAATCAAGTAATGAGCCAACCGACAACCAAAATACAAAATACAACATACAACTCAATAAGCAAAGCAAAAACAACTCAAATACAAATAAACAAACTTGCTAAAATCGAAAAGACTCAAAACAAGACCTTAAAACACTCAAAGATCAAAACAAAACACATGCTTCTAGCACTGCTCAGCACAAAGGTGGACGGCAGACCTGAAAAGAAGGCTGCCAGCCAGAAAGGGAGCATGCCGGCCATGGAGGATGGCCTGCCCGCCACAAGAGGTGGCCACTGTGGCCTGTCGACCTCCTGCCGGCCATAAATGTGAGAATCACCAGATTGCTAACAACTGGCTTCCACTTACAGTCCTATCTTCTATAAAAGGTTCAGCTTCGTGAATTCTTCTCCAGAACTTCATTTCAGCTGCAATTTCTTCCACAAATGGAGCCATTTTTTGCTGAAAAGCTCTCGGATTGGATAGCGACTTTAGACAGCATAGAAAAGGTAAATTTCTGGGCTTTCGGCATAAATGCACTTTTTTCGTTGCGCCAAACTCCACTTTGTTTTTTGTTCCTCCATGTCGCGACCCGATGTTGGGACCCGATTACACACATCTTTTGCTTTGGGAGACAAGAAAATGAAGAATTTTAGGCACTAATGGAATCCTAGCACGATGAAGAAATCATGCCTCAATCCTGTTTTGGCCACGCCCAAGCTTTGGGACAGATGTGTGGGCTCACTTTGCACGAGGCTCGATCTCTGGCCCACAATGGAGAGCTAGACATTCCCAGCTTAATTCATCGATTTTTTGACATTGGTGACAGAAGTGACCTCCTCTAGCGAGATTTTCGGCAACATGCCCTCTGCTTATGTATGCTTGCACATTTCCTTCTTGCCCTTAGCTTTGGCGGGTCCAACATTTGGTTGATCAAAGTGGTCCAAGGTTTGAAAGAAGGCAAAAGTTGCAATCGTTTGGAGCTGGTCGAGACCTTGATGGGCTTAGATGCCTTTCATCAACAGGAGACTACCAAATTCGCGGGGAGTCCACTATTTCTTCAAGTAATGTTTCCCACCCTTTCTCATATGTGTTTCTAACATCACTCAGCGTTCATGCTCTATTTTTCTCTCAAAGCCTTTTTCTCACTTTTCTCTTAATATACATCTCTCTATTCTTTAATCTCTCTTTTCTTTCATCATTCCCCAGGTGTGGTTTATGGACAAGTTGAAGGTAGTGGATAAGCTCAAGGCTATTTCTTCCGCCATCGACTAGTGGATTTCCTGAATGAGGGATGGTTATGCTACTAGATGTGCAACAGGTCCACTGCTAACATTGCTTGGCATTGCCTCTGGCTTGATCTGACCGAGATGAGTTACAGCATGGCTCGGCAGCCTGGTATACACTTGATCGGCCTTACGCATTGCGTGCTTTACTTCCCTTTTCGGTTCAGGCGTTAGTTCGAGCATGATCAGACCCGCCCAGAGGAGGGGGTAGAGTACCTAGTTTTGTTCCCCATTCATGGTTCACACTTGTGTAGTTATCTCACTGCTTGGAAGATAAGAGAGCTTCTGGCCCCTGCCCCTAGTTTCAATTGTACCCTTTCTGGCAAATGCTTGGCCTGGCTCAGCTCGAGGATGAGGCACAAACCGAGCCCACTTCGGCTTCAGAAACTTCCACAAGCACGAGCGGAGGATGCAAGAGCACCTGACTCATTTATGCCCCTAGTATATTGCTTTGACCTTTCTTTTCAAGTTTTTTCGATGTAATAAAAGCAACTTTGATTTATATCAGAGAGTTGGAGAACTTTATGTTGAAATCAATGAAATTAAAGGTGTGAGCACTGAAAATTTTCCTTTTGGTCAAAAAATGGTCTAAGTTGTAAAAGGTAAAATTTTGAACAAAATCAACTTTTGTCAAAACTTTTCAAAACCATTTTCGAAAATGATCGCTACCTGACACGCACGGAATCAATCTTCAAGATATACAACCCCGAATCAAAAGATCACAAATTGCCCCTTGATTGAACACCACTGTTCAACATTGTAACCAGCTCTTGATTGAACACCACTGCTCAGCATTGTAACCAGCTCTTCTCCTAGAGTAAAGATCACAACCGAACTCTTAGTTAAAGGACAGACAAAGATGACCTGATCAGACACGTGGACAAGACAATTGAGTTGGAGGTGATTACGACCAAACCTCAGGATGAAGTTGCCTATGTATCCCGAAGATAGAAATCAGGCCTTATGTAGTTCAGTTCAGGTTCACTCGAGTATTAACTCTCTCCTTTTGCGCTCTAACTTTTGCCAAAGTCGCCCTTTAGGGTTTTTAACCTTGCAAGCTCAATTTTTCTTTATTTCTAATTTTTCATGCTCTAACTTTTGCCTAGGTCGCCCTTCAGGGTTTTCAGCCTAGCGAGCCTCTCAGGGATAATATTTCTTCAACTTGTCTATGTTGATCGGTTGTGAAAATTCTAGGCCATCCAGGGTTATGAGAATAATAGCTCCACCCCACCAAATAGTTTTGATGATGTAAGGACCAGTCTAATTGGGTCTAAACTTGCCCCTACGGTCATTAATGGGAGCTCGGTTGTCTTTTAGCACCATGTCCTCCTCTTTGAGATTCCGCAACTTAACTTTCTTATTAAAAGCCCTAGCAATTCTGCGCTAGTAGCCCTAACCATGATACAATGCTTTCAGCCTTCTCTCAACAAACAGTATAAACTCTTCAAATCTACTCTGTTGCTAGTCTGCCTCTGCTATCTGACACTTAGCCATAACTCACAGCGACGGGACTTCAATTTCAATTGGCGGACCAGCTTCCATCCCGTAGACGAGAGAATAAGGAGTTGCCCCTGTAGACGTCCGGATTGAAGTTCTATAGCCCCAGAGTGCAAATGGTAATTTATCTGGCCAGTCCTTGTAGGTCTCAACCATCTTCTGCAAGATATTCTTGATGTTCTTGTTGGCGGCCTCAATAGCTCCATTGGTTTGCGGCCAATATGTAGATGATTTATGGAAAGCCACATTGTATTTCTCCAACAAGTCTATCACCTCTTTTTTGAAGTGGGAGCCATTATCTGATATGATCTCGTTTGGGACTCCGTATCGGCAAATAATGTTGTTTCTAATGAATTTGGCCACATGCAATGCTTTCAACACTACATAGGACTGAGCTTCCACCCACTTTGTAAAGTAATCAATTGCCACCAAAATGTATTCATGCCCATTCGACCCTTTTGGTGTGACAGCACCGATGACGTCGATTCCCCAGACCAAGAAAGGCCATGGTGAAGTCATGTTGTATAGTTTTGACGGCGGAATATTCATGCGATTAGCATGAATTTGGCATTTGTGGCATCGCCAAACAAAACCAATACAATCCTCCTCTATAGTGGACCAATAGTAACCTTGCCTGAGAATCTTCTGGGCTAACATCACTCCATTCATGTGCGCTCCGCGCTCTTCTCCATGGATGGCCTCCATCAGGCGCTTTGATTCCTTTTCTTTAACACACAACTTGGGCATTCCCAAATGACCTTTTTTGTACAGTTTACCTCCACAAATGATAAATTGGACAGCTATTTGCCGTATTTCTCATTTGTCTTTGGCATTTTCCCCTGGTAGATATAAATATCATAGTATCAAGGGTTTTTGTCTTGCGCTTCATCTATTGCGGCTATAGTTTCATAGGCTGGCGTGTATTTCTGCTCAATGATAATCGGACGCATCCAGACTCCAAGTGGGATGTCTACCTTAGAAGATAAAGTCACTAAAGCATCAGCGAACCTGTTGTTCTCTCTCAATAGATGCGTGAATGTCAGCTTTTCAAACCTAGGAATCAGGACATCCAGGGTCTAGTGATAAACCTTCATCTTTTCTTTTTTGACCTTCCAGTCTCCATTTGCTTGAGAAACAACTAAGTTCGAGTCCCCGATAACATCCAACCTTTTTGCCCCTAGTTCCAGGGCGGCTTCTAAACCAGCGATACACACTTCATATTCTGCTTCGTTATTGGACACCTTGAACTAGAGTTTGAAGGCTAAAGGTATATGGGAGTCGTCGGGTGCTATCAACAACACACCTATCCCATAACCGTATTGATTAAACGCTCTGTCAAAGTACATCATCCAAGTCTCCTCCTTAACTTGCAAAATGGCTTCATCTAGGAAGAAGTATTCCACCGCCTCATCCCCTTCTACTGGGTGATCTACCAGGAACTCCACTATAGCTCTTCCCTTGACCGACTTGCAGGTAACATACTTGCGATCAAATTCAGAGAGGAGAAGCAACCAACGAGCTAGCCTACCTGTAAGCTCTGGTTTCTCAAAGAGATATTTGATGGGATCTAATCTCGAAACTAGGATTATGGAGTGAGCTAACAAGTAATGCCTTAACTTCCTGGTAGCCCATACCAAGGCTAGGCAAGCTTTCTCCAACAGAGTATAGCTGGTCTTATAATCCAGCATTTTCTTACTCAAGTAGTAGATGGCTTTCTCCACCATATCTTCAGATTCCTGAGCAAGTATGCATCTCATAGTTATGTTTGTCACTGACAGGTATAGAATCAAAGGCTTCCCCGGCTCTAGCAGCGACAATACCGGCAGATTCTGGAGGTACTGCTTAATCTGCTCAAAAGCAAATTGACATCGATCATCCCATCGAAATTTCTTTCCTTTCTTCAGGAGACCAAAAAGTGGTTCACAAGTCAAGGTTAATTTGGAAATAAACCGTCTTATGAATTGAACTTTACCCAGAAAGCCTCGCACCTCCTTTTCAGTCCTTGGTGGTGGCATTTCTAGGATGGCCTTAATTTCGGAAGGATCTACTTTGATGACCCTCTATGTGATCAAGAAGCCTAGCATTTTCCCTACTATTACGCTGAAAGTGCACTTCTGCGGATTCAACCTCAACCTGTATTCTCTGATCCGTTGAAAGAATTTCTTCAAGGCGATGTAGTGGCCCTCTCTTTCTTTGGACTTGACAATCATGTCATCCACGTACACCTCGACCTCTTTGTGGATCATATCATGCAGAATGGTGGTTGCAACCCTCTGATAGGTAGCCCTGGCATTCTTCAGCCCAAACGGCATAACCCGATAGTAGTAGGTCCCCCACGGCGTAGTAAATGCAATTTCCTCTCTATCCTCGGGCATCATCAGAATCTGGTTATACCCGAAAAACCTGTCCATAAAGGATAGTAATGCATAGCCCACAGTGAAATCCACTAATTCATCAATGTGCGGCAAAAGAAAGTCGTCCTTCGGATTGGCTCTGTTCAAATCCCAGAAGTCTACACACCTGGATTCTACCATCCTTTTTCGACACTGGGACGACGTTGGCCAACCAAGTCGGATATTCAGATACTAACAAGAAACCTGCCTCGATCTGCTTGGTGACCTCTTCCTTGATTTTCAATGCCTAATCTGAATGGATTCTTCGCAACTTCTGCTTGACGGGTCGGGCCTCGGGATCAAGAGAGATTCGATGCTGTACAATCTTAGGATCGATTCCAAGCATGTCTTCATAGGACCACGCGAAAGTATCTTTGAAATCTTTTGATAAAGCGACTAAGCGCTCGGGCTCCTCCGAAGACAACGTAGACCCGATCTGGACCAGACGCGGATCCTTCTCAGTACCCACATTAATAGGAATGATTTCATCAGTGTAGGGTTTTGCAAACCTCTCCTCCTCTCGATTAATCAAGTTTTCCCAAACCAGAGGAATTCCTTCCTCATCATTTTCATTGAAATTTTGAAAATATTAGTCAATGCAATAAATAAGCAGCACAAAGAAATACTCAAAATCGACAATGTTCTCATTCATAAGGTCCAGCTCTTCGGTTACAACCGACTCAAAAGTAATAGAAAAAGAGGACTTGGACAAGACCTTGGCATCCGGGTTATCACCTTGAGGAACACTAGATTCGGACTCAGAAGAACCAGAATCTAATTCTGATTACACAGACTCAGTGGAATCAGATTCTGGCTCATCACCCGATTCAGAACTAGATAGGTAGCCCTCCTCCAACTGCCAGACAAGAGATGGTGCTTCAGATGCATCCAAAATGCTGTTGGATGAGTTCACACCCGGTTGGTCCCCGATCATGGAGATGATAAGGTTATCCCTCAAGTTCTCTGAGTCAGCCGGAGGATCTATAAGGAGACATGCCAACGCTGCCCCTACTCCAAGCTTACAGTTGTCCGAGTTACTTTCTATGCTCTTTTCAACTTCAGCATTTGGTTCAGTCTTTTCCTCGGCATCACTATCTTGCATTTGTAGGTCGAAGAAGACTTCAAACCTAGGAACACGTTGCTTTATGGAATTCATCCAGGGCTTGAGAAAGCCGAAAAAGGGGAAGTCTTCTTCCTCTCGAACGAAGCAGCCATTCAGCGTTCCCTAGATTGGCCTATAGATGAGCTCATAGTGTTTCCTGACTTGTTTGGCTCTGGCTCTGCCTCTGATTTTTTCTCCTTTCTTGACCCAGTCCTCTTTGGTGGGTACATAGCCCAGACCAAAGGCATGGGGATTGTGCGGTACGTCTGTTAGTGCAGCAACGCCCTTCTGGTCACTTCTTCCAAGTCCCATTCCTAGCACATGTTACAGTTTGTTTATGAAATAGATTGATTAGGCGCTGACATACATGCCCTCATCAGCGGCCAAAATGGTCTGCACCACCTAGGCCTCAGCTGAAGTAAACCCTGAGAGGAAAACATCTTCCATACCATGAATGATCTCCAATGCTGGTGTAGTTACCTCTGGCAACGGATGAATAGACGAATTCCCAAAAACAATCGCCACGTCTTTCCCATGTGGGTACTTCAGCATTTGGTGGAAGGTAAAGGAGACAGCTTTCACAAGGTGCAACCAGGACCTCCCTAGTAGTAAGTTGAAGGTGGCCGGCACATCCAAGACATGGAACTAGACATCCTGCAAAGCTGGGCCCACCTGGACTCTGATTTGTACCGTGCCCATAACCTCCCTGCTGGTATTATCATATGCCCAGATTACTTGGGTCGTAGGCACAAAGTCTGCCGATCTAAGGCTGAGGGCATAAGCTATGCGAGAAGGATAGACATTAATAGTTGAACCAGTGTCGACCAACACCACCGGTACCCATTTTTTTCCTACACTCAACAGATATGTACAACGGTTTGTTGTGAGCTGAGCCATCCAGCGACAGTTCTTTGTCGAAAAAGGTTAGGGTTGGCCTGGCACCACCTGGGAAGACCAATCCCATAAGCTATTTAGGGGTAGTGTCAATGGACAATTTAGCTTTGTCCATTGTTGATAATACAACCTCTCGATGTACCCAAGAGGCCATAAGAAGACCCTAGATTGAGATGTCAGCTTGGATTTTCTTCAGTTGCTTCAACATTGCCTCTTTCTCCAACTGTTTCTCTTTCTATTTCTCAACCTCCCTGTCTTTCCCAGATGCCTCAGCTTGATCTAAGTGCGGTGGCTTAAAATACCACCCACTTCTCGTCATGTAGTCAATCTCTTCAGCATACCACGTGTTGTCTGGAAGGCACTCACCCCAATCTTCGTCAGTGTGAGCCAAATATAGATCGTCATCCTCCCACCATACACCTCCAGCAACCGACAATCAGTTGTTCGGCTCCGTTTGGATCTCCTTCACATCACAAGTGTTCCCCGCAGGGTGTTAGGTCATTGCAGCTTTCTGGTTGTCTTCAATCCTCTCTTGTGCAAACTACTTTAGCGCAGCTTCCTATTCTGTGTCCACATTACTCACAGTGCCCAGTTCCCAAGTTAAATTTTCCACGCCAGTGTTCTCCGGCAGTTCCCCTTTTCATCAGCCATTCTGGCCACTACAGCAATTCCTGTTTTCTTTTCCTTCGGTTTTATCTCAATTCCTTCCTCCCTGTTCGGTTCATCACTCAACCACCCAGAGTTATCGGTTGATCCATTCAAATCGAACTAGTCAATCTGCACATCCCCTTGATCTTGTTCGTCAAAGAACTACAGGTTGTCTAAGTCCTCCTCAAGTTCTGCCAAATCATCCAAACCTTGGCTCGGGCCATCCTCCCTAACCACATTGACCTCCGCTATAGTTGGCAACACCACTTTCATCTTGGATTGATCAATCGGCACAATGTAGCAACTTGGATCATATACCCCTTTAGACAAGTCCTCAGAGCTCTCAAGCAACGGACTCATACTTTCCTCTAAGGCCAGCCTCCCTTCTACTGCAACTGTCACCGCCACCGGCTTAGGTTGAAGTACAGATGTGTCTATCATGCACAAATCTGTGTGTTCAAGAATGAACACCGTCGATCTGGGTAGGTGGAAATGGGTGATATATACGATGGGGCCTGTAGACACCCCATTTTTGACCGCCCTTAAGACTTGGACGTTACTGATGGTTTACTTGTTGGAGAAAGGTGTGCAGTGCACAGGTTCAGTTTCTTCGGCAAGGAGAGAGGCAAATCTCAAGTTCATACCCCATTGTGGACCAAAATTATTTTTGATGGTTTTTATACCTTAAAACCCTCTCTTTCAAAACATTTTTGAAATAAAATTCCCACGATGTTCCGACGCTCGCATTTCGGTAAATGTTGCGCTTTTCGGTAAACCGAGCAAGGACAAAGGGGAGATGAATGAAAGAGAGATGAAATCTTTGAAAAATCTTTCACAACACCTTACTTAGGGGTTTGAAGATGAAGAAAAGAGGAGAAGAGGGGAGAAAACTAGTTTAGGAGAAGTTTAGTATGAATCCGTGTAGGAGAAAGACGAGCGGTCATCGCTAAAACAAGCTTATCTATCTATACACTTGGATTTGAGCTATGAGGCCACCATCGTTGAAAAGAAGACTTCCGGGGCTTCATTTTGCACTCAAGAATCTCTCAAATCCAAGTCCGGGTGGGGGAGATATGGTTGGTTGAAATAGGGGATCAGTCCGGTTGGATCGAATCTGCGCGGCTTCACCAAAAAGGGCATAACTTTTTGCACAGGAGGAATTTTAATGCAAGGTTTGCGCCATTGGAAAGATAACTTCCGGGGCTTCAATCTGGACATCCACTGGCACTTTTTGACCTTACCAGCTACCTACCGGCCATCCATTTATCCGACCGGCACAAAATATTGCCGACCGGCACAAAAGATTGCCGGCAGGCCAAAAGTGCCCAGAACTCAGATTTTTGACAGATATTTATCATCCAGCTGCTATACACTGTACCAGATATTTTCAATTGGGATATTTCGACCAAAAGCTCTTATTTTGATATGTATAGAGCCTTATATCTCATATTGGATAGGTTAGAACAAAAAAGCAAGCAAGTTTTGGGAGCTTCTCACTCTACAAGATCCCTCTCTCTCTACACTTCCAAGTTCAAAATCTCTCAAATCCTTGGCCATTTCTTCATCACTACCAAGCACCACCATCACCACTCCATTTCCAGTAGCAAGGAGGGGTTTTTCAGAGGCTTAGAAGCAACATTCCTTGGTCCAAGAGGTAGCAAAGAAGTGATCTTCAAGGGTAAGACCATTTTCCCTCTTTTGTAGCACTTTTTTTGCACCATTGCTTAGGCCTATTTGCTTACTATTTTAGACTCCGACCCTAACTGAAAGGGTCATTTTTTTGAGCCATTCTTCATGTTTGTTTAAGGGCTCAACCCTGTTTGAGCCCCCCATTTGGTACTTGCTTCAATACCCTCTTAAATACCATAATCTTGCATGATATTTCTAGCCTATGTGTGATCTGTTTTTGAGCATGATATAAACTGTGAGTTGGCCTATTTTGAGCCCCTCTACAACATTGTAGAAGGACTCAACACTGTTGGGGGCCTCCATGTAGCACTTACCATTATACCCCTCTTTGGCCCCCATTTTTGCATGTTTTGTTGGCCCGTCTTTCTTCTGTTTTTAGGCCATCATCAGAACTGAAAATGGCCATATTTTGACCCCCTTGTCATATTCCATTAAGGGTCTTTGGCTGTTTGGTGAATTTTTTGCATACTTCATGTTATAGCCCTTTGGTGGCCTTAATCTTGCATGGCATCTTTAGCATGTTTGTATACTGTTTTGGGGGTTTTCATCTACTGAAAAACAGCATATTTTTAGTCCCTCTTCAGTATTGTAGAAGGGTATTTTTATTGTTGGGCTTTGCATCTACCACTTGCTTCATCGCCTCCCTTGCGGAGCCATTTTCATATGTCGTTTTAGCCCTACCTATGCTTGCTGTTTGACCATGCTTTGTACTGTAAAAATGCTTGTATCGGGGCTGCCTTGCTTCTGTATTTTCATGTCATGTTCAAATTATGCATGCTTTGTATAGCTGTAAGCCACTTCATGTGACTAGTTTTGCATTTCGGGAGAGATTCCATGCATCGGGTGCCATTTCGCTTTGTTTCGGGGCTGTTTTGCCCTTCATTTTGCTACTGATTTTTGCATGTTTGCATATCATATTCCATGTCTTTGCCATGTCTCATTAGGGTGGCATTTCGGTGCCTGAGGGTCCGTCCTCGGTTTGTGCACGCACTTCGAGTTGTCTCGTTTTCATCTTATGGCCTCCTATGTGAGTGTGACTGAGGTCCACTTGTGTTGGTGTAAGTCCATATTGCATTGTGTATGCCATGTTTCAATGCGTTGTGCATGTTATGTTGTTAGCATTGTGTGTGCCATGTAGTTGCATTGCATGTTTGTATGCTTGCTTGCATGCTTAGGTCGCATGTGCATTGTTGTGCATTGCCTCGCCTCTTGATCAACCATGATTGAGGTTGGGTCCCTTGTATGTTTTGTGTGCATTGCATTTGACATTGAAATGCATACTTGATTCTTTGGACCATCATGCATGGAAATGCGAGATTGGTGGCCCGAGAATCGAGGCACATCCTCCTTTGAGTCACAAACATGATAAGGAATGTGTTTGGTACATAAATAGCTTGAATAGCATTGCCATGCAAGATTCTGCCCTCTGCTGCTGTGAGTTGCAGGTTCTGCAGGAATTCATTGCCGACCGGCAGTATTTAGTGCCGACCGGCATTCAATCGATGGCCGGTGGATATGTTTTGCGCCAATAGGCCAATCTTAGTGCCGGTGGTCATTTCCTCCAGCCGGTGGGATCATCCAGTGTCCAGAGAGGCATCCTTGAGGTTTTGGCAGTTTTCAAAGGAGCAAAGCAGGGTAAACAGAGGTAGGCTAGGCATGGCAGTGCAATTCCGAGCGGAATCCAAGCGCGCATGCATTGAGCCCTCGCCCCGAGGCAGTTTACTATTTTCTTAGATTTATTAATTTGTTAATTTAATTAATTCATAATATTTAATTAGCTTGCGTAGTTAATTAATTTGTATTATTCTTTCGGTCCCTCCGAACGAGAGAAAATCTGTAATAAGTGTGTGTGAGTGGTGTGTATGTCTTCCAACCCCCACTTCTTTCTTCCCTTTTATTTACCTGCTTACGATGGTAGATTAGGGCACGTTTATTTTAGCATACCTTATGCAATACATGCGTGCATCCATGCATTTGTTGACATGCACCGGGCTCAGTACATCATACAAACCGCATTGTATTTTCAAATCTAACTTGAATACGTGCACCGAATGATTACATTTCACATGCCATTTTAGGGTTAGCCGAGCCTATCCTAATCACATCCTGTATGCGATGCATTAGTCATTCTAACATGAACTAGGGCATGCATTTTTGCTAACTAGTTTATTGTTTTGGCACGGAGTACGATGTAAGTATTTATGCTTTAGCATATCGCACGCGTGTGAATGTTGACATGACAGTAGGCTTACCATGCGGCTAAATGCTTATATGAGATAAACTCTTTGAATGCCTGTGGGTGGAGGTTGGATTGCTTGAGTTGGAACAACTCATTGAAATTCGTATTTTAGTCTACTTGCGGGTAGCAATTTCAAACTGCTTTCAAAACGAATGGATATGCAATGTTTATTTTCAAATTAGGCAATCTAGTCTATACTTGTTTGCTGTGCGCATAACATAGTAATTCTAGGCTAATAACCGGAATAAGAACACATAACGTTTTCAAAATTGGATATCACGATTAGTAGAGGCCGGTCTTCGGACCGGGCGAAAGGGGGTGCTCATAGCTGACCTTCCCCGATCGTACCCAAGCTCCCGAGCCAAGACCACTTTGGTGATGACGGACATGTGGCCTTCGGCACCGAGTCAGGGTTTCCTAAATTTTCCATTTTAAAATATTTAGGTGGCGACTCTGTATCTGGCAAAGCAGTCCATGTTTGGCACTACTTTTCAAAAAATCTGTTTTCTCAAACGATTTGCCAGAGTTGGACTCTTTGGTTCAGATTAAGGACCGCACCAACAAAAAGGGAGTCCGAACTGTAGAGTGAAGCCCACGGGCGCGTCTACAGGGCCGTAGGGGATGGCTAGTGTATGGATTAGGTTTAGATTTTGAGGTGGGGGAACTTGATTGTGGGCTGGGAGGGGGGTTGTAGTTACATTTGCTTTTTGGGGTGGTGCAATCACATTGTTGTCAATGAGGTCTTGAATCGCATAACGTAGTCTGAAGCATTGGTCGGTATCGTGACCATGCTGCTGGAGAAATGCACAGTACTTTGTTGGGTTGTGTTTCAGTGGGAGAGGATTAGGTAATGGGCAAGGCTCTAATGGTTTGAGGTGCTCTTTTTTAATCAACACCTTCATGGTTTGGAATAAAGGAATGTAGAGTTGGGTAAAGGTCCTCTGGGATCTGGCAGGGTTGGTTGAAGTTTGTGGAGTTGTGTTGGCAAAGGGATTGGTGGTCTTGGTTGTGGTGGTGATAACGCTCACATTAGACAGTCGCGCAGTTGTGCTACCACTGGTGGTTGCATTGGAACTGCGCACAAGGGGCCTCTTTGCCTGCTCTTTCTCATTAGTAATCAGACCTTATTTCATGGCGTCTTCAATCTGAACCCCTATCTCATGGAGTTCGGTAAATGTAAACAAGGGTAGGACGATCATCTTCTGTAACAACTGCCCATGCAGATTGCGAACTACCATCCTTATCTGATCTTTCTCGGAAGGCCTTGTAGTCATCATTGAAGCTTTCGCCCTCCACCTCATCACAAATTTCGAAAAGCCCTCCTTTGGCTCCTGGCGTGTTGCCTCAAGATCACGGGTTGTGACCTCGATTTGTGTATTGTACAAGTATTGAGCAACAAAGGCCTCGACCATTTCCTTCTAGCTCTACTTAACAGAATCCTCTAGCTTCGCATACCAAATGGCTACTATACCAGACATGGTAAGGCCAAAGAGTGAGAGCTTCTGCAATCTAGTCAGGCCCATTGGCCGCAGGATATCTGAAAACAACCGAAGATGAACCATGGGATCTCCAAAGCCATCAAATCGATCGATGTATGGCATTTTGAACCGATCTGGCAATGTCGTTGCAGAGTCAGTGTACCCATCTTTTATGTCGAGGATAGAATTAACACCTTGTGCTCTCTTGAATAGCTTCTCCAGCTTATTGACCTTAAGTACAGTTGGGTCAACCTCAAATTCAAATGGAGCCTCAGTTTGATACACAGGTGCTTTGGAGGCTTGTGGTGGGATCGGCTCTGCTGGATTGCCCTGATTTTCTTGGGCATTAGCAGTATGGGCAATGGCTCCGAGTGCTGGGATACCCGTAGGAGGTACATGAGATGCAGAAGCCGTTGCCAGCTGTGGTTGTTGTTGCTGCAGCCTGTTTATTACCTCAACCTGACATGTTGTGACCTCGGCCTGACAAGCAGCGTCTTGTTATAAGGTTTCAACTATTTGCTGAAGATGATGAATCAATTCCTCCATACTGATTGGGGGGATACTTTGCCATCGAAATAGGCGAGTGATCTCGTACTGGACTAGATGTAGAAGACTATCCCTAAGCCTAACTAGATGTAGGTGAAGTGAGAGGTAACTGCTATAGAAATTGGAGCGGTGAACTCTGCCTGACTCTCCTCCATCTAGTAACTGGCAGGAGTGAAGTAAACACGGGTTGTCCCCTAACAAGATCTCCGGCTTTGCAAAGCCTTTTGACACCGATCCAGAGCACTTGGGGGATATCCAAACTTTCCCCAGCAAAAAGAAAGCAGTAATCAGAAACCGCACAACACCTCAACTCAGATGTTAACAACACACAAATGTAATCAAAGCTGTAGGACTGCACTCAACACTGAATTCTACCCCCAAAACTGATACCAAAATTGGCAACTGATACGCACATTTTTGTACAGTTTCACTATAAAGCACATACCAGTTAAATGAGAGCCAAAACACCCCTATGAGGGGATAAGGTTACCCTGTCCTAGTTTCGTCAAGAGCTAGGGTTCACTATTCAAACAAAGTGGTTTTACACAATCCTGTATTCAGGTACGCATCATGTCCTAGTTTGGAACAGTCTCTATGGCTTTTCGATATGCAACTAGGCCAAATGGTCAAAAGGGTACCTCAGTAAGACTGCCTAATATACCTCTCACACCTAACACCGACAAGTGAAAGGAGGATCAAACGGTACAGCGGTAGTCCAGATCCAAGGGTTGTGTTCCCATCATGGCAGAGCCCATGACCAGTTAGCCTTTTGGCAAGCTTTTTAAGCAAGCCTCCAGCAAACCATCCAGGAATAGCAGATGGCAAACATAGTGACTTAAACGCACCAATGCAAATGCAATGCAAAGAAACATATAAGTGTAGATAAAATTTCATATCATGAATTTCAAGTCAAGTTCTCTAATTTCCCCAGCGGAGTCGCCAGAAACTGTAGCCCGACTTTTTCGCGCCCCCTTTTGGGAGACGAAATAGCCCTACAGTATCGGACTCCCACGGTTCTGAATCTGATCTCACAAGTGCAATGTGAAATAGATAATCACCAAAGAGTCCAAATCCGGTAAATGTTTTAGAAAATTGATTTTGAATCAAATTGCCAAAAATGGACTGTTTTTCCAGATACAGAGTCGCCACCTAAATATTTTGTGAGAAATTTAAGAAACCCATGAGTCGTGCCAAAGGCCACGTGTCCGTCATCACCAAGATTGTCTCGGCTCGGGAACTTAGGTACGAGAAGGGAAGGTCATGAATGAATTGAGCATCCCCGCTCGCCCGATCAAAGATCGGCTTCTACTAATCATGATATGAATTTTATGTACATTATATGCGATTGTTCCAGTTTATTAGGCTAGATTACTATGTGATGCGCACATACACAAGTATAGACTAACTTGCAAGAATTGGAACACTTGATTCATGTTTGTTTTGAAAATTGTTTCGAATATGTATCACTTGAAAAAGTGATCGCATATGAACATTACTCAAATTATTCTAATTCAAGCAATAAGCCTTCATCCACAGACGTTCAAGCAGTTATAGCACTTAAGCAATTAGCCTCATGGTAAGCATGGTAGACATGGCAACATCAACATGCAATATGCTAAAGCGAGTAAAGGCTCGCCTAGTACTCCAAGCCAAAAAAATGATAAAGTTAGAAAGATGCATGATTCCTAACTAGGCAATATGACTAATGCAACACATGCAATATGCAATCTAAATAAGCTCGACCATTTAACATGGCATTTGAATCAATTTGATAGCATGCAGTTTAAGCACATATTCAAAGAAGTATTAAACTAACAATGCAGTTAGAATGATGAACCGAGCCTCGGTGCATGCAATACAAATGGATGCAAACATGAAAGATGCTAAACAAAACATGATGTCCCTAAACTAACCATTGTAAGCAGTTAAATAATAGGGAGAAAGACGTGGGGTTGGAAGACAAAACATGATGCCTCAATGCAGTACTTTTTGGCCTACATCACATCCCCCAACTTACATTTTGCTAGTCCTCGAGCAAAACAATAGAAATAAGAAAAATAATATACTCTAAACCACTTTTGTAGAGATCACGATTGCATTTAGCATATGCAACAAGCCTTTAAACCACAAAATTACTCCAAGTGGACAAGTATAGTCTCGTGAGGGTTTCCAAAAATGATATCCACAAACATCAAGATATTTACATTTACCCAACAAGAAGTAATCACACTACTTCAACTATCAATTAACTTATGTGCCAACTATAGTGTGATATTAAGACATGATGAGTCATTGAAGGCACAGTGGACAAGCATGAAGGAATCTATTGAGCAAGAACCACAATTCAGTATTAGAAAAGTTAAGTCCCCTATACTTATGAATGCTAGTAAACACATCAACAGTGCCCTTAGTGTAAAGTGCAGTCCCCATAACCAGTTAACTGTCCACAATAATAGCCCAGTGTAACTCATCATAACACCCAACACATACAGAAAAGATTAAACTTTTGCAATCGAGATTCTCAATTTTTATTTTATTTTTTAGACTGTGCAATGTCCTAATTCATTAAGCTTTCTAATCAACCCATGTAACAAACATTGGGCTAATGACTCCTAAACTAGACGATTTTAGGGCACTAGGTGTGAAAACACCCCTACGGGCTTAATAACTCAAGCTGAAAAGGCTATGGATCCGAACAAGTTATTATTTTTCCTTAACTGTGCAATGTCTAGGTCTCTTAAGCTTTCTAATTAAGCCATGTAGCAAGTATTGATCTAATGACTCCCAAACCAAACGATTTTAGGGCACTAGGTATAGAAACACCCCTACGAGCGAGTTAAAAAGGCTACAAATCCAAATAAGTCACGTGTTTTTTTTTTTTTAGTTAGAATCCAGGCTACTCATTTATTCTTTTCTGCAACACTAACTCCCTTTTTGGTCATCACTTTCCCAACTACACTCTCTCTCTACCTCTCATCATCTTCTTCTTCTTCTCTCTCTCTCTCTCTCTCAACCCCACAAACCCACAAACTCATCAAACCCCACCATCACCAACTTCTTCTTCCTTCTTCCTTCAACTTTCACTCACCCTTTTCCTCACCACCACCTTCCCACCGGAGCCTCACCATCTTCTCTGACCGGTAACCTTCCATCGGCCATTTTTTCCCGGTGGATCTACGTCTTCTCTTCTTCCTTTCTTTTCTCCGTACTTTTTCAAAATACTCCCCCATTTTTTGTTTAAACTTCTTAGTTTTCACTTGTAATATTAGTACATTGGTAGTTTAATGGTGATTTTTTAGCTTTGTTCATCATCCTTGTTCATCATCATCATCATCCTCACATTACAAAAAAAATGCTAGTGAACCAGAAATCGACCACCGCACATGCTGCCAACTCCGGCGCACCTATGGCCCACCCTAACATTTAAATTTTTTTTTCTTTTTTTCTTTTTCATGAACTCCAATGGGAACAAGAAGGGAGAAAAACCCTATCACTGGACACTGCTTGCATTGGACACTAAATATGATGAGTGGACGCATTACAATTCTTCAAAGCCAAGAAACAACAAAGAAGATCCTTACCTTAAGGATGCAAAACAGATTGTAAGTGTTTTGTATCATATTAACAGTAAATTTTTACTGTGTTTTATTCTTGTATTTAATCGTGACCAAACAATTATGCAATGATGTTAGATAACATATGTGGAGAACAAGTTGAGCAACAAAAGGAAGAGAGATACAAGAAAATTTGCAAACTTGGTTTCGGTGAAAGATAGTCCATAACAATGCCCAACATCATAAGTATTTCACATTACTACTACATGCTTGAATTGGTAGTTTTCAAATTTAAGTAAATCTAACAAGATCTTGATTTTTATTAATAGTGTTGATTGTAGAATTATTATATGTTATATCATGCGTCAAATCATAAGAGATGAGCCTATTGCAAAGTCTAAGGAAGAGGATGAAATTTACAATTTTTGAGCATCAACAGTGCATCAATTTTTAAATGATTATCCAAAAGCATGGAGTGAAGAACAATTCAACCTCAAAAGAAAAATACCCAAGAAATAAGACCTCGAGGACGACGATGTGGACAACTTTTAGGAACTACTTTTTTGTATCTATGAATGATGTATGTAATTTTTTTTTTTTAAATGAAAGAATTTTGAAAAAGTAATTGTAAGTGAAAGAATGCTAAAAGAGTAATAGATAGTACATGGTATGTCTATTGTTCTAGTAAATTTTACTGTGGTTTGGTGATTAATACATTATTATGGTAGGATATTGTTTTGGCTAGGAATGAACGTTGTTATAGAGAGAATACAATGATACAAGTTATACTTGTGTGTCTTGATAATATAAGTAGTTGTGTTGATAGATTATTTTTGCACAAAGATTGCATAATGAGCATCTGTGGAGTTTGTATATTGTGGTAAATTTTGGTGCAGGTTGGAATTTTTTTTCAATGAGACACACATATTGTCTGACAGTAAAATTTTACTCTGAAATAACGTAAAATTTTACTCTAAAACCACAGGCTTAGCACAGCCATAGACATCCATTCAACAACATAGAAAATTTTTCTTTCATTTTAGAGTAAATTTCTCTAAAATATAGTAAAATTTTACTCTGAAAGGTATTTAAGTTTTACTTTCATATGAATAAAGGTAATGTTTTACTTTGAAAAAAGTAAAATTTTACTCTACAATAAAGTAAAAGTTTACGCTGAAATACAGCAAAATTTTACTCTGACAACACAGGCTGAGTACAGCCATAGACAACCATTCAACAACTTAATAAAATTTTACTTTCATTTCAAAGTACATTTCTCTAAAAGATAGTAAAATTTTACTCTAAAAGGCAATAAGTTTTAATTTCATGTTTACTTCCTTTTAGACTAGAATTTTACTTCAATCCTTCACACCTATGAACAAACTCCATTATAAGTTTCTTTACATGAAACTTATTCAACTACATTAAAAATATATATTAAAATGTCAAATTCAACCACAAAGAAAATCAGAAACTTGGATAGACAACCATTTAAGAACATAATAAAAATGTCTTTTATTGCAATGTCTCCTTACACGTCTAATCTAAAAGACTAGACTATTATTGCTATGGACTATTTATTGCAGAAGAACTGCATTATTTTCATACTTTTATTACAAAACAATAATGTCTTTCATGGCAATGTCTCCTTACAAGTCTTCCTATTATGACCGTGCTTCTCGTATCTACCACACTATACTTGTCTTATCTTCTCACCCCTAGATGGAATCCTATTCTTCCTTGGCCTACCGGATGGCTTCTTACAAATTGAAGGAAAGACAACAAGATCATCCATAACTACAAGAGGTTTCTCAATAGTGGATATTGGATAAATGGACTCAATATAGCAAGCTTTGAACTTTCTAGTGTAATAAAATGGTTCCACATGTGCATACAAATCACCTCTGCTCTTTTGGATAGCGGTCGCCGCATGAGCACAAAGAAAGCCATTCAATTGCAATTGGTAACACGAGCAAGTTCTATTCTTTTTCTTTTTTTTTTATCAACAAAATGAAACTTTATTAATGAAGAAAGCAAAAACATGCTAAACTTACATCAACAAAGAGGAAAAGTGCAAAAAGCATCAATGTTACCCTTAATAATCCCAACTAGGTTGGCACCACTAAGGAAGCTCAATCATTTGTGAGCACTAACCTAAAGATTGGTGAGAAGCCAATCAAGAGGAACCAAAAAAATAAAAATAAAAAAACAACAGAGTAGCTACACAGACCAACACAACATCAGCCCACAAACAACCTCAAGATGACATACTACATGAAGATCAAATAGATATCATAATACAAAGAAACACTAGTAGCAAATACACTAAAACAGCATACACCGGTAGCATACAACAGCGGACATCAGAAGCATACAGCAGATCAAGCCTTAACCCCAGCATCAAACATTGCACCAAATCCTTGACTAAACCAGCCACACCACAAGGAATAGCTCCCATATCTGCCAAGTCCACCCCCAGCAAACTCCTCCATGACTTATACTCCCAACATGCACTAATAATTAACACCCAAGAGAACAACTAACACAACAAATAAACTACCCTCTGCTTCCAATACACCTTATCAGGTAAGTAACACGGTAAAATACCCCTACCATACCCTCCCAACCAATACACTAGCAACTTCTCAAATCTGCAATTAATAACAAAACCCCATTAATATCTTAATCTGTTGCAGATTGGACATAAAGTCCTGTACTGTATAAGGACACTCCTTTGTGTTAGCTTTTACCTAGAAAATAATTCTCAACTTAATCAAATCACAAAATTCGCCCAACATAACTTGTTTTCCATTAAACACAACATCATTTATGTACCTCCATGTTGACCACATAATTGCCAAAGGCATAACTCTCCAAATTTTATGCATAAGCTTTCTCCACTTGAACCCACTCAACCAGTGAAGAAGTCCATCCACAGTAGCTGGTACAACCCACTGCAGCCCCTACCAATTTAACAGATCATACCAAATTTGCTACACAAAAGGGCACCAGAGCATCACATGAGGCACTGATTCCACGTGGGATCTACAGAACACACAATTGATCGAAACATTATGGTCCAAGACACCAATTCTGTGAAGGAAAACAAAAGTCTTTAACTTCCCTTTCCAAGCCAACCAGCTGAGGAATTGAGTTTTCGGAGAAGACACATTAAACCATAGCATCTTAGATACCCTCACAACACCCGAAGACAACAACAGATTATAAAAAGATGAGGTGGTAAATTTACCTGATGAAGATGCCAACCACTTCCACTGATCATCCCTATGAAAGGTGCAAACCAGAAACTGGTTCAACGAGGTGAAAAACCTACCCAAGTCCTCTGCTTCCCAAGCAAATAAATTTCTGCGGAACGAGCAAGTTCCATTCAAGAGGTCAACAGTAACTGATGGTCGGGATTGAACCTCAAAAACATGATCACTTGAATGACTAACCAACCAAGTTCTTACACTTTTAAAAGCCTTTACTAATGTTGAATCCATCTTCGAACAAAGAAAAGTATTCCGTTTCTTAGCTTCTTCTCTCCTTGACATCAAATCTATGATCTTCAACCAAATTGAATCAATCATCTTCGTGGTAGGTAAATGCTGAGCTTGACGGATCTATGAATTGAAATACTCCGCTACATTTGAGTGCATTTCACCGTATCTTTGTCCTTTAAAATATGCATTAGTCTATTTGTTATAGGGCAAATTGGATAGAAACCTACAGACGATCCCTTTTCCCTCATCTTGTAATTCTTTCAAACACTGATTAAAACATCCCACTATCGGAGCATAAGCACATGAAGAAAACAAAAAAAACTATTCTACTCCTGAAAGTGTTGCTGAATCTTGGATCGAAGAACCTATCCCTCATATTGGCCTTCAAGTGCTAGAGACAAAAATAGTGGTAAACAATAGGTAAAACCTTGGGTAAAGCCTCCAAAAGTCCAGCGTTTCGATCAGATATGAAGGTAATTGGTCTTTCATTCAACAATATATTCCACAAATGCATAAGCAACCATTCCTAACTGTCTGTAGTCTCTGTATTGACAATTGCCATTGTAAGAGGGGAAAAAACCAAAAAAATAATATTTTACAATTAGTAAGTATATTAAACAAAAAGGACAAATACAGTAAATTTTTACTTTGAATAAAAGTAATATGTTACTATGAAAATAAGTAAATTGTTACTTTTCAATAAACTATGACAGTAATATCTACCTTGATCCCCATTCTTCGTTGTGGCTGTTAACAAGGTGTCCTTATATTTCCCCCTCAGAAAAATACCATCGATAAACAATAGAGAACGACAATGCCAAAACCCTTGAATGGAAGCATTAAATGCAATAAAAAAAAACCTCTTGAATCGTCCACTTTGATGGGTATAGTCAAGCTGCAAATAGCTACCAGGATTTGTGCTCATCATATACCATCCAATCTCATCATAAGACATAGAGAAATCCCCAAAGTAGTAGTCCTAGCTTTCTCAACTCCCAACCAAGCATGATTGTACGTAATGGTGAGCTTGTATTGATCTGTAAATTGATGCACAACATCAATTGAACGAGTTTGGGGATTCATATGAACTTCATTAACAATCAAACTTGCAACCAAATTTGAACTCATTTGAGTTTTTAGAAGTACGAACTACAGCTCCACAACTATGCTCATCATGTAGAGTCCTAATGTAGAAAAAATTATTAGCACTCTCTAGAGATGCATGTACTCGCCATAAACAACATTTGGACTCCCGCATTGAACACACAATAGTGACCCGACAATTCTCATTCTTCACATACACAAACTCAAATCCTATCTCAATGGCATATTTACATAATGTAGTCCAGAAATCCTTTGCACTTCCAATAAATCTTTAACCTACATGAGTAATTCCATTCACCCATTCAGAAGACAACAAAGTCCTTTCTTCATGTTCACAAAACATAGGGAGTAAATCCATTTCATCATCAGTAATGTTGGATCCACTAGCCTCACCCAATTCTCTAACTCCATGTTTTTCATTTGAAATGCCCATTTCAGTAATAGTCATATCAACCCGGTCAACACTAAGGGGATAAACAAGCGACAACATATTCTGAAAATCAGAATCATCATCAATCATGCATTGCGAATGTCCAGGCAAACAATATGATAACAATATGCAACCACTATTGTCAAACTTCTTCAAATTACAACTTAGGAAATTAGTTGAGTCCTTCAATGTGCATTCTGACACAATTTTGAACAAAATGGTACAATCACCATACTTGCATAACAACGTAAGAGGTGGAACTATTTTTCAAATCCGCAATCAATTGACAGTAAAAATTTATTGTCAATCAAAGTAAAATATCATCACAACAAGTCAAAAAACAAAAAATAGTACACAATACCAGAGTAAAATTTTACTATCATTTTATCAAAAAATAAAAAACAGAACAGATAACAGCAGAGTAAAATTTTACTCTCATTTTATCAAACAAAAATAGAGCACATACCAGAGTAAAATTTTACTTTCATTCTATCAAACAAAAACAGAGCACATAGTATCAGAGTATAATTTTACTGTCATTCTGTCAAATAAAATCGGATCATACACAATAAAAATAAATCAAAAAATAAAATAATAAAATAATCAACAAATTAACATACCTAATTGAACTCGAACAATTAATCAAACACGTGATTGAAGCAAAACCTCTAAAACTCAATCAACACTCACAAATCTCGATGAAGCTCTCAAAATCTGATCTAGATTTGTGCAAATTTGAAACATAATATCTCGTTTAATTGAGAGTGTTGATCGTCGCCGGTGAGATCGTCTATTGTTGACCAAGGGCGAGATCGTTGGCAACGAGATTTTCAGATTTCGAGATCGTCTTCATGGATTTCGCAGATCATCTTCACTAATTTTGCAGATCGTCTTCACTGATTCAAATATACAAGATCCATGTATACATGAGCTCAGATTTTCAAATATGTGATATATATATATACATATAGAAGGGCAGTATTGTCAAAAAAAAAAGACAAATTATAGAATGTTTTTATTGAGCCATACGTCTCCTACTCCGGGGTTTTTTGAAGAAAAATTCAATGAGTTGTCCTTTACCCTAAAAAAAAGCCCAAAAAAGGGGGTTTCACCAAAAATCCCTAGAATTAAGGCTAAGTGGCTTAAGTGGAGGAGTGTGTTTGGGATACTGGGCGATAAACGAATACCCACTAGACAAAAACAAAGTTCTATAGAACGATTATTAGACCAGCAATATTGTTTGAGATGGAATATTGGGTAACTAAGAAACATGTAGATAAGATGAGTGTTGTTGAGATCAGGATGCTAAGGTGGATGTGTGGCAAGACTGGAAAAGACAGAGTTAGGAATGAGTATATTTGTGAATGGATAGGAGTAGCACCGATGGAAGATAAGTTGATAGAGAATATATTAAGATGATTTGGTTATATACAACGGAGATCAACAGAGGCAGTAGTGAGGATATTTGATATAGTGACGGTAGATAGAAAAAGGTAGATCTAGATTGACGTGAGCTAGTGTAGTAATAGATATATAAAAATCTCCTTAATTTGACTAACCGAATGGTCGTTGATAGAGTCGGGTGAAGAAGAAGGATTCATCTAACTGATCCCATTTTATAGGATTTAAGACTTGGTTTGATTTGGTTTGGTTTAAACATTGAAATGTCTCATCAACTGATAAAATATAATATTAATGGCCAAAAATAAACTTTAATATCATCACAACCACAACACAAGATTTTATGAGAAAAATTCAATGGTTAAAAAAAAAACAATTCAATTAATTAAATTTACTATCTATAAATACATAGAAACTTTTAATAAAATGGTAAAATCAATAAAATTAAGGGCCAAAAACAGATTTTAACACATTACCACCACAACACAAATTTCTAAACAGATTTATTAGTTGTAGAATGCTCTTTGTTGATCAACAAAATTTCTTTGTTCAAACACAATAAACTTTTTAATTAAGAGGAAAAATATATTAAAAAGAATGCCAAAAACAAAATTACCGACATAATACCTGTGGCGCTCCAAATTTTGGGGACATGAAGGTGATATAATAATAATAATAATAATAATAATAATAATAAGGTTCAATTAAGGATAAATTACTAATAGATCTTAATAGTTAGACTTAATTCCTATTAAATCCCATCAATTCATCACTAAAAGTAGTCTTGGTAAAATCGTCGCTAAAAATGATTTTTTGTGACAATTTTCTGCATATATCGCTAAAAATTGACAATTAGTGACGCTTTTCAATGACGAATTTTTCAAGCTGTCGCTAAAAGCTGAAAATTAGTAACTTTTTTTTTTTTTGGTCGATTTTTTGAAACTGTTGCTAAAACTTATATTGAGTGATATTTTTTGTGATGAATTTTTTAAACTGTCGCCGAAAATTAACAATTAGTGGCATTTTTTAATAGTGTTTGATGAAAAATGCCACTAATTATCATAAGACCTATTGAAAAATAAGTCCATCTATTGAGACCTATACGTAAGTCCTCCTTTAATTAACGGGGCAAACATCACATCATATAATATAAAAGAAGTTGAAGTAAAATAATAAATACTTATATGTAAACCTTAGGGTATTTAAATGTGTATTGAACAATGATGTATTTTGATTTACCTATTGTATATCCACAACACATAGATGATGAATATATGATGTATGTGTTGGAAAATAATGATTTTCGTATCTTTAATTCAAAATTAAAATGAGACCCAACCGCCGGTTGAGGTGGATCTAAGTGGGGTTGCATTCTCTTAACTAAGAAGATTATAATATAAAAATAATGAGCCAAAACCATTAGGTTGTGGATGAGAATTGCCTCATAAAGTGGGCATCAATAAAATTGGGCTTAGATTTGGACTTAGTCTTAGTTTGGACTGGGCCTAGGCTTGTGCTTGTGCATGTGCTAGGTATGGTCTTGGAGTTGGACTTAGACTTAATCTTGAACTTTGGCTATGCTGTGCTGGGTTTAGCTTGTATATGTGTTTGAGATTGGGCTTGGATCGAGTTGTGACCCAACACTTGTATCCATTTTGTGACCCATTTGTTTGAATTATTCAAACAAATTATATACATATTTATCGTATATATTAAGCACATGAAATTTTTAGACTTTTGTAACTCTCATCTTTTGATGATGGAGTTGATGACCATATTAGTGGCCATAGGTTTTCAACCTTTGTAACTCTAGCCTTAATGGCTAGAGTTGATAGCCTTGGTTAATGGCATTTGATAGCCCTATTGATGTTAGCTTTCATGGCTAAGGTTCTCCCCTACAAGTATAAATAGAGGTCTTTTCCCTCCAACTTGATAGAAAAATTTTGAAGAGATTTTTGAGAAGTAAAATGAAGGTGGTGTTTTGATATAATAAAGTTGGAGATGGTTCTTGTACCAAAGAAAATTTTCCTATCTTCTTTTTGCTAGTCCCTTATTTGATTCTTGTTAGAGAGAGTGTTGCCATTGTCAAGTTCACCGAAGCTATTCAAAACGTGCTTCTGCATTAGCTGGTTTCGACTATCGTATCCCTGGAAACAGACACTGGTGTATCTCCTACACCCATCGGGAGACGGTGAATCTGGTTTAAGAAAAGTGTGGTATCACACAATTTTCAGTTTGTATCCCTTATGTTTCGTTCTTCAAAATTTTAAATTTAAACTTTTTTTGTATATTATTTTATATGTCCATGTGAATTCGTCTTGCAATATGTTCCACGGTGTAATCTAACTCATTCCTATATTTTTAGTTTTGTAATTTATTATGTATTTTATTATTTAATTAGAAAAACAAATTTGTTTTGTCATTTCTATTTAATTTTATTTTATATATATTTTTGGTATTATTATGAAAAAATACCAACAATCTTAAAACATATTCATTATAAATAGTTTTTGATAAAATAATTTAGTTTTATTTTAATTTATTCTAGTAACTCTTGGAATTAAAATTAATTTAATTGCCTAGAGTTATTGTATTGTTTTGAGTTGTTTATTTCTAATAATTTATTCATGCAATTTATTTTGTAACGCCCCGAAATAATCCAACATATATAATAGATCAACCCACATCCACTATTAATGATGGCAAATCTCCAACCCTTACATCATTAATCAATAGAGTTATTACAAAAGTTCCATATGCGATGTATACATTCAACGGTATGAAAACACATGAATCTATAGCATGTGAAGCATCAAATCTCAAAGGTAAATAAAATGCCCCATGGGCTCACAACTTCCAAGGCTTAAGCCCGGTTACACAAAAGTGGCCTCTTGGACCCATACATTAATAGCCCTTGGCTAGCAAAAATATATACAACAAAATAGAGTCATCTACTCTTCACAAAAATATATATCCACGCCCTCAACTCGGCGGGATCACCACATCTTTACCTGCACCAAATCCTATAGGGTGAGCATCACACCCAGTAGAGAAATCCTTACAAAGTATATATAGTTATGCAAATTTTCCAACATTTAATGCAAATGCAAATGCCATGCAGTGCCATTTCACAGATAATCTCATTTCATGCTCTTCTTGAAAACCACCATAATTTCAATAACATTTTTTGCAATCTCATCAATTTCAAATTTCCAATTTTTACCATTGGAGCGGTAAATACGACTCAGGTAATCCCTAGGTTGGTGTCTGCAAGTAGGCTCAACAAGCACTACCAATACCCCACTTTACCGGTTCCTAACCGGAAGGGAAGTGATACCTCCTCCGCGCGTGTTTTCGGTCTTTCACTCCGAACACTCAGACCAACTTATCAATTCATCTACACCTCCTAACTGGACTTACCAACGTATTTACCCCATGCACGTTTCCATAGTTCTTATTACAATACATACTTTTCTTGAAGTAAATGTTTCCAAACTAAATTCACAATGCAAAATAATTAATTCCATGCGAATGCAATGCAATGATCTTCCATGCCTTATAGCATTTCTCCATTTTCAAGTATCTCAACAACAATATCAAATAATTACATTTCTCATTTCCTCTCTTCAATGTTATTTCATAAAATAACCATATGCCATCAACACATAACAACAATTTCTCATCATGCACAATTCTTAACAATTTAGTCTCTTCAAGACTACATGTGATGTTTTCAAACATTAATCTCCAAGATTTACAATTTTCACAATCCATGGTACACAACACTTTTCCACCTTACAACTATACATATTTATGTATTTAACAATAATGTTAAAATAATTTCCCAATTCTCATACATCAAGAAGATTACCATTTTGCAAAACATACTATGAAATCTGCCCTCATTCATTCTCTTATCACAAGGAAAGAAAGAAATCTATAGACTCTTCCATATTTTCCCAGAATCCCAAATTTCTAGGGTTTTTCATTAAAAACCAACCATCTCTCCATTTCTGTAGTGAAAACCCACCAAAATCATCTTCCTTAAATTAATGAAAGTGAAACCCTCAAGGATCAACTTTGAAACATAAATTTTTAAACCCTGTTTTGAAAAATCTCTACATTCTTGAGCCAAAAACCAAACTTTCAAAATAACTTCAAGAGAACTTTAAAATCAACATCAATCTAGCAAAACATATATATATAACTCAAGGAAGTCCCTACCTCAAGTTTTGATGAAGAGGAGAAGATGAAACACTAGGATCAAGGATGAGAGATCTTTGATTTCCACCACACAATGTGAGACTCCAGCTTTTGATCTCCAAGATTAGCGAGGAAAGATGACTCTATACTTAATGGATTGCAAGGAAATCAAAGAGTTTTAGTGTTTGATGAGGGTTTTTAGAGAGAATGAGGAGAAAAATAATGTTTAAAGTGAGAGAGGAAGGCCCCAAATGTAATACAAACCCGGCCAAAGAGATAATAAAAAATAAAAAAAAAAACAGAGATTCGATTGCCCAGAATCTCGCACGTGCGGCGCTCTTCTCCGTACGTGCGGCCTTCACCCCCATACGTACGGTGGTCTTTTCTGCCCTTCACTCCGCACTTGCCTTTTAGGCAATGTGCAACCCTCCACAACTCACCCTACCCTGCATGTGTGGCCTCATCCCCCGCACGTGTGGCCCAAAGCCCCCGCACGTGTGGCCCTGGCCCAGCTGCCTTGAATTTTCTCAGCTCCATTTTGGCACTCCGGACTTGACCTCTCACTCCCCAAAACAAGTGGAATTTGAAACCGAATAAACAAGAACAAGGATTTGTTTGAAAACAAAATTTCTGGACACTCCAAACCCAATGGAAACAAAAGGATACGGAGCGACTCGTACACCCGGTCGTCACATATTTTATGTTATTTAATTATTATTGCATGAGTTATTTGATTGTTAGTGTTTAAGTTGGTACGAGTTTATAAAAATAAAATAAGAATTTTATTATGTAAGACTCTTACTATTTCATTTGATTTGTTTGTTATTTATTTTCTTTTGTAGCTAACTTTCTTTACAGGTTTACCTAAGCGAGAAATGAGGATATCTAATACGAACAAATAAAATAAATTGGAATTAGTAAATTGGACTACTAATTTTTTATTTGAATGGGATTACCTTTGCAAGGAACAAGGAATAATATTGGGTCTTCGGAATTTTAGTGAATTTAATTATTCACTTTATAGTTCAGTGTAATTTCAGATTTATTCCATATGTTGTTTTGAAAGTTAGTTAACAATTTTCATTTAATTTGATTAATTAAATTCTGGAAAAAAACTAATAGTTGGACTTTGAGGATTTCAAGAGATTCGTCTAGTCGAGAGGTTTCCTATGGCATAAAATATCTCCAAATAGGTTTGTTTTAGGAGAAACTTTAATAAAATAGTGTCGTTTTTTTCTATATAATGGTCTTATTTATGTGATTGCTTATGATTATGTTGCATTATCACATGGTGGTATAGCTTGGCATTGTAAATATATTAACTCTTAATCATTCTATTTATTTTTGGTTGTATCAATTATGAGTTCTTTCATGTCTTGATGTGTAATCAAGGAAATTACTCCAAAATATTTTTATATTCATGGAATGATAAGTGGAAGTTTAATTTTATTGTTATATATATATATATATATATTTGCTCATGGTGCATGGTTGGAATGCTAATATTATGACCATAATATTTCTATATGTATAATTGATTTATAGCCATGCAACTCATGACGTTCTTGTAACTGTAATACATCTATAGTCGTTTGAATTATACATTGCGAGTTGTAGCTGAAATTACTTGTGTAATATTCACTTTATTGGTTCATTAACTCGTCTTGTATCTAAGTGTGTATGTAAACAGTGAGCATGGAGATTTATCTTCCATCATGGGTGTTTCTCTAAAAAATAAAAGAACTCACAAGCACCAATTACACTACATGGGGAAGCTAAAAGGTTTTTTTAATAATATTTGGACAGTTCGGATTAATTGGTTTCGATACATTCAGGCCCGTGAGCTGAACTGATGATTGAAAATTTGTCAGCCTTAGGCTCACTACCGATCATGTGTGCATTCGATACTGTTCGAACGTCTCTTAGATCAGTCAACTCGATCGAGTAGATCGGTTTGATCAGATATGTGTGCAGCCTTGGAAGTAGGCTCAGGCCTTGAGCTACAATATTAAAGAGGAAAGGTGAAAGTGGATCACCTTGTCTTAAACCTTTTTGTGGGAAAAATTCAGCAGATGGAGATCAATTCACCAAAACATATATTCTAGCTGAGGAAATGCCTTCCTTCATCCAAGTCAACCATGTGGATCCAAACCTAAAGCTTGCTAACATCTGTATAAGAAAATTCCAGTTGATAGTATCATAGGCTTTTTCAAAATCTAGTTTGAAGATTAGCCCGTTCCTATTTGATTTCTTCCACCAATCCACCACCTCATTGGTTATTAGTACTCCATTCACAATGTTTCTTCCACCCAAAAAGGTAGATTGGGCTTTATCAATAACACTTGGTAGCACTTGTTTGATTCTGTTCACTAGCACTTTGGATAGCATCTTGTATGACAAATTGGTTAGACTGATTGGCCTTTAGTCAAGCATGGAAGCTGGTTTTTCTTTTTCGGGAATTAAAGTCACAAAGAAATAATTCACCTCATTCCCCAATTTGCTACTGCCATGGAATTCCTTCATGAAATTTATTATGTCTTCTTTCATGAACTTCCAACCCTTTTGGAAGCATGTCAGGTTGAACCCATCTAGTATTGGATCTTTGTTAGCATTACACTCCTTGATGGCTTCCCAAACTTCTAGCTTTGAGAAATCTTTTTCAAGGATGTCATGAACTTGGTTTTGATCAATATTCTTGAAAGAGCCACCAATACTAGGTTTAATCCTCCATTTTTCAGTGAATAGGTGTTGGAAATGATTGCACACTGCTTGTTTGATCTCCAGAGGTGCTTCATAGGTAATGTCATTGACAGTAATGTCAATGAACCTAAACCAACCAGGTTCCTATTTTGTCTCTTAGTTGCCATTATATGAAAATTTTTAATGCCCAGTTCATTCTTGACTTTTGTAGCCAAAGCCACTCTCCTCTTTTTATGAGTTTCCAAACCCTTTCTTTGACTTCCTTTCTTCTCCTAGCTTCTTCCTCATGCAAATCTCTCATTTCGTCAGTTAGATTCGAGGAATGTAATTCATTTTTAGCAGCTTTGATGCTAGATTCCACATTTCCAAAAATTTCAACATTAGTGATCTCGACTTCACCATAATTTTATATCCAGCTCACCCCTCCACCTGTGTAGTTTCCCACACTCTTTTTACTTTCTTTATAAATGCAGGATGTAACACCCAAGCATTTATGAATTTAAAGGGCTTAGGACCCCAATTTCTCTCATCTTCCATCAATAAAATTGGGCAGTGATCCGAGATTAATCTAGGTAGCCCCCATAATTTATACCTAAACCATTCAAGCCACTCAGGACTCGGTAGGAATCTGTCAATTTTGCTCTAATTCTGAGAATTACAGGTGTATTGTCTTCCAAGCTTAGGGGTATCCACCACTTCCAAATTGTTAATAAAATTACTAAAATCCTTCATTTCCTATCTCTCCTTACACACCCTTTCTTTCATCTATTGATTTAACTTCATTCAAATCTCCTCCTAAACACCATGGTTTAGGGAATTCATTCTTTAAATTAATCAGAATATCGCATAACTTTCTTCTATCAACAACTTCATTAGGTGCATATACATTACCAATAACACAGGATTATGAAGTTCCTAGCACAGCAACATTCAATCAGAGCAAATATCTCTGGCTTCCGAATGCACGGTAGGCCACCAGCACAACCTTCAGCATTAACAACCATGGAAATCTAAAGATTAATTAGGCCATAAAGACCTAACAAAGCTCTCAAAAATGCTTGATCTTTTTTATTCTTGGAGTAAGACTATCGTTGTTGCCATTACCGCCACCCCTGTTACTGCCACCACTGCCACACCTACAACAAATTAAAGTTTTAGATATAAAAATTTAAGACGAAATCACATTTTAGGGATAAAATATTTTAATTACCAAAACTATAATTGTCATATTTTTTAGTGATGAAATTAGACATTTAGTAATTAATTACTATCCTTTTGGATTAAAAAAATTTGTCTCAAAATGTAAATCTTTTGGCATGAAACTGTGTTCTCCCTCATTAGCGACATTTTTAAACTTTTGTCGCTAAAGTTAATTTTCTTTAATTTTTCGGGACAGACTTTTCGTAGTGACTTACATGATGATTGAAATTGGTCTCATAGTGTTTTTGCAACAATTTTTTACTTTCAGGGACAAAAAGTTTAGTCTCTAAAACTCGTATATGTTGGAGTTATCTATCGTTGTTGCTACTGCTACTACCATCATCACCACCATTGCCCCACCACCATTAATTAGTGCATTAGTTTCAATGACGTAAACAAACGTATGAAAACAAAATTTTTTTTTTTTTGAAAAATTATTTTGTATTATTTTTAACCAAAATAAATAGAGCATTAAGCAACTTAAAAGTCAATGGAAAAGGCCTATTCCAATTTCCATATTGTTCATTCAGAGTAGTTCTCTTCATTATCTTTAATTTGCTAGATGAGATGAGATCACCATTTTACTATGTCCCTTTCAAAGCACTTTGTGTGTCACATTTTGAGAGTTATATTTTTAATTTTTATGTGAAAAAAAGAAGGGAAGTGTGTGTCAAAAGTATTCTTGATGAAATTTGAATAAGATTGATTAATATTGAATGAAAACATTCTAATGAACCTGACTGTAGCAAATGCCATTGAGATGCCATCAGAAAGCTGAAAAGTGGAAATGGAGGTAACCAGGCAGTGCCCAAAGAGATGTTCACCCCTTCACCAAGTACTTGGCAAAAATAAATAAATACTATAAACAAAAATATTACATCCTAGTGAATAAAACCCACAAGTCAACTTTGCTTCCATTGAAGAACAAAATTTTGTATGAAAGTTAGGAGATTCTTAAATTTATAAAGAAGAAAGGTGTTGACTTTTGAGGCATGGACCATTTCCATTCCACTCTCTTCATAGCCATATAGAACCTTTCTTATGCAAGTAACTTGGTACCAACCAAAAACAACTAAGCAACATTGAATCAATCAAGAAGAGAAGTAATGGCAGAAGAGATTCTCTATGGCACTGAAGCAAGATTCTTATGAGACTTGGGATCCATAGCCTTTCAAGAGATTGCATCAGCTTGGAATGTGAAGAAGGATCTCAAAAAGCTTCAAGTCACGCTGCTAATCAAGTCTGTGCTTCTAGATGCAGAGGAGCAGCAAGAGAATAACAATAAAGTTAAAGACTGGCTTGGAAAACTTAAACATGTATTTTGTGATGTTGAAGATATGTTTTATGATTTTGCAAATGAAGCCGTGAGGAGGAAACTGAGGAAGAAAGAGAAGTGCATTGTCAAAGAAGTAAGTGACTTCTTATCTCCTTCTAAAAACAAGGTTGCTTCTAGTTTTAAAATAGTCACAAAATTAAAGCAGTTAGAAATATGTTATTGCATCAGGCAGGACCAAGTTCCATTTCACGGAGCGCGTTGAAAAACAATCCTATGAGTATGGAAGGAGGGAGCAGGCTCAATCTTTTGTCTGTGATTCCAGGATTATTGGGAGAGAGGAGGATAAGAAGACAATTCTAGAAATGGTGATGGAGGGAGGAGCTCAAGGGGATTTATCCGTCATCGCCATAGTTGGAATTAGGGGCCTAGATAAAACCACACTTGCTCAATTGGTGTACAAGAACGAGATGGTTGGTTCCCTTTTTGAGTTAAAAAATGGGTATGTGTTTCCAATGTGTTCGATCTGAAAGTGTTTGTGGAGGCAATACTAAAGTCTGCCAATGTTGAATGTGAAAGCCTAGAGATAGATGAATTGCAAAAGCGACTTCGAAGATGTTTGGATGGGAATAGATACATACTTGTCTTAGACGATGTATGGAATGAAAATCGTGAGAAATGGATTGAATTAGAAGATTTTTTAACTAGTGGTGAAAAAGGGAGCAAGATTGTAGTTACAACAAGAAGTGAAATAGTTGCCATGGTAATGGGTACCACATCTCCATACCGCTTGAAAGGTTTGTTAGAAGATGATTCTTGGTCATTGTTTAAGCAATTAGCCTTTAGAAGAAGGCAATTGGAGGAAAACCCGAGCCTAGTAGCAATAGGAAAGAAAATCTTGACAAACTCTAGAGGAGTGCCTCTAGCCATAAGGACAGTTGTAAGTCTCTTGTACCTAAAAGACACGAAAATTGAGTGGTTGATTGTGAAAGACAAGTTATGGGAAATAGCTCAACATGAAACCCATATTTTACCAACATTGAAGGTTAGTTATGACCACTTGCCTTCCCATTTAAAGCCATGTTTTGCCTATTGCTCCCTTTTTCCTAAAAGCTACCACATTGAGAAGAGGACACTGATTAAATTGTGGATGGCTCAAAGGTTTATTCACTCATTGGGCAAAGACCATGACTTAGAGGACATTGCTAATAAATATTTCAATGATTTGTTGTTCATATCCTTTTTTTAAAATGTATATGAAGATGAAGATGGGTATATAAGTCTCAAAATGCATGGTCTCATCCATGATCTTGCATAATTAGTGGCAGGGACAGAGTATTTTCTTGTGAATACTAATGCAGAAAATATGTCTGAAAGAACATATCATGTGGCATTTGATTCCAGCTCATGTTCGTCATCATCGTGGGAAGTTCCAGCATCCATGCTCAATGCAAGGAAGATTCGCACATTCTGTTTGCCTGGTAAACAAGGTCCAGGAAAGAGAGCAACTCAAGATGCACTAATTTCAAGTTTTACGTGCTTGCGTACGTTGGACTTGCATTATTCAGGAATTGAGAATGTTCCCAGTTTTGTAGGCAAACTTAAGCATCTAAGATATCTGGATCTCTCTAGGAATTGGCCACACTTCCAAAATCTATATGCAAGCTGCAGAACTTGCAGACACTTAAACTCTCCAATTGTTATGAGTTAAGAAAACTGCATGTTAATTTTAGAAAGTAGGTGAGCCTTAGACATCTTCAAATTGAGGGATGTAATGACCTAAGTTACATGCCATTTGGATTGGGGGAATTGACACATCTCCAGAGCTTACCAATTTTCATTGTGGGAAAGAATAGCTCTATCTCTAAAGTTGTTGGTGGAATTGGTGAGCTGAATAGCTTATAGCACCTAAGAGGGGAGTTCTAAATTAAACAGTTTGAAAATGCGAGAAATGAGACATCAAGATTGAAGGAACTAAAGGGAGCAAACTTGAAGGAAAAAAAGTTCATTCGAAAACTAACATTAGAATGGACAGGAGAAGATGATGGTGTTGATTATGCTGATGCGGATGGCAAAGTGTTGGAAGACCTCTAGCTACACCCAAATCTGAAAGAGTTAAATGTAGAAGGATGTAGAGGGATCATGTTTTAGAGTTGGATGATTGTGAAAATGGTTTCATGGCTCCCAAACTTTGTTTGAATCACCATACAAAATTGTAGAGGATACCAACTTCTTCCGTGGTTTGGTGATCTCCCTTTTCTAGAGATTCTCAAACTCAAATCTCTTAGTGCTCTTGTGTACATAGACAACAACAACATTCAATATTCTTCTTTTGCTAGTGTTGTTGGTGCTCCTTCTTCAAGAAGCAATGTGATGAGTGCTACAAGAGGAGGATCTTTGTTTCTAGCTATCAAAAAACTTTTGCTCTTTGATTTGCCTCTTCTGAAGGAATGGTTGAGTAATTATGGCTAATGATCATGGGGAAATAGCACCAGCTCCACAACAATCATCTTCATTATCTTTTCCTCGCCTTACTAGTTTGTATATCCATGGTTATTGTAGCCTTGTATCTATGATGTTCCTTCCATCTCTTGAAAAATTGTTTATAACATATGTAAGTGAGAAGCTATTACAAGCTATGATAGTGTAAACAAAAACTGTCAAACAATTAATAGAAGTAGCCACTTGAGGTCCCTCTTTTCCCCTCTGCACACTACGGACCCTGCATTGTAAGAATTCCAAACAACTCTATATATTCAATTGTGTATGTTTACAAAAAGTGCATCAGTTATATAGCCCTAATCTATAACAGAAAAAGGAAATACAAAGAAAAGGGAATTGCCTAAAATTACCTAATTCCTAATATAACATATATAAAATAGATATTCTCACACCCCCGCTCAAACTCAAGGTATTTTAACAGAAAACACTGAGAGTTTGTTAAGAAGAAACTGAAACCAAGCGGTAGTGTAAGTCTTGGTGAAGAAGTCCGCAAGTTGCAAAGTCGAGGAGACAAAAGGAAGCGAGATAGAGTCAGACTACAGACACTATCGTACAAAGTGACAATCAATCTCAATGTGTTTCATCCGTTCATGGAAAACAGTATTGTGGGCAATTTGAATAACACTGCGGTTGTCACAATAAAGGGAGGTTGGAGAAGACTGAGGGACACCCAAATCAGAGAGAAGACAACGAAGCCAAACAAGCTCAGCAGTAACATGAGTCATAGCACAATACTCAGCTTCGGCAGTAGAGCAAGCAACAATAGTTTGCTTCTTGCTTTTCCAAGAGATCAAGGAATCGCCAAGAAACATATAGAAACCAGAGGTGGACTTGCAATCAGTAACATCACCAACCCAATCAGAATCAGCATAGGCCACTAAGTCTAAAAAGGAAGTAGACGACAACAGCAAGCCCTGAAAGATGGTACCTCGGAGATAGCGAAGAATACAAACCAAAGTAGCCCAATAGGTAGAGCGAGGAGCAGAAACGAACTGACTAACCACATGAACAGTATAAGCAAGATCGGGGCGAGTGAAAGTCAAATAAACTAAACAACCCACCAGCTCGCAATAGACCGTGGGATCATCCAGAGGGACACCATTAGTAGAGTTGAGCTTCACATTAAGCTCAATGGGTGTATCAGACACCTTAGTATCAGTAAGACCGGCACGGTGAATAACCTCATTAGCATACTTGGCCCGAAACAAAAAATAGCCCTTAGGAGAAGAGGCAACCTCAATACCAAGAAAATACCGCAATGGACCCAGATTCTTCATTTCAAAGGTACGGAAAAGATGTTGTTTGACCTCAGAGATAGCAGAAGAGTCAGAGCCAGTGATGATCATATCATCCACATAGAGTAGGAGAGCAACAAAACCAGCCGAGGTATATCTCAGAAACAAAGCAGAGTCGGAAGTAGAAGGATGAAACCCAAGCTCGGTAACGGCAGTCTGAAAGCGATCATACCAAGCATGAGGAGACTGCTTCAAACCATACAGAGCATGCCGAAGACGACAAACTTGCCCAGAGAAGTGGAGAAGACTAGGGAGAGGACGCATGTAGACCTCCTGAGTAAGATAACCGTTAATAAAAGCATTCTTAACGTCCATCTGATAGAGAGACCAATGGCGAACAGCAGCAACAGAAGTCAAGGTACAAACAGTAGTCATCTTGGCAATAGAGGCAAAAGTCTCCTCATAATCAATACCATACTCCTGTGAGAAACCCTTGGCAACCAAGCAAGCTTTGTAGCGCTCGAGAGAACCATCAGAATGAGTCTTGACTTTGTAAACCCATTTGTAACCAACCAGATTCTTACCAGCAGGCAAATGAACCAACTCCCAAGTGTTAGTCTTCTGTAAGGAAAACAACTCATCCTCCATAGCTTGAACCCAATTAGGATCTTGACAGGCCTCCGTGTAAGACTGTGGTTCTGAAAAAGAATGAATAACAGAAAAAAAAAGTACGATAGACCAACCCAACCTGTTTGAAGGACAATGCTCACGAGTAGGATATTGGTGTGCAACAGGATCAGAGTCATCAGAAGTAGAAGAAGCAGCAACAAGAGTAGAGACAACTGGTGATGGGGGAGCCTGGCAACGAGAATAAACCAACAACGGAAGGGAGAAAGAAGCTGAAGGAGGAGAATGAGCCATAGGTAACGCAGACAGAAAAGTAGGAATGGGCTCAAGAGGAATAGTGGAGATGTACTCATCAGGCGGGACCTCAAAAGGAAAGGGGTTCAATGTGAACCAAATCCTCTTTAGAAACTGGAGCAGTGAGAGGGGGAAGCTGAAAGTAAGACAGACATTCGAGAAAGGCAACATGACAAGAGACATAAAGGCGACGAGAGACAAGATTGTAACAGTTGTAGCCTTTCTGAGTAAGACTGTAACCCAAAAAGACATAGAGGACAGACCGGGCACTAAGTTTGGTCCTATCTTTGCGGGGAAAAAAGACAAAACAAACAGACCCAAACTCACAAAGAAGGGAGTAGTTAGGAATTTGTGAGAACAAAGCCTCATAAGGAGACCGACCAAAAAGAAAGGGAGTAGGCATGCGGTTGAGAAGAAAAGCAGCAGTAAGAATTACCTCCCCCCAGAATGGAGCCGGAACTGAGGCTGAGAGAAGAAGAGACCTAGCTGTCTCAAGAAGATCACGGTGTTTACGCTCGGCTCGACCATTTTGGGCAGGTGTATCTGTATAGGAAGTTTGATGAATGGTACCCAAATTGGCCAAATACTCACAAAACTCATTTTTAAAATATTCCCTACCCAAGTCAAACTGTAACACTTTAATGGTAGACCCAAACTGAGCAGTAATCATAGACTGAAATGTACGGTATATCTAATAGAAATCGGACTTATGAGTCATAAGATAAACCCAAGTGTAACGGGTGCAATCATCAACAAATGACACATAGTATGCAAAACCCCCCTTTGTGAGAATAGGAGAAGGGCCCCAGACATCAATATGAACTAAAAAAAATGGTGTAACAGATATAGAAGTACTGTTACGAAAAGGTAAGGCTGTCATTTTGGCAAGTTTACACCCCCGACTCTCAATAAGTTGACTAGGAGAAATTTTACCCAATATACCTGACTAAGCTAAAGACCGTAGCGGTCAGCAGACAAATGCCCTAATCTAGAATGCCACAAATAGAAAGGACTGGACAGATAATCTAACTGAAAAGAAGAAAAGGCAGTCGGAGAGGTAGTCATAGGCAGATGCAAGCTCTCCACCACATAAAGGTCTCCAACTCTACGGCCAGTCCCAATCTACTGCTTGGACATCCGGTCCTGCACAGAACAGATAGAAGAAGAAAAGATAACATCAAAACCAGAGGCATTAAGTTGACTAATAAGTTGACTAATAGATAATAAACTGATAGATAATTGAGGAACATATAAGACAAATGGAATAGAGACTGCAGACATAGCATACAGTAGGACAGACCTAATAGATATAACTGACATACTAGACCCATTAGTGGCACTAATAGCAATAGAAAAGGGAAGGAAAGTACAATTTTGAAATAAAGAGAGATGAGGAGTCATATGATGAGAGACACCAGAGTCAAAAGGCCAGACAGACGAAGAGATACCTAAAGAAGACCCAAGCAAACCTGAATGAAGAGAGGAAACAACAGAGGCAGATGGAGATGGCTGGGAGATAGACAATATATGCTGAAGCTGACTAATCTGAGTAGTCAAGGAAACCAAGTCAGGATTAGGAGCCAGAGCAGATGCAGTAGAACCGATGGGAGGCCGAACGGTACCATAATACTGTGTTTGGTTGGGGGATTTGAGGAGGGATTTGGAAAGAGAAATGGAAAAGATATGTGAAATGTGAATAAAACATGCCTAAATTTCACCTAGTTTCACACACCTTTTCCCTTTCCCTTTCCAAATCCTTCCTCGAATCCCCCAACCAAACACAGCATAAGGAGGAACGCAAAACTTGATCAGAAATTGCTGAGAAGATGAGGCAGACACAGGCAAAGCAGACAAACATCCTTTCTTAGGATAATGATACTTCCAATGACCTCTCTGATGGCAGAAGGCACACTCATCTGAAGCCAGTGGCCCTTTCTTAAGCTTTGTAGAAGGTTGAAGTTTATGGGTATCCGACATCAGAATGAACCAAAACAAAAAAGATAACTAATGGAGCAAAGTGTAATAAACAAAGACTGGATGGGCCAAACTATAATAAAGCCAAACAGTAATAAACCAAACTTGTACCAAATGTGATCAAACCAACCACGAAGCAATACAGACTCTAGACTCTAGATGAGAGAGACCCAAGTCAAATCAGAGATTGAAACTAAGAACCTAAAGCCGAAGTCGAGGATGAGAGGCCTCTAGAGAGAGAGACAAACCACAGAGACGAAGCGACAAAGCAAACGAACCAGATCCAATCTCAGATGGATCGCAAATCGAAGATGACGAGCTGCGATTCGAAGCAGATAGATCACGACTGAGAGAGAAATCCTGGGAGGCTTGGAACAATGACTGAAATAGAGATGGGTCATGATCCTGACACTGGGTAGATCTCGATTCCGACGAGACCAGATGCTGATTGCAAGTCTGGTACAATCGCGACTCCAGAGAACCACGAACGAGAAGTCTACAAATCAAGAAGAAAGAACATCTAACTAGAGAGAACTTCGAAACTTTGAACCAAAGAAGACTTCGAATGATTAAAGGCAGAGCTAGGGTTTCACACACGGCTCTGATACCATGTAAGAATTCCAAATAACTCTGTACATTTAATTGTGTATGTTTACAAAGAGTGCATCAGTTATATAGCCCTAATCTATAACAGAAAAAGGAAATACAAAGAAAAGGGAATTACCTAAAATTGCCTAATCCCTAATATACCATATATACAATATATATATTCTCACAATCTGCTCATGTGAAGATCTAGTATCTTCATCAGAACTAGGTTTGAGAAACCTCACTTCTCTAAGGGATTTGTATATCATTTACTGTCATAAACTAGTACAATTACCAGAGGACGAATTAAGGGACTTGGTTTCTCTTCAATCTCTTCAGATCAGTTCTTGTAATAGCCTCACTTCTCTGCCTCTAGGAATCTAACACCTTACTGCCCTCCGGAAGCTACAATTATTTGACTGTGAAGCATTTGATTGGCTAGACAAAGACGATGGCTTTTAAGGTCTTGCGAATCTTTGGTATTTAAAAATTTCAATGCTTCCAAAGTTGACACGTCTTCGTCATGGGCTTCAACACCTGACTACATTACAAGTGCTCTCTATCTCACAGTGTGATAGTTTGGTGAGTTTATCGGAGTAGATGGGAAACCTCACATCATTTGCAAGGCTTTATATCAGCTTCTGTGATAAATTGGAGTCTCTCCCTAATATTATGCGTTGCCTCTCCATGTTAAAACAAGTGAACATTCTGTTTTGTGAACTCTTACCACAAAGATGCCAAAGGGAATGTGGCACAGAATGGCCTAAGATAACTTACATACCAAAGATTCACATTATTTGCCAAAGGATGAAAATGAAACTATAAAAATAGGGAGTGGTGGAGTCCCAACTAACTTGTGTCTCCCCAGTTTTGCAGTTCTCTTACTTCTCTTCTATTTCTCTTTCATAAGTAATTAAGACAAAAAATTTGTACAATCTTCCATTCCTTTGCTGGTTTAAGTTTTTTTGTTTGGATAAGTTCTCGTCTGTTGAGCTTTCATTTGCAGCAAAAGCCAGAGGAATGCTTCTTAGAGAAAGAAAGGAAGTGTTGAAGATAGGTTGATATTTCAATTTTCGGGTGATCAGTGTTTCTGCAGATAATGATTTACAACATATATTATGGTAATTATCTCTCTCTAAGAACATTAAAAATCATAAAACCAAAAACCGAGGGATGTACGGTAATGTTATGTTTACTGATTTTATTTGTCAAAAAAATAAAGTTATGTTTACTGATTTTATTTTTGTTTTCAAAAAACAAATCGAAAATTGTAAACAATATTCAAAATTTACTAGGAAACAAAAAAAATTGTGTTTTTACTTGTTTTGAAAAAATATATATATATAAAACAAAATCATACCTTCCTCTGACTTCCTATCCTTTCGACTACCCCTTATGACAAATCACCAAACATGTTTTCTTGTTTTTGTTTTTGTTTTTATTTTTGTATGCATACAGAACATGTGTTTATCAAATACATATATTTTTTGTTTTTGTTTTTAACGAAAATAAGTATTAACATGATTCCTGTTTTATGTAAACAAAAAACAAGAAATTGTAAACATTACCAAAAGCTAATGCTCTCTTTTGTTACTCATTTCTCTGGTTTTTTTATATTTGGATATAAAGAGCAAGATCTTGGTAATGGCTATTGAGCCATTCACTTGTTTATCTCCACTGAGTGCTGTTAGTCCAAATAAATTCTACATGTAAATGACATTTGCTAAGGATCAGTACTATTAAAATTAAACCGCGAATCAGAGCAATTAAAGTTTTATCAAAGTCTGCCATCTTGTATTAAGTCCTCATGCCGCACATCAAAAGTATTTATAGTTAAATTATATTTACATCTTATGAACAAGACAAGAGCAACCATAGTCAAATTTGTTTAATTTTTAATTTTTTTATGTTTATCATCTGATGCAATCCCCAGAATTTGTTTTCTATCTCTTTAGCATTTGTGATTGGAAGTGAATGCTAGTGACTGGCCTTTGGAGATAGCTTATGTGCTTTGATGTGATTAACCTATGTAATAGGAAACGAAAAAATACAAGAAAGTGAATAAATATAAGTTTTTTTTTTTTTTTTTTTTCTCTCTTCTCTACAAATCCCCATTTAATTCTTGATCCAGACACACCTAAAGTAACACAAAATCTTTTCATGTTCATTTTCAAGGGACAAAACTATCTTGCAGACAGTTTTGACAATGTGGGTAGCTAGTCAGAAAAATATTATCATAGATGTTGCAAGATGTTTGATCCTTCTGTTTGTTTGCAGGTAAAATATTTAGGGGTTGGCTTCTCCGGTCCTAATTTGGACCAAAGAGGATTGTCCGGGCTCATGGGGCGCACTACGTGTATATTATGATAATTCAAATCATTCATTTTATCAAGTTCTGCGTATATATTATACATAAAAAAAAATCAAGTCGATTCGATATTCTTATCCTCTACATTTTATAGAATTTGTATCTAAAAAAATTAATTATGATTTTATAAGATAAATAACATACAATATTTTCATAATAGTTGGGGTCTCACAACATTTTCACTGAAAAAATTTGAGATAGGAATTTTGCCCTGACAGAAATTTCTCTGATGTCACAAAGAAATTTCAAAAATTTTCTAGTATAATCACAGAAAAATTTTATCTAGGGACTTTAGCTAATAAAAAAATATATATTGGATCTCTTCTACTATTCAAAGTTGGAGATAAATGTTTCATTAATTTTTCCTTTATTTTTTTGGCTATAAATTTAATAAAATGAAGGGGTTTCGAATATCTAATCGGCTTTTTTTTATTTATTTTTTTATAGATAATATACACGTAGAGTCCAATAAAATGAATAGTTTAGATTATTGAAACAGGATTTGTAATAGGCCTCATGAGCCCAAGCAGTCCTCTCCAATCCAGATGAGGACCGGACCGGAAAGAAGCCTTACCCAAATATTTAATACCTTTTGCTTTAGGCTCAATTCTTCAGTCAATTCTTCAGCCATTTTTTTGGGATCTACAAATAGCTACTTTAATTTTGAGGGGAATTTACATATTAGAGGTATCTCTAAAAACTATTTACAAATTTATGAGAACGTTTATAAATTTACTTTTTATTTATAAAGTTTATCATTAATTTAAGGGTTTGTTACACTTTTACTCTTAAACTATCTCTAAATTATCTACTTAGTCTCTAAACTATCGATTAAGTCTACTAAATCCTTAAAGTATATAAATCAAAATCTATTTAGTCCCTAAACTATCAATTGAATCTATTAAGTTTCTAAAATATTTAATTCAAACATATTTAATCTTTGAAAAGATTACAAAAATAAAATATATGTGCATAAATATTATAAATTAATGAAAGACCCACCTAATTAAGCTTTTATTCCCAAAAAAATTGAATTTATATATATTTTTTAAAAAGTGTTTCATTTCACTCTGTATTTAAATTAGTATCAGAGTATGGCTTCTAGACTTGTCAATAAAATTATATGAGGATTAGACATACTGAAGAAGTAAAATTAAATAATTTAAATAATAATATTTCGCTACAAATAATAATAGAACAAAATAATACATTAATTAAGAGGTGAATTACACTAACGGTTTTTGTAGTTTGAAACTTGTGTCACTTTAGTCCTTAACCTTTCAATTGTGATACATTTGACCTTAAATTTTAAATCTCATTCCAAATAAGGACAATTAAAGACACCGTTGCTTCATTTCAAAGGCAAAGTCGTCAATTTGATAAAATATAAACTAGTTTGACAAAAATAAAAAAAAAGTATTTTTGAATTTAAAAAATTATTTCTAACCACCAAAGATAAAATTATATAAAAATGATAAATCTTTTACATTTTTATTTTTTACCAAATTAATTTTTAGTATAGGTGTGGATGATGATCATGTAATGAGTGGTTGTTTTTGTTGATATTTTTCGATAGTTATCATGTAATAGATGATTGTGTTTGTTGTTAACATATATTTTTGGATGATTATCATGTAATGGATGGTTATTAGGCTGTTAATGTATAATTGATATGTTTAATATATGAAATGTTTTTAGTTTTGGATATTTTGATTTAATAGATTAGTTTAATAATGATATCAAAATTATCGCCATGTTTGGCTTTTGAAAAAATAGAAACTAATTTAACGAAAAAAAATATTAAAAAAATTATTTTAAAAAATTATTTCTACCCTCCCAAAAGATAAAATTATGTGGGTGTTTGGGAAGTTGCTATTTTAGTAGGTTATTTTAGTTTTTGGCTATTTTAGTAGATTAAAATTTTTGTATTTGGAAAGATAGTTGGATTTTTTTGTAGTTAGATATGATATTTGTAAAAGAAAAAATGAAATGATTATGGATTTGATGTAACATTTTGTCTTATTAGCTATTTTAGTATATTTTGTCCTTTTTTTTTTGTGAATTTTACCCAAAAAAGGCTAAAATCCAAAATTGATGTGCTTTTAAAAAAAATTTCACTAATTTAACTTTTAGTTTTTAGAAAAAAATTCTCAAAATAGATTCTAAAAACTAGATTTTGAAAATCAAACCTTACAGAACTTTATAACCAAGAAAGTTTCAACATTATTCATTAAAAAAAAAAAGGAGTGATTCTACTTACACCACTACTTTACCTCTTTACACCCTCTATCTCATTACACCACTAAAAAAAATGTGATTCTCATTACACCTATTATATTACCAAAACTAATCCTAAAGTAAAATTCTTCAAAACCCTTTCATCTCTTTACACCAATAGTTTTTTGAGGGAAAATAAGGGAATAAAGAAAGCAACAAGAGGAAAGAGAAAGACGCAGGGAAGACAGTGAGTGGAGCCCACAACGAAGTGTCTATTCGATCACACAATGCTAAACAATTTACATTCCTCCGGTGTTATGTTGCCAAAAATAATAGATTTCTCTAGTGTTTTGTTGCTATACATTTATAGAGCCATTTTCTTCCAAACAGTGATTTTTAAATTTGTGTCGGGTCTGTTCGGTAATACAATGCTAATGAATTTGAATTAATCTAGTGCCATATTACCAGGCAAACTTTTTTTCCCAGCAATATGTTGTCGTTCAATTGGATGATAACAAGATATTAATTCAGGGCCACTTGTGAAGTACCTGTTTGGTGATACATTGCTATACAAATTAGATTACTCTAGTGTCATGTTACCAAACTATAATAGATTTGTCTAGTCACCTGTCATTGTATGTTGGAAGATTTACTTTTTCCTTCAAGCATTCATAAAAAAAATCCATAAATCAAACACGCATCCATAAGATCATACATAAAAAGTATCCATAAAAATATTCATAAAAATATCAAGTGTACGAACATTCATAAAAGCATCCATAAAATATGTCATTGTTTGGATCCATCAATCAAACATGTTATCGCAATTTGTCTATGTCGATAGTTTTGGTAGTTACTACATCATGATTGATAAGCGCACAGAATTGATGAACATGGGTAGTATATGATTTCTCTCATCCACTAGCACACAGGTGATGAAAACGAATCCAATTATTTGCTATCGGATGTACTGGATGACCAGGTTGTAGATAAACCTATAACAAAAAAATTAATAAGTAGAATTACAAAATAAGATATGGTAATGATCTAAGTAGGCTCGGTAGTTTATACCTGGACAAAATGGTTTCCATTTACAAATCCTATGTAGATATCTCTTCGATCAAGTGTTGCAATTGGTACTGATCTAAGTGGTAGAAACATCAAGCACTATTGCATAGATAAATGATAAAGAACGACTTGGTAGTATGATACTATCAAATGGCCCATGTCAGGCATAGTCATCCAATGATTAAATTCTAGGCCAAGTTCGAAGTAGGATAAGATAGAGGTACGGTCATTAACCCTTTCCTATGAACCAAATAGTTACACATAGTGCACTACATTCGAATGCAGCTCAAGTGTAAGTCATGGTTTTCTACCATTACCTCCCGTATCTGATGTCTTTATAACAATGATAAATCCAATTGTCTTCCCAACGTCAGAAGCCCATTTAATAAATACTTGAAGACTACTAAAAATCTAAAGATAATAAATACATTTATACGTCAAATTATTAGTAAAACTCAATACAAAATAAAAATAAGAAAAAAAATTGTATTCATAAAAAAAAAACTTAACAAACCTCGTCTATAATGAATTTATGACTAGAGTCCACTAATAATGCAGTATTTGCATTGTTGCAATGAGTAGAAGCATAATCCTTCGAAACAAAAAAATAAACAATATAAAAAAATGAAATTGGAAATATACGATAAGGAATAGCAGAATAAATTTTAAAAAAAATCGGCCTTGGGTTACCAAAAATGTATCTTTTATTTGGTAGTTGGTTATCATACATATATTTTTTGTTCGGCAATGTGATGTCGGGCTATTTTATTTTATTCGATTTCGAAATACCAAACAAAAGTCGAAGAACAGCCTAGAAAAATGAAACAAAAACCTACCAAACAAATAAATAAATAAAAAAACTCATAATTTCACTTTTTTTATGGTTCTTCACCAATGTTTCTTCATTCATTGCTTTCTTCTATGATCAAAATACTATGATTCACACTTTTTGAAAAGAGATGTATAAGAAAGAAGAAAAATTGAGAAAGGAAGAAAAGGAGTAGGGATTAAAGACTAAGGGTGTAAGGAGATAATAAAATATATTTAATTTTAGTGTTTTGTCCTTAAATTTAATTTCACGCATGGGTAAAATTGGGGGAAAAAAAATCTCATATGAAGTAAAGTAGTAGTGTAAGTAGAATCACTCAAAAAAAGGCCGTTACATTTCAAACGACATACAAGTTAACTATTACAAAATAAGTTGTATGACGACTTTACCCTTGAAATTGACCATTTGCAAAGGAAACATCTTTGATTGTCCTCATTTAAAACAAAATTCAAAATTCAAGGTTAAAAATGTATCACAATTGAAAAAACAGAGATCAAAGTGACACAAATCTTAAACTATAAGGATTGTTAGTGTAATTTGCCCTTAATTAAGTTATAAAATGAATTTAGCGAAAAATTTAAAGATAATCAATTAGAAATTATAAGCGTATATAATATTAGATAAAAGCAAGTAAGTAACCATTGTAAAAGATAAGTAAGAAAATACTATAAATAATTGCCCTTACCCTTACCCTTACCCTTATAAAGAAAATTCATTAGAAGAATTGACATCTACTTTTCAAAGATAGAATAAAAACTTAAATTTTTTTTGAAATAAAATTTTAATCAGATAGGGTCTTGTGGAGAAGTGGTTTGGAAATACTGTTCAGATCCTGGGAGACGCTAGTGATCCTCAGCTAGTCACCTGAAAAGATACAAACACTCCGATCGGGGGTGCCGGAATTAGCACTCCGACAGACCAGTTAGTTCAGGCCCTCAGGATATCTTGTTTACTAAGTTAAGTGAAGTGATTCTTACATACCTTTCTAAATTTGTGGTTCTTGTATTTATGCTTGCTTTTTGGGCCTCAGGGCCTAAACCTACTTTTATCACATTCACCTTTTATTCATTCAGAGCTATTGACCTTCGTCTATTCGGCTTTACAAATGCATTCGGCGTCCTAGTCACGCAATATGAAGCCGAATAGTATCTAATTTTTGTGGTACGCGTCTTCCGACTCTTCTACTTATTCGGCTCCCACAATTGCCCCCCAAGCATTTTACCGACGACAGTTGGCTAGAATGCTTGGTTTTGAATTTCAAAAAGTCAGAGCCAAAATTTGACGGTTGGCCTCATCGTCATGCGGATATCTAAGCGCACCCCTTTCGGTTGTCGTGTCGACTTCCCCCCCTCACACGTGTCTATTTATTGCGATTTAAAATTTTGACGTCGTTTCAAGTATGTATTTCATGACGCTTATCGCTGGATTGCCTTTTGGATAGTCCCTGCAACTCTGTTTTCTGACATCCCCTTCGTCCTTTGTAAGTTCTCTCCTCCCTTGCTTTGAAGACTCTTTCTGGTTTATTCATTCCTTGGCATATTCTCATAAACTATAGAGTATGGCGAAACATTTAAAAGACCACCTCTCGTCAGATCGAATCGCTGGCTTTAAGCGTCATTTCTCCATTCCTGATGATGTCCATCTGTCGGTTGTGGCAGATGGCACTTTTGATATGGAGAGAGAGGACAAATCCACGATTGTCTTTCCTCTTTTGTCAATTGCAGAGGGTGGAGTCCATTTCCCCCTTCACCCGTTTCTTAGGGCTATGCTTCACTACTGGGGTTTAATCCTTTCCCAACCTAATGTGAATTTCTTTAGAATCATAATAGGGATTGTAGCGCTCAATCGTCGCCAAAGAATTAACCTTGGCATTCCAGCCATCCGGCATTGTTATGCCTTGGCTAAGTCTTCTGGTCGGCACGGGCATTTCTTCCTTAGGGCCAAGGATATCGACCATCAGCTGATTACTATGCTTTCCAGTTCTGGAAAACAAGTTGATGATGTTATGGTCGTTGTCCAGGGTAACTGGGAATTTGGCGAAGGGGAGGATCACGTCGACCCTATTCCTAGACGGAGGGGCAAGCCAGGTGGCTGATTGCCTTCTCGTTTTTATTATTTGTTCGTTTTTGTTGTAAAGCCTCTTTTTTGAAATGTGACGGCTTGGCTTGTGTATGGAGCAATTTGAAGAGAGTTCTATCTTCAACTAACGGCGCCGTTCTTTCAAATATCAAAGTCGCGCTCAAATATTTCAGCCGTCGAAGTCTTCAGAAACAAGAGAGGTCGGCACATATTCTCACTGGTGATGTAGTAGAATAAATAGGTTGTGTGATAAATATCCTATTAGTTGTAGTTGAGTGATAGTCTATATAAATAGGTGATGTAATACTATTGTACTTGGTCTTTCGATTAAAGAATATACATTGTGATTGAAGTAGAATTTGGTTTATCTCTTTAGCCCTTAAGGATTTTAGCCTTAATTGGGGCATTTGTATTCTCTCTCTCAATTTGTTTCTTGATTTGCATTTAGATTGCATTATTTGGTATCAGAGCATTTGTATATTAACATGATCACTAATATACATCTCAGTCCCTTACTGAGCAATAAAGGGATGATCAAACGGTACGTGGTGATCAAGATCCAAGAGTTGTGTGTTCCGGCCTAATAAAGCCCACATCTAGAAAGTCATCCAAGATGTGGCAAACACAGGGATTTAAATGAACCATTGTTTCTTTTTCTTTGTCACCTCTCTCTAGTTTACCAAGTGTATCTTTCTTTTCAACTCAAAATCCCCCCCAAAGGAAAGCTGCTTGTATCTTGTCTAGTTCCTTTGCAACACATTCAGGTAGTTTGAATAGAGACATATAGTAGATTGGCACGCAAGATAGCATAGATTTAATTAGTGTTAACCTTCCAGCAAATGATAACAACCTTCTTTTCAATCTAGCTAGCTTTCTTTTGAAATTATCCACAATTGGTCCCCAAGTCAATTTCTTACTTGGATTAGCACCTAGTGGCATGCCAAGGTACTTCAAGGGTAGCTTCTGACGTAAACAATTTAGTTTTGAGGCAAAGTCGTCTACCAAATCATCAGCTACATCCACTCCACACACTACACTCTTGTGAAAGTTAATAGTTAGTCTAGAAACAACCTCAAAACACCAAAGTATTCTTTTAACAAATACAATTTCAGACCACTTAGCTTCACAAAATATGATTGTGTCATCAGTAAACTAAAGGTGGCCAATGTTAGGACTACTAGAGCCAACTAACCACCTCTGATAATACTCAACTCTTTTGCTCTTGATAGAAGTAGGTAGGGATGTTCATAGATTGGATCGGCTCAGGTTTACCCTTCACTCATCAGCTGAACCGACACAATTGGGTTACAAAATCTTTCAACCATTATCGATTGAACTATGATTCGAAATCAACTGAATCAAATCTGTCGGTTTGGTGATTGGTTTGGACGATTTCGAATATCTATTAGAGAAGGAAGGCAAAGGAAGAAAAATTAACAAAAAAATGATATTCAAAGTTCAAATCGCAAAATCTTACAACTTATTCATAGACAGATTTGTGAAAGAGAGACTTTAAAAGAAAGAAAATGGTGAAAATATGGCAGAGATAGGAGATTTACCATGCTATTGCCATCGTCATCTTCAATACCCACTGTCATCGCCCATCGTCCATCGCTACCACCATCGTCCATCGTTGCCATTATTGTCTCTAACTTCTGGTCTTATGCTCTTAGCTAATGAAAAAGAGGACAAAAGAGAAGATTAAAGACTTGAATTGAAGGAAAGAGATTGAGAGGGGGTTTAGGGTTTCAGTTGTTAGGATTTAAGGTTTCTCTCGGTTAGAGAAGAAAAACAAAGAGACGTTAGAAGAGACAACTAAGTTGGGATTCTTGGGAAATAAAAAATGACCACACCATTTAAGGCGGTGTGTGCATTAACCCAAAGGGTTGTGGCACTTTGGTAAGGTTTTGGGGCATAAGCCCTAAGGTCTCAGGTTCTACACTCCCCAGGGTCAACTCCCAGGGGTTTGGTGTAGTAGTCCTAGGACAGCCCTCTAAGTACTGAACAAACCATATCCAAAGCTTGGGTATAGGGTCGAATCCTGGCATTTGTTGTCACGACCTGAACCCCACCTTGTAAGGGTCGGTGAAGTGACCAGCCCATAATCCGTGATTACCAAAGGCCTTCCTATACAAATCAAAATAATCGAGGCTAGTAGAAGCTAATATATAAAAAATATAATGTCCAATGAGCTGTGAAGACTTCAATGGACAGAACAAAACTTTATATATACGCATAAGTCCAAATAGTAAATTATTTACACAAATGTTCACGCCAGGCTTGTGTACAAAGACATTAACCAAACTTAAGGACTTAATTCCACTATCAAATTAACGGTTGATCACTTATAACACACGGTCACAATACAAAGAGTAAGTCCAAACCACCCATAAAGCCTTGAAGCTTGACCCGGTTAGAACCTTGAAGTGAGGCACGATAGTTGGCTTAACAAAGACAGAGTTCAGGTCAACGCCACTAAGTCCGGTCTTGCACTTGATCACCTACATACATATATAAAACAATGAGTTATAGCCCAGTGAATAATAACTGTGTAAAGGGGTTATGAATGATATCCTTACTATAAATAAAATCAGTCCATTTCAACAGTAATCAGACAATCATAATCATTTACTTATCAAATCCATATGTCATACAGAAATCATAGCGGTCAAGCCAGCAGCATGCCATGCCAAGGCCTCGGCCAGCAGCATGCCATGCCATATAAAGCGATAAGCAAAAAGACGGTCATGAAGCGCGAACAATCGATAAAGATTGATATGAAGGTGCTATCAATACAGTAAATAGAAATTTCAAGAATTGGAACTGACATAGATCTCTGTAATAGTAGCAGTAAACAGATACTAAGGACGTCACGAATACAATTCAGAAAAACAAGACAATCATTCATTTAAACAGAAATCATCATTTCAGAAACAAAGTATAATATAAGTTAGAAAATACTTATAACTGAACATATCTTTACAAGGTTGTTGCTCACAGTTGGTTCCTTAAAACTAGTGATCACAGTGTGGCGCCTGACCTACAAAAACACATTCAAGCACATCCACTTAATACATATGTGATTCAATTAGTAAGTCTGAACCCTACTCAATTCATCGCTACATGTTCATTCAGTTAGTTCAACTCGTTCTTTAACTCTCTTTTTGTTCATAAAATGCACATGCTTGTGAAGTACACATGAAAACCAAGCAAATGAAGGCCCGGTAGTTGGAGAAACAGAAAAAAACAAAATCAAGACTGCCCTGCAGACCACATGTGCGGAGCTAAAGCAGTATGCAAAGTGAAGCAGAGCAAGCCTGGCCGCTTAAGCAATCTGGGTTGAAACTTAGTCCAAAAATCTATTTCAAGTGTGGAACTTCTTCTTTTTCTCTTCCTTCCTTTCTCTTTCTTAAGATATTTTGGGCTCTTAGTTGATAAAGATGAGCTCATATCTCATATATACATATATAATTGTATAAATGATGAGCCAAACACAATTAGCGAATCAGACGAAATCAATTTTCAATTAAACTTCCCAAATAACGCTAAAAATTCCCATTAGCATATCCATGTACTTAATTTCGATTTCTAAACCCATTAAAGTCGTCAATTTCAGTTTCGAAGTCATAGCCCCAAAGATATTTTCCCAATTCAGACAGATATTTCCAAATTAAATCGTATTAATTCATTAATTTTTTTTTTATTTTTACTTTTAGATTTATATTCACTTAATCTAAACACACTTCAAAAATAATTTGTTGTGTATTCTTTTTAGAGAAAAATTATTAATATTAAATAATAATAATAATAACAACAACAACAACAACAACAAAATATATAATAATAATAAATAGTATATGTTTGAATTTATAAATTTTTTACCAATATTTTACTTTTTAATTTTATTTATATTATTAGATATTAGATTTTCATGTAAAAATATAATTTAAATATAAAATAATGAAGAAATTTCAGTATCTTTAATCACCAAAATTGAGAAAATGTGAAAAATCAAAAATTGAAAAACAAATTTAAAAAGTAAAACCAACGAAAGTGGTTCTTGTTCAGAATTATGACATCATACCTTGGTTATTAAAGTACCATGTAAAATATTACAGTTCGTAAAATATAATTTAAATAAAAAGAAAGTGTATGAAAATACCAAAAAAAAAATTGAGATACAATACAAATCTCTATTTTAAAAACACATGCATTTTTCTTTGTTTAGATTTAAACGAATGCATACAATTTTAAGATTCTACCAAAATTATTCATAGTGATCTGATCTATGATGGACAATTGTAAATATTATGTATATCAGTATAGAAACATACAAAGAAAATAAGAAAGTAATTATTTTTTGTTTTTCAATCATCATCAATCTAAAAAATATGGAGACGATAATTTATTTTATTTTTTTGGTAAGGGAGACGATTTGTTTATATATAGGACTCTTGGAAACAAATATATCGTTTTTTAGTGTTCAACTCCAAAAATAAAGAGATATGGTTGGTTTATATAGGATTCTTCATGACTTTTAGAAAATATAATAGATTTAAAAGGATAGAATTCGGATTTTAAAAAAAAAAAAAAGTTGAAAACATGATAGACTCTTCACGATTTTATAATAGCAGTAGATTTTGGAGAATTTTGTAATTTCTTTTTCTTCTTCTTCTTCTTCTTTTTCTTTTTTTCATGAAAAAGACCAGTGAAAAACTAGAAAAAATTATTTAATAACTCATAAATATTTTTTTGGCTAAAATCAAAGTGACCAATGCTAGTGATACAAAAAAAAAAAAAAATTCGTGTAGGTGTGAAACCTTTTACCCATATGAACTCACACCCGTATGAGTGTTTAGTAGAAAATTAAGGCTATGTTTGGTTAGGTATTCCAAACACATTTTCATTCACTAATTTGAGTGTGGTGTTTATTTTGAACTTTCAAATTATAATTTTACACTCACCTTTGAAAACTCCTTTTCAGGCGAGAAAATTTGACTAACTTGGTCATCCTCTCGGACATCCGGCCGGCTGACCGGAACAATGTTCGGTTTTTTTTTTTTTTTTTACACCTGGTATTTTTATATTGTTAATAAAATATATTTTCAAAATTTTTTAAATTTTTATTTGAGTTTTGAATAGAATTTTGAGTTGTATATTTGATTATGAGTTGTAAGTTTTTGAATCAAATAACTTTTCTAATTTCAAAACTCCCTCCAAAACTCAATTCAAAACTCATAACCAAACAAATTTTCCTCACTCTCAAATCATAATTCTAAAACTCACAAATTCAAAATAAAACTCTATTTTCCAATCATATTTAGAAAACTCTACTAAATACTACTACGTCTCTAACATTTTTCAATGAAGTTACCAAATAAAATTAGGCCTAAGTAATCTCAGCGGTACAAATATTCTTAATGATAAAAAAAATATTTTAAAATAAGAGAAAAACTCATGATGCTGTTACAGTACCTTTCAAGAATTTAATTGGGGTTCACACAGCCAAACCAAACTAATTATATGTACTACCAATTAAACGTAAATTGAGTCTATTTTGGTTAAAATAATGGTTTTGCAATATTAAAAATAAAAAATTATTGGTGATAAATATATTTTTATGGCGATATGGCATTAAGTCTAATGATTAATCGTGTATTGAGATAAGGGCATGATAAATAAAATTGTTTGATAAAATTGACAAATTATTGTTTTGGGGAAAAAAATAATTTCATCACACTGTTTAGATCACTGGTAGTGTCAAAACTAGGAAAGTTGATGGCAGTGGCTGGTGGCGATAGTGATATAGATAAATAGACATATTATATGGATAGATCGGTGACATATAGATAAATAGGAGATATCATGTAGACAAATAAGTTGACATATAGATGACATTTTGAAGATAGGTGATATGAGCAAATACACTAAAGTAGATGCTAACAAGTGTCTCATGGTCATTGTTTAATGTTGGAAGGCTATAAAAAGCCTTTTGAAAATATGTAACAATGTTAAAAAGTATATTAAATTCAATGAAAGTGCATTGAAATTAGTGAAAAATATATTGTGTTCTATAAATATTTTGTCTTTTACTTGTGCTCTAGGGCAATATAGTCTTTCAAATTATTATGTTATTTTGGCCCTAAAAGAATAGAATTTCAGGCTATTATCTTAAAAGTTTTGAAATTTCTGAAAATATATCAACATAAATAAAATTTATACAATATATAGGTTCGGATTTTAGATTGATTTGCTTTAATTCACTAAATCGAGAACCAATCCAATCCATATGGGTCGTCGGGTTGGCTCAATTCTCAAATTTTCTAATTAATTTGTGCACTCTTAGTTGAACACTACAATCCATCTTTCGGATATTTTTTTTTTAGCCCTTTTTTTTTTTTTTTTTTTTTTTTTTTTTTGGGTGTTTTGAGTGGAGGAGTTCACTATTAAGAACTTCGATTTACATATGAGAAATAATAAAGATACATCATTTTTTATCACATATTTTATTATCTATTCATAACTACAGACCATTCATTTGTCTTTATAAAATAAATAAATAATAATCGTTATAGTAAAAAACACAAATAACATAAAATCAAAAAATATCATACCATAAGTACTTACAAATATCAGTTCTTAGTACGACTTATTTACAAATATCTATATTGAAATGGTGAGTATTTACCCTTGAATACTTAAAGTACTGCATTTTATCTTTGCGATAAGCTCATATTCATATCTATACTCATACTCTCATTAATCTTTCAAATATCAGTTCTTAGAATGACTTATTTACTTGTAAAGATCCAATGAATGAAATAAAAACTTACACCATTAAACTATATTTTTCGACAGATGCTATAGATTAATCTATCTTTCTTTTGTTTTTTTGTTTTTTTTGCTCTCTCTTCAATTACCCTCCCACTCTTCCTCTTGATCCTAATGACTCTGAATCCATCTCTATGTCATCTACTTACATTTTGTGGGTGGATGTCTATACCATTTACGTACATTTTTGACATCTATACTATTATTATATATGCAAAGGATGGAGTTGGTGTAGTCTACCCTCTGTCATGGTATTTTTTTCTCTCAAAAAACCCATGCAATGGGATAACTCTCGTTATTGTTTTTTGGTTTGTTTTTCTTCACCATGAAAGGGGGTAAATATGTAATATTAAGTTAATATCTACATTAAAATAAAGGAAAAAATTAAGGATCATGAAAATTTTGTCATGAAAAATTTATGATCTTTGAATTACCTTGATTAGTGTGTGGTGCTTTATTCTAAGTGTAATTCAAGGGTCACAAAGCTTTCATGAAAAAATTTTCATGATACCTAACATTGCTATAAAATAAAACTTCTTTGCTTGTTTCCACTTTTCAAAAACCACTTTTCAGAAAATTCTACTTTCTTATTTTTCATGTTTTTTTATTTTTATTGAATTTTTTAAATATTTTAAGCAATTTTTTTTACTTTTTAGACACACCTAACATAAATACACCTAAAAAGTAAAAAAATTATTAAAAAAATCTTTTAAAAATTCACTAAATATCAAAAATACAAAAAAAATATAAGAATTCAGTACATTTTTTGTATTTTTATGTATTTATTAATTTTTTAAAATATTTTTTGATAAATTTTTTACTTTTTAGATACATCTAGGTGCATCTAAAAAAGTAAAAAAATGTTTAAAATTTAAAAAATATTCACTAAAAATAAAAAAATAACTGTTGTTAAAGAAATGAGACTAACAACATAGATTACAATAACTATTGGAAAATCTACTAGTTCAGTGTGGGATTGCTGCCACATCGAGATCAATTGTCTACAAAAATGATTTAATTAACATTTATTTGTATGATTTAAATTGTCTAAGTTATAAAATTATCCTTTCACATATCAAATTATAATTTGACTAATACTGATTTGTACAATCGTCTCTAATTAGATCACATAGACAGAAATCAAAAACTTTAGGGAGAAAAAAATAAAAACATAAAAATTGCTGATAGTTTATGGGATAAAAAATTGGAAAATTAGTAAAAAAAAATCATGTTGCATGAACTTGTCTTTTATTAGGTTTAATGACTTTTTTTCTTAACTAATAATAAAGTCTCGTCATATAAGTTGTTTTGAAAACTAAGTTATTTTTCAAAATTTTAACAAAGTATTTGACATTTTTAACCCTATTTATGTGAAATCACAAATCTAGAGAAAATTATCAACATTTTTTATGTTCCAAAATATAAAATTTTATTATAACTTTTTAATGTACAAATTCATTTCTTATAACATTTATATATTTTAAAACTTTTCGATAAGATCTATTGTTTTCAATCTAAATATTTATTTATTTTCTTTAAGTAAAACCGACGAGGAAAAATACATTTTAATCATTAAAATAAATAAATAAAAGATATTTTTGACATTTCATGTATACTTATATTAAGTTTAATGATTATAAAAAAAAATTAAATTGATAAAATTAAAAATTTATTTGATTATAAATGTCAATTTTGAGTTTTTTTTTTAAAGGAATTTTCTATTTTTTTCCTTTTAAAAACACATTTTATTTTTAGATTTTCTACTAAAAATATCCGAAAATATACCTCGGTTCTGTCTACTCTCTTCTTCTCAATAAGGTTTTCTCGAATTCATCCTTACAATCGAATTTCTCTGAAGAAAAAGTGTAAATCAGCTTCAGATTCTATTCCGATTCCAATGTCTCATCCCAGCAAAAATGTAAGCTCAATTCTCTCCATACTCTTCTTTCATGCACATTCATGTATATTGATGCTGTTTCAAAGAATGATGCTTAAAATCATGAAAACCTGTTCTTCTTATGTCTTTTACTGAGAGTATTTGGGCAAAGTTGCTTAGATTGAATCATATTTACAGTGATCCTTTATGTTGGTCTTGTAATAACAGCATTCTGAGATGCACTATGTTCAAGTTTCTTTGGCTTGTACTCTATAACAACATATAGGCTTGTTACTCGGGAACTTGTTCAAAAATACGAAATGAAAGGAACATAGGAGTTTGTCGCCAGGAATTTAGACCAAATAAGATCATCCAGTTGCTATAGAACCTATCTCTAAAACACCCCTAGAGGGGGGTAAGGCTAAGCGGAGCGAAAAGGGATTTTCATGAGATGGGAAATGAAAATTATTAGCCCCACACGAGGTTTGCGAATAAGTGACTGTCCGATAATGAGCAGGGATATCCGTCTTTTTGCTAAACAGGATGTATTGAACTCATAATTCATTAGATACTTTTTATGAATGTCAACTAAGTATTGTAAGTGAATTGCTCCAAGTTTGGGTAGAAAGGAATAGAAGAGTTTTTGCTCAGAAATTTAGACATCAAGATGTGATTGTGGCTGAAATGGTTAAGGATATTAGAGCTAGAGCTAGAGCTAGAGCTAGCTCAATGAGGGGAGTTAAGAATTCTTTGCAAAATTGGCAAGTTTGTATGTAGTGGGGTTTGCCTTGCTCTATGCTACAATCATAGCTTAGTCCCTGTATTTGTTCTGGTTCTATAGTTCTTTTTTTTTTTTTTTTTTTTTTTTTGGGGGGGGTTTGTTGTCTGACATGGTTTAGCGTATGGGTTTGTTTTGAAGTGCTGGGATGTGCCCCTTGTTTGTTTTGTAATGGTGTTTTCTTGTGATATAAAATTTAAAGTTACCAAAAAAAAAAAAATGATGCTTAAAATCAACTGTGTTTGTTTGTATGCAGGCTGCTGGAGTTGACAACACTTTTCAGAGGAAGTTCGATAGAGAAGAGTATTTGGAACGTGCTCGTGAGCGCGAACAAAAGGTTCTTTGTCTCTCAGAACTTATTTGATCACTGTATTAAATTTTTTTGGGGCAAATTATACCGATATTTCTTATATAAAAGCCTTTGTGTCATTTTAGATTGGTTCTTATAATTTCAATTGGCTCGATTTTGACCTTGATTTATGATTTTGTCTCCATTTGGTCCAATGGATTACAATTGTTTTTTCAATGGAAAATGCGCATATAAGCGGCATGTGTTATGCTTTTGTGGGCAACATTGTAAATTTGTTCAGTGAGTTAACCTCAACCAACTTAGTGACCATTTTCCTTCAAAAACCCTAATCGGCATTGTCAATTAGACTAAATTGACACAAAATTTAAAATTAAGGGTCAAAATCAAGTGAATTGAAATTACAGGGACCAAAATGACAAAAGGGGCAAATTTTTTTTTTTTTCATTTGTCTAATTAATGGGTTGATTTTTGTTGTAATGTAGGAGACAAAATCTCGGTCTTAATCCAAATGTAAGTGAATTTAACTAATATTTATATATTTAATTTTTGAATTTGAAATGATGGTTGATTTATAGTTGATCCTCTATGCATATGCATTGTGTGTACTTTTTAAGTCTTGACTGCATCGGAGTTTTATTTGATGGGTTTGCATCTTTTGCAGCAAAAGGTCCCCCAATACAAAGGAAACCTTTGAAACACAGGGATTATGAAGTGGACCTTGACTCTCGTTTGGGAAAGACTCAGGTTGACAACTTTGTTTTAATTTATGTCAGCCTTCCATTGTAGTTGCTGATGAATAGTTAATTTCAATTGGCATGTTAAATGGCATATGATATTGTTAGAAACTAGATTTGATTAGTTTCTTATTGTAATGGTTGTTTGAATGCATGTTTCAAATCCATAGAACTGACAAGGACATGGCTTTATCTTTTGCTGTTTAATTGATTGATTTTTATTTTATTTTCCTTTTGCAATAACTTGAGAAGTGAAATGTAAGAGCAGGGCAGCAATGGGGTTATTTAAGCCTTTGTAGACATAAATTGTGGAGAACTTTATGGTAGGCACCAGAACCTGCCAATCAATTAAGTTTGCATGAAAACCAAAAAGACAACAAGGAAGACAATTGAAATTGAGTGAAGAGGAAAAAAAAGAAAAAGAAAAAAAGAAGAAAGAATATTGATTTTGAAATATAATTCATTAAGTAAAGCGTGTTATATTTACAATTAGAAACATCACTAAAACATTTACTAAATGTGCTGTAATTATGAACTTAAGATATGACCAATGGGAAAAGAAATGGTTAATTTTTTCAATGTGCAGGACTAAACAAACTAATAACCTACAACTACAAATAAAGGCCTGATTGGATTTGAAACTATTAAAATTACACCACTCCAGCTTTTATAGTTGGTTACAAATCGGTTGATAAAATGTTAACTTCGAGAGGAAATGGACAGGTATGGAGGAAGGGTGAGAACTGAGGTTCATCCTTGGCAATGACAGTGTGACAAGCAAAGGAAAGAGCAACAAGCCATGCAGAAAAAGCTTCTAATCACTGGCATTGGCAACACCAACTTGATTAAGAGAGGTTGAGAGACAAAGATGGAATGAATGAAGAGAGGAAGTGCAACAGAAGTAATAAAGAGAGTTACAGACTCCACCTTTACAATTTCCCCCAATTATCCAACTGATGTCCCTAAAGTGTTAGGAATAGGTATAAAAAAGAAAATTCATAGATCCTAGTCCTTGGTTTCTCATAGCTAAAGTGTCCTGATCTTATGTAGCTTAAGAGACATGTGCCTAGCACGTGATTGCTTCGATTCGTTGTGGACACATCCCACCCATAAGCTTATAAATATGCCAAAAACAACTAACAGAAGTTAACAAACTATTACTCATTTCCAAAATAAATGAAATAAACCAAGTTTGCAAATATAGGCTGCATCATAGGACTTGTTATCTAATTTTGTAGTAGATATCTTTGAAGTTAGAAGATGTATTCTGACCCTATTCTCTATTGACATGCAAATAAGAAATCATACAAATTGAGCACTGACTTCAATTATTTGTTGATTGAGTATTTTATTCTTGTCCATGCGGATTGCTGAATGCACATAATGATTCTTTTGGAAAACTAGCTATTTGATTTAGCATGCATTCTTTTTTGGAAAACTAACAAATGGTGATATTGTTAGTTTGTTGAAACAATTTTTCTGGGTTTTAAGCCATTTTAGTGGCATCAAGTAAGAGAAAATCTTGTGGCATCAACTTGAATGTCATAGACTCATACTATATGGACTTTGGTTGGCTCCTTCTACTTGGAGAAGAGGAAATTAGTTTCAATATTCATGCCTCTTATAGGTTCAGGCATGGATGATGATGAGGACCAATGCTATTAAAGGCGATAGGCGCGCCAAGGTCTCCTAGGGCCTAGGGCCTAGGCTCAAGGCGTAAGGTGAGGCGCAGGCTTCATTGAAGTGAGACGCACCTTGTACGTAAAAAAATATATAATTTAATATAACTAAATAATTTAGGGTTCAACATAAGCATAATAAAATCTTAAATATTTAAAAATATATATACCAACAAATACTACTATTTTAAAATAGACATATGAACAATATTTCAAAATTTAACATAAAATATGAATAAAATGAGAGGGGAGAAGAAGAATAAGAAGGGGGGGGGGGGGAATAGATCAGTCTAAAGAATGATAAAGAATGATGAGAAAGAAAAGAAGGCTAGAGAATAAGCATAAGAAAATGGAAGATAAAGAAGGCAACATCATCATAGCCATGTGAAGAAGAAGATAGCAACGTAGAAGAGAAAAATAGAGAAGGCAATAATGTAGACAAGAAGAAGAAAAGAGAATGGGACAGAAACATAAGACAAGAAGGGGGAAAAAAAGACAACAACGTGATGAAGAATTTTTGGATTTGCTAGACTGGATAATGAAGGCATGCAGTATAGTAAAGTGTTCTTCGGAGATTTGGAATTATGGCTAATTTTTATTTTATTATTGATTTATGGTTGAATGCCCAATGTATTGGCATGTGTAAGAAGAGTAGGGATCTTTTGTAGTTGCATCATCTTAAATCAATGGTCAGATTTTAAACAAAACCAATTAAAGCAATAATAAAAAAACCCCCTCAAGACTTGGGCCTTAATGCGCCATGGACCAGTCGTGTGCCTTATTGAAGCCTGGGCTAGAACACTACAAGGCGCAAACCTTGGATCTGGATGGGACTTGGGCCTAGGCGCACGCCTAGGTGCGCCTTATTGAAGTCGCTTGGCCTGGAACACTATAAGGCGCAAATTTTGGGCTTGGATGGGACTTGAGCCTAGGCGCCCCTTTAATAACATTGATGAGGACAACCCCCATCTCTTGAGAGTGGACCCAATAACTAGAGTCTTGACTCTAATAGAGTGGAATTCATTTCGTCCACCTATCACCAAAACCCCTTAAACTACAAACAAAATCCAAGAAAACACAGTTCACATCATCATATGCTTTTTCAAAATCGACTTTAAAATAATACCCTCCTTATTAGTGCTATATTCGTTTATCTCCTCATCAACTATCAAAGCTACATCCAAAATTTGACTACTTTTAGCAAAAGCCCCTTGAGAAGGAGTAATGGTGCTCCCTAAAACTAATCTCAACCTGTTTTACAATACTTTTGCCAATATTTTATACAAAGAGGTAATTAAACTAGTTGGCCTAAAATCAGCCATCTTAAAAGAATTTCCGTTCTTAGGAATCAAGCATATAAATGCAGTATTTGTACAAGCGTTAACAATCCCATTCTCAAAAAATGCTGCAAAAACTTTCATCTGATCATTCTTTACAACCTCCCAACAATCCTAAAAAATGGCCATAGTAAAGCCATTGGGGCCCTGAGACTTGTCCCTCTCACATCAAACTGGCCATAGTAATCTCCACTTCATTGAAGGCCTCTCTAAGCATCCAAACTTACTATCATCAACTATCATCAATAGGAGACATCTCTAAACCTGAGATACCTAGCCCATTAGCCCCACGCAAAGAGGACAACCTTATATAGAAAGAAAAGATCGCATTGATAATTTGATCTTCCCTCTCCACAATTGACGTTAACCTTTTTATAACTTCTTTTTTTTTTTTCCTATTTACATTATGAATCAACTTAGAATTGTTATATCCTTCCTTCAACCGTTTGATCTTGGCTTTTTGGCTCCAAGAGATTTGCTCCCTACACACAAATTTTTCAAATTTGATCTTCAACTACTTTTTTTCCCTCCTAAGAGCTTCATTGAGGCTCCCCTCGCCTCAAGATTATCCATCTTATCAATCATCTTCAAAACCTCATTCTAACCACTCTCAAGTCCCCAATTTAAACCTTCAGCTTAGACATATTGTAGCACATGAATATAATTGTCTGCATATGGCCATGAAACTCTTGATCTTGGCTTTTTGGCTCCAAGAGATTTGTTTGATATACACAAATTTGTCAAATTTGATCTCCAAACCCATTTTTTTCATCCTAAGAGCCTCATCGAAGCTCCCCTTGCCTCAAGATTATCCATCTTATCAATCATCTTCAAAACCTCATTCGAACCACTGTCAAGTCCCCAAATTAAATTTTTTGCTTAGATGTATTGTAGCACATGAACATCTGCATATGGGTATGAAACTCTTTCCTGTGGCTTTGAAGGTAAAAGTTTTGGTTTTTGCTATAACTCTTTGGATGCTATTTGAGGGATGATGGAATTTATTATGCCCTTGGATTATTTATCAGTTTCCTGCTATAATAAGAGATAAGAATGGTTGTTATTTCTTTATCGACCTTAAACTATTGAAAACCCTTTGACTTCATATATTGGATATACTGGGATTCTGGCTTTTGCCATTTTCTCACATGGTTCATTACTTCTTTGTATTTACTTTAATATATGATTATCTTTTCCCTGGCAGGTTGTTACTGCAATAGCACCCTAAGCCAACAGGTATTCTCGAATCACATATTAATATAGTAATATTGTATGTCTCTTCTCGTTCTCTTTGTGATCTTGGATATGTAGCTTTTCATTATCCTGTAATTGTTGAATAACCATACTGCTGCTGCTGCGGCTGCTACTACTACTATCTTCTCGTTCTTTTTGTGGTCTTGGATATGTACCTTGTCATTATCTGGTAATTGTTGAATAACCATACTACTACTATTACAACCACTACTACCACCATAACAATTATTACCACTACCGCCACCACCTTCTACTAGTATCATTCAAGTGTGGGAACGATGATATCATGTGAAACATTAAATGGCTTAACATCAGGGGTAAGGTGATGTCTGGTTGTAATTGGTCCACATGTGGTTCTAGACTCTGGCAACACCATGCTAGGTAATTTTTTATTTTTTATTTTTTTGATAAACAACCATGCCAGTCAATTTTGGTCTCATATCAACTTATGCTTAAGGATATCTAGTTTGGATTGAGACACTGGTGCTTTTTATATGTGAATGTAATATATACATCCACGGAATATTTTGAAAGCAAAGAAGAATGATTTTCTATAATTTTATCATTTGCTTCTATCCTATAATCTCTTTGCTTTGGCATTTTGTTTTATAATTATATTTTTTGCAGGCAGCGTACTACTGCTCAGTTTATGAATGTGTAGTGAAGGTTTAACTATTTGGACCATATCAATGGGAAGAAACGTAAGTGATCCGTATGCATACTGATTCCACTAGCTTTTGTTTTTTATTTTATTGTTTTCTCTTCTTATGCTTCTTTTGATTTTATTTCTCTAAATCAAAGAGCTTTGGGCATGTCTATGCGGGTGGAACGGGCCTCTCTTGAGCAGCTACGTGCTTGCAAGTAATTTAAATTTTACAATGGAATTATAGAAATATGAGAAAAAAGGAGAATAAAGAGAAGCTAATAAGTTGTTGTTAGTTGAACAAGATAATAATGAAGCTTATGAAGTGCATACAAAAGCAATACCTTTCACTGGATAATGAGAAGTGTCATGTGGGATATTAAAAGACAGGACACCGTAGATGTCTCACTTTAGAAACTCCAAAGAATTTGCTTGTCCTGCCTCAATTAGTGAAAGTACCCACCATTGATATGCAACGATTTCCATGCTCATGTTCTATAGGGGTTTGTCACACTTTTCCTCTACCCTTGGGACAAAAATAAAAATTAAGGGACTGTTTGGTATCGTTTTCATTTTCAATGTTATCATTTTTTGTTTTTTGTGTTTTCGGAAACAAAAACAATGAAAAGTTTGAAAACAACTATGTTTTTGGGTGCAAAATGGTTTTTGCAATTTTAAAAAAGAAAAGAAAAGAGGGGGTTTGACCCTTGTAACAAATCAAACCTGGGATGGGAGTTTTAATTGTTTCAATTTGAAACCATAATTTTAAATTGGGTACAATTCTAACCTTATGTTTATTTCTGTTAAATAAAACTAACAGAACATGAGTATTTTCGTCCATTTATTGTAGAGAAAATTACCAATAAGTTTTATTTTGATATCAAGCTTACTAGTGAGTCCTATCAAATATCACTGTGGACAATTAAGTCTTGTTTTTCATAACTTATTCCTAAAAAGTTCACTTCTCCTTAATGGCATGTTTTCTTCCAAATCTACCTTTCTAATTAAAATATAAATAAAAAAATTGTATAAACAATTTTAATTTACTTAAAAATTATATTTTTAATAGTAAAAATTAAACAAATTCATCAAACAAAATGATAAACAATAATTTAATATAAAAAAACTATGGCTTAAGATTCATCAATTTATGTTGTCTTGCATTATGAAAAATATGTGGTAAACAATCCAAAAGGCCTAATTTTATTAATATTTCTCTGAGAATTTTGAGAAATAATACCATAGGAAATTCATATATTTTTCAAAGTGTGAGATAACAGAAAATAATGAATTTTATGCCTATGCTTTTATTTGATAGAACTTGCATATTTTTAAAATTTTAAAAAGATTTTTAAATAAATTATTTGTTTTATAAAATCATTATTCATATATTAATGTACAAAATAAACTTAGAATAAAACGTACCACCATGGAGAAATGAACTTTTTGGGAACAAGTTATAAAAAATAGGACTGAATTAATTGTCCACATTAAAATTGTAGAACTTATTGGTAACTTTCCCTTTACTATATATACAAATATATATTTTTCTTACTGTATATTATATGTACATGTATATATACTCAACAACCACCAGTGCAACCACTCAACAACGCCCGTCTGCCATTGTTGGCCCCACATTCTTTGGCAAGAATGGCTGCAAGAAGAGAGTTGCCGCCATGTATTGTGTCCAGAGATGGGGGGTTGCTGGGGAAAGGGGGTGCCGTTTGGGAATGGAGGGGTAGTGTTGGGGAATGGTTTGGGAAGAAGAGGAGGTTGATTCTCTGTAACAGGGTCTATGGTACAAATTGATTTTTATTTTATATGCATTTGAAATAACAAATAAGAGAATGACATTGACACCTGTTGAAAAAAAAAAAATCTCTGTTACTCTCTAGACGGAAATAGATGGATGGCCAAGATTGGTAAACGTAGGGGTCAAATTGAAACAATTAAAACTTCAGGGTTTGATTTGTAATTTTGCCTAGCTTAAAGTGTTTCTTAAAAAATAAGGTGTTTTCAGAAAGAAAAAAAAAATTGCCAAACAATTTTTTTAGTTTACATTCCAAAAATGTTGGCAGTCTTCTTTAGGAAGGGGATACCTGGTGAGGTAGAATTAGCTGTTGCCTCCTTGCTGCATTCTACTGCATGTGGGAATCTTGCAACAGGCAATAATTGCTTATGAATTGAATGATAATTGGCCAAAAGTTTATCCAATTGAATGATTGTAATCCACTGCTTATAGCTTTTTTCTTGAATATTTGATATGTTCTTTCGATCTTATAAAGATAAATGAAAAAGAAGGGAAAAGTGAGAAGCATCAGATTGAGGGGATTAATATTTGGTTCTAGACATCAATTGTGTAATGCATGACATTCTCAGTAGTCTTCAGATTATATCCATGGTCGGTCTGCATCCTAACTAGAAATTTCTTCATGTTGTACATTTTATGTTACGAGTATAGGACACATTGTAGATAAACAGAGCTGAGTATGAAAAACAAAATAATTTGTGTATAATGGCCGCGTTTACTTGCGGGATCAAATAGTCTGGTTTGAAAATAGTTGATGGGGGTCACTTATCCCCTTTGTTTGTGCCTCCATGGGGCTTATATTGTTAGTTTGAGGATTAGGTAGATGGTGGTTAAGGCTTGGTATAAAACTTGATGGCAATAAAAGTATTGGGTCCACTTCATGCCATCTCTTATCCTGCCCCAACTGAACATCGGATATGGCTAGATTAAAGAATATAATAGTTCTGGCGTTATATCTCCGGGAACATCCAATCCCTCCTAATAATCCTACTTAACAAACAAGTGCCTGCAATAAGTATACGTTATGTGATGAAAAAATTCACTGCTCCCAAATGTTTCGGTTTTTCTGAAAAGCAAATTATTCATCTGGGACCCCAAGTTTCCATTTTGGGCACGAAGTTATTCATAGCATTATAGTGTGTGCTAATACTCTAACCTTCTTCGGCTTTCAGGTACAGGAGCGATTTGACCTCCTCAAGAAGCGGAAAGATACTGGACCCTTTACCGAGCAAGGTAAGACTTGAAAATAAGAAGCAAGTATTGTGCTAGTTGGAATTTAAGGCTAGTTGAGTTCAGATGTTTAAATTTTAAGTATCAACAGTATTATTGATTGCTTAGTTGTATATCTTGTGTGTACTTCTTTAATACAATTGATAAATATTGATTGCTCAGTTGTGAACCAAAAAAGCGTTACAAATTCTCATTTCTTTGCTCAATTCTCTTATGTCCAAATTTAACTCTTTTTCTTCCTGACCTATTTCCATTGCTACGAGGATATGCAAGGAAAAACTGGATTGATTCTGTTCTTTTTCTCTGGTAGATTTTGATGACCGGATCTTAAAACAGCAGCAAGAAGAGGAGGAAAGGAAGCGTCAACATAGAGAGAGAAAGAAAGAGAAGAAGGTTAGTTCCAAATCTATTTTCCCTTTTTTTCTTCCTGTTGATAAGCATAGATACACAAACTTAATGAAGGAAAAAGGAAAATTGACGAGATGCACATGCTCCAATTTATGCTACTTGGGGAGAAATATAATATGATTTTTGATTGTTGATTTGTTATATGGATCAGAAAGAGAAGGCAGCAGAGGAGGAACTGAGGTAGATGCCGATGTTGCAGCAATGATGGGATTTGGTGGTTTTGGTTCATCCAAAAAGTGATCTTAAGATGCTTATCCCTAGTCTAGACCTCCTGAGTTCTACTAGAAAGGGCAACTTTTCAAGTTTTTGGCTTTCCTTTCAGAATGTAACAGATAGTAACGAAAGTGTTCACATTGCTGTTGTTACAAGGTTAACTGTTGGGGCTAAATATCATTTCCAATTTTGTACATTTCATCTTAATGGATATGTTGCCAAAAATATTGATGAGCGATGATGCGCTTCTTCTTGATTGAGGTGATATTGCTTTGGAAAACATTTTTACCATTCGACTGCTTTTCAATATGGTTAAGCATGCTTGTTATAACATTTTAATCTAAAGAATAAGATAAAAATTGTTGCCAAGGCTGGTAATGGCATTTTGCATTCTGGAAATTTGTATTTGTATTTGTTTTTGGTTAGATAAAGCGGGGATTATGGTTGGGGGAGAGGGGGTAAATAGAGACTTGAGTAAATTGAGATTGGAGGCCTCAATGAGCCCTAAGGTAAACATTCCAGCTGAGTTCTACTGTCAGACATTAAAATATTTGTCTTAATTGAAGACAAGAAGGCATAGCGGAGGACAACAATGATTCATCTCACTAATTTGGGAGCACTAATTAATCACTAATGAGGTAGAAATTTTTTTAAAAAAAAAACACAAGTGCAAAACATCCCATCATATGGGATCTATACCACTTTAGAGCTATTAGTGTTCCTCTTTTTAGTGGTCTCACTCATTTTTAAAAATGATAATGTTTAAAATTTTCCAATTAGGCCTGCTTTTTTGCATCAGCTGATGTGATTAAAGAATTGAGATGTGCACATAAATTTGTCAGACAGAAAAAAAGTGGGAGGTAGCTGTCAATTGTAATAAAGGAAAATAAATAATTAAATTATTTAAATTGCATATTCTTAGGGATATTTAGAATAATTTAAATAAATATATTTTTTATTTTTTTATAAAAAGATATACAGAAAGATAAAAAGATGTGATATAACTCAAATAAATATACTTTATTTAAATAAGTGTACTTATATAAGTTATGTTATACTAAATTGAAACAGTTAAAAAATTAGAATAATTTGCTAGCAAGGTCAAATCTATGATAAAAAATAAATAAATAATTAAATAAATAGGATCAAATCTGAATTTTTTTTTTCCAATTTTATTTTATATTTATTCCAGACAATCCATCAAATCTGAATTTATATTTTTTTTTTTCCAGTTACTTCTTCAACCACCTCTCTCTCCCTCTCTCTATCTCTCTCTCCCTCCTATAGAAACATACAAACTGTCATAAAGACACATAGCATATAGAGAGAGAAGAAGATGAGCGGAAGTTGGCGGGAGGTGGAGCGGAGGATCCTCCACCTCCTCCACGGCTGTAAAACACGAACCCAACTCACCCAAATCCACGCCCAGTTCCTCCGCCACCAGCTCCACCAATCCAATCAAATCCTCTCTCACTTCATCTCCGTTTGCTTCTCACTCCACAGGATCTCCTACGCCAATTTCATCTTCCACCAAACCCATAACCCAAACATCTTCCTCTTCAATTCCATGATCAAAGGCCACTCCCTCTTCAAACCCTTTCAAAATTCTCTCCAATTTTTCACAATAATGAAGTCTCGAGGAATTTGGCCCAATGAATTCACTTTTGCCCCTTTGCTCAAGTCTTGTTCCAATCTTCTTGACCTCAAAATGGGTCAGGGAGTTCATAAGGAGGTTATTTCAGTTGGGTTTGAGAGCTTTAGCTCGATTAGGATTGGGATTTTTGAGTTGTATGCGTCTTGTGGTACGATGGAGGATGCGATGAAGGTGTTTGATGAAATGCCTCATAGGGATGTGATTGTTTGGAACTTGATGATTCATGGGTTTTGTGAAATTGGTGATTTTGAAATGGGGTTTCGTCTATTTAGGCAGATGAGCGAGCGGAGTGTTGTGTCTTGGAATGTTATGATCTCAAGTTTAGCTCGAAGTGGTTGGGAAAATGAAGCTTTGGAGATTTTTTGCCAAATGCAGGACAATGGTTTTAAACCGGATGAAGCAACTATGGTCTCTGTGCTGCCACTTTGTGCCCGTTTGGAGGCAGTTGATATTGGACAGTGGATCTACTCTTATGCCAAGTCAAGTGGACTATATCGAGATTTCATCTCTATAGGGAATTCACTAGTTGACTTCTATTGCAAATGCGGGATTTTAGAAACAGCTTTCACTGTTTTCAAGGACATGCCTCGAAAAAATGTGGTTTCTTGGAATGCCATGATCTCCGCTTTGGCTTTCAACGGAAAGGGTGAGCTTGGAGTTGATTTATTTGAGGAGATGTTGTCGAAAGATGTGAAACCGAATGATGCCACCTTTGTGGGAGTTTTAGCATGTTGTGCACATGGAGGGTTGGTGCAACAAGGTTTGGATTTGTTTGCTTCGATGACTACAAAGCATCAAATTGAACCAAAACTTGAACATTATGGATCGATGGTTGATCTTCTTGGGCGTAGTGGATGTGTGAAGGAGGCTCACGATTTAATTCGCACCATGCCTGTGAACCCTAATGCTACTATCTGCTAAGTGCTTGTCGTACTCGTGATAACATGGAGCTCACAGAAAGTGCAGTGAAGGAGCTTACTGATGTTGAACCTTGGAATTCCGATAATTATGTGTTGTTGTCAAATGTTTATGCAGAAAGAGGGAAATGGGATGAAGTCGAGAAAGTGAGAGCGTTGATGATGGAAAATAGAATCAACAAAGCACCAGGACAGAGCATGGCCGGATAGTTTTACAATATTGGTTAGTGAATTAAGCAATTGTGCTCCTTGAGTGGTGAATTCAAAATCATGACCCTTGTGGTGAGATATAAGTTAACACTTGAGTTTGCAAAATCAGGGGATGAGTTGCAGAGTTGCACATGAGATTGATGTCTTGGAGCATCAGTGTTGGTCATGACTATTTAAATCCAGGGGGAAAAATGAGGAGATAGAATGAAACTGGTATGCAAAAACAAATTGATTTGCGATTTTCTTGTCATTGAGGGTTATAGTTCTGGTGTAATTCAATTTTTGCAACGAGTTGATAAGGATATGTGAGAGAAAAATATGAGTTACATGTGAAAGGAAAATTGTAACCGCTCTAGCTCATCCAAGAAAACCCTTTTGTGCTTTAAATATCAATTCCCTTTGATCAAAACAGTAGGGGCAGTACAGCTTCTCTGTTAATCACCAGCTATCTACTTATGTCTAGGTAAATTGCACTTTACCCTTGAACTATTATCATCCATAATGATTTTGTCCCCTTAAACTAAAAATTGTTATTTTTTCACATTAAATTATTAATTTGTATCAATGTGAACGTTCTATTAATGATCCGTTACATAAACCAGTGAAAATTTAATATGTATCTCGCAGGTGGCGTTTTAAATATTGTGATATGCTTGAAATGACATTGTTCTTCTCTTTCCCTTTATTTCTCATTCTTGCTTTCTTCTGCCCACATTATGGTAGTTATCACTATTGTCTTGGGTAGAAAAAAGGAGGAAAATGTCGATTTGATATTGCGAGTCATTCGATCAGAACATATTTTGTTTGAAAAATAATTAATAGATGACTTTCAAAATTATGCTCTCTGTTAATTATTTTTCAAGCAAATGTGTTTCGATTAAGTAGCTCCCAATATCGGATCGACCTGATTTTTAGTGTGCATGATCTTCTCAAAAAATCATACAAAATAAATAATTTGAATCATCAAAACGGATCTAAAATGAGTTTATAGTGAGCCAAAGAAAATCATCCAGTTAAATTTTTTAACTGAAAATAATTCAATTTCTAATAAATAAAATATATTATTTTTAAATAGGTCTAGAAAGTGAGCTTGTAAATCATTTTTTTTTTTTAAAGTGGGTTTGTAAATAAAATATACAATTTTCTAATCAATCATCTTATTGACACATTAATGTGTTTAGAAAGTTAACTTGTATATCAGTTTCTTTTTAGATGAGTATGTAATAATTATCGTATCACAAGTATTATAGGATCTCAGCTAAACAAGTTGCTCAAAATGGATTTTTTCACTAATTTTCATTATTTTCCTGCTAAAACTGGGGAAAAATAAATAAATAAATAAATTCACAATTTTTACAAATCAAATTTCTATTAAAAATTTTAAAATTATAAAAAAAAATTCTACAAATTACAAAATATCAATAATATTAAAAAATAATTAAAATTAAGTAAATTATTCACAATTTATCATTTGAAGACCTACAACTCCATAGGAATAACATTCACTATATCTCTTATGTATAATTAACTTTAATTTACTACATCTATCAATTCAATGGTTGAAAACTTTAAAAATTAACTGAATTTGTCACTTAATTGTGCCAAAATAACAAGTTACGCTATAATAATAATAAAAAAAAGACTTTGTCAAAAGTCATTTTAACTTGGATCACTGGCACTACAAGAAAAAAGAGGTATTTGAATCAAATAATTTGCCTTGGTAACAATTGCCATCGCAAAAACATCGAATTGACATTAGCAAAAATCACCATCTCAAAAAAGACATTTTCATAAAATTATTTGGGTCATTAGAATTTGCCGTCTCAAAAGATAATTTTTTGCATTGGCAAATACACTGTCTTAATTAGTCTACATCCTTTTATTTCCCATTTCTCCTTTTTTCCATTTTGGCGCCTTTCATTCCCTTCTATCATTTTTTTCCCATAAATATTTAGTTATTGTCACAAAAAACACACACAAAAAAAAAAAAGAAACATAAAACTACGTTGTTTTGTACTTTAGATATAAATAGCTTTTCCCCACAACATTAGGCCTAAATCCATGTCTTTGTTTGCCTTTCTCTGGATTATCTCCATCTATGATTCAGGTAAGCTCTCTCTCTCTCTTGATGATCCTCCCTCTTTTAGTCTCCCTCACTCTGTTTTTCTCTGTTTCGAGATTTTGTGATTTCAAGTCACCATTGCTGGCCAAAGAGATTGTCAACTAGGTCACAGCCAACGGTAAAATGTGTCATCCCCTTTGTCTCTCCCTGGCTTGCACTATGTTTATAAAATCTGATTCAGTCGCCAGTAAGTAAAATCTGATTCAATTGACAATAAAATAAAATCTGATTCAAACATAAATAATGATAGTTTGTAATGTATAAATAGCTTCAACAACAGAACAAAAAAATATTTTGGATGCCACTGAATCGTTTAATCAGTGTGTTGTATCATCCATATTAGGCATTGGTGGAAGTAACTATTACCTCTAAGAGTGCTATTGACCAATTGATTGTTTATAATTGGACAATTAGACATGGTATGAGGGTTTGCAAATTATGTTTATATATATATTTATATATATAATTTTGGGGGAATTATTGAATAGTGAGAACCCCCCTCCCCCCTCTCCCCCCCCCCCCAAAAAAAAAAAAAAAAACCAAGTATGAAGGGGTGCAACTCGGAGTTTTTACTCCAACAATGTTTGAGTAGTACCCCCATTGTTTGTATAATTTTTTCCCCTCCTATCCCATTGTTCAGTGATTCTTTTTATAATTTTTGGCTAATATAAAATAAGTTATTGTATAAAGACTTTCGAATATATATTTTTTCAATTAATGAATTTGACTGGGATAAGTTTCAAATTTGTTGCCTTAAACATAATAATCTCTTAATTAAAAATCTGATTATTTTCTTTGTGTTTATAAAATATGCCTTATGTTTTTTATTCATAGATGTTCTTTAGGCCTTTTGTTTTTTATTCATAGATGCTTTTTATTTCCAGTCTGATTTGATTAATTTAGAATTGTTTTAGGAATTGCCTCTATATGGTTTCTATTGATTTACGTTGAAAGATTATTTGGTGTCTCATTCCTGAACACATTATAGGCTTTACTCATACATAAGTCACACCATCTAGAGTGTTCTATAGAGGTTCTAAATTGGGTTTTGGGTTCCCAATAACATATAGGGTACATTACACTAGGATTTATTACACTTTCTATGCTTAAATTATCATTAAATTATCTATTAAATTTCTAAACTATCAATTGATTCTCCTAAGTTCCTAATGTATATGAATTAAAATCTATTTAACTCTCAATTGAATCTATTAAATTTCTAAAATATTTAACTCAAATATATTTAGTTCCTAAAATAATTATTAAATTAAAATATATGTCCGTAAATATTATAAATTAGTAAAAGACCCTATCTAATTAAAATTTTATTACAAAGATTTTTATTTTGTCTGTATTGTTGTGTGATTAAATTAATATTAAAGTCTGATTTCTCAGTCTTGCTAATAAAATTATATACGTATTTGATATATTGAAAAAGTAGAACAATTTGGGAACGTAAAAAGTTAGTTTTTTGGCTTTTTAGTTTCTTTACATAGAAAAAAGCCACAAAAAAGCCAATTTTTTAAGCCAAAAAAGCCACCAAAAAGCCAAAAAAGTCAACTTTTTACTAACTTTTCAAAATACCAGAAAATTTAAATAAAAATATTTTGCTACAAATAATAATAGAAAAAATAATATATTAATTAAATTATAAAAAGTACTTAGTGAAAAGCTTAAAAACAATAAATTAATAATTATAAACAAAATTTGACATATAATATTAAATAAAGGCAAATACACATAGTCATTTTAGAAGCTAAATAAGAAAATATTATAGATAATTACTCTTATCCTCATAAAGAAAATTCACCCTAAGAAGTAACACCTACTTTTTAAAGATAGAATAAAAAATTAAGGTTTTTTTTGAAATAAAATTTTAATTATATTAGGTTCTTTTACCAATTCATAATATTTATGAGCTTATATTTTATTTTTATAACCTTTTCAAGGATTAAATAGGTTTGATTTAAATATCTTAGATTTAATCGATAGTTTGGGAACTAAATAGATTTTAATGTATATATTTTAGGAGAAATGCTAGAGATACAGAATTTTCTGCCAAATAAATGACCAAGTGTCTCAAATGAGTGTGGGGTCCATGCGAGACATTTTGTCATTTATTTAGTAAAAAATTTGGGGCCTATTACATTTTTCATACTTTAGTGATTTAATAGACTGACAATTTGACATAATTTACGGGTATAAAGTGTAATAAACCCATTACACTAACCTTAAAATTTAAAAAACTTTTTTTTAAAAAAAGTTTTGATGTAATTATATTAACTTTTCTTTTAATATAGCTAAATGGATCAGAATTAATGTAAAAACATAAAATAATTTAAGAAAAACATAAAATAATTTAAGATATAAGTTGTTGAGTAAAAGAAATGAGAACATCATTTTTTTTTATTTAAGTAATTAATAAATTATTAATCAATATGAGACTTAGTATTTCAATATAATTACATTAAAATTATAGAATTTATTATATGTATATATTTTTTTCAAATATAAGGGAGAGGCATAATTTGCCCTAAGAGCATCTCCAATGTTAATTGTCATAGTAGCATTGTTAAAATTATAATTTGACATGTAACAATAGTAAAATGTTAAACTATAGTAATGGTATTCTAATGGTGTAATGTCATTTTGGCATATTCCTAAACAACTTTTCCACATATTTTTAAGTGTTTGGATATAATTTTTTGAGTAGTTTTTTTGTTATCTTTTTTTTAAAATTTTTATTTATTTATCATCTTTTTAAAACTTTTTTTTAAAAAAAGAATTGAATATTTATATTCAACCCGACAAGATAAATATAAAAAATTTAAAAAAATAATAAATAGAATTCACTCCACCATTTACATGCCACTACAAAATTTTAAAAAAATAAATTTTGAGTATTTTTTTTTGTCTTTTATGACTTTTAAATTTCTTTAAAAAAAATTAGACAACTAGACAAAAATTAAAAAATTATTTTTTAAAATTTTTAATTTTTAATTTTTAATTTTTTTTAAAAAAATTATATATTTAAACAACTAGACAAATATAAAAAAATTTAAAACTTAAAAAATTTGATTTTAAAAAAAATTATAATTCATCCACCATTCACATACTATAATAATTTTTTTTTAAAAAAAATACTATCTATTCCAATAAAAAATACATTGGGTAAATTATAAATACATCCCACGAGATTTGATTAAAATACGAATCGCCTCTTTTGGTTTTGAAAATTATATTTCATCTCTTGAAGTTTCTAATTTCATAACAAATCGTCTATTTTATTAATAAATAATCAAGTCAATTAACAATTTTTAATAATGTTAAAAATATATTTAATTAATAATTTAAATTATTTTATTATTTTATAGGAGAGCAATTATAAATTTTATTTTTTTTAGTTAATTCTGTTAAATTTTTTTTTTCAAAAGAAAATATTTATAATCTTTCAAATTACAAGAAACAATTTATACTTTAAATAAATCTTAAGAAATGTATTTATAATTCGGTGATGCTACATACACCCATTAGTATATTAACTAGTGTACCGACACTAATTATGACATTGTTATTGATCCCACTCACTAATCACATTACAAATTTCAAAAACCTCTTAAATTATGCAACATCATCAATTGATACACTAATTAATGTATCAATTAGTACATACACCATTATTCTTTATAATTTCCCTACCATACATTAATGATGAGGCTTTTCCCAAAATAAGCCTTTTTTGCATTGGATTTCCCAAACTAGGCCAACTTCTGACGGAATTCCAAAACTAAGTTAAAGCGCTATTTCTATTCGCGCTTTTACTGTTAGGAGCTTAAAATTGGATGAACAGTAAAATCACTATTACAAATAGCGATTTTGATTAAGAATTCGCTATTACAAATAGCGCTTATAGCGTGAAATTTTTTGCAGAAGAAAACGCTGTTGAGAACAGTGCTTTTAGAACAAAACTTTGTTGGCAGAAAAACGCTATTGCTAATAGCGATTTTAACGGAAAAAATTTTTGCCAGGAAAACGCTATTGCTAATAGCGCTTTTAGTAGAAAAATTTTTTGGAATAAAACGCTATTTCTAATAGCGAGTTCATTTAAATGAAAACGCTTTTTGAATCAGCGTTTTTAACAGGCTTATATACGAAGCCCCCTCCCCCCTTCTCATTTGCATACGTTTCAGACTTAGGTTTCGGCTCTCGCCTCACTCTCCATCTCTCAGCCTCTCCATCATCACTCACTCTCCACCTCTCACTCTCCTCCATCTCAGACTCACTCGATCAGCTCGGTCTGTGCTCTCTCTGCTCTCGGCTCTCTGGCCTCACTCTCTGTCTCAGGCTCTCTCTCCGTGGTATGATATAAACCCTAATTTTATGTATTGAGTTTTTGTGTTTGTGAAAATGTGACATTAACCCTAATTTTTGTGTTTTTATGTATTTAGTACTTAGGGTTTTACATGTGAATTATTAAATGTATGGAATTTTGAAATTAGGATTTATGAAATTAGGGTTATGAAATGTGTGGAATTGTGGTTATGAAATTAGGGTCAAGCCATGTGACTTGGTGCAGAGGCTTTGGTTTTCTCAATTTTTTGCTCGTATTTTTTATTGTAGTGACAACTCATCTGTTATTGATAGATGTGGGATTCTCAACTCAGAAAGTCACATGGCAACAAAGGAATTCACCGATTTACCTTCTACAACAAGATTGTTTTATTTTGTCTCAGATACGCAGATAGATGTCAAGCTATGTGACTTGGGTGCGAGCTTTGGTTTTCTTAATTTTTGCTTGTATTTTTATTGTAGTGACAACTCATAATTCACTTATTTACCTTACAACAAGATTGTTTTATTTTGTCTGTATACGCAGATGGATTGTCAAGCCATGTGACTTGGTGCAGAGGCTTTGGTTTTCTCAATTTTTTGCTCATATTTTTTATTGTAGTGACAACTCATCTGTTATTGATATATATGGGATTCTCAACTCAGAAAGTCACATGGCAACAGTGAATTCACTGATTTACCTTACAGTCAGCATGCATTTATTTTGTCCGTATATATAGATGAATTGTCAAGTCACATGACTTCGACCACAGTATTTGCTTTTCTCTGTTTTTTCAATCTATTGACAACTCATACCTTGTTCATATATATGGGATTGTCATGCAGAGGCATCTTTCTAAAGTCGTTCATAACCAACTATATAAACGAGTAAAGGTGAAGACACAACCTTACAACTCATTTTGCCCTACGAAATTATCATTTATTTGCTTTAAAAAATTAGCATGGCTACATGGTTCATGGGAGGGACTGGGAATCGCAGAGGTGGTAGGAACTTGTAAAGGGGTGAAAGTTCACGACGAGGAGGAGGAAGGGGAAGTGACGATGCTGAAGATGAAACACCATTTCCTTTGTTAGATGCCTCTTGTGCTTATCATGATAGGTTTTGGAAGCGACATTTTGTCATGCCCAAGTACTATCGAGATCCATGTGGTTTGGTGGAGGATCCATCAGAGAATCAAACAGGATATGGTTATGCAAATGCTAGACTTCTGAAGTGGCCCGCACTATTTATAGAGCGAGTGCAAAATGAAAGATTATGTCGGGAAAGACGACTGAAGGTGCCAAAAGCACGTTCTGTTGAGATCCAAAAGGAAGATCCTGAAAATGTTGATCGACTATGTCAAAGACTACAACGTGAGATTTCTCAAATGGGCCGTAGGTTGGCCCGCGATATGCAGCTACTCATAGTTAAGAAGGATGCCCAGAAGAACAGAACAGAACCAGATGTTGCGGCTATCAAGGGTATCATGGAGGATCCTGAACTTGTCTCTGACACTGAGCTTTCGGATTGTTCAGACTCGGAGCCACCTGCTGATTTAAGCGCAAATTAGGTGTTATGTTATGTTTATACTTAAGTCTATGTTTATGTATTGTGTCTGTCAAATGTTACGGCTATTAATATGCAATATTAGGTCATGAATCAAGTGTTTGACTGTGTAACTGTTATGTTTATGTGTTGTGTGGTCAGTTCAGGGTGTCCAGGATGTATGTAATGTGTGTTCAGTTCATGGTGTCCAGAATGTATTTTTGTGGGAGAATTATGTCTGTACTACCTATGTAACTGAAAACTATTACATTTACAATTTCAGTTATGTTGTTTTCATGCCTATATGAGTATTTAGTAAAGTACTGACTTCGGCAATATTATGTATTAAGTATTATTACAAAAATGTTGACAAAATTTATTTTAGGAGCTCTCACTGTGGCCTTCGTCTTCTTAGCTTACTCCGCGGTGGTCTTCGCGTCTCACCATTCGTTGTTGCTCGTCGAGCTGCACAGTGTGTGGGTGTGCTTCGGACTGTAGAGCATGCATATCACATTCTAACACATAACAAAGACGAAACAAAAAAATAAATTTTCTAAATGAAAACGGGTACAACACATTTTTACTAAATTGGTTTACTAAACTGGTTTTTTCAATTACATTCTCACCTTCTAACCCAAAACAAAGACAAAAGAATAAATATATATGTATGTTTAAATGAAAACGGCTTTCGTAAAGCCAAAATAATTTTCTAAATAAAACCTTCTAACTCAAAACAAAGACAAAAGAATAAATATATATGTATATTTAAATGAAAACGGCTTTCGTAAAGCCAAAATAATTTTCTAAATAAAACCTTCTAACTCAAAACAAAGACAAAAGAATAAATATATATGTATGTTTCAATGAAAACGGCTTTCGTAAAGCCAAAATAATTTTATAAATAAAACCTTCTAACCCAAAACAAAGACAAAAGAATAAATATATATGTATGTTTAAATGAAAATGGCTTTCGTAAAGCCAAAATAATTTTCTAAATAACACATTCTAACCCAAAACAAAGACAAAAGAAAAAAAAAATTACATGAAAACGATTTTAGTAAAGCCAAAAAAAAATTATTAATTACATTATCACCTTTTAAACAAAACAAACACAAAACAATAAACAAAAAAAAATTTACATTAAAACAACTTCAGTAAAGACGAAAAAAAAAATTGAATTACATTTTCTAAATCAAAACAAAGACAAAAGAAAAAATTAAAAATTTAACATGACAACGGCTTCAGTAAAGCAAAATAAATGAACATGATTGGCTTAATAATATCTAAATCAATATGATTTTAAAATTATATATATGAAAAATAGTATGTAAAATTAATATATGAAAAGAGGTTTTTTTCATATTATGTAAAATTTATGAATTACACATTCTAAATCAAAACAAAAACAAAAGAAAAAAATATATATTTTAACATGACCATGGCTTTAGTAAAACCAATTTCAATTTTATAGAGTGTAAACATGTGGCCCATTTATGTTTTTTTCATTTGTTTTATATTGTAAATAGCGTTTATTTCCAAAAATTTTTCTGTTAAAAATGCATAGCTTTTTCTTCCAAAAAATTATCTGTTAAAAGCGCTATTAGGGATAGCGTTTTCTTCCAAAAATGTTTCTGTTAAAAGCGCTATTAGAAATAGCGTTTTCTTCTAAAAAATTTTTCTGCTAAAAGCGCTATTAGCAATAGCGTTTTCCTGGGAAAAATTTTTTGTTTTAAAATCGCTATTAGCAATAGCGTTTTTCTGCCAACAAAGTTTTGTTCTAAAAGCGCTGTTCTCAACAGCGTTTTCTTCTGGAAAAAATTTCACACTATAAGCGCTATTTGTAATAGCGAATTCTTAATCAAAATCGCTATTTGTAATAACGATTTTACTGTTCATCCAATTTTAAGCTCTTAACAGTAAAAGCGCGAATAGAAATAGCGCTTTAACTTAGTTTTAAAATTTCGTCAGAAGTTGACCTAATTTAGGAAATCCAATGCAAAAAAGATTTATTTTGGAAAAAGCCTCCATTAATGATAATATAAAAATTAAATTACATAACTATCTAGAACCGTCCTTTTAAATTTCATAACTATTTCATATTTTTTTTTTTTGGGACTAAAACTATTTTAGATTGAAGCGCTCTCTCTCTCTCTCTCTCTCTCTCTCCAGTCTCTGATCCCTCATAGCAAAGGAAGTGGTTGCTGCGAAACCCTAGCCGCAAACAGAGGATAAAGAGCAAAGCAATTGCTGCGAAAACCCCAAAATTGTCAGGTAATTCCACTTTCTCTCCTCTTTCCCGAACCCTCCCACCGTAACCCTTCAGTATTTGTCAGCAATAAAAGCAATAATATGTTATTGTTCTTCCATTTCACGATCTCAAGAAAAAAGAAGAAGAAGAGGGGTTTCGTGATCTGCACAAAATCATAAAAAAAAAAGGTAATCTTTTCCAGTTAATAGTTTTGCCTATCTCATAAGCATACATATATAGTGTTAGTGTCTGTATATGTATGAAGTACCTGTTCCTTTTCTAGGGCAGAGGGGCTGATGTTGGCAGCCATTGAAACCTGAATGAACTGAAAGATCAATCAGAAAAAATATTCAGAAACAAGAAGTCACTCACCAATCAGAAAAAATATTCCGAAATTATTGTACATTTTCAATTATATACTTCCGAATTATTTCTAAATTTTCGATACTTAATTTTTGAATTTTTAAATTAAATCGGTTCTGTAGTGCCGAATGTTTTACAATTTTTCAGTACTTGATATCAGAGTAGTTTATGCAAGCAATGGATAGAGTGTAACAATGGAGTGTAGCAAGTGATGGAAAACAATAGAGGGAGTGAGAAACAATGTAGGAACTAAGTTTTAATTTTAATTTTTTTTTTTAAAAGATGTGCATTGAGAATTATTGTTTTTTAAAGATGTGTATAGAGAAAATCTAGATTTAATTTGTAGTGTGTATTGATGTCTATTATGGTCATTTTGCTTCATGATAAAATTGTCATAATTTTTTTCAAAAAAATTAATTGTGTACACAGAGACAAAACAGTGTGGAAATAGAAATTCCCATAATAAACAGAGACTAGATCACACTCTTCATCACATCGTTTTCATCATTTTAATGGGTTGAGACTCGAAAGGGCCGGGAGACATGCCCCCTCAGTCTTCAGGTAATGTTTCTACTTCATTGTCATTGCTAGACATGTTAATACTTCTCAGGGGTTTACATTCTTTTCTTCAGTTCATCTTTGTCTAGATTCAAGTTCACTATTTGCATTATTTTTTTTGCCGTGCATTATTGTTATTAGTATATATATATATTATATTAATGAACAAGAACTTTTGGAGTGCAACTGTTTTATTTTCTAATAGGTTTCAATGCTTGGAAACAAGAGTAAATAGTTTCTTATATATATATTTTTTTCATTTGTAATAAAATAGGTTGTTTACTTGGAAGTTTTGATGGCATGAGTGGAGTCGGAAAAAAATAAAATAAAGGTATTCTTCGCTGCTCATTATCCTGTGTGTATTTTCCTTATTTAATTAGATTGTTTTTCATATTATTTTTATTTAATGTTTTGTTTTCGTTTAAATGTTTTAATCAATAGTTTCTCTACTCTTATAATAATGTTGCATTTTACTTAGTAATTTGATGAAACATTTTTATTCGAGAAAAATAAAAAATCTGGCCAACATATTTTGTAGCTCATGTATTAATTTGGTTGGTGTTTTCTTATTTTACCTTTTGTGGTTAACCAACTGTTGGTTCTTGCACATTTTGGTGTAACTTCAAAATCTAGTTCTAAAAGCACTTTTCAAAACTTCACTTTGTATTGATGTACAATAACCTTGCAAATATACATATGCATACACACGCAAACATCTTAATACTGAGGCTTTTCCCATATTAAGCCAATTTATCATCTTAATTTCCAAACTAAGCCTAGTTTGAACGGAATTCCCAAATTAGGCTAAAGCATTATTACAAATCACGCTTTCACTGTTTGGGGCTGAAAATTTGATGAACAGTGAAAGCGCTATTAGAAACCACGCTTTTAACATAATTTTTTTTTTTGAAGAAAACGTGGTTCCAAACCACGCTTTCACTGTGCGTGTTGTTTAATTTGTTTTCTGAAGAAAGCGTGGTTCTGAACCACGCTTTCACTATGCATATTGTTTAAAAAAAATTTCCTGAAGAAAACGTGATTTGGAATCACGCTTTCACTGTTGATAAATGAAAGCGTGGATTGAAACCACGCTTTTAAAGCTTATATAAAACACCCAAGCCCCCTCATTTACAATCATGTTTTTTACACTTAGGTTTTTTCGACTCTTGCTCGATCTCCCTCTGCTCTCAGACTCTCTCACTCTCAATCTCGATCTCCCTCTGCTCTCGGACTCTCGCTCTCGATCTCCCTTTGCTCTCAGACTCTCACTGTCGCTCTCGCTCTCCCTCTGCTCTCAGACTCTCTCTCTCTCCGTGGTATGGCATCTAGCTCTCTCTTTGAATTTTATGTATTTATTTATTGTGTTTGTGAAAATATGAATGTGTGGTTGAAAATGTGAATGTGTGTTTGTGAAAATGTGAATGTTAGGTTTTTAAATGTCAATTATTAAATGTGTTAGGGTTCTAATGTGTTAGGGTTTTGAATTAGGGTTTTAAATGTGTGGTTATGAAATTATGAAATCATAAAATGTTAGGGTTTTGAATTGTGAAATCAGAAATTATGCTTGTGGTTTCAGAAATTAGGGTTTGGAATTTTTTGAAATTAGAAATCAGGGTTTGGAATTAAGGTTTGGAATTTTGCTTGTGAATCAGAAATAAGAAATTATGCTTGTGAATAAACTAACTTATATTTGTTGAATTGGAATTATGAAATGTCTATATTTTGAAATTTGAAATCAGAAATTGGAATTTTGAAATTATGCTTGTGAATGAAAATGTCTATATTTTTTGAAATTAGGGTTTGGAATTTTGAATTGTGAATAAACCAAATTATATTTGTTGAATTGAAAATTTTATTTTTTGCTTGTTAAGAGGAATTAAAAGGAAATTAGGGTTTGGAATTAGGGTTTTAAAAGTAAATTTTTTTTTAATTAAGAATAAAATTATGCGAATTGAAATTCATATAATTGAGAATTGTTAATGTCATATTATGAAATTCATATAATTGATAATTGAGAATTGAAATTCATGAATTGAGAATTAAGGTGGACTGACAATTTCAATTCGAGGTCCACATGCTTACATATATATGATCATTTTGTTTCAAAAAATAAGATTGTAAACTGTATGATTGAATTCAAAATTTGAAAATTAAAATGAATCTGAAAAAATCAAAAGTGCAGAGATTTGAAAAAAAAAAATTAAAAAAAAAAATGAATTTAGTACATAACTGCCCATATAACTGATATAGGGATATTTTTGAAAAATCCAAAATATGAGACGTAAACACCCAGAGAAGACTTCTCTTTATAATAGTACCACATATATATACACCTTCATTCAATATTTCACTTGGTAATATCAAGGTGGGGTTGTATACTTGAATCTGCCGACTATTATATTATATGAGAAATGGTATTTGTCACCTGATTTATTTCACTATACTATTTGACCCTCTAGGTGTATTTGTTCAATTCAAGACATTGTGCATATTTAATGAAGGGCAAATTTCACTTCAATGTGCATGTGCAAACTACCCATATAATTTGGAAATAACTATAATGTTCTTGTGGTTTATGGACTAAATGAAGTATACCGTCAGACGTTCAATCCAATAACATCAAGTGTGAAACATGTGCTAGGTCATAAGGGGGTTATGTTCTTATTTTCAAATATCAGAGGTAAATCACACATGGAGTAAAGCAAAGGGGGTTAAAGTCAATTTCATCTTTCAAAAAAATGACGAATATAATATGAATTTCAATTAAAAATATTAAGTGTATGGAAAGATTAACGTTTTTTCATAAGTTAAATTTCATGAAACTAATCTCTACTAAATGAAATTATAAAAAAAAAAATTATTTAATTTTGACTCTATTTTATTAAAAAAAAAAGAAACATTTTTATTGACTTCAAAATAATAAATGAAAAGATCATATTCTTTCAAATAAAAGACAAAATGACTATATTAATCTAAAAATACTATTTTATGTATGTTCTTTATTTAATTGTGTAGGTTACATAAGAGATTTAAACATTTCTGGCATCCTTTAATGAAAATAACATTAAAATTTGTAATTAATTATCTATTAAATGGGTTATTTGTGTCAATTTCATATTATGCAGCTTTGACATAACTTCTTTTATTTATCATGTTATTATATAGTGTCATATTTGTGTTTGTGTTGAAAATGTTAAGTCCTAACCCCTAACTTTGTGTACAATTCATGTTGTGTTAGAAATTTCCACCTGTAATAGAATCAAAGTAGGTTCAAGTGGAGTGCCTTAGGCATAATATGTGATCAATGATGCTAACAAAATTGACGACGTTAATTTATGAAACAATTGTAAGACCAGCGATACTTTGCAGTTCACATAATATTGGACAATTAAGAAACCACAAGCTCATGAAATGGTAAAGAATAATGTGATAGGATCATCGTAAAAAGAAATGTTAGGGGAAGACGTAAATTGACTTAAAATGTGAAAGTAAAAAAATTAAACGAATTTATTTAATTTAATCGAGCATATAGCTTTTAATAGTATGAAATGATGAAAAAAGGATTCACGTATCATAGCCCACTTGATTGGGACACAAAGCTTTGTTTGGTTTAGTTTCGTTTGGTTCATTTCACTATATTTAGGGTCAGACACCCAAAATATGATAAAAAATTCTTAGGATTTATTTTCATTTGGGTTTCGCTAAAGGTTTCCACTTAGTTGTTAACTATCTAAATTCATACTTTAGGACCTAGCTTATTGCAGGTGTTTGCATATAAGCACATAAGCACTTGTAAATTGTATGTAAGACCGGATTGCACTTTGTTCCTCCAAGCTACCCAACCAAAAAAAATTATTTTTGGGAGGTGCCATATTCTTCCACAACCATTTGGAAAATCAAACCAAACAATTTATTTTTGTCAAATTTATTTATATTTTTTCAAAAAAATGAAAAAATAATTTAAAAAATCAAACCAAACTGCTATATCATGTATTATTTTTAATATACATTCAATAAAATTAATAATTTTTATAAAAAATATTAACTTTGATATTAGAATAATTTGAAGACATTTCATCATAAAATACTAACATTTAATTTTATAATCTTGTCATAGAAATTTTAAAAATTTTAATGAGCTGAATTTATAATACATATAATAGCATTATAGTAGAAATTAAAATTTCCTCGCAAAACTTAAGAAAATTTGAAAAAGTTTTTGAAATGGGTATTAAACGAAGGGACTTATCGCTGCTTCCGCTTTGTGACTGTCCACCACCATTGAAAAGGAAAATCTGAACATTATGTTTTAGGGTAAGCCTGTATTTCATAATATCAAATAATTGCTACGGATGGCTCGATAGATTCACTTGGATAACTATTTAAAATTTACTACATAGATTTAACCACCAACTTAAATTTTCTATCTAATTTTTTTTTTTTTGTATGTTTAAGGAAAAAAAAAAAAGAGTAAATAAATAAATTTTTTTTTTTTACTTTTCAGAACGAGCGAACATGAGTTTTTTGTTTGAATTTCATAACAAAGTCTTTATGACTTCTAAAAAGTGGACGAGGGTTACTATTTTACATAGGAAATAATTTTGTCATTAAGGTCTTTAATGGCACAAGTTTGAGCAAATCAAATTAACTTATCTGTAATTGTCCATAAATCTAAAGAATTGGATTACCAGTTTTAAAAAATTAATAACAATGTTTGAAACTTCTATTTTATATTGTCCAAATCAATCGAGTTCTTTCAACTCAATGGAACAAATATTTAATTATCTACAAAACTTACACTATGATTTAAGATGTTTGTATGATTTGTCCAATTTTGTCCAGTCTCTCACTGAATAAGAAAAATACTTGATAGAATGAAGTGTTTTTTAAATGTGTGATATATCTATCTACCTTATCAAAATACTAAAAAATAGATCAAGATTTATGAAAAGAAAACAAAATAAGTGTTTTTAAAATTGGTCCCGCTTTCATGCGTACGATTAAATCATTGTTTAAATTAACGGTTGTGTAGAGTCATTATTATTTATTTATTTATTTTCAGTGAATGTCTTTTAAAAATTGATCATATTGAGGGAGGGAGACCATTGCCGCAATGGTAAGGTTGTTTTATTATGCTGATAATAATATAAAATAAAATAAATCTATTATAATTTGAGTGTTATGGATTCAAATCATAGAAATAATGGGAGAGATTGATTCGCATTGTCTCGTCTAGGCGGCAACTGGTTGCTCCTGGTGAGGTTCCCATCGGCCAGGGAGACATGCAGTTGCCAGCCGAACCTCGAGGTAGTCGGTGGAGGGTTGACATGGGCCACGAGGTCGTATCGACCCATGTAGTCGTCGTGTATAGAGACCAGCTTGACCGGATGATAGAGGGCGAGGTATGAAATTTAAATACCTAAATTTTAATTGTCATATGGAGTGTAAATGTTCATGAGCGATTTTTAATAGACTTCTTGTTATTGTAGTTTATCTGGCAGCCTTATGCTGGGGTCCTCGGTATGCTTCCAGACTATTGCTGACTAGGTGAGGAGATATAGATGGCGAGAGTGCCACTCATTTGTTTTGATGTGGTTGAGTGGCATCTCCCTAATCGTGTCCTTCGATAGTTTGGTCGGGTCCAGTTCGTGCCGGATCTGTGCGACACTGAGTGGCGGTTGCATGCAACTGACAGACGTGGCCGAGCCGGCACTGACTGGAGTGTGTATCATATGCGATACATACAGCTGTGGGATGCCCATCGCGACAATATTGTACACGCTGACTGGAGCGATGGGGTCCTCCCCTCTCCCGATCCTTACATGTTGTGGTATCGGCGACATACACACCTACTAGTCGGTAATCCGAGTCACCTGTCTGAGTCCGGATATCAGGGAATTGGGCCTTCTCTAGAGGCATTGGTGAGTATCATAGTATGTGTCAGATAATTGTTAATATCATAATTGCTTTACTTTCAGTCAATTATAGTTTAATATGTTTGATTTTTTGTTCAGGTGGTTCGAGCTGGGAGGTCATATCACTTGGCTGAGAACACCCTTTTCAGATATGGTGGACAGGATGCGATGCAGGCCCTTACAAAGATCTGAGAGCTATTGTACGACGGGATCCAGCATGCCCATCGGGTAGATCGTCTGCATTTTGGCCACTACGGTGTACACAGTGCAGCAGTTGCTCCAGACACATCAGTCCCGTCCACGTCAGTGCCTTCCACTTCAACGCCAACCACAGCAGGTCCTTGGACTTCAGTCACCCCACCGCATGATACCCCATACATTTCTCCAGATTCCCCACACGTACATCCTACCCAACATGCTGACCCTGATTGGACACCGCCCCGATACATGCATGACGTTGTTACCCTACCCATCCACTTACCACTTGCTTTTCTGGGGACTACTTTGACCATGCCCATGAGTACACATGATGCAGTTCTCACTGACATCTCCCACGTTGAGGATGAGGCCCATATTGAGCCCCCCTTAGAGCGTGAGGGAGAAGCCGAGGCTATGGTCGTGGGGGACGTCGCGGCCGAGGTGGGGGTGCGGGCAGAGGCAAAGGTCGAGGTCCAGATACAGATCGTGATACAGTTGCACCAGATAAGGGAGTTTCACAGCTCACAGCAGTATTCGATCTTCAGGCAGAGACAGGATCAGGGGCAGCACATGCAGGAGAGGGGGAGGTCACACTCACAGGCTACACAGGCAGTCAGTAGAGGGCTACATGTAGGGGAGGGAGTGCTAGATATTCAGAAAGTCTACCGCAGGAGACCGAGGAAGGAGGTCCACGGTCGGGGTTGTGGGACTGGGGGCAGGTTAGGGCATTAGCGGGTGTGATATGGATTGTATAGTTTTTTTTTATTTGTAGTAATTGTTATAGTTTTTGTAAATCAAACTTGTACAGATGATATAAATGTGTCACTTATTTATTCGAAATTATAATTTCACAATTTTTTATTTTTACTTATTTTGATGAATCACACAAATCTCTTTCACTTTTCTACCTCTCTCTCATTCTCCGTAGTCTCTGCATTATTTATAGTAATTTACGTTTTTTTCTCAAATTTACAAATTGAGACAACCATTTATAAACCTACGAAATTATCGAACAAATTTGTACTGAAACCATTTATAAAATTGAAGTTCAAATAAATTTTAAAAATTAAATTATAAATCCTAAATCCTAAAATAAAAATAAATAAGGTAGCGTTTGGTAACGTTTACGTTTTTTGTTTATGTTTACAAAAAAATTAAAAATTGGCTTTTGTTTATTTTTAAAAAAACATAAATTACAAACGCGTTTGATTTTAACAAAGTGTTTAAAAATCCATCAAAACATAAAATAAAAAATATGTTTGTAGTATCTCTAAAATATTTATATTTATATTTATTATTATTATTTTTTTATATTTATAAATTATAAACACGTTTGGTTTATATTTATTTTTATTATTTATAAAAAAAATATTTGTTCAAGTTTCAAATATGTTTGGTTTGGTGTGTGTTTGGGATGAGTGTTTGTGTGTCAGAGAGAGAGAGAGAGAGAGAGAAGAGAAGAGTGAGTGCGTAGAATGTCTGGTATTAAAAGCGTTATTCAAAATAACAATAACGGATTTTAAGCAAAGGTATTTGTTATTTGTAGAATTACAAGAACTCTTCAAAAACAATTGAAATATCTCCCTTCATTGATAAGTTGTGGATAAGCATTACAAATCCATTACAACATAAATGGTTTGGTCATTCATCCAAACAATTTCATTCATTATTATCATCACCTGACATCTCAATATCAGATTCATACATAACATCCATGCTCCAGGCGAAGTACTGGTGTGCATCATCCATTAACCCATTTTCGGCACGCTCATTTGCGGTCTTCATTAGTGAGGACCTTTGCAAACATTGGGTCATGCGATTAACTTCGTCACAGATACGATGTAATGCCCTTTGCAACAACTGTAGAGTGTCAGTTGGTATACGCATGGCTAACCGGCGAGGAAATTTAATATTAACTTCACGACATAACTCAACGAGAACGTTTGTTCGAGTTATGCGAAATTTCCACCCAGCTCTTATGGTATTGACGGTGGCACGTGAGTAACGCAAATTTGGATTTAATGAGTATTGAAATTCATCTCCATCTGCAACCCAATAGCGACCCATTGCTGAATGTAAATCAACCACCGTATATCTTATGATGATATCGCTCAAAATAGCTGTAAAACTTTTGTTGTGGTATGATGCGATATATATACCATATATACACATGGTAACTGTATGTATGAAATTATTGTAAACAACTATGTATCAGAGTTGTCACGTCAACTTTTATGACCTAAACAACTATACATCAACTTGATAGGAGTTGTTACTTCGACTTTTATTTACTACTCAGTGCATATCTGAAGGTTTTAAGCAAAGTTCAAATCCGCTTGGAAATTTAATTTAATTTTTCCGCTTACAAATATAATTCAATTTATTTTGCCTTGACAAAATATTTGATTTAATTTTTTACCTTACATATTTCATTTAATTTAATTGGAGAAATTTGACCAATTTAATTTGAAGTTAATTATGTGTTGATTTAAGTCAGTGTTATTCTTATCTGTAACACTTTCAAGTTCTGTACATCGAAAAACCCATTCATTCTAACTCTACTACAAATTAATCTTCAATACATTCTAACTGTATAATATTTCATCTTCAACGTTTATGAATCTATTTGGGGCTACATACGGTGGCTTTTTAAACACACATGGTCTAATTGTTTTGTTATTTTGTTCTGACACCCCCTCAAAATTTTTATGAATTGCATAATTCACATGGACACAGTAGGTATGGTACGATAATAAATTGTAGCTCGGCGCAGTGATACGTCCAACATTTATCAGTGATGCTCGCCAGTGACTTGAACAGACGTAATAATTTGGATGCTTTGTTTTTTCCTCAGATGCTGTGTCACTTTGTGCAGCGATGCAGTGATGCATCTGACTTTGTACAGTGATGCATGTCACTTTATGCAGTGATGCAGTAATGCATGTGACTTTCTGACTTTGCCATGCTTGTATACTTTGTGACTTTTTTCCTCACATTACGTGATGCATGTGACTTTGTGCAGCGCAAATAAATGCTTTTTTTTTCCTCACATTTCAGAATTTATCTAAATCACATTAATACGACCACATGACAATAGTGTTGATAAACAATTATGTGATGGACTGAAGGAGTGAAGTGTAATTTACCGAATGTAAAAAGAAGCAGAAAATGCAAAGAGAACAAAATGGGATGACTGTGAAGTTCATTAAGTGAAAATAAGATAAAATATAGGCTGCAAAGTTCCAATCGTGTTTACATATCAGGTGGCCATTTTATTATTTTGGTAAAAAAAACAACGATAGTTTTGCAGGTCGAAGTGAGTTGGACGGTTGTGTATTTACTTGCACTCTGTTTCATAGTTGTTTATGAACAATATTACTTTAAAACAAAGAAAATTTAAGCATTTAATTTAATTTTATGATTTCATTTATTTGACAACTCACTGCTCAAATATGAAGGGATTGCATTGTGATCCTCTGGCCTACAATTATGATTTTATCTGACAACCACGTCCGTGACTACATCACAGGTACACAAAGTCACGGGTACTCAGGATTGCATGAAATGAATAACATAAAATAATATCACGGGTATCACTTCTTCCCTAGTGCCCCAGCATGCATTATCGTCACTAGATCATCTCTAGTTAACCCCCAGTATGATGTCTATAAATAGCGATACCTCCAGTATGATGTTTGTTCAAGTCATAACAATAGTAATATATCTACAATTACTATTATTATTTGTTTGTTTATTTTATGAACAATGTCTTCAAGAGGTGCAGGAAGTTCACGCCGGCAAAGAAATCCGAAAGTATGGCTGCTACCTCCATTTACTTATGACTATAAGAACGAAAAGTACTCGAGTCCGAAGGATTATTATGCTGGTATCCGAGCAGAATGGGCGTTCAGGGTAACGGAGCAAGAAGGATTGTTTAATGATCTACATAACTTTGGGGCACCGGTACCTCATCGTCGTTCATTGACCATGGTTAGACGAAATGTGAGTGACTATGAAAAAGCAGTTAGCAGAATTAAGAAGGAGAACAACAGAATGTTGATGCGGAGATATCGACATTTCATGCTTCAGCTAGCCATCGAAATGGCAGAAGCAAGCAACAGAGATTTGACAGTGATTGAGCGAAATACTGTCTTAAACAATGAAAAATATCTCTCTGACTACTACATGTTAGATGAGGAATGAGAAATCAAACACTTTTATCTTTCATATATGTTTGTATGTTGTGTCGTATCTTTGTTACTGGAGTGTAAGACAATGTTGTTGTTCATCTAACGTACGGATGTATTTCAAGTATTTGTTTTATGAACCTGAAGTTTATGAAATAACTACATTTATAACTACACATTTATTAGTTCATGACTTTCTTTATTGAATTGCAATGAGTTAATGAATGTTGAATTATGTGAATACTTAAAACACATAAAACAGAACACGTAGCTCGGTGAAAAGCTTCCCTTAACTGGGGCTCGTGAAATAGGGATCCTCTACGTAAAGAATTTCAATCTCCATCAAGAAAGAAGAAAGAGTCGCCTTCCAATTCTTGGAAGTCCAGTCAAAATGATGACTCTGGTAAGGAATGGAGGGTTGACAGAAAACTAAACTTGGGAGGCTGGACAAACAAGCTCAAAGCCAAGTAGTTGGTCCAGTTGGGAGACTAATAAAGTTCAGACAAACGAACTACTGCCTTCAACAACACATAAAACAAAACAGGTAGTTCGGTGAAAAGCTTCCCTTAACTGGGGCTCGTGAAATAGGAATCCTCTACGTAAAGAATTTCAATCTCCATCAGGAAAGAAGAAATGGTCGCCTTCCAATTCCTGGAAGTCCAGTCAAAATGATGGCTCTGGTAAGGAATGGGGGGTTGACAGAAAACTAAACTTGGGGAGCTGGACAAACAAGCTCAAAGCCAAGTGGTTGGTCCAGTTGAGGGACTAATAAAGTTCAGACAAACGAACAACACCTTCAACAACACATAAAACAAAACAGGTAACTCGGTGAAAAGCTTCCCTTAACTGGGTCTCGTGAAATAGGGATCCTCTACGTAAAGAATTTCAATCTCCATCAGGAAAGAAGAAATGGTCGCCTTCCAATTCCTGGAAGTCCAATCAAAATGATGACTCTGGTAAGGAATGGGGGGTTGACAGAAAATTAAACTTGGAGGGCTGGACAAACAAGCTCAAAGCCAAGTGGTTGGTCTAGTTGGGGGACTAATAAGTTCAGACAAACAAACTACCACCTTCAAAAATACATAAAACAAAACAGGTAGCTCAGTGAAAAAGCTTCCCTTAACTGGGGCTCGTGAAATAGGGATCCTCTACGTAAAGAATTTCAATCTTCATCAAGAAAGAAGAAAGAGTCGCCTTCCAATTCCTGGAAGTCCAGTCAAAATGATGACTCTGGTAAGAAATGGGGGGTTGACAGAAAACTAAACTTGGGGGACTGGACAAACAAGCTCAAAGCCAAGTGGTTGGTCCAGTTGGGGGACTAAGTTTAAAACCCAATTGGTTTTACTTGATTTGCTTGTCAAAATCACTATTTACAATTAATTATATCCAAACAGATTGTTTTCTGCACCTTTTTAAAGAAATTGACGATTCTCTTAGTATAGAATAGCAATCAACGCAAGGCCAAAAATGTAAGAAACTAGACTTGTAACCAGTTATAATGACGCTGATTTGATATTTTTCGGATTTATACCCAAAGAGAACAACACTTCCGAAATTACTGTGTAACACCAGTTTTCTGGATAGATTTGAATGCAGCATGATATTGACAATCATTGGTGGCCAAGTACTCCTACCTAACCCACATTTCACTCACAAGATCCACCATTATTTTAAAGTTTATTTCAAAAGTTGAGCTTGTAAATGTTTCCCAAAATATTACAAATTGAATATTCAAAAGTTGATTTTAAAATAATTCCAAATGACAACAAAAATTCAAATAGTCATACTTTTCAATGAAATACAAATAGTTGGTCGTAACAACGAATGATGCATAGCTAAGTGAAACACAACATTGCCTACATAAGCTTCCTTTTTTATTACAGTCTCAATTCAGAAAGTCACATGGCAATAGTGAATTCACTGATTTACCTTATAGTGAGCATGCCCTTATTTTGTCCGTATATGCAGATGGATTGTCAAGTCATGTGACTTGGTGCACAAGCTTTGGTTTTCTCGATTTTTTGGCAACAGTGAATTCACTGATTTACCTTACAGTGAGCATGCCCTTATTTTGTCGGTATATGCAGATGGATTGTCAAGTCACGTGACTTGGTACATAGTATTTGCTTTTCTCTGTTTTTTCATTCTAGTGACAACTCATACCTTGTTCGTATATGTGGGATTGTCATGCAGAGGCATCTTTCTAAAGCCGTTCATAACCAACTATGTAAACGACTAAAGGTGAAGACACAACCTTACAACTCATTTCGCCCTACGAAATTATCATTCATTTGTTTTAAAAAATTAGCATGGCTACACGATTCATGGGAGGGAGTGGGAATCGCAGAGGTGGTAGGAACTTGCAAAGGGGTAACAGTTCACGACGAGGAGGGGGAAGCGGACGTGGCGATGTTGAAGATGATTCATGGGAGGGAGTGGGAATACCTGTTTTAGATTATGCTTGTGGTTATCGTGATAGGTTTGGGAAGCGACATTTTTTGATGCCTAAGTATTATCCAGTTCAAGGAGGTTCATGTATGGATCCATCAGATAATCAAACAGGATATGGTTTAGCAGACGCTAGACTTCTGAAGTGGCCCGCACTATTTATAGAGCGAGTGCAAATGGAAAGATTATGTCGGGAAAATCGACTGAAGGTGCCAAAAACACGTCCTGTTGAGATCCAAAAGGAAGATCCTGATAATGTAGATCGACTATGTGAAAGACTACAACGTGAGATTTCTCAAATGCGCCGTAAGTTAGCCCTCGATATGCAGCTATACATAGCTGAGAAGGATGCCCAGAAGAACAGAACAGAACCAAATGTTGCGGCTATCAAAGGTATCATGGAGGATCCTGAACTTGTCTCTGACGCTGAGCTTTCGGATTATTCAGACTCTGAGCCACCTGCCGATTTAAGCGCGAATTAGGTGTTAATGTCTACAGTTCAGCAATATTAGGTCATGCATTAATATGTAATGTCTGTGTTAGACTAAGTATTTTCGTAATGAGTTTGTCAGATTGTCTGCCTAATAATTGTCTGTCTAACTGTTATGTTTATGTATTGTGTGTTCAGTTCAGGGTGTCTAGGATGTATGTATTGTATGTTCAGTTCATGGTGTCCAGAATGTATTTTTGTGGGAGACTTATGTCTGTACTACCTATGTAACTGAAAACTGTTACATTTGCAATTTCAGTTATGTTGTTTTCATGCCTGTATGAGTATTTAGTAAATTAGTGACTTCGTATATTATGTATTAAGTTTTATTACAAAAATGTTGACAAAATTTATTTTAGGAGAAATACACATTATCTTAACTTGTTCATCTTCTCAATCGTGAGAACCTAATAATGTAACCATTATTCATTGAATATAACAAATAATATTCTCATTCTTACAAAAAATTACACTACTAATTGAATAAAACAAATAACATTTACATTCATTCATTCATTGCACAGCATTAGTCTTATGAAATAAGCGAAACCAATTCAATCACAATAACATCAACTCTAACCCAATATTTACATTACATAAGTTCCTGTTCGTAATCAGAATTCAAATTACATACAAGTTACATTACATAGCAAAAAACGGAAAAAGTACCATTTGTATGTAAAAAACACATCACCAAAATTTGAGATCTTTCTCTTATTCCTTCTTGCTGCAGCTCTCACGGTGGCCTTCATCTTCTTGGGCTACTCCGCGGTGCTCTTCGCGTCTCACCCTTCGTCGTTGTTCGTCAAACTGCACAGCATGTGGGTGTGCTTCGGACTGTAGAGTATGTATATCACCTTCTACTCCAAAACAAAGACAAAAGGAAAAAAAAAAAATTTTTTTACTAAACTGGTTTTCTGAATTACATTATCACCTTCTAACTCAAAACAAAGACAAAATAAAAATATATATATATATTTAAATGAAAACGGCTTTAGTAAAGCCAAAATAAATTTCTGAATAACACCTTCTAACCCAAAGCAAAGACAAAAGAAAAAAATTAAAATTTAACATGAAAACGCCTTTAGTAAAGCCAAAAAAAATTTATGAATTACATTATCACCTTGTAACCCAAAACAAAAAAAAAATTTACATGAAAACGGCTTTAGTAAAGACAAAAAAATTTTTTTGAATTACACCTTCTAACCCAAAACAAAGACAAAAGAAAAAAAAAATTAATGAATTACATTATCACCAAAACAATGACAAAAAAACAATAAAAATAAAAATAAATAAAAATTCAATGAACAGTGAAAGCGTGGTTCCAATTCACACTTCTTGCAGTGAATAGTGAAAGCGTGATTCCAAATCACGTTTTCTTCAGGAAATTTTTTTTAAACAATATGCACAGTGAAAGCGTGGTTCAGAACCACGCTTTCTTCAGAAAACAAATTAAACGACATGCACAGTGAAAACGTGGTTTGGAACCACGTTTTCTTTAGAAAAAAATTTATGTTAAAGCGTGGTTTGCAACCACGCTTTCTTAATTAAAAGCCACCATGCTTTCTTAATTAAAAGCGTGGTTTCTAATAGTGCTTTCACTGTTCATCAAATTTTCGACCCCAAACAGTGAAAGCATGATTTGTAATAACGCTTTAGCCTAGTTTGGAAATTCCGTCCAAACTAGGCCTAGTTTAGGAATTAAGATGATAAATTGGCTTAATATGGGAAAAGCCTCCTTAATACCTTCTAAACAATGGTTTTCTCTTCTATTCTCATTCTATATTTGCAACTTACCATTGATACAAACCCAAATGCCTCTGAACAACAATTGTTAGTAGCACTAGGGAAGAAAATAATTGAAAGAGGGAAGAGAGGGGTAACCTAATTACCACAAAAGGTAAGATTTTTAATGTAAAAAATAATAAAATGAAACTGAGTGCACCTACTTATCACTAGAGAGAGAAAGAGAGGGTAACCTAATTAGGGAGTGAGGAGAAAAAGGGTTAATGAGAAACATTAAAACCATAAAACATTCAAAATTGAATTAAAATACTATTTTGTTGTAGTTTTCAGCATTTATATGTATATATATATATATATATTTTCCTTCTTAATTATGAATTTTTAAAACAAATATTTTGCACATGTCTATTCTTGTTAATATAGCAAACTATAAAAAGCCCCATCTACTTTCTTTTTCGTTGCAGAGTCTATTAAGCCAAAAATTGACATTTTCAGCTTAGGCGTCTTCTTATTTCAATTAGTGACAAAAAAACCGTACTCTCACAGTTGGAAGACATAATCAATGAAGAGCCTAAGTTGAAAAAGCTGATCGGGATGATTGATGAAAGTTTGCTAAGCTCTGGATGTTAAAAGAAGAAAGGCAAGAAAACTATTAAAGTGGCGCTCGATTGTCTCCATGGCAACATAGATGCATCAGAATTCGTTTAGAAATTGGATAATTTTTTTAAGAAAGAATAGGTTTACAAACAATCTCAAATCCTTTACAGTTCTATAAATTTCCTTACATGTAATTACTAGTCTTTGTGTGATGGCAATTGGGCCAGACTGTGTTCGTAAGGCTTTTATGACTCAACGTTCATATTTGGGAAAGGAGAGTGAGGGGAAGCAACTTTATCACGATTACATTTTATATGTATGTTTGTTGGAATATAAATGTTGTTGGAGCATACATTTTACGCTTCATTATTCCTGTAATTATACTTGATGTAAGATGCTAAATTTAGTATATTACTTCAAATGCAAAAATCAAATCTTTTACTCAACACAATTGCATATGTTAGTTTGAGGACGACAAATGTTTGCTAGGGTTTACAACTTAGAGAGGTTGTGCTTTGTCTAGAATTCAAGTTCTAAGAAAATCAAAATAAGAGAAAGATTAGCACCAAGTTCACAGATATGATGTTTGCATGAATAAAGGACACATCCAATTTACAAGGCAATAAATTTAACTATGCCCAATCGGTTTCTCCATACCCGAAGTGTTCCAATCTAAAGTTGCAACCCTTGTTTTTAGAATTTGACTAGCCTAACAATTGTTGTCCATTGAATGTTGATATTATTTCCCAAGACTATTAAGGAACTCTTGTTTTCTGTTATAGCTTTTTTCAAGTCATGAATGATTGTTTTTTTTTCTTCCAGTAACATCAGCAAACACATCTAACCAACTTAATCCTATTTCTCCAAAATTTTGTGCCACCTAATGTCTTCATAGGCGTGAGCTTCTTGGGTCTAGGATGCTAATTCTTACTTATTTTTTACCGCAATGCACAAATTTCCTATGCTACTTGTCAGTGTTTTCTTACATAGGCTTGTAACGATAGCATTTCTTTCAAGGTAGGATATTCAAATAGCAATGTCATGTTGCAGGCTAAATATTTGCTCAGTGTAGAGTGACCTTTCGTAATCTTGAGAATTTGGTCCCAAAATAGAGCAAAGCTCATAGAAAAAATAACATAGTTAGAGAATGCAGAAACTTAGCAAGCTCCTCTCCCAAGCAAGCAAAGAAGTCCAAGATGAGATCGGAGAGAGAGTGGCATTATACATAACAAGAGCGCAAATTTGTTTTCAAGTGTAATAAGAGGTGCAACTACAATTAAAGATCACATATGTTGGGAAGATTAAATGACAAATCAAATAATATCCATGATACAATAATGAGATACGAAACATATAGGGTTGCAATTGGAGAAAACGGATAAAAGTTTTCTAATTATAGGTTATTTTATAATTGTGTTCAAAAGTGTGTGCAAGTGAACTTTATGGCCATTGATGGGGTGAATGACAATTTTCAGAAAGAAAGGAAAAAAAAAAGGGGAAAGGAAAAAGAAAAAAAAAATATTAATGGGTCAAGACTTGATTTAAGGGATTGTGTTTTTTTCTTGGCCTCCAAGTAGAAGCCTTAAGTCAACTAGGTCCTTAATTAAATGAGCTTAAGTGCTTAATCTACCTCCATTCTATTCTATTTCAACCCAGTGACCACAAATTCAATTCAAACCCAATCAAGGGATTTTAGGTCTTTTCAACCACCACCCAAATTCACTTCTCTATAAAAATGCAAGACATTCTCCCTCATATACACACTTATACAGCCGGCCATAGTGAGGAAAAGGAAGAGAGAAGAAGAGAAAAAAAAAAAAAGAATTGCATCCAAGTAAGCGACTCTCCACCCCTACTTTCCATCTTTTCTACTACTTATTTTCCCTTCCCAATACATGCTATATGTATAATATATGTGGTATTTAAAGCTCATGCACTTGTATGCTCATAAAAAAATTTCAAAAAAACCTCATTCTTTCCTTCTATTTCCAACATACTCTTCTTCATCTTTCTTGATTTTATTTTCATATCAAACATTCATGAACTCAAGATCTATTTCAAAGGGGTGTTATTTTCTAAGTTTTTGACACAAAGAACCAGAAAAAACAGCACTCTTTCTACAATTTAGAAAAATTCAGAAAAATTCCCTTGAGTCCATTTTTATACCAAAAGTTTCCTTTGGATGTTAGTTTTTATCTAAAATTGTTTGAACCAAAGCGAGTGAGTGGTTTGAGAGAAAAAGTCATTTCCTGCAACAGTCGACAATTCTGGACAGAACCTAATATTTTTGAAATATCTTAAAATCTAGAAGATCTATCCTATTTTTGTAAATTGGGTATGAAACTAGACTCATTTCTCTACAAATTTGCAAGAGGCCAGATTCTTAGGACCATAGAAAGTAATTTTTTCCATATTTATTTATAAAAAGGTTCGAATCTAAAAAATTGTATTAATGTGCTCTTTTATTGGGTTTCAACTCTTTTATGTTATATCTCTTGCATGCTTAAGGTTTGATATGTCATCTAGGATGATTTTGTGAACTCATTTCACCATGCTTAAGTTACTTCATGTCTAGCTTGGATTGTTATTATTATGATCGTGCGTTGTTCTAACCAAAAAGCATAATGAACCTATGTAATGCCCCAACCCTTTACATGTCATCGATATTGTTCGTTTTGAGCTACGCTCGCACGGATTTGTTCTTCTCAGTGGGTCACCCATCCCAGAACTACTCCAGCTTAAGCACGCTTAACTAGAGAGTTCTAATAGGGATTTCACCACTCGAGAACAGGCCTCGATGCAATATATGGGTCTAGGTTTTTACTTTTATAGCTAAGGAACTCCTCCTCCATTCCCGATGTGGGACACTGGGACCTTACAATCCACCCCCCCTGCACGTCCCTGTGTAGTAGCCTGCCAGCTCACAAGCCCGCCCACATGCATCGAGAGACGCCAGGGGCCCACACTCGGTACTCCGGAGAGTCGGCTCTTATACCATTTGTAATGTCCCAACCCTTCACATGTCATCGATATTGTCCACTTTAAGCTACGCTCGTACGGATTTATTCTTCCTAGTGGTCACCCATCCCAAAACTACTCTAGCCTAAGCACGCTTAACTGGAGAGTTCTAATAGGGATTTCACCACTCGAGAAAAGGCCTCGATACTATATAAGGGTCTAGGTTTTTACTTTTATAACCAAGGAACTCCCATTCCATTCCCGATGTGGGACACCGGGACCTTACAACCTAAGAAAGGGGAAATCTAATGGGGTGGTAACAGGTTACGTTCACTTGTAATGTTTTTATGAGATGGATGAACTTATGATTTTGAAAATGTAATATTGGGGGATGTGTTCCCTTATTGAGTTAATTTTTGTACAAGTGGTTGTTTCGTAACTCTAGAATAGATCGGTTGTATTCAGGCTTTATGCGACGTCTTTTTTTTTTAGAGATAAGGTTGGGTTTCGTAAGGGACATTTCGGGTTTTGACCCATGGTTTTTCCGTCCCTTTTGAGGTCCTTGGTTGGCGCTAATTGGTAGATAATCGACGTAGGTATCTGTGGCAGGGTCTGCAAAGGAATAAAAGGGAGAGTACCGAATAATCTGAATCCAATCCTTGTGGGCGGGAAGAAAAATCTCTTTGGAGGATTTTAGAAGTGTGCTAACTTCTAACCTAGTAATTCTCATCTTTATGGAATTCTATATGTTGCATCTTATTCATATTATGCTCATGTGTACTTGTGTATTTGGAGCGGGAAAAGGGATGGGATGTGGTGTGTGTATTTACTGGGCATTCCAAACTTATGGCATTTTATGCTAGGTGAAGACGAGTTTTTCAGTTAAGAAGCTTTGACCGAGGGTTATGAAGACGTGTGGCTACAGTAGACGACAAACCTACGGAACTACTAAGATGGATTTATGCTAAAAGGAATATATTTTATATTAGTTATATTGAAACAATAGATATGATTATGAGTGATTTAATATTCGAAGTACCAAGATATGAGAAAGAATAAAAAAGGAAGATTATGTGTGATTTTTGGTTTATAGTATTAAATTTTAGAACAATATTATTTTGTTTCTGTTACGTTAACAAAATATTTAAGAGTTATTTATTACTAACTGATTTATTTATTATTAATCTAGTTTTTTTTAAGCTCCCTAATAAACATTTTCTATTAGTTTAAACTTATATACGTGTTAGTTTGAGGATGTTAACTTATTTTTGAACAAGACTACCCCAAGTGTTATTTTATTATTTCACCACATCTTATCGCCACTGTAACCTTTGATTGCCCCATGCTGTCGACGATAGGGCCGGCATCGGTGACAACATTTCAGCACAGTGAAATTTCTCTGACTCAGTGAAAATTTATAATGTTAAGTCAGTGAAATATCACTGTAAAATTTTTATTTAAAGAGTAAAATGAAAAAATTACGTGTTGAAACAACTTCAATACTATCATGACTGCAACGATAGTATCTAAAAGAAAATTTGAGTGATTTGAGAACAATTTCAATTAGCTTAATAAAATTTACTATCTCTCAACATAGAGAAATTTTATTGTGTTTAAAGGACTTGGGATAAGTAGAAATAAGACAGAGTATATGGAATGTAATTTTAGTAACAGTAATAATGGAAGCAGAGGAGAAATGAAAATTGAGAGTGAACATTTTCGTTATTTAGGATTGATTATTATAACGAATGGGGAGATTAGAGTGGATGTGATCTATAGAATTAAGGTTGGGTGGCTTAAGTGGAGGAGTGTGTCTAGAGTGCTGTGCGATGAGCGAATACCCAGTAGACTAAAAAGAAAGTTTTATAAAACGACTATCAGACCAGCGATGTTATCTAAGATGGAATATTACGCAACTAAGAAACAACATGTAGATAAGATAAATGTTGCTGAGATGAGGATACTAAGGTAGATATGTGGCAAGATTAGAAAAGACAAAATTAGGAATGATATATTTATGAATAGATAGGATTAGTACCGATAGAAGATAAATTGAGAAAGAAAAGATTGAGATGGTTTGGTTATATACAATGGAGACCAACAAAGGCAATAGTAAAGATATGTAATACAGTGACAGTAGATGGAAGTGTTAGGGGAAAAGGGTAGACTTAGATCGACATGGGCTAGTGTAGTAAATAGATATATGAAAATCTCTTGAATTTGACTAATCAAATGGCCGTTGATATGGTCGAGTAGAGAATAATAATTCATATAGCCGACCCCATTTGATAGGATTTAAGACTTAGTTTGGTTTAAACATTGAAATGTCTCATCAAGTGATAAAATATAATATTAATGACCAAAAATAAACGTCAATATCATCACAACCACAACACAAGATTCTACGAGAAAAATTCAATGGTTAAAAAAAAAAAAAATTCAATTCAATTAATGAAATTTACTATCTATAAATACATAGAAACTTTTAATAAAATGGTAAAAACAATAAAATTAAGGGCCAAAAATAGATTTTAACACATTACCACAACACAAATTTCTAAACAGATTTATTAGTTATAGGATGGCCTTTGTTGATCAGTGAAATTTCTCTGTTGAAACGCAATATACTTTTTAATTAAGAGGAAAAACATATTAAAAGGAGTGCCAAAAACGAAATTACCGACACAATACTTGTGGCGCTCCAAATTTTGAGGACATGAAGGTAATATAATAATAGATAATAGGGTTCAATGAAGGATAAATTACTAATAGATCCTAGTAGTTGGATTTAATTTCCATTAAATCTAATTAATTCATCATTGAAAGTAGTCCTAATAAAACCGTTGCTAAAAATAATTTTTAATGACAAATTTTTGTATATGTCGCTAAAAATTTACAATTAGTAATGTTTTTCGATGACAATTTTCAAACTACCACCGAAAGCTGAAAATTAGTAACTTTTTTTTTGTGTTGATTTTTTAAACTGTTACTAAATCTTATAATTAGTAATATTTTTTGTGATGAATTTTTTAAATTATTGCTGAAAATTAACAATTAGTGGCATTTTTTAATAGTGTTTAATGAAAAATGCTGCTAATTATCATAGGATCTATTGAACAACAAGTCCACTTATTGTGACCTACACGTAAGTCCCCCTTTAATTAACGGGGCAAACATCACATCATATAATATTACAAAAATTGAAGTAAAATAATAAATACATTTTATGAAAACCTTAGGGCATTTAAATATGTATTGAACAATGAGGTATTTTGATTTACCTATTGTATATCCACTTCACATAGATGATGAATATATGATATATGTGTTGGAAAATAATAATCTTCAGCAACTTTAATTCGAAATTAAAGTGGGACTCAACCGCCGGTTTAGGTGGGTCTGAGTGGGGTTGTATTCTCTTAACTGAGAAAATTATAATATAAAAATAATGAACCAAAACCATTAGGTTGTGAATGAGAATTGTCTCATAAAGTGGGTATTAATAAAAGGTGGGCTTAGATTTGGACTTAGTTCTAGTTTGGACTGGGCCTAGGTTGGTGCTTGTGTTTGTGTTTGTGTTTGTGCTTGTGCATGTGCTGGTTTTGGTCTTCGACTTGGACTTATACTTAATCTTGAGCTTCAGCTAGGCTGTGCTGTGTTGGACATAACTTGTGTATGTGTTTGAGATTGAGCTTGGATCGGGTTGTGACCTAACACCTGTATCCGTTTTGTGACCCATTTATTTGAATTATTCAAACATCATTATGTACATATTTATTTGTATATATTAAGCACATGAAATTTTTAGACTTTTGTAACTCATCTTTTGATCACTACTAGAAAAGGGGGCTTTAGACGCAGAACTTTTTGCGATGGTTTAAAAATCGTTGCAAAAAGCAAACTTTTGCGACGGCAAATAAATCTGTGGCGAAAATAATTTTTTGGCAACTGATTATCTAAGACCGTGGCAAAAAGTAATATTATACATGACGTGACGTTACCCGTCGTAAAAGTTTTTTTTCATGTTGTGGTTTTTTTTTTTTTTTTTTTTTGTGACGCCCTTTATTAATTCGTAATAAATTGTTTTATTTTTGCTCATTCGTGACGGTTCTTAAAATCGTCACAAAACTTTTAGTATTCTTTTCAAAAAAAAAAAAAAAAAAACTTAAACTTTGAATAAACTTAAACTGTTTGGTAACCATTCCGTTTTTAGTTTTTAGTTTTTATTTACAAAAATTTTAAAAATTGTCATAAAAACTTGTTTGATAATTTTTTTGGTTTATAAATGGTTGTCTCAGTTTATAAATTTGAGAAAAAACCGTAAACTCATAAAATGAGTTTACATTTTCAGTTTTTAATTTTTTTTTTCAAATAAATTTTTTTCAATTAATTATTTTTTCAATTATTTTTTTCAATTAATTATTTTTTCAATTATTTTTTTTCACTTAATTTTTTTTTCAATTATTTTTTTCCAATTAATTTTTTTTTCAATTAATCTTTTTTTCAATTATTTTTTTCCCAATTAAATTTTTTTTTCAATTATTTTTTTAAGTAATTTTTTTTTTCATTTTTTTCAATTATAATGTGTGTGATCCCATTGTCATAAATAATAAATATAAATATAAATATTTTAGGCTTGAACAAACATATTTTTTAGTTTATGTTTTTAAAATTTTTTAAACTTTTTGTTCAAACCAAACGCATTTGTAATTTATGTTTTTTTAAAAATAAACAAAAACCAATTTATAAAATTTTTATAAACATAAACAAAAAAATGTAAACGTTACCGAACGCTATCTCATCTTCTCTTCAAAAAAAAAAAAAAAAAACCTTCAATCTTCTTGGCCTGTCCTAATTTCACTTTGTCCTCTTGCTTTCGCTTGCACTGACCCTCACAATATCTCTCTTGCTCTCACGTTACCCTCACAGACTATCTCTAGCAGCAGCGGCGGTGACTTCCTCATCGGTTCTCCCTCCTGCATCCAGGTATAGCTTTGCAATGCTCTCCTCGCCTGTCTTTTCCTCTACTCTCCCCTGCTTTTCTCGCATACAGGTTGTTCAGTTGATTGAATAATTTTGATTATAAGAATGAAATAGTATGAAAATTGAATAGGTTTGATCTAAACTATTTTTCTAGTTAAATCCAATGAAGAGGGTTTGAATGTAACTAGATTTTAAGGTATATACATAAGCAGAGAGAGAGAGAGAGAGAGAGAGGGGTTGTGTGCTGCGAATTGATCAGGCAATACTCTCTCTCTGCTAAAATTATGCACCAAATTGGACTAGATTATATGTATATCATAACTATTAAAACATTAAATTATGCACCAGATTCTCGATGCCCATGTTTTGCGAATTCAAACATTGGACCTATTGCAATTATGCACTTTCAGAAAGAAAAAAACGAATACTAGTTGTCAGTTAACTACAACCATCTAATATTTCACATGGGCCCAAATTTTTTCCAGATTAAATATCAAAATGACATCTTATTTGGCTTATGTTTTTGAAAAATTAATTAGAATGAGATATTATTTGACTATGCTTTTGAAAATTAAGACATTCAGCAATAAGAATTTATTACCAGTATGTTTTCTTGATGGATCTTAGGATAAAGATAAATTGGCCAAATAGTTGAGCCATCTCCGTCACATAGTCTAAGACAAAATTTGCATAGAAAGCAAGTTATGATTGAACACAAGCATAAGCAATAAAATTCTATGGAAGGTGAAAAAACAAATCAATACACACTACAATTATGAATTTCTATCTGATGCTTGAGGGACTACAACAAAACAAAATAGAAATTGGTTTGAATGAGAATTAAAGTAGGAATGCATTACAAGTTCATGATCTAATCTTCAACACAAAGTAACCTAGTTACAAACATCAGATAATCACAAAGGCAAGTTTTGCAAGAATGGAGGTAACTAAACTAACACTAGTGTTCCAGGACATATCAAAAGGAACAGAGAGATTTGATAAAGAACATGTATATAGTATTCGACATAACTACGAAAAAGAAGGGAAGAGAACAGTAAGGAAATACTTTGGATTAGTGGCAAATTACATTAATGTCAAGTTGGTCTCAGAATCTCGACTAAATATTTATGAACACCATGTAATAATTCTGAATTTCTAGTCTGGACTGCCTGTTGAGGGAATAATTTCCAAAAAAATAATAATTAAATTAAAAAAATTAAGTAGGATCACATGCAACCATTATACTCTCAATGATCAGCGCGGTGGTAATAACACTTACATGTTAGCTTTTATGTATCTTTTTAGATTATTAGCATAAGTTGTTGCATAACTTTTTTATCTTGTGAAAATATCTAGAATGCCTTCAAAATTTAGCTACAAATTATAGCTGAAAAAAAACTGAGTTTTGTCTTAAGATCATTGGAGTGTTATATTTGTGTTGCTTTGCTTTTGATCATAGTATCCTAAGAGACCAACATTCATTCAAACGTGTAAGCACTATAGCGAGGGGCAAATTTTGTCTTAAGATCATTGTATCAAACATAAACCTCGATCACTTCTTGTATCAGTTATTCATAATTTTAACATCCTATCTGTAAGTTTAATCTAATTTTATTCTAAGTTGAGACACAGTCACAGTCAGTGATTGACCATGGTCCTTGTGATGCTTCTGTATATGCATATCACTTCATTTGGCTTTATTAAAGGAGCTACATGAATTTCACCCAGTGTACATCTTGTAGTTGTATATTTTTATTTTAGTGGTTTTCTGGGTCTTCATCTGGTTACAAGAACACCAACAAATTGTTGTGAATTGAATAGAAAATGGTCAATGAAAGAAATGGATGGACATTGGAATTCTCTCACTATCCGGAATTCTACCCTTTCTTCTGGATCAGGATTTTTCTGTCATTCTTTTCTTTGCAGTGATCTTGTTGTAGTGATATAATGGTCCAAGTTTGAAGTTGAAGTAAAAACTCATCATTTGATAACTACCCATACACACAAAAGAAGTTGAAGTTTCCTCTTTGCATCCTAAGTTTTAGGAATGACACTTCTAAGAATAACATCAAATGGGAAATGAAAAACATAAAATAAGGAAGTTTTGTTATAATTTAACTAGTAATATGGTTACACCTAAGATCTTGAATTGTAGAACTTTTATCATAATGCTCTTTTTTCTAGTAAACTTTTGAAACATTTTGTATGTGTTAAGCCTTTACACTTTTTTTAGCTTTTTTTTTGGGGGGGGCAATGCCAAAAAAAATTTGTCGGGCCAATCTACAATCCCAATTCCGACAACCTTAATACAGGTTAGAATTGAAACACAAAAATAATTTGCCACTAATCCAAAGTATTTCCTTATCGTTCTCTTCCCTTCTTTTCCATAGTTATGTCGTATACTATATGCATATTCTTTATCAAATCTCTCTATTCCTTTTAGTAAATAGTAGTTGACTAGTATATTTACAGGGCTGGCTTGAGGTAATTTGAGGCTTAAATAAAAGCAACAATTTTAAATGAGGTTTTTTTTTTTTACATTTATTATTATTATTATTATTTAAGATTTATTTTTCTCACTTTTTTTAATATATCATGGAACCTAGAAGTAGCCTATAATGAGAAATAGAGTAACCTAAGGGATCATGGCAAATACTCCTAAAACTCTGCAGGCAGTAACAAGAAGACCTAATATTGTAATTTGGATCCGCTTTTCTTATGGGGTCTATTCTCCAAAATGAGTTTGGGAGGTCGTATGTATATAACTATTAAATCCATATAGGGTTCTATGAGTAGCACATTACAAGAATGAATTAGTTTTCTCACTCAATATTTTTTGTAAGTATATTTGTCATTTTTTTTTTTCATTTATGAATTTCTAATAAATTTCCATGGAACTATGCATGTTACTGAGAATCTAGTTTTCTAAATGAACAATGCATGTTGATTTAGGGAAATTTGATGAATTAGTTTTCTCACTCAATATTTTTTGTAAGTTTATTTATCATTTTTTATTTATTTATGAATTTTTAGTAAATTTCCATGGAACTATGCATGTTACTAAGAATTTGGTATGCCAGCCTTTCCTATAACTTTGTTGCATTATCATCACATTCTCATTGCAGTTGCTACTTGGTCAAATGTTCTTCTCTTTGGTTTATCTTACAATTATTTGTTTCTTCACTTTCATTTTTTCTTCTTCTGTCACACTTCATTGTTTTCTGTGCAAGGAACACTTCTTACAATTTATATAATTCTTGAGGATACTAACAATGAGTCCTTTAGTTGTTGCCACTTGATGTATATGTTCAAATAAAAACATTATTGCCACTTAGTGAGTGGTTTCTCTTTACGTACATTGATTGGAACCAAGTGCCTGAGGATATTCTTGAATCAACATGGGCGGACATTAAGGTAAAAGCATATTTAGTAAATTGTTTAATTATATTATTAATTGAACTAATGATTTAAATTGTATTGTAGGATAATTTACAAATTTGTCTAGAGGGGTACAAATCACGTTGCTTGAAAAAGTGCAATGACTTATGGAAGGATCGCAAAAGCAAGATCAAGAATGAGTATTTCAAATCTTTTTAAGTCTCATCCTAATATCAAAGACATGGTGCCTTCACAAATTGTTCTAGAACAGTGGTATGATCTTGTTGATTATTGGAAGATTATGAAAGTAGAGGTATACAAAATAAGTTAATTACGAAACACGTAACTTTAGAAAAATTAATAACTTTGTATAATTGCGACTTACATTTATGAAAACTTTATAGGCAATTGCAGTCCACAATGCTGGACGTCATTCCTTTCATTATATTAATCACACCACAAGACGTACTTCATTCAACCAGATTCGAAGAAAGGTATATTGTTTAGGTAGATATCAATAGCTAAATTACTTTGATAATAATTAATTTTTAAATTTTCAGATGCTGCTGAAGGGTTGGCCATTGATAAAATGAGTTTTTGGAATATACACACAATCAAATTGACCTTGATGTTAGGCCGACCATGGTATGTTGTTTGAAGATTACCACACTACTGAAGATACTCGAGATAGTGTTTTCCACAAGGTGGTCGGTGAAAACGGGCATGGATATTGTTGTACTTACGGCAATGATGTGCTTTGGAGCACGGTGTATAGAGATGCATCTAAAGTCATCACAGTTAGGATCTCAATCATCGACTATTGCTAAGATCACCAAGCAGGTTAGTACGGAGTTGAGACAAGAGCTGAGGGATGAGATTAGAGAGGAATTGAGAGAGGAGATGCAAGCAAAGCTTTCGACACAGATACGACAAATGAAAGTTGAAATGTTGGCTATTGTGTCCCAAGAAGGGAGTACAAATCACAACAAACAGGTTTGGTATAAATTATGTTTTATAAATATCTAATTTTAGCACAATTCTATTATTGAATATAAATACGATTAACAAAGAATATCATGAATATCATAGGTGCCGGATGCATTGAGTGGCCACCGTGAACCTACGGATTATGAGGCCGATGAAAACCCACGTATACCACCACCAGATGATGAGGTAAAACTTTTAAACACTTTGAAAACTTGTCGTTTGTGAAAACTTGTCGTTGAGAAACTTTTTTTCCGAACCAATTAACTCACTAAAATGGTCAAACGGCATCGGATGTCAACGAAACATGACACACACGACGAACGAGGCACAAATGACTTGTAGGAGAAGTTGGAACTCAAAATCGATTTTCAGTTTTGAATCTAGAGCTTAATTTCTCTTTATGAAAACTTGTTCTTTAGAAACTTTCTTTCTGAACTGGTTGACTCACTAAAATGGTTAAACGGCGTCAGATGTCAATGAAACTTGACACACACGACGTACTAGGCACAAATGACTTGTAGGAGAAGACGGGACTCGAAACCGATTGCCGGTTTTGAATCTGCAGCTTGATTTCCATTTATAAAAACTTATTATTTAAAAATCTTTTTCCAAACCGGTTGACTCCCAAATTTCCATTTGTGAAAACTTGTCCTTTAGAAACTCTTATTCGGACCGGTTGACACAATAAAATGCTCAAACGGCTTCGGATGTCGAGGAAACTTGACACACTCGACTAACTAGGCACAAATGACTTCTAGTAAAAGACGGAACTCGAAACTGGATCTGGTTTTGAATCTAGAGCCAAATTTCCGTTTGTGAAAACAAGTACTTTAGAAACTCTTTTCATCTTTTGTGTTTATTTGATTATTGTTAGATTATAGCACATTGTGTTCAATCACTACCTAATTTTAATAGTATTGTCATCATTGTAGGATGTAATTAAAGTTTTTTTTGGATAGTTTACGTATACCAATAGTCCAATTGGCGGAAGGACTTCTTATTATTGACGATTCGTTGTGTGGAATTGATGGAGTTCCAATTAGCCCTAAATATTGTAAAGTTTTTGCCTTAAAAGCGAAAAAGCCAAATGCTCTTTTGGAAACAACGTCCCGAGGTCTAAGAACAATTGAAGTTGTTGGAAGATATATTGTGTGGCGCTTGATTCATGAATATGTTACAATATTTTTTTTGTATTTATTTATTTATTGAAATAAATATTAAATGTTTTACATTTGCTGTAAGCTTGAAATTAATTATATTGTAAATGATGAGTTTTTTTTGAGTTTCTTTTTACAGATGCAACTCCTTTTGAGTATGTGATGATATCTTTGCATTCGATATTGGAACTTACTGTTGATATTAAAACAAGATATAATATATGTTTTTTTTTATTTGTATTGTCGATACTTTTGTTTTGTTTTAGATACAAAAATTTAAGTTCTTGAATATATAAAAAAATTATTAGTATTGTTGGAGAATGTTTTATATAATTTTTTAATGAATATTTGGTTGACAATTGTTAAAGGGTACATATATATTATTTTCCGTATGATTTTGTGATTGTGATTGTGAATGTGAATGTGGATGTGTGTGGATGTGAATGTATTTTATTTTAAAAAATATTAATAATTTGTACAAGGAATGAATTAATAAAATATATATTGATTTTATGAAAATAATTTTATAGTTGATGGGGCTCACTTATCCCCTTTGTTTGTGCCTCCATGGGGCTTATATTGTTAGCCTGAGGATTAGGTAGATGGTGGTCAAGGCTTGGTATAAAACTTGATGGCAATGAAAGTATTGGGTCTACCTCATGCCATCTCTTAACCTACCCCAACTAAACATCGGATATGGCTGGATTGGAGAATATAATAGTTTTGGCATTATATCTCCGGGAACATCCAATCCCTCATAATAATCCTACTTAACAAACAAGTGCCTGCAATATGTATACATTATGTGATGAAAAAATTCGCTACTCCCAAATGTCTCGATTTTTCTGAAAGGAAAATTATTCATTTGGGACCCCAAATTTTCATTTTGGGCAAGAAGTTATTCATAGTGTTATAGTGTGTGCTAAGACTCTAACCTTTTTTGACTTTTAGGTACAGGAGCAATTTGAACTTCTCAAGAAGTGGAAAGATACTGGACTCTTTACCGAGCAAGGTAAGAGTTGAAAATAAGAAGCTAGTATTTTGCTAGTTGGAATTTAAGGCTAGTTGAGTTCAGATGTTTAATTTTTAAGTATCAACAGTATTATTGATTGCTTAGTTGTATATCTTGTGTGCACAAGGTTGTGCTGCTTCTTTAATACAATTGATAATTATTGATTGCTCAGTTGTGAACCAAAAAAGCATTACGAGTTCTCATTTCTTTGCTCAATTCTCTTATGTTCAAATTTAACTCTTTTTCTGCCTGACCTATTTCCATTGCTACGAGGATATACAAGGAAAAACTGGATTGATTTTGTTCTTTTTCGTTGGTCGATTTTGATGACTGGATCTTAAAACAACAGCAAGAAGAAGAAGAAAGCAAGCGTCAACGTAGAGAGAGAAAGAAAGAGAAGGTTAGTTCCAAATCTATTTTGTCTTTTTTTTTTCCTATTGATAAGCATAGATACACAAACTTACTTAATGAAGGAAAAAGGAAAATTGACGAGATGCACATGCTCCAATTTATGTTACTTGAGGAGAAATATAATATGATTTTTGGTTGTTGATTTGTTATATGGATTAGAAAGAGAAGGCAGCAGAGGAGGAAGCTGAGGTAGATGTCGATGTTGCAGCAATGATGGGATTTGGGGGTTTTGGTTCATCCAAAAAGTGATCTTAAGATGCTTATCCCTAGTCTAGACCTCCTGAATTCTACTAGAAAGGGCAACTTTTCAAGTTTTTGGCTTTCCTTTCAGAATGTAACAAATAGTAATGAAAGTGTTCACATGGTTGTCGTTATAAGGTTAACTGTTGGGGCTGAATATCATTTCCAATTTTGTACATTTCATCTTACTGGATATGTTGCCAAAAATATAGATGAGCGATAATGCGCTTCTTCTCGATTGAAGTGATATTGCTTTGGAAAACACTTTTACCATTCAACTATTTTGCAGTATGGTTAAGCATGCGTGTTATAACATTTGAATCTAAAGACTTAGATAAAAATTGTTGCCAAAGCTGGTAATAGCATTTTGCATTTTGGATATTTGTTTTTGTTTTTGGTTAGATGAAGTGGCAATTATGGTTAGGAGAGAGAGGGTAAATAGAGACTTGAGCAAATTGAGATTGGAGGCCTCAATGAGCCCTGAGGTAAACATTCCAGCTGAGTTCTACTGTTAGACATTAAAATATTTGTCTTAATTCAAGACAGGAAGGCAGTAGCCCTTAAAACAAATTCAATCTCATCTATGATAATGTTTAAATTTTTCCAATTGGGCTTGCTTTTCTGCATCAGCTGATGTGATTAAAGAATTGAGGTGTGCACATAAATTTGTGTAACGCCCTCAAAATAATAAGATAAATACATCTCGGAAGCATACATATAACAACAATAATCAGAGTGTAACAATCTTTTCATTTCATGAAATTCATAATACATAAGAGTCTAACATAAATAAATGCCCTTCGGGCTTACACTTTTCCAAACCTTGGCTTAGTTACAACAAAAGTGGGACTAGCCTTTACAATTAAAGCCCTAGGCTATACAAAATATAAAAAACAAGAAGTTCTTGCTTCCCGAAGATCCCTCCAATGATATTGCCTTGGTGGAAGCATGCTATCATTACCTAAAAATATTTTTTTTTTCCAAATAGGGTGAGCCACAACCCAGTAGGAATAATCTCACACAATATATGTGATTTAACAAATGTATAAGTGTTCGTGCATATACAATGTCCAAGATAAAACATTCATACTATATATTGCCTTTGAATACCAATTTCACATTCCAATTCATTTTCCTCCAATTTCACATTCCAATTCATTTTCCTCCAATTCATTTCAATATATGAGTCAATCTCTATTATCTTTCAATGATCCAAATGAGACTACAACTCAATGATCTAACAATTTCACAATCAACACATAACACTTCCAATTGGCATTTTATGGTGTATAAATTTCAATTTTACCATTTTACGAATATTTCGTCTGCGGGATCGGCACCCATATTTAGATTTTAGGACTTTCACCCAGGACATTCCGGCCAACTTAATTATGATAGAGTCCATCCACTTTCTCCTCCCAAACAAACATACATATGCAATGTATATACACATAATCACACATGGAGTACATCTCCTTTCCACTCCTAAATAAACATACATATGCAACGTATTTACAACATGATCATATTCAATGATAATCAATCATGGAATAATTTCAATTCACCTAATCCAATGCAATTTCTACAACAATCAAAGCTATCCTCCACCAATAGCCCATTATAGATATTTCTAAACAAATATATATATATATATATATATATTCTCGAGACATATAATTTATTCAAATTTCCAAAGATAAGACATATCATCTATTCAATTTTCACCATCCATTTCAATACTTGTCCAATTCCAAGTTTACAACATCAATTTCATTTATTTATACAAAATAAATACAATACTCATTCTAGGGCAAACTCCCTCTTTTCCCCAAATCTCAACCAAGTACCAAAATCAACTGATTTGACACCATACAACATCATTTTCAAACCTCACAATCATTTTCTCCTCATTCACCAAAAACCCTCTTTCCATTTTATGCCCAAGCCCTAGGTTTGTTCAAAATACCTCCAAAACCCACCATTGTTACAAAATCACTAATAACTAATTTAAAAATCATAACAAAATGTAGAAAGTCTCTACCTCCAAGAGAAGAGATGAGCCAAGAAAGGATAGAACTCCAAAAGTGCCGAAATCCAACTTCAATTGGGTCAAAAGAAAGATCTTGAGAAGTTCTATCTTTTTATCAAAGAAAGTAGGGTGGAGAGATTACTAAATCCAGGTGAAAATATAGAGAGAATGTGAGTTTTAGAGAGAGAGGCTCTCAACTTTAGGGTTTTGGATGAAAAGATAATGTAAAAAGTGCTTTTCGCGATCTGATGTACGCACAATCTACTCGAGCGGAAGAGTTTACACTCGAGCGTAAGAGTTTACACTCGAGTGTAAGACACAAAGTTTTGTTCCACTCGATCGCAAGAAAGGACCCTCTCGAGCGTGGAATACACACTTCCAGTATTTTTTTTGTAGACGACAGACTAGCCGCTCTAGCTCAAGAAAGGACGCTCGAGCGCCAACCCGCTCGAGCATAGGAAACGCCACTCGAGTGTGAAAGACATCCCTCCAGCACTTTTGCAGACATGCAAAGTATTGAGAGTTTGCAAATCCTGCTCAAGCGCGATAAAGACCGCTCGAGCGGAGGACCAAAATATACATAACCCGCTCGAGTGTAAGAATGACCGCTCGAGCGGAGGAGCAAAAATCTAGGCAACAAGGTTCAGGAAAAACAAGCAACCAACCTGTCCCAAATGCAACCACAACAACTCAAGGCCAATTTCAAAGAGATACAAGGGGAAAAAGCGATAGACAACAATACAAAAGTATTAAACCCGAGTTCGGGATACCACAAAAGTCGGGTCAAAGCCAGAATCGTTATAATTTGTTTGATAGAAAAAGAGTAATCATATTCACATTCCAGTAAGTTTCTCATTTTGTTTGGTTTTAAGTTTTTTAAAACAATTTTTGAGTTTTTTTATTCGTTGTATTTTTTTGTAGTTATATCTAGCAAAGCATGAGCAATTTGGACAGTTTAATCACCTTTTGTTAGTGGCGTTGGACAACGATGGTAGCTATGGATTAGTAAAGAAATGAGAGGGGTGACAGTGAGTTAGGAAAAGAGAGTAGCAGCATTGAATGGAGAAAATGAATGAAACAGTAGTAGTGGGTTGGGAAAAGGAAGAGTGGTGATGATCAAAAATAAGGGTAGGAGGTAGCTGTCAATTGTAATAAAGGAAAAACAAATAATTAAATTGTTTAAATTGCACATTCTTAGGGGATATTTGGAATGATTTAAATGAATATATGTTTTGATTTTTTACGAGAAGATATACAAAAAAATAGAAAGGTAATGTAACCTAAATAAGTGCACTTATATTTATTAGGCCATACTATTGAAACAGTTGAAAAAGTAGAATTTAATTTGTTAGCATGGTCAAATCTATGATCAAAAAAATAAAACAGAGTCAAATCTGAATTTTTTTTTTCCAATTTTATTTTATATTTATTCCAGACAATCCATCATAATAAAAACTTTCGCGCTAATCCAGCTCACATTTCAAATTTCAGTTACTTCTTCAATCACCTCTCTCTCTCTCTCTCTCTCTCTCTCTCTCTTCTATATAAACATACAAACTATCACAACAACACATATTATCTAGGGAGAGAAGAAGATGAGCGGTAGTTGGCGGAAGGTGGACTGGAGGATCCTCTACCTCCTCCACGGCCGCAAAACCCGAACCCAACTCACCCAAATCCACACCCACTTCCTCCGCCACAACCTCCACCAATCCAATCAAATCTTCTGTCACTTCATCTCTGTTTGCTTCTCACTCCAAAGGATCTTCTACGCCAATCTCATCTTCCGCCAAACCCATAACCCAAACATCTTCCTCTTCAATGCCATGATCAAAGGCCACTCCCTCTCCAAACACTTTCAAAATTCTCTCCAATTTTTCACAATAATGAAGTCTCGAGGAATTTGGTCCGATGAATTTACTTTTGCCCCTTTGCTCAAGTCTTGTTCTAATCTTCTTGATGTCAAAATGGGTCAGGGAGTTCATAAGGAGGTTATTTCAGTTGGGTTTGAGAGCTTTAGCTCGATTAGGATTGGAATTGTTGAATTGTATGCTTCTTGTGGGACGATGGAGGATGCGATGAAGGTGTTTGATGAAATGCCTCATAAGGACGTGATTGTTTGGAACTTGATGATTCATGGGTTTTGTGAAATTGGTGATTTTGAAATGGGGTTTCATCTATTTAGGTAGATGAGCGAGCGGAGTGTTGTGTCTTGGAATGTTATGATCTCAAGTTCAGCTCGAAGTGGTCGGGAAAATGAAGCTTTGGAGATTTTTTTGCCAAATGTGGGACAATGGTTTTAAAATGGATGAAGCAACTGTAGTCTCTGTGCTACCAGTTTGTGCTCGTTTGGAGGCAGTTGATATTGGACAGTGGATCCACTCTTATGCCAAGTCAAGTGCACTATATCGAGATTTCATCTCTATAGGGAATTCACTAGTTGACTTCTATTGCAAATGCGGGATTTTAGAAACAGCTTTCACTGTTTTCAAGGACATGCCCCGAAAAATGTGGTTTCTTGGAATGCCATGATCTCCGATTTGGCTTTCAATGGAAAAGGGGAGCTTGGAGTTGATTTATTGGAGGAGATGTTGTTGAAAGATATGAAACTGAATGATGTCACTTTTGTGGGAGTTTTAGCATGTTGTGCACATGCAGGGTTGGTGCCATAAGGTTTGGATTTGTTTGCTTCGAATGACTACAAAGTATCAAATTGAACCAAAACTTGAACATTATGGATCGATGGTTGATCTTCTTGGGCTTAGTGGATGTGTGAAGGAGGCTCACGATTTAATTAGCACCATGCCTATGAACCCTAATGCTACTATCTGGGGTGCATTGCTAAGTGCTTGTCGTACTCATGATAACATGGAGCTTGCAGAAAGTGCAGTGAAGGAGCTTATTGATCTTGAACCTTGGAATTCCAGTAATTATGTGTTGCTGTCAAATGTTTATGTAGAAAGAGGGAAATGTGATGAAGTCGAGAAAGTGAGAGCACTGATGATGGAAAATAGAATCAACAAAGCATCAGGACAAAGCATGGTCGGATAGTTTTACAATATTGGTTAGTGAATTAAGCAATTGTGCTCCATGAGTGGTGAATTCAAAATCATGACCCTTGTGGTGAGATATAAGTTAACACTCTGAGTTTGCAAAATCAAGGGATGAGTTGCAGAGTTGCACATGAGATTGATGTCTTGGAGCATCAGTGTTGGTCATGACTGTCTAAATCCAGGGGAAAAAATAAGGAGATAGAATGAAACTGGTATACAAAAACAAATTGATTTGCGATTTTCTTGTCGCTGAGGGTTATAGTTCCGATATAATTCAATTTTTGCAACGAGTTGAGAAGGATATGTGAGAGAAAAATATGAGTTACATGTGAAAAGAAAATTATAATTGCTCTAACTCATCCAGGAAAAACCTTTATGTGCTTTAAATATCAATTCCCTTTGATCAAAACAGTAGGGGCAGTATGGCTTGCTTTGTTAATCACTTGCTATCTACTTGTGTATTGGGTAAATTACATCTTACCCTTGAACTATTATCATCCAGAATGATTTTGTCCCCTTAAACTAAAAATTGTTATTTTTCACATTAAATTATTAATTTATATCAATCTGAACATTCTATTAATGATCCATTACATAAACTAGTGAAAATGTAATATGTGTCTCGTACGTGGCATTTTAAATATTGTGATATGCTTGTTATTTTGGCACAATTAAGTAACAAATTCAGTTAATTTTTAAACTTTTCAACCATTGAATTGATAGATGTAGTAAATTAAAGTTAATTATACATAAGAGATATACTGAATGTTATTCCTATGGAGTTGTAGGCCTTCAAATGATATATTGTGAATAATTGACTTAATTTTAATTATTTTTTAATATTATTGATTTTTTGTAATTTGTAGATTTTTTAGAATTTTTAATAGAATTTTGATTTGTAAAAATTGTGATTTTTTTTTTTTTTGAGATTTAGTAGAAAATAATGAAAATTAGTGAAAAAGTCTATTTGAGCAACTTGTTTAGCATAGATCCTATAAATACACTTGTGATCTGATAATTACTGTATACTCATCTGAAAGGAAAATAATATACAATTCCATTTTCTAGACACATTGATGTGTCAATAAGATAATTGATTAGAAAATAGAATATTTTATTTACAAACCCACTGTCTAGAAAAGAAAAATGATATACAAGCTCACTTTCTAGATCCATTTAAAAATAATATATATTTTATTTATTAGGAATTGGATTCTTTTCAGTTAAGAAATTTAACTAGATAGTTTTCTTTGACTCACTATAAACTCATTTTGCATCCGTTTCAATGATTCAAACTATTCATTTTATATGATTTTTTGAGAAGATCATGCCCATTAAAAATCAGGTCGATCTGATATTGGGAGCTACTTATAATAAAAAAATGACTTTGTCAAAGCCATTTTAAGCTTGGGCCAGTAGAGAAGTTCTAAATTGAGTTTTGGGTTTCCAATAACACATAGGGTACATTACACTAGGATTTATTACACTTTCTATGCATAAACTATCATCAAATTATCTATTTAATTTTTAGGGTTTTTTACTGGCCGGTCCTGAGTTTTGCACTTATTACCCTCTTAGTCCTGAGGTTTTATCTTGTGCACCAACAGGTCCTGAGACTTTTTTTTTGGGACCGTTTTACCCCTCTCGTGTTACGGCGTTTACATGCGGATTTTTCATCAAAATATTACATTTGTGGTTTGGATTTCTGTGGAACTTCCCGATTTGGTAATGTATTATTGTGGAGCTTCGTGATTTCTGATTTCGCGGTTGGTGTGTGTTTGCGATTTGCGATTTCGTGTTTGGTGTGTTTTTGCGAGTTGTGATTTGCGATTGCGTGCTTGGTGATTCTTCTTATTTGCGATTTCGCGTTTGGTGTTTAGGTCGACTGGTTTGTTTGATTTTGATTTCAATTTCAATGTTTTGTTTCTTTTTAATTTGATTTTGTGATTTCGGTTTTGTGGTGAAATTGTTGTTACTTTGTTGTTTCTGTTGGGATTGAATTTGTGTTTTCATCATGATATTGAAAGTTTTGAGATATGTATTTGTTGATTGAATTTTAGATTTATATTTTTTTTGGTTAAGAAATTGTGTTGATTGAACAGAGGTGTTGGTTTGTTAATTTTCTCTGTTAAATGTCAATGGCGAAGGCAGAGATAATCATTGAACCTGAAACATACTGTTACTTTTTAACCAGTTATAAAGGCCGTCTTCACCCAATCAGATAAGAAATCATGAGAAAAGAAAAAATGTATTAATGGTGCTCAATGAGGCATGCCATAATGGGGCTGGTAAAGCCAACCTATATTATAGAATATTATGACATTGGGAGAAATGGATCTAGCATTTTCCTTTATGTTGAACAGTAAATAGTAAAGACTTGTGAACATGCATCGAGTTTTCAGTCTTGTTGCTCAACATAGTAGTTTTTTTTTTTTTTTTTTTTCCGTTGCAAAATTGTTTAGAACTTTGGTAGATAGCAACAAATAAACTCATGAATAAGCTTAAGAGTTATGATAATGTACACAGTTGACAATCTGAGGAGCTCCAGGTGCTGTGTGCAAAATTACATAGATATCAGTTTTGTTCATAGATATCAGTTATGAGTGTTGGTTTTTGGATGTGTTTGAGTTGGTTGACAATTTTATCACTGTATTTGATTTTGTTTTTAGGGTGTTTGAGTTGTTTGCTGATATGTAATTGTTGTTTGTTGCAGGATTTATAGTGATGGAGAATTGTTTGTTTCTTATGTGCAAGTTTAGAGGTGTGACATTGGTTATCAAGTATAATGATGGATTTAATTTCAAGGATTTAGTATATAAATTGTGTGCAAAGTGGAGTGATTTAGTTGGTAGTTCTTTGAATATATCGTATTCAATGCCTGGACATTCTTCCTGTGGTCTAGAAAGTGAAGAGGATTTGGAGATTATGGTTGGACTGGCACTTTCTTGTGATATTCATTGTATTGATGTTTTTGTAAAGTGTTGTTCTTTGGGTGAAGGTTATATGCTTTGTGATGGTGAAGCTAGTAGTAGCAATAGTAGTAGTGTTGTTTGTGAAACTGAGTTTTTGCCTTTATTTTATTCAAATCAACGGAAACCTTTACTCTCCGATGGGTGGGTTAATTGTTTGAAAGGAGTGGGACAAAGGTTTGCTCAAGGAGTTGTTGAATTTCGAGATGCGTTGTCAAAGTATTCTATTCATTCCGGTTTTGATTTTGATTTTGTTAAGAATGATAAGGATCGTGTCACTGTTCATTGTAAGAGAAGGGCTGATTTGGGATGTTTATGGAGTGTGCATGCTAGAGTGGAAAATTATAGTAAAGCTTTTGTTATTAAACAATTTGATGATGTTCATACTTGTGGATCTTCTTTTCGTACAATTAAACATGCTAGGATGACTTCAAGTATGATTGGTGGGTTAATTTCAAGTGATATTCGTAAGAAGGCTTTGACATCGGTTAGTGAGGTGGTTTGTGATTTCAAGGACTATTATGGAACAGAAGTTTCTTATCGGCGAGCTTGGATGGGTGTTGAAAAAGCAAGGGGTCTTGTTTTTGGTGACTATTCATCATCATTTGACGATCTTCGTTGGTATGTTGATGCTGCTAATGCTTGCAATCCGGGGAGTGTTTTTGATATGGAATTTGATTTTGATAGTAAAGGAAGACATTTCAAATGTTTGTTTTTTGCTTTTGAGGCATGTATTCATGGTTTCAAGTATTGTAGGCCTGTGTTGTAATGACCCAGAATTTCTCCTTCCGCTCGAGCGGGGGAGTTGGCGCTCAAGCGGGTCTCCAGGATGAGTTGTATTTCTGAGGCATGTGGACTCATTTTTGACATCCTATTAGTGTATTTGGAGCGTCTTTATTTTATTTTGGGATTCTAGTTGAGGTGGTAATATGATGGTAATGTATGATTGAACCAAAGAATTTAATTCGGATAGTTATTTTACGAATAGCTGCCACTCTTTTTCCCTTTTCTTTTTCCACATTTTGAATTTGGATATGAGGTTAGAACCATTGGAAAGCTTATTTCCGGGGCTTCAATTTGGACACAAGAACGACCTAAAACGGAGTCCGGATGGGAAAGTTACACCTGTTTGAAGTTTTGGAATCAGGTTGTGAGTAGGTCCGCTCGAGCGGGAAAATGTGCGCTCGAGCGGAGTTTTCGGGACAGCAGCTTTTAAATCGTGATTTTGGATCACTTTTTGATATTTTCTTTCCCCTTCTTCTTTCCTTTTCTCCCTAGTCCGAAACCCTAGCTCCAAACCCTTGAATTCCTTTACTTTGATCAACAACCCACCATGATTCTTGTATCAAGGATGAAGAACAAGAGGAGATGAACATTTTTTTTCAATCGATTGGAATTCGAGATTGCGTAGGATTCTTCTCTAGGTTTGGTTTCTTGCTTGGTTCTTGAGGTAGGGATTCTCCTTGATCTTTTTCAATACTTCATCTATAGATAGACATGTGGTAATTTTTGTATTGCATGAAAACTATATCATGTTGGATTTTTGTATAAATTCATGAGGTTGAACTTTGGGTTGGTTGTTGGTTTTAGATCCATGATTATTATATGTGTTTTGGGGCTAATTGGGTGTTAATTAGCTAGTTGTTGTTGAAAGGAGAGGAAACCCTAATATTTATTGATTTAATAATAAGATAGAGGGTTTGATCTTTGGGTAAATACTTGGGTATTTGGATTTAATTGAAGCCATTATTGGTTATTATAGATGATTGAGGCATTTTGTTCAATATTGAGAAAGAGGGAGTAAAACCCTAATTTAATAGTTATGATTTAATTTATAAAATTAAATTGGAATGACTTTGAAAGGAATGTGGTAGATTAAAATGGGTTTTGGCTTTGTTGCCTTTGGATTTGGTTTTGTGGAAACAAAAGGAATGAAAACGGTTTTGTGAAAACAAAAGGAAGCAAGATTGGTTTTGTGGAATGGGAAAGACACTTTGAAATAAGTATGAATGTTGGATTGTTGTATCTTATACTACTATGTTAGTATTAGTGATAAGTTGATAATCTCATGATAATTGAGTATGTTTATAGATGTACAATATACCGCATCTAGAGGTTTTGTCCCCGGTCATCGGTGGAGGATGACACGGTATGTTGAATTGTTGTGTATGCATTACACCATTGATTGTTTGTGTATATGACGTTGTGTTTATATGCATTACTTGTGTATGGGAGGAGATAGGGATGTACTCCACGGTTTAGGGAAGATAGGGATGGACCTCTAAACCGGATTTGTTGGGAGGAGATAGGGATGGACTCGAGAGCATCACTTATGTGGGTGCTTATTTTTATTTGTTGTTGATATGGTACATCACCACCATGTGTATCGGTTGGGAAGTATGGAAGTGAGTTTGATTGTGATTGTTACGATACCAACATGTGTATTCGTTATGTTATCGATATGTTTAACTTGATTTGTTATCCTGTTGAATTTGGAAATATTGTTAATGAGAGATGGAACCCTTGTTGAGTTATGTGGCCAGGTTCTGAGCCATAATTGGAAGGTGAATTGTGCCATAGACTATGTGTCATAGGCAATGTAGATATTCATGTCATGAAATTGTAATTGGATTATCTTGTGTTAATCATGTATTAGTTGCTACCCCTTGTCTTTTAAAAGTGTAAAGAGAATCAAACATTTTAGAAATATGTTCTAGAAAGGCACATCTGTTGTATGTGTGGAAATTGGAGAATAGTAGTGGTCTTAGTGAATTTATTTCCTAAGTAATTGCTTATGTATAAAAGGTTGGGTACGGGGTTAATGAAAGGAAAAAGGGAAAGATGAAACGCTGATAGCATTGAATGAAATAGTTGCTTTTGAGAAAAGTTTATATACATATATATTTTGTCTAAACTGTCACATTACTATTCTAGTATGAGAATGAGTGTGCATGATCATAGCTATCTCAGATCGTTGTTATTGTTGAGGATCAAGTTGAGATCCCTACTGGACTATATGTTCATCCCACGTTGTTGAATCTTTTTCAGGTATTAAGCAGGTTGGGCTGCGAGATTTGGATCTACTTATTTGTTGGCCACGGGGCCTCTTTCTTGTTGGCGGAACGCCATATGTGTAAAAGGGTTACACCCTTCAGTTGTTTATTTAAAAGTTGTAAGCCTAAGGGCAATTTATTAGTATGTTCATGTAACATTTACTTGCATACGAATGAGAGTACTGATATTCATTGCTATGGATTGAATGTATGAGTTTATTTCCGCATATTATTTCTGAAATTGAATTAAGTTAATGAACTTGGTAATGACCTCGAGTAATAAAAAGTGGGGCGTGACATGTGTTGATGCTTGATGGAACTTTCTTGAAAGGAAGACACAAAGGTTGTTTATTGGCTGCTACGGCAAAAGATGGTAACCAAGGTATATTTTATGTCTATTTTGTTATTATTATTGAAACAGTGATAATTCTATCATTTATGTTAATTGAGAGTGCTCATTATTGAGTATGGTGAATCTATTAGTGATAAATTTATGCTGTATACTTTTGTTAAATTTTTATATTTATGCAGTGATAAATTTATCTATGGCTGGTGCTATATGTTATATAGTTTGTGTTTTGATTTTGTTTTTGTAATTTTTTTATTTGTTATTGTTAACGTGTATATATGTTTTGTTTGTAGGTTTATATCCATTATGTTTTGGTATTGTTGATAGTGAAAGTTATGACGATTGGCATTGGTTCTTGTCAAAGTTATCTCATTGCTTTGACTCGGAGAGGGATATTGCGTTTATTCTTGATCGACATGGAGGTTTGTTGAAAGCTTTAGTGAGGTGTTTCCGCTTTTCTTCTCATTCTTTTTGTCTAATGCATTTGAAGACAAACTTGAAGACTTATTTGTCAGCGAAGAGTCGTGAATCTAAAGAGTATTTGCTTACTCTTTTTAGTAGATGTGCATATGCTCCTACTATAGAGTTGTTTAATGAGCTATTTGAAGAGTTTAAGGGTCGTTGTGGTCGTAGTGTTGAGAAGTTTCTTGAGGATTTGCCTAATGAGTGTTGGTGTAACGCTTATTTTCAAGGCAAGAGGTATGGTGAAATGTGCACAAATGTCATGAATCTTTTAATTCATGGATTAGGGATGAACGCCATTTGTTTTCAACTAGTCTTGTTGATGCTATACTGGGTGAAACTAATGGAGCAATTTTCAAGAAGGAGAGAAGTTGGTAATAAGTGGAATCGTATTGTTTGTCCTTTGCGAGAAAAAGTTGGAAGAGGCTTTTAATGATACAAAAGCATGGATAGTTAAGAAATGTAGCGATGACATTTATGAAATCCAATTGGATCAATCTTATGGTTGATATTGGGAAGCGTTGTTGTTCTTGTCGATTGTGGAAATTGATTCTTTTCCTTGCAAACATGGTTTTTGTGCTATAAAGAGGAGTGGGAAGGATCTAATTGCTTTCTTGATGATTACTACCGTGTTTGTAGTTATTGTGATTCTTATTCACACTCTATCTATCCAGTTCCTAGTATGTGGAAGCCAAATGTAGTTGGTGTTGATGATGTTGTTTTGCCTCCTCTTTGTAAGAGACCAAATGGACGCCCAAGAACGGAGAGAATACCTTCTAAGGGCGAAATTAAGAGAATTAGATGAGGGTGTGGAAAGATGGGAACTCATAATCGGAAGACATGTAAAGAAGCTTTGCTTTAGTTGTATTGATTTTAATTGAATTGCTTTGTTTGAGAGTTGAGAGGTGTTACTTGCATTGAATGATTGAGTATTTTTGGAAAGATGTATCATTTTGAATCTGGGATTGAATGATTGAGGAATTTGTTGAATGAAATTAAATTTTTGTCGATATTTTTACAGGATTAAGTTTCACAGATTTATATTATTTGATTTGGGTTAAATGTAGTTCTTGTTTTCTTTGTTTTGTACAGGATAAATTTATCAACCGGGTTGGTTGGGACAAGTTGATGGATAATTTTTTGTAAGAATGATAAATTTACCATTGATGTGGTTCTTGAATTTTGTTATTTGGAAGAATGATAAATTTATGATTTATTGTGTTCAAGAGTTGATGGGTTATTACATTTATGTCGCTGGTTAATAAATTTATCACCGTGATATCCAAGCTAATGTTATTTTCTACATCAAAATTTTGTCATTGTCTGGAGTAATGTAGTTTTCCCAGGAAAAATTTCCACAATACAAAGGTGTAAATCAAATTTCTAGAATACATAATTGTATATCTGCTGTGTTAAGTGCTTTAAAAATAAAAAAAAATCTGGATGAACTACCATGTTAATCCGGGTTTAGCAACAAGTTCTCACTGTGTACTCTTTGTCGCCACTCGAAGGTAGCTTTGGATGTTTGAGTTGTTTAACTGAAGTATCAAATGGTTTTGATTATTCAGAAATCACGAAGGATGGCAAGTTCTTACATTCATTCTCAAAGTTGGGAATTTCTAGAAATTGTAACAGTATTTTAATTTTCAATCTGGAGAATGTAATAGTGCTTGTGTTTAAATTTTCAATTAAGTAAATTTTTTATTATTTTTTATAGTGTTTTGTTTACTTGAACCGGGAAAAAAGAATGAGAGGGAGAGAGAAATAGAGAGAGAGTTCGGTTTTTTGTTTGAACATTGGTAAATTTATCACAAAGTTGATAAATTTATTAAAACAAAGGATAAATTTATCGGGTAAGCAAAACAAAGATAAAAATTAAATTTATTAGTATAGTGGCTCCAAACCTGCTGTTAACCTTGCAATTCAACACAAATACTCATATTAGAATCAATTTTTTGAATGAAATTTGGATAACAAGACTGATATTAAAAAAGACTGAATGTTTCATTGAAGCAAATTTGAGATTGTAACAAACAAGCATTGTCCATAGTTTTGACATTGTAAGAACCAAGAACTGTCCATAAGTTTGACATTGTAACAAGCATACAAGCAAAATGTATGAATATTGACATTCTAACAACCAGATGATTCAGTGTTTCCTTTTTTTTTCTTCTATTGCAGATCTGTTGATTATTTCAGATGCAAGTCATCAATGTTTTCATCAGGCATTTGTTGTTGAGCAACTTGTTGGTCCGTCAAGAAGATAGTTATCATATCAGCTCTCAATTGATTGCATTCTTCCTTGGAAAAAGTAGGCATTATGTTGTTATTGGAAACATATTGCCTCATGATATAGCAAACAAGGATTCCACAATCAAGCCTGCAAAAATATATTGAAAACAAAATATTATAACTTGAGTGTCTAACTTTGACCTCCAACCTTGTAGATCCTAATAAATGTCAAGCAAAACAAACAACTGTTTATAGCCACAAATAAAAATAAAAATAAAAATAGAAAAAGATGGAAAACAAACAAATAAATAATAAATAAAAATAAAAAGAATTTGTGTTAATTGGAATCTACCTGTTTCAACCCTTGAATCCTACTAAGAAGTTCTTGCCTGGATTCGCTCAATTCCTGCGAAACAAACAAGAAATAAGCTCCCAAAACTACAACAAGCTAACAGCTGAAGCCCAAAACATTTCAACTCACCGCAATCTTCGAATTAAGAGGCGTTATGTTCTCCTTCTTCTGAAAAACAACAACAACAACAACAAAAAATTGCAAATCAGTAGCGAACGAGCACAAATTCAATCCAAACCCAAAACCCAGATTTCAAGATAGAGAGATAGAGAGAAGTGAATTACGGAGGAGAGAGGAGCGGGAGGAGGCACAGATGGAGCTGAATCGGAGTTTGCCATCAAGAGAGAAGAGGAAATTGAATTCTAGGGTTTAGGGTTGAGATATTGGATTGGATGATACAAATGGCTGGCTGAGAGAGAGAGAGAGAGAGAGAGAGAGAGAGAGAGAGGAAAAAAAAAAAGATAAAGACATAATGAAAGTTGAAACTGTGTTTGTGTTTGTGTGTGTACTAACTACTATGGGGCTGTGAAATGGGAGGAGGAGAGAGAGATTTGTGAGATTCAAATTTTCAAAAATTTTGAGTGTGTTTTGTTTGGGCGGGTCCGATTATGATGGGGCGAATTCTTTTTCAAGTTGAGAGAGAGAGAGAGAGAGATGAGATGGAGAGATCTGTTCACATGAACATTGGTAAATTTATCAGTTTTCACAGTGATAAATTTATTAAGACAGTGATAAATTTATCAGGGTAAGCAAAACAGCATAAAAATTAAATTTATTAGTATAGTGGCTCCAAACCTGTTGTTAACCTTGCAATTCAACACAAATACTCATATTAGAATCAATTTTTTGAATGAAATTTGGATAACAAGACTGATATTAAAAAAGACTGAATGTTTCATTGAAGCAAATTTGAGATTGTAACAAACAAGCATTGTCCATAGTTTTGACATTGTAAGAACCAAGAACTGTCCATAAGTTTGACATTGTAACAAGCATACAAGCAAAATGTATGAATATTGACATTCTAACAACTAGATGATTCAGTGTTTTCTTTTTTTTTCTTCTATTCCAGATCTGTTGATTATTTCAGATGCAAGTCATCAATGTTTTCATCAGGCATTTGTTGTTGAGCAACTTGTTGGTCCGTCAAGAAGATAGTTAACATATCAGCTCTCAATTGATTGCATTCTTCCTTGGAAAAAGTAAGCATTATGTTGTTATTGGAAACATATTGCCTCATGATATAGCAAACAAGGATTCCACAATCAAGCCTGCAAAAATATATTGAAAACAAAATATTATAATTTGGTTTTGTTGCTTTTTTTTAATAACAGTGTTTTGTTGTTGATAAACTTACGATGCTTCTTCTTGTTGTGGGCTGTTGATGACGTACTCTGTCTGCTGTTGAAATTTATCAGGGTGAATGAGAGTTGGGTTCTCATCCTTTATGTATTTTTCAATAACCTGTCTCTGCAACATATACATTTGTATAATTGTTGTATTAGAAAGTCAGTTGAAACAATTAATGAGAATCGATGGATTTAAAGAATGATAAATACATTACTATATAAGTTTTCAATGTATAATTAAGCATGGATCAGGATTTATGTATTGGATTAATGGTAAGATTGATAGTGAAAAGATTTTTACCACTTCATTTGCAGCAATGTAGTGTGGATCTTTAGGTATTGCTCCCCTTGGTCTCATTGAATTGTAAAATTTCCATGAACCTTCTTGAATGTCAAGGACAATGATTGTCCAATGAAAATTTTGGTGAATTGGGAAGAGAAGGTATCTTGCTTTCATTGCTTCAGGCATCATTTTGTTCAACATTCTTTTTCTTGCTTCCTCATCTTTTGTAGTGAACAAGTGCTAACAAATAAAAATAAAGAAAAATAATGTTAATTTAACTTTAAACTTTTTCAAATTAAATAGGTGGTGAGTATGAAACTTTTTTGTCATCATGATCAAAATGTTATCAATGCATATCAAAATTTATCAGTGCATTGCAAAATTCATGTATACTACATATAAAGGGAACACATCTATTGGTGTCTTGATGTCTTTTTTTCTCCTGCATGTGAAATGGATCTGTAACAGGCTATATATTCATACTGCTTATTTGAAGTACACTCATGTGAGTGTGCAGATCTATTAATATATCTATAGATATATGATGATTCTGTCCATTCCATAGTTGTAATGAAAGTTGTCCATTAGCTAATAAATTAGAACAAAGAAGAACTATATGAGGTTTGACCAGTAACAAAATGAAAGTAAACTATGTCCTGGAACATCATAGCATATAATCAAGTTATTTCAATTTCAAGGCATCTCAATATTTGTTGAAGTTGTCAATGTCATATGCAGTAGTTTCCAAAACCCAAAAAGTGCCCAGAATTTTTAATCAAAGTATGGGATTTACTCATGCTGTCACACCACAATAACAAGGTCAAAATATATAACAGTAATTACAAAATCTGAGTCAGAAATTCTGTTTTGGTTTGCTTGACTCTTTGTTTTCACATGTCAAGCTCGGCCAGTAAAAAACCCTATGTTTTAAACTAGTTAGTCAGTTAAGGAAACAGAGGTTATACACTGATAAAGAATAAAACAAGTGTTGTTCTTCAGTTTAACAAACTAGTTACTTACATGGCAACTTGAAATGAATGGGAATGATGTTGTCCTTTTTTTACAGGCAAGCAAATGTTCGCATATGCATCTATTAATGTGTTGAAAACAAAAAACAAAAGAAGGAATTAATATAAATGAAACAGTAGAGTGTTGTTTTAATGAGTTACAAATTCAACTTACGATGCCTGCCAAATCTTGAGCCTTTAATATTTTGTCAATGTCGTTTAGGTAGACATAGGTTCCGTGATGAGATCCTTGCCACACCGGCTGATCCTTGAAAAAAAGGTTATCAGTGTTTGAATAATAAATTTATTAATATTTTTGGAATATTTGATACTTATAAATTCAATATGAGTTAATGATAAACAGATGGCAAAAGTGAAGTACAAGAGTCAATAGAGAAGATTGTTACTTTTTTTTTTGTATTTGTCCAATGTGCAATGAGATTTTGCCTTGATTTTTCTGGTAGGATGTTGAAAATTTCGTTTGAAGTTTTGAATTTCTTCATTGCACGCTGCTGCTCTGTGTGTTGTTCTTCTGAGTGCTTGTTTGCCTCAGCCAATGTTGCAATTCTCTCATGCAGAATTTTGATTTCTTCATCTTTTCTTTGCATTTGTTTTTTGTGCTGATCTTGCATTTCTTTTTTCAGATTGTTGAGTTGTCACGCAGTGTTTTCATTTGCAGTTTGAAGGATGTCCCTTTCCATTTGTAACTTTTGTGTTTTGAGCATGTCATCTTCTATCCTCTCAAAACAAGTACTTCTACCAGATTAGGATCCACTTCTTGCTCTTTGTGAACTTTGTTTCCTTCATCGCTTTTCTCGATTCAATCTGCATCGCTTTTTTTCTTTTCAGGGCTTATTATGTGAGGAATTGGTTCCCATGTTTCATGTTTGGATTTGTCTTCAGTCAATGTTTGTTGTTTTTTTTCAGAAGTTTCAGTCTGATTTTTTCCCTGAAAAGTAGCATCTTCATTTTCATCTTCATCTTTGTCTTCATCTTCATCTTTATCCTGAATTTTCCTAGCAAAGATTTGGTATATTTTTCTCTCTTCATCTGTGTGCTTCAAATTGTTCTGCTGTATAGATGAAAATTAAAATATGAATGATATGATACAAAGTTCAGAGATAAATTTCTGATAGCAATTTTTATTAGTCAATTAGGAAAATTAAACAAATCTATGATTGTGATAGCAAATTTTATCATTGAACTAGGCATAGTAATCAAATCTATCATTGCATATCATAATTTATCACTGAATTAGCAAAGGTAATCTAATAAAGTAAATGTAAGAGAAAATGTCTAATTCAATTTATTTGTGCGGATAAATTTATCAATATAGAAATCTAATCAATTATAGTCGAATATAAAGTAACACAAGTGAAGTAATTATGAAACAAAACTCATGCACAGTAGACAAATAGAAAAACATTCATTGTGTAAAAGAATTTATTACTCAATTAGGTATAGTAATGGAAATTTGTGACTCAATTAGGTAAAGTAAATAAATTTATCAGTGTGAACAAAAATTTATCACTGCATAAGAAAATATGTCATTTGTTTAAACAGAACAAAGGTTAGCATTGCATACCACAATATCTTTTAGGTCTTGCAAGGATGAAGTTGCCAATTGCTCTCCCAAACATGTGATGTTCCATTTAGCAAATCTTGGGATTGCATTTTCGGCATTGGGTTTGATGGTGCTTGTGTGTTCGCATATCCAATACTGTTGAAGAGAAAAAAATTGTTATGAACAAGTATTTAGTAAACATAAATATTATAGTTCATACGTTATAAGTGAGATATTTACTTACCAATAGAACCATCACACATCCTGACACTTTATCAATTTGGTTGATGTTTCTTTTTATTGATTTTGTGAGGTGTTCCTTTGCTGCGTCACACCAATCATAAGACTTCATTTTGTGAATATCCTCAATATATTTCATGAACCCCCAACCAATTGTAGTTCCAGTGCGGGATATAATAACAAAGAAGCAAACCAAGAGGCACACAAGCCTGACAACATCTTCTCTGTCCTCCTTCTTCTTGCTTTTCAAAAGTTTGGTTATCAACTTTTGGATTGAAGCACTTGTCATCCTATTCTCTCTTATTTTCCTTCTTTTTGCCAAATCTGTTTCATCTTTTCTTCCATATCCAAGATGCATCTTCTTTTGTCCACATGCAATCCCAAAAATTAACTTGAAATCATTTCTTGTCAACTTCAGCTTCTTCCCTCCAATTTGAAATGTGGTTCCATCCATTTGGTATGTTTGCAAGATTTTTGCAACCACATCATCATATTTTATTGAATCTGCTTTTTGGACGGTATTCTTTGACAAAATGTCAGCTAGAAGGTAGAAGGGAGTCTTTTTCAATATTTGGAAATGCTCCTTTTGAAGTTTGGTGGCATTGAAGAATCTGATGAGGGATAGCATGTTTGAGCGGTAGACATATTTTGCTTCATGGGCATGAATTTGATCACTTCTTGTTTTTCTTCCCTCCGTTTTTTTCTTGCCTTTTGGTTGGTGCTGCTTTGTTTCTTGTTTGTTTTGTTGGGGTTTGGTTGTTGTTTTTGGTTGTTGGTGTTTGGCTTTTCTTTTCTTTTTGGTCTCCTTGTTTTTGAGCTTGATTTGGAGGTTCATCCTTCTCACGCCTCTGTGCTTTCTTGCTTTCTTGTTGGTTGGTTCTTGTTTCTCTTGTTGTTGTCTCCTTTTTTTGTCTTGTTGTTTTTTGTGTCTTTCTTGTCCTTCTCTTCTTGCTTTTGGATTTTTGTGAAAGATTTTTCTTTCCGCATAGATAATGTCATGATAGAGGCCACAACATTTATATAAAAGGAGGATATCAATGAAGTAGGCCAAGCACTAAAATTTATAGATATAGAACTAAATTTATCATTTAATTCAAAGAAAGAACGACTTGTTTTGAAAATGTTACAATGGTACTTGTTTTTATCAGTGGCAAATATGTTGCTACAGTAGCAAGATATTTTGAGTTTTGCAAATTATTTTCAGTTTAAATTGTTCAAAATTTCAGTCTAGGAAATGCATCAGTGTTCTCATGTTTAGATGAAACATAATACAAATATAATATTTCTGTTTTAAAATTTTATTCTAACTGTACTTATATGTTAGTTTTAAAAAATTTTCAATGATCAAAATAATGTAACAGTGTATGTGTTTTTATTTTCAATTTAGGTAAATTTGTAATTTTTTTATAGTGTTTTGTTTAATTGAATTTGGAAAAAAGAATGACAGAGAGAGAGAGGTGCTGGTTTTTTTGTTTGAACAGTAAGAAATTTGTCAGTGTTCACAGTGATAAATTTCTAGAAACAGTGATAAATTTATTAGTGTAAACAAAACACTATAAGAAAATAATTTTATGAGTATAGTGATTCCAAACCTGTTTGATTTGGAGGTTCATCCTTCTGTCGTCTCTGTCTTTTCTTCCTTTCTTGTTGGGTGCTTGTTGTTTCTCTTGTTGTTGTTTCCTCTTTTTGGTCTTGTTGCTTTTTTGCCTCTTTGTTGTGCTTCTCTTCTTGCTTTTGAGTTTTTGCTGTGAAAGATCTTCTTTCTGGCATAGATAATGTCATGAGAGAGCTCACAACATCTATATAAAAGGAGGATATCAATGAAGTAGGCCAAGCACACAAAATTTATGGATATACAACCAAATTTATTATTTAATTAAGCAAAGAACCACTGATAAAACTTGGATATATTCATAAATCATTTGTATTGATTTTGTCAGCTAGCAAACAAAATAATTCAAACAATGAAAGAAGAATAAGAAGAATTATGACAAAATTTATTACGTAATGAAGCAAACAAAGTTTATACAGTGAAGAGTTCTAATAATGATCAGTAAAATAGACCACTCAATTGAGTTGGGTCACATGTATTTGGCAATAGTTGGAAAGGAATTCATGTGTGACATATAAATAAGTTGGTATTGTTTTTTACCTTCAATGGATTGTTGCTGTTTGCTTATTTTTTCTTTTGCTTGTGCTGGTTTTTGAGGTTCATCTGCAGGTTGTTGTTTTTGATGTCTCTGTCTTTTCTCCCTTTCTTGTTCTTTGGTTGTTGTTGATGTTCTTGCAGTTTTCTTTTTGTTGCCTTGTTGGTTTTTTTTCTTTTTGTTTTGTTTCTCTTCTTGCTTTTGGGTATTTGCTGCTAAAGATCTTCTTTCTGGCATAGATAATGTCATGAGAGATCTCACAACATCTATATGAAAGAAGGATATCAATGAAGGAGGCAAACCATGCAAAATTTATTGATATAGAACCAAATTTATCATTTAAGTAAGCAAAGAAACACTGATAAAACTTGAATATATTTATAAGTGATCTGTATCGATTTTGTTAGCTAGCAAACAAAATAATTCAAACAATCAAATAAGAATAAGAAGAATTATGACAAAATTTATTATGTAATTAAGCAAACAAAGCTTATACAGTGAAGAGTTGTAATAATGATAGCAAAACAGAGCAGTCAATTGGGTTGGGTCAGATGCATGTGGCAATAGTTGTGAAGGAATTCAGTGTAGCAATTCACGTGTGACATCTATATAAGTTGCTATTGTTTTTTACCTTCAATGGCTTCATCTACAGGTTCTTGTTTTTGCTTTTTGGTTGTTGTTGCTGTTGTTGTGGTTTCCTCTTTGTTGTCTTGCTTTTCTCGCTTTTGTCTTTTTGCAGTATAAGATCTTGTTGCAGGCCGAGATAATCTCTTACGAGAACTTGCAACATCTATGTCAAAGAGGTTTATCAATGTATTAGGCAAAGCATGCAAAATTTATGGATATATGACAAAATTATCATTTAATTAAGCAAAGAAACACTGATAAAACTTGATTATATTCATAATTCCTGTGTTTTCATTTTGTTGGTTAGAAGAAAAATAGTGTGAGTCAAATTCTTTCCCAAAACAGATGAAATTTGTTCAAGTTGGTGAGTCTATTGACTACTGTGTCATTCATCTTTACCAACATTAAATTCATGTAAATGTATCCCTGTATAGAAATGGGGATGGATGTGTAAGTGATAAACTTGTCATTTGGTTTGGTATGTGTAGCAAACTTATGACTTGATTTGATGCACTTATATTATTATAAGGTAAAAGTATTGCAAGGCTCTTTTTGTAGGTTACATCAAGAGCATGATTTGTATATTTAAATTTGGTAAAGATCATTGAGTTACCAAAAGAGAGGTGTAATTTATAATCGATGAAATATTAAAGAAAAATGAGACAAAAAATTAATCCAGAAGGTGTAAAAAAATTACAATTTTTGAGAAATTGGGCATAGTGAAATAACCAAAAAAAACAATATATATATATCAAAAGGAGGATACAAGTTATTATGGATCAAATATGAAACAAAAGTGACACAAAATTTAATCTATAAAAAAATTACACACATGTACTGTGTGCAACGTTCTAATTAGTATTATATATGTGAACAAGTTTTTTTGATATCTTGAACCCACTGTCTATTTTAGTTTCTTGAACCGACTCCCTGTTAACTGATTTTTTTTGTATCAAAAATTTAAAAAAAAAAAAAATCAAAATGAACGTAATTTTGAACTTCAAAACCAACACCTTTATCAGTTGATGACCTAACATTTTACATATTTACAAGTTTTATTTTTCGAAAATGCCCTAATATTGTTGAAATTTTGCAGGTTGTAGTTGAACGTGATCTAGGGTTTTTGAAAATGTGGTTGAATAGGGAGAGAAATAAGGGTTTCAGTTGCTTACGCTTACGTGCATGTTTCCTCCAAGTAATGCTTCGAATCGCCTGAGTTGGGATGGTCGTTTTGCGTGAGAGGGGAAGTGATTCGCCAATGGTGTAGACTGAGAAAACACCACTTCAATCGCGTGACTCACGCTTTTGTTTCCCCTGTCTGGCAAATATATTGTGTTTAGTAAGTACTTTTTTTTTTTTTTATCGGTGATAAATTTAGAAAATGCTTAGAAGATGCTTAGAAAATGGGAAATATCTTTGTACAATAGCAAGATATTTTGAGTTTAGAAAATGCTTCAGGTTTCACATACTGATTTTCATTTTAAATTCTTCAACATTCCAGTTTAGAAAACTGTTCAGTTTTCTCAAATTCATATTCAAATTCAGATGAAATATAAACATATTATATTTGGGGTTGAAATAAAATACTTGTAATACTTATGAAAAAAAATTAAAAAAATTAAATTACCTGTCAATTTAAAATTAATAAGTTACATTCTTAAAATTAAAAATTATAGTATGATCTTTTAACATTCTTGAGCTCATGTGTAATTAAGTAGAAATAATTTGTTTTAATTTTTTTTTTTTTGATGAATGTATTCTAAACATTGAATGTAATGATGTAGAAAACATTAATGTTTCATTGTAGCAAATTAAGAAGGAAAATTATCTAAACAATGTAATACTATTTATGTTTTATTTTATGTAATTTTTTTTTTATATATAGTGTTTTTTTTTATATATAAATTTATTACTAAAAATTTATTCATAAAAATAAAGAGACTGTTAAATTTATCACTATAAATTTATTCATAAAAATAAAAGACTGATAAATTTATTTTTATCACTTAATAAATTTATCAATAGGACTTAATGGGTAATAAGTCTCCAAAGTAGGACCTATTGTGTAATAAGTCTTCAAAGTAGGACCTATTGGTAGTTTACCCTTGTTTTTATCAATGGAAATATGTTGCTACAGTAGCATGATATTTTGAGTTTTAAAATTTATTTTCAGTTTAAATTGTTCAAAATTTCAGTCTAGGGAATGCTTTAGTGTTCTCATGTTTAGATGAAATATAATGCATGAGAACATTCTTGAGCATTTTATAAACATGAGAACACTCTTGAGCATTTTAATAACAGCTAATTCTTAAATATTAGTATTTTTTATTGTAAAATTATAATATGACTTTTCAATATTTTTGAGCTCATGTGTAAGTAACTACAAATAAGGGTTTTCTTTTTTACAAATTTATTCTAACTGTACTTATATCTTATTTTTAAAAATTTTACAATGATCAAAACAATGTAATAGTGTATGTGTTTTAATTTTAATTTGTTTATAGTGCCTTGTTTAATTCAGTTTGTAAAAAAGAATGAGACAGAGAGAGAGAGAGTGGTAGTGGTTTTTTTGTTTGAATAGTAATAAATTTGTCAGTGTTGACAGTGATAAATTTGTTGGAACAGTGATAAATTTATCATTGTAAACAAAATACTATAAAAAAATAATTTTATCAGTATAGTGATTCCAAACCTGTTTTTAACCTTTAAATTTGACACAAATAATCAGATTATAATCAATTTTTTGAATAAAATTTGACTGATATCCACAGCCAGATATGTTAACTATATGGATAAAAAAGACTAAATGTTTCATTGGAGCAAATGAAGAACCAAAATAATCAAAACAATGTAATAGGGTCTGTGTTTGAATTTTCAATTTAGATAATTTTTTTATTTATTGATAGTGCTGTGTTTAATTGAGTTTGGAAAAACGAATAAGAAACAGTGGTGCTGGTTTTTTTGTTTAAACAGTGAAAAATTTATCAGTGTTTACAGTGATAAATTTGTTCAAACATGGATAAATTTATGAGTGAAAACAAAACACTATAAAAAAAAAAAAAATTTTAGTATAGTGACTCGAAACCTGTTATTAAGCTTTAAATTTGACACAAATAATCAGATGATAATTAATTTTTTGAATGAAATTTGCATAAAAGAAGACCTATATCAAAAAGTTATATCTGGTAACAATGTGGTTAAAAAAGACTGAATGTTTCATTGAAGCAAATTTGAGATTGTAACAACCAAGCATTGTAATATTCATTGAAGCAAAGCAAGAACCAAAATGTTTATAATGTTTGTGGAAAATTATTCAAGCATGGTTGTCATTGTGTATTGTGTCCCAAAACTCCTTGTCTTCAAGCACCGCTTCTATTGCCTCATCAACGATTTGCTGGGTGTCTGTCTGTTGGTTAGTCAACAAAGCATCTATGATATCTGCTCTGATTTGGTGGCACTCCTCCTTTGTTAAGTTGGGGAAGATGTCTTTGTTACAGACATATTCTCTCATGAGGTAACAAACTATGACGCCACAATCAAGGCTACAATGAGATTGGAAAAACAAAGTTAGTAGTCATCAACGATAATTTTATCTATATAATGTGTATTGGTTTGCAGAAACTTACGAATGATCAAGTTGTTGGGGACAATTCATTGCAATTTCTGTTTCTTCATGAAACTTGTTACGTTCAATGACTTTGGGATTGTGATGTTGAAGGTATTTTTCAATAACCTTTCTCTGCAAAATATATTAATAATTAATTGGTGTTTTTCAAATAAATGCATAAGAAAATTTCATATAGACAAGGGGAATGGATGATATCACAATTAATTGGTGTTTTACCAGTTTGTTTGCCTCACTTAAGTGGTTATCTGCTTGTGTGCTTGGTGTCATTGCATTGTAAAACTTCCATGAGCCATTTTCAGTGTCAAGTACCAACAACGTCCAATGCTTTTCATTGAAAATTGGGAAGAGAAGATATCTTTCCTTGACAGCTTCTAACATCATTTTGTTCAACAATTGATTTGTTTCTGTCTCATCCTTTGTGGTGAACAAATACTGTGTTTTGCAAAATATATTAGTTTTGATTACAATGGAATTCATTAATTATCAGTATAAGACTGGATGAATGAGAACTTATGCACTTGATTTAGACAAGGGGAATGGATGATATTGTAATGAAATGTATATATATATATATATATATGTAATTTACTTACATGGCATGATGTAGTAAATATATATGTTGTTCCTGTTTGTGAGCTGAGGCTGAAGTTTGGTTTCAGTTGCTCTTCTGTCATTAAGATTTCCTTGTATGCATTTATTGCCTGTTTTAAAAACAAAAGCAAAGAAGGTTAATGAGAGAATTATAGTTTGGTATTACAATTGATTTATGCACAAATAGGGATTTGATTTTACATTTCCAGAAAGTTCTTCGCATTTGACTATTTTGTCAATGTCATCCAAGTACAAATAGCTGCCTACTTCCTTTCCTTGTAAGATTGGATAATCGAAATGTGAAAACAAAATTTATCATCAGATACCAAAATTTATTAACAAATTGAGCATGAAATTTTACTTCATGTATCAAATATGAAGCATGAAATGAAGTACGATCATAAACCCAAATGGCTAAATAATTTGACACCATATATGAGACAACAGAAGATTAGCTAAATATATCACTATACCAAACAAATTAAGTAAAATTTATCATTATGTAGCAAATTTTATCATCAGATATCAAAATTTAACAATGAGTGAAATAAATGAAAGTTATCGTTGTTAAATGCATGACTATATATCAGATACTGGTTTTTGTTGCCCAAAGACTAGTGAGTTTCATCCTTGATTTCTTTGGCAATTTGTGAAACACGGATAGGAAGTGTTAATTTGTTTTGTTGGATGTTGATGTTGGGTGTGCTCTTCTTTTCTCGGTCTTTGGATTTTCTTCAAGCATTGGTTCTACTTGATCAACCTGTCTTGTTCTCGGTTTGGTTGTCTTTTTCATTATGTAGCAAAAATCTGGATCTTTGTGCTCTTTTCTTGTTTCTCTATTTTTGACCCTTTTTATCATTGAGCTGACAAGAGGCGATGTTTTGGGAGTGGTGGCTTCAACTTCAACTTGGATTTGTTCTTCTTCAGTGTCCAGGTAGAGATTTGATTCAACCAACATTGCGATTCTCTCATTAAGTAGCACTATTTCCACATCTTTGACTTCCATTTGCGTCTTTGCTTTCTTGCTTTGTTCTTCCATTTGTTTACTGAGCTTCATGAGCTGGTCCTTAAGCTTGTCATTTTCTGCTTGGATTATTGCCTTCTCTAGTTCTAGCCTTTGGATTATCAGGACATTCTCTTCTAGTTTCTGAAAAGTATGTTCATTGATTTTGACATGGTAGATATTTCTTTCATAGGCAAGTTTCCTTTTTGCTTTCCTCTTTTCAGCCGGTGTTTCATACTTCAATCCCGGGGAAGTTGCTGGACCAGCTTTCTGTTTGATCATTGTTTGTTCTTCATCATTTTCTAGGTTGTCAAAAGACAGGTCATTTGTTTGCACATGAAGTGGACCTTCTTGAGTTTCATGCTGAAAGTTGGCTTTCCTTCGTGCATTCTTTTTTGATTGCAGTGTTGTTGATTTCCTCTTTTTTGGAGCACCTGTTTGATTCTTGGGATTCTGTGATTTTCTTCCAGGACTGAGACTGAATATATTTCTGCTAATTGGTTCTTCTTCCTTTTCAGATAATTCGGTCTCCTGTTGTTCCTCAAAGTTACATTTTTCATCATCATGCTCATCATCTGTTTGTGGTTGCAATTGTTTGTATATGTTCTGTTCTTCAATTGTGTCTTTCAAATTACTCTCCTACATGAATGAAAATTATTAAAAAAAATGTTATGAGGCAGACTTAAGTAATAATTTATCATTCGGTGATTCAAATTTATAATAAGAATGGTAATTTGGTTCATGATAACAAGTTTTATTAGTGAATTAGCAACACTTGGCAAAATTTATAAGTCAATGAAGCTAACTAAGAGAATTTATAACTGTGAGCAAAAAGTTATCACTGCATATGATTATTTATTACTGCATAGCAAAATTCATCACTCAATTAAAGAAATAGAGGTTAAACATTGATAAAAATTGTTTATTGAATAATTTCCTAGCACAGATGAAATGCCTAAATAATTTTTCTACCACTAATGCGACTGCATTAAGATTAAGAAAATTTATTAGTATTGCTAAAATTTATCACTGCATAACAAAGTTTAATATTTGTTTAAACAAAACAAAGGATATGAATGCATACCTCAATATGTTTCAGATCATGCAAGGATGACTTTGCCAATTGTTCTCCAAGATGAGTAATGTTCCATTTTGCAAATCTTGGTATTGGATTATTCTCATTTGGTTTGATGATCTTTGCATGCTCACATATCCAATACTGTTGAGGACCAAAAAAATGTTGTAGATTAGTATTTAGTAAATTTAGTTATTGTAGGTTATAAGTTGTAAGTGAGGTATTTACTTACCAACAAGATGATCACACATCCGCACACTTTATCAATTTGGTTGATGTTGCATGCTATTGATGTTGTAAGATGATGTTTTGCTGCGCCACACCAATCATAAGATTTCATTTCATCAATATTTTCCAGGTATTTCATGAACCCCCAACCGATTGTTGTCCCAGTACCCGGAAACAACAAAAGCAAACAAACCAGAAGGCACACAAGCCTAACAACATCTTCTATATCTTCATTGTTGGTGCTTCTCAAAAGTTTCGTTATCAAGTTTTGGATTGAAGCACTTGTCATTCTGCTCTCGGTGATTTTTCTTCTTTGCACCATAGCTACGTCGTTTTTTCTTCCATATGCAAGATTCATCTTCTTGTGTCCACATGCAATCCCAAAAATTAACTTGAAGTCATTTCTTTTCAATTTCAGCTTCTTCCCAGCAATTTCAAATGTGGTTCCATCCATTTGGTAAGTTTGCAAAATTTTTGCAACCACATCATCATATTTAATTGAATCTCTTCTTTTAACCTTGTTTTTACTCAATGCATCAACCAAAAGTGAAAAAGGTGTCTTTCTCAATAATATCAAATGCTCCTCTCTGAGTTTTGTTGTCTTGAAAAATTTGATAAGAGATTGAATGTTAGAACGGTAGACATATTTTGCTTCATTATCATGTATCTCTTCAGTCCTAGTTTTTCTTCCATCAATTTTTTTCTTCCCTCTTGCTTTGTGGAGCTTTGTAGCTGGTTTGAGTTGTTCCTGTTTGGGGTTCTCATTGTCAATGTTAGATTCAGGTTTAACTTGTATTTGATTTTCACTGTCATGTGTTGTTGGCTCTATAACAAAGTCGACTTTTTCAATCTTTTTCTTCTTTGAGAAACTTGTTTGTCGACGAGATAATCTTTTAGAATGACTGGCAACATCTGTATAAAAACATTGAACATAAACATTGAAAATTAAGAAGAATTTTATCATTGAACTAGGGAAACTAAGAAGAATTTATCTCTCTGTTATGTATATTAAGCAAATATATAACTCAGATAGCAAAGTTTAGATTCCAAATTGCAAAAGAACATGAAGTATGATGTTGAAGATGAAGATGAAAACAATTGTATAGCAAACTTTATCAGTGAATTAGCAAAAGTAAGCAAATGCATCATTGTATAGCAAATAAACATAAAGGTATGATTATTATGACGTTGAGCATGATCATAAATTAATACTATATGGTACAGATTGAAAATAGCTTCAAGCCAAATTGTATCACTCATAACTTAATTATGTAAGATACACATTCAAAGTAGTTTGAAGTTGAATTTTATTATTCAATTATAGTTATGAAAGAAGAAGGGAAGCAAATGCATAGTTATAAAATAAGAAGAGAAACAAATCCATCATTATAACAAATTTCATCACTCAATTAGGAAAATTAAGCAATCCTATCGTTGATTTGGGTAAAGTAAGCAAATCTGTTATTGTATATCAAATTTTATCACTGAATTACCAAAATTAAGCAAATCCATCATTGTTTAACAAATGGACATGAAGTTGTGATTATTATGAAGTTGAATATCAATGATAAATTAATACTATATGATAAACATTCAAAATAGCTTGAATTCGAATTTTATAACTCAATTACAGTTATGAAAGAAGAAAGGAAGCAAATCTATCATTAGAACAAATTTTATGACTCAATTAAGTAAATTAAGCAAATCTATCATGGTTATAGCAAATTTTCTTACTGAATTGGTAAAATATAGTTGTAAAAGAAGAACGGAAGATGAATATCACTCACGTTTGATTCGCATGTTTGTTGAAGATGAATGAAGCAGGGAATGTAGATCGAAACGGTGGAGGATTTGCTCTGTATCTGTTCGGAATCAGAATACAGATCGAAACAGAGCTATTTTTTCTGGAAACGATGGGAGATTTAGGGAAAACTCTTTGTTTGTTCCGATTTTCAAATCGCAAATCGCCAGTGGTTTGGAAATCGCCTCAGAATGGTTTCCAAATCAGAACAATTGAGAAGGAGCGTGTGTTTCACGCGCACAGCATAGACCTCCTGATATGCTCTTTCATTCACGCGTGTGGTGTGACATTCAGGGGTAAAATTGGAAACTGAAATAGGGCAGGACTTGGTGGGTATTAAGTCATTTGGAAGGGACCGGCTGGTAAGTGCCCCTAATTTTTAAACTATCAATTGAATCTCTTAAGTCCTAAAGTATATAAATCAAAATCTATTTAGTTCCTAAACTATCAATTGAATTTGTTAAATTCCTAAAATATTTAACTCAAATCTATTTAGTTCCTAAAATAATCATTAAATTAAAATATATGTCCGTAAGTATTATAAATTAATAAAAGCCCCTACCTAATTAAAAATTTATTACAAAATTTTTATTTTGTCTCTATTAAGCTCTTTTTTTTTTTTTCCGTTGTGTGATTAAATTAATATTAAAGTTTGATTTCTCAGCCTTACCAATAAAATTATATAAGTATTAGATATATTGAAAAAGTAGAATTAGATAATTTAAATAATAACATTTTGCCACAAATAATAATAGAAAAAAAATAATATACTAATTAAATTATAAAAAGAACTTTGTGAAAAACTTAAAAACAATCAATTAATAATTATAAATGGAATTTGACATATAATATTAGATAAAGGCAAACACACACAGTCATTTTAGAAGATAAATAAGAAAATATTATAGATAATTACTCTTATCCTCATAAAGAAAATTCACCATAAGAGGTAACACCCACTTTTTACAAATAGAATTAAAATCTAAGTTTTTTTTGAAATAAAATTTTAATTAGATTAGGGTCTTTTACCAATTTATAATATTTATGAGCTATATTTTATTTTTGTAACCTTTTCAGAGATTAAATAGGTTTGATTTAAATATCTTAGACACTTAATAGATTCAATCGATAATTTATGAACTAAATAGATTTTAATCTATATATACTGTAGGGATTTAATACACTGACAATTTGACGATAATTTCGAGGTATAAAGTGTAATAAACCCATTACACTAACCTTAAAATTTGAATTTTTTTTATAAAAGTTTTGATGTAATTATATTAATTTTTCTTTTAATACGGTTAAATGGATCAGAATTAATGTAAAAATATAAAATAATTTAAGATATAAGTTGTGAGTAAAAGAAATGAGAAGATCATTTTTTTATTCATGTAATTAATAAATTATTATTCAATATGAGACTCAGTATTTCAATATAATTATATTAGCATATTACTCATGCAATGCATGAGTATAAATAAATAATCAAAACATTAGTTTTTAAATTAAAATAATAATATAAAATTTATTTAAAATATGTTGTAAAAGTGATTTATGATCAATTAAATTTTATTAATTTTTATTAGAGTTACACTAAGAGAAGATTTTTATTCTAATGTCATTAATTGTATTTTCTAAGTTCTTAAGAAAAACCTGCATGTCATAATTAAGTGGTAAAATTTAAATAATAAATTACAAAATTTTTATTTACAATCAAATATAAATACATTTCATTTTTAAGTTTCATAATTTTAATTTACCATATGATAGTAATAAATTATATTTTTTAATATACTAACTTTTTCTTATTTTGTAAAGCCTAAAAATTTGTTTACTTAAAATTGTTGTCATTCCTCTTATGTGAAAACGGATTAGAATTGACTTGTGCTGTTGGACTAAAAATTAGAAGTGACTTGAAAGCTAGTTGATTGAATATTTATGCCAATGTGACATTCACGTAGTCATTAAAAATTGCCTTGATTATTTAAAATTATCTTTATCGGTTTGTAACCGGTATGAGTTAGTTTGAAGGTTCTAATATGAGATTAAATATTAAAAATGAGTCTAGAAATTTTAGTTCGAGTCGATTTTTTTTTTTCCTCCAACATTTCTTGGTTTAAGCCTACAAGACATCTTATTTTAATAACTCAATATGATAAGAAAACAATAATCTTAATGTTTATGGTGCTTTTTGTCAATTAATAAAAAAATATTTATAAATATTAAGAGAATTACATTTGAACAAATTCTAACATAATTTTTTTACTTCAAAACTCTAAAACCTACACATTTTGTTTGATTCTATCTACGTCACTAATCTTTGGAGGTTTCATGATTTTTTTTTAATGGAATGCCTGTTTGCTATAATATAGATATATAGATTGGAATATCGATGCATATAAAATTATTAAACATCAAGAAAAAAAAATCTATAAAAGATGTAGATTAATTCTTATATTTTAGTAGTATAAAAATTCAAATTCAAATTTATATCTTAGTTAACTTTCCTTTTCAATTTCTAAATTTAAATTTTTAAATAAATTAATTAACTTTCTTTTTGAAATGTGTAAATCAAGGCATAAAAGTTATTTATATTTTTAAATAGATTAACTAACTTTCTTTTTAAATTTAAATTTTTAAATGAATTAATTAACTTTCCTTTTAAAATGTGTAAATTAAGGCATAAAAGCTATTTAAAATTTTAAATAGATTAATTAACTTTCCTTTCAAATTTAAATTTTTAAATGAATTAATTAACTTTCTTTTTGAAATACGTAAATCAAGGGATAAAAGCTATTTAAATTTTTAAATAGATTAATTAACGTTCCTTTAAAATGGATTAATCACTATTTTTTAAAATGATTAATAAAAAGTTAACCAATATATATTTTTTTTAATTCTTTAAAAAATAAGAATTCTAGAAAAATAGTACAAGGGTTTTGAACTTCAACGGTGCCTTTTCATTAAAAACTCTATTTTACTTATATATATATATATATGTGAATTGTGTATTTCACAATTATCTATATATGTGAATTGTGATTTTTAAATATTTTTTTTAAATGTTTTCTTTTTTTTCCTTTTTTATATTATATTAAAGTTTAATTTTTTGATAATAATTATATATGTTGGACTTTTCAAGGAATTAAATGTCTTTTTTTTATTATTATATTATATTAAAATTTAATATTTTGATAATAATCATATGTGTTGAACTTTTTAAGAATTTTTTTTTATGCTTGTTCTTAATGCATTAAAGTGTTATTATGAAGGATAATAATCATATGTGTTGGAACTTTTCAAGGAATTCATATGTGTTAGATTTCAAAGAATTTTTTTTATACTTGTTCTTAATGCATTAAAGTGTTATTATGATGGTAAGACTTGGGAGTTAGGAGAAGTTAATAAATGCTAAGATTTTTTTTTTTAAATCAAAAAATAAGAAATTTAGATTGGGAGATTGGAGCTCTCACAAGGCTTGGGGTTAAAACCCCCTTTTGCTTAATATATATAGTATAGATAGTATAGATAGATGTTTCACCCGTGCTATGCACAGGTTGTATTTATATTTTGACCAAATCTCTCAAAATGTATGTGGATTGGCAAAGGTTAATAAATGCTGATGAAGGAATTTTGACAAAATCTCTCAAAATGCATGTGGATTGGAAAAAGTTAATAAATGTTAAGATTTTTTTTTTAAATCAAAAATTTTAAAAAATTAATATTGGGATATTGAAGTTCCCACAAAGTTTGTGGGTTAGATACTCCCTTTCCCTTATATAATATTAGCATATCACCCATGCTATGCATGGATTGTGTTTATAATTATCTATATATGTGAATTGTGATTTTTAAATATTTTTATTTTATTTTTTAAATGTCTTATTTTTTTCATTTTTTATATTATATTAAAGTTTAATATTTTGATAATAATCATATGTGTTGGACTTTTTAAGGAATTAAATATCTTTTTTTATTATTATATTATATTAAAGTTTAATATTTTGATAATAATCATATGTGTTAGACTTTTCAAGATTTTTTTTTTTATGTTTGTTCTTAATGCATTAAAGTGTTATTATGAGAGATAGTAATCATATGTGTTGAAATTTTTCAAGGAATTCATATGTGTTGGATTTCGAATAATTTTTTTTATGCTTATTCTTAATGCAGTAAAGTGTTATTATGAGGGTAAGACTTGGGAGTTGGGAGAAGTTAATAAATGCTAAGATTTTTTTTTAAATCAAAAAATCAGGAAATTTAAATTGGGAGATTGGAGCTCTTACAAGGCTTGGGGTTAAAAACTCCATTTTACTTAATATATAGTATAGACTAGCCTATCATCCGTGCTATGCACGAGATAATTATAGATATTTATATTTGTTTTAATTTTTTTAATATATAAATTATGTTTTTTAAAGATTTTTTATAAAAATAATTTAACAATCTTATCACTAACCATAGTGTACAGGAGAAATTAAAAAGGCTACTGCAGTAACTATGTACGGGTTGTATCTATAATTATTTGTATGAGGGGATTTTAAATGATAATCAGGGATTTTGACTAAATCAATAAATGCAGGCATGTGGATTAGAAAAAGTTAATAAATACTGATCAAGGGATTTTGATTAAATCAATAAATGCTAAGATTTTTTTTTTAAATAAAAAATTTAGAAAATTAAGATTGAGAGATTGAGCTCGCACAAGGCTTGGGGTTTAGAAACCCTATTTTTCTTAATTTATTTACAATTATCTATATATGTGAATTGCGATTTTTAAATGTCTTTTTTTTTTTAAATGTCTTCTTTTTTTCCTTTTTTATATTATATTAAAGTTTAATATTTTGATAATAATCATATCTGTTGAACTTTTCAAGGAATTAAATGTCTTCTTTTTTTATTATATTATATTAAAGTTTAATATTTTGATAATAATCATATGTGTTGGACTTTTCAAGAAATTTTTTTTATGCTTGTTCTTAATGCATTAAAATGTTATTATGAGGGATAATAATCATATTTGTTAGAACTTTTCAAGGAATTCATATGTGTTGGATTTCAAAGAATTTTTTTTATGCTTGTTTTTAATGCATTAAAGTGTTATTATGAGGGTAAGACTTGGAGGTTAGGAGAAATTAATAAATGCTAAGTTTTTTTTTAAATCAAAAAATCAAAAAATTTAGATTGAGAGATTGAAACTCCCACAAAACTTAGGGTTAAAAACCCCCTTTTGCTTAATATATAGTATAGATATAGATTAAAATTATAGAGTTTATTATATATATATATATATTCAAATATAACGAACTGGTATGATTTGTGCTAAGAGCATCTCTAATGTTAGATTTGATAAGATACAAGTTGCCTCTTATAATTCTGAAAATTATATTTCATCTGGTGAGATTTTTAATTTTATAACAAATTATCTATTTTATTAATAAATTATTAAGTCAATTAACAGTTTTTAAGGTTGTTAGAAATATATTTTAATTATAATTTTATTATTGCATAGAAAAATAATTATATTTTAAATAAATCTCAAAAAATATATTTATAATTTGCTCAAAATACATTAATGATAATATAAAAATTAAATTACATGACTATTTCATCTAGGACCATCCTTTTAAATTTCATAACTACATATTCAGAGCAAACGAAGTGGTTGCTGCTAACTCTAGCCGCATACACAGAATAAAGAGGAGTAGGAGAACAAAAGCAATTGGTGCGAAAACCACAAGCATTTTCAGGTAATTCCACTTTCTCTCTCCTCTTCCCCGAACCATCCCACCGTAACCCTGCAATATTTGTCAACGATAAAAGCAATAATATGTTATTGTTCTTGCATTTCGCGATCTCAAGAAAAAAAAATAGGGGTTTCGTGATCTGCACAAAATCATCAAAAAAAGTAATCTTTTCCAGTTAATAGTTTTGCCTATCTCATAAGCATACATATATAGTGTTAGTTTCTGTTTATGTATGAAGTACCTGTTCTTTTTCTAGGGCAGAGGGGTTGTTGTTGGTAGCCATTGAAACCTGAATGAACTGAAAGATCAATCAGAAAAAATATTCAGAAACAAGAAGTCACTCACCAATCAGAAAAAATATTCCGAAATTATTTTACATTTTCAATTATATACTTCCGAATTATTTATAAATTTTTGATACTTAATTTTTGAATTTTTTAAATTAAATCGGTTCTGTAGTGCCGAATGTTTTACAATTTTTCAGTACTTGATATCAGAGTAGTTTATGCAAGCAATGGATAGAGTGTAACAATGGAGTGTAGCAAGTAATGGAAAACAATAGAGGTAGTGAGAAACAATGTAGGAACTAAGTTTTAATTTTTGTTTTTGTTTTTGTTTTTTTTTTTTAAAGTTGTGCATTGAGAATTTGTTTTCTAAAGATGTGTATAGAGAAATCTAGATTTGATTTGTAGTGTGTATTGATGTCCATTATGGTCATTTTGTTTCATTATAAAATTGTCATAACTTTTTTTTTTTCCATTAATTGTGTACACAGAGACAAAATAGTATGGAAATAGAATTTCCCATAATAAACAGATACTAGATCACAAGGCCGAGAGACATGCCCCCTCAGCCTTCAGGTAATGTTTCTACTTCATTGTCATTGCTAGACATGTTAATACTTCTTAGGGGTTTACATTCTTTTCTTCAGTTCATCTTTGTCTAGATTCAAGTTCACTAGTTGCATTATTTTTTTTTCCGTGCATTATTTTTATTAGCATATACACATATATATGTTTTTTTTTTAATTATATTAATGAACAAGAACTTTTGGAGTGCAACTGTTTTATTTTCTAATAGGTTTCGATGCTTGGAAACAAGATTAAAGAGTTTCTTATATATATTTTTTCTTTTCATTTGTAATAAAATAGGTTGTTTACTTGAAAGTTTTGATGGCATGAGTGGAGTCGGAAAAAAGAAAATAAGGTATTCTTTGTTTCTCATTATCCTGTGTGTATTTTCCTTATTTAATTAGATTGTTTTTTATATTATTTTTATTTAATGCTTTGTTTTCGTTTAAATCTTTCAATTAATAGTTTCTCTACTCTTATAATAATGTTGCATTTTACTTAGTAGTTTGATGAAACATTTTTATTCGAGAAAAATAAAAAAATTTGGTTAACATATTGTGTAGCTCATGTATTAATTTGGTTGGTATTTCTTATTTTACCTTTTGTGGTTTTGGTGGTTAACCAACCGTTGGTTCTTGCACATTTTGGTTTGAAAACCTTTACCAGAAATTATCAATAGAGTAATTACAATCCAGTGGGGATTTTTTAAAAAAGGCAATAGGTGTGCAATGGTTTGTCACTCTATTATATCTACCGTTGTTGCAGAGACCTACCACGGCCTTTCCATCTTGCATGACAACCCAACATGCCATTTTTTTGGTTGTGCCGAACTATTATAGTTGTGGGTAGTCAGCCATTTGATTGAATCTGTGCCTTCTCATCCTGCTTGGTTTCATGTTGAACCTGTGGAGTATTTATGAGCGGCATTGATGGGTCGTTACATACACTAAAAATAAATACTAAACCATACCAAATTCTTTCGAATAATGGTAAGTCTAGGTATCGATTTTTTTTTTTTTAATTTTTTTTTTTAATCGGCAAAGGTTAGTTGTTAGATTAGCAGCTATGGGAAAAAATCTCCCCACCCTTGGTAAAACATCTAAGTGCTTGCATTCTCTTAATTCAACCCCCGAAGGGAAATTGAACCCATGACCTCATTGGGACTATACCCAAATGAAGGTATGGTGGCTAATTAGGTTAGGCCTAGTTGGTTAAGTCCAGGTATCGATCTATAGGGACAAATGTGAAATTAAACTAATTTAATTGCTAAATCCCTAAATTAATTCTGATCAAAGTGCTGATTGTTTATAAACTAATGCTAATTAAAATACTAACAAATTAAACTAACGATTAAAAATGAAATTGGGATTACTGATTTTGGAAAAACTTAGGGTAATGAATTCACCGCTGGTTAGATAAATAAGGTTTCAATTTGAAAATCAATTATGTTATGGTTCGAAGCAAATAATACTTCGCAACTACAAGTTCGAAGCATTGATCAAGAGAATTATCATGTTCAATGTATGGGTATGAACCATCTCAAGTTGCACAAGTCGTTCGCTTTAAACTAGAGTAGCAAAACGACTCGTACCTCATAATATGGTTTGTCTCATACCTTGAATATGAAAGAATAAAAAATCATTGCATGAAGAACATTTAACAATCGCAAAAAGTAGAATACTTGAAGAAATAATAGAAAATATACATAAAAACTTCTTGAATACCATACAATTTGTTCAAACCATTATATAATCAAAACCAAGAAGAAAACCATATTGACTTGGCTAGGGTTTCATCAAAACCCTAGAAATAGAAGCCTAGCCACTCATGGAGGAATGGGAAGAGGTGGAAGAAGATGAAACCCCCATGAAAGATGTTTTTGAAGCTTGAAAATCCCCCTTTCCAAACCCTAGCCCATCCTCTCTTTTGGAATTTTCGGACCCCTAGAGTAGCTATAGCTTGACTTTTTAGCGCCTCCTTTCGGAAGGTTTGAAAGAAAGCCTTACAGTTCGGACTCCCACAGTTTTGAATCTAATCTCACAAGTGCAATGTGAAATTGATAAACACCAAAGAGTCCAAATCTAGCAAATCTTTTGAAAAATTGATTTTAGGATAAAAAATGCCAAAATTAGACTACTACCAAATACAGAGTCCCCATCTAAATATTTTATTTTGGGAAAATTTAGGGAACCCATGACTTGTGCCAAAGGCCACGTGTCCGTCATCACCAAAGTTGTCTCAGCTCGAGAACTTAGGTGCGAGAGGGAAAGGTCATAAATTGAGCATCCCCACTCGCCCGATCAAAGATTGGCCTCTACTAATCATGAGATGATTTTTATCAACATTACATGCTCTTGTTCCGGTTATTAAGCTAGCATTATTATGTGATGCACACAAGCAAGTATAGACTAGTTTGTCCAAATTGGAACAATTCAATTTCATGTTTGTTTTGCGAAAATGGTTTGAATTTGCCACTTCAGGTGGGCTTAAAGTTTGTGAATTTGCCACTTAACAAAGTGGGCTTAAAGCAGTGAATTTGTCACTAGACATAATGGGCTTAAAACATATATTTGTTGAATCATTCCAATTCAAACAACAGGCTTTCATCCACAGGCATTTAAGCAGTTTATCAAATAAGCATTTAGCGTTATGGCAAGCATGCTAGTCATGGCAATCATTCACACTCATGCAAGTATGCTAAAACATTAAAAACTCACCTAGTACTCCAAGTTAAGATAAAACAAAAGAGTTAAAAAAATATGCATGATTCCTAACTATGCGAAATGTCTAATACAACACATGCAACATGCAATTAATAGGCTCGGCTACTAATATGGCATATGGATCAATTTTGATAGCATGCGATTAAACATGTATTCAACGAAATATTGAAATGACAATGCAGTTAGAATGATGCGTTGAGTCTTGGTGCATGCAATATGAATGAATGGATGCAAGCATAAGGTATGCTAATTGAAACATGTCCCTAATCTAACCATCAAAAGCAGATAAATAAAAGAGAGAAAGACGTGGGATTGGAAGACATACACATTATTACAACACGCTTTCACGAAGGAGAGTCTGAATGAATAAACTAGCTAACCAAGCTAAGCTAAGCTAATTAAGCTAATTATTACAAAACTTGAATAAATAGCTAAACTAATTGACTAATTATTACAACATTTGAAATGAGTAATTAACTAACTATTTAAACTAATTAATTAAAAGAAATTAACTAGGCTAATCTAATTAAATATTAAACACCAAATAATTAGCTACAACTAATTAGACTAATTGAATATTATAACACAATTAATTAGCTACAACTAATAATACTAATGAAATAATTAATTGCATTTGATAAGGACACCATGAAAGATGGATGAAGGTTGCATATGCATCACTTGAAAGCTACTCTGTCTGCCCAGACCATCTTTGTTTCACCTTCAGCCACTACCTCTGTTTTTGCAAAACTATACTGTTGGCCACACACCAAGGGCCAACCGCGCATCACTGATGGCTGGCCGGGTCTACAGATGACCGGCCGTGCATCCATTTGGTGCAAAGCTCTGTTTTTGTGCTTTGAGGTGAAAACAGTGCATATAGAGCATTTTTAAGCTCTGTTTGTCCTTCCTCCCTTCTCTGTCATGGAAAAGTCTCAAGAGAAGGTTGGGATTGATTCCAAAACCATTAATGAGCAATATGATTGCTTGATGATCTCAAATATCATTTTGGACAAAAATCAATGAATGTAATGCAAATGACCACCCCTCCCTTTTGTCATGGAATGAACTCAAAAAAGGAAATTGAGACGCTTCAAGGACATTGAAAACACCATGAATTGATGCTTGATGACCCTTGACACAAGAAACTTGGCATAACGTCTGGCCAAGTTCAAGCTATTAAGCCATTTTCTTTAAGTGTGTTAATCCAAGTTTTAAGCCAATTGTTTTAGTCATTGTCATTCATTAGTCCATTTGTCCAAATGTGATGTTAAAGTTCTCTAAACAAGAAATAATGTCAAACAAGAGGTTATTCTAAGACATGGGAAGAAGACTACACCGTTGACGATGAATCTCCGGAGAGATTAAGCCATTAAGTGTAGGTCTCCTTTATATGTTTTGAACAACCTCAATTGGTTGAAACCATTCTCAAGAATGAAAGATATGGAATGGTTGATTGATTAGTAAACTTAGACTCCAAACATGGAAAATGAATCAAGAAAGCATAACAAGTAACAAGTATGCCAACTTATGAGACCACAAGTATATTAAACAAGACATGAACCAATTGAAAAGGCCTAGACAACCTCAAAACAGCCCTTAATACATGAAAATTAGAGGTAAAACATGCATGAAAAGAGTTTGAAAAGCTAGACAATAAAGAAGAGAATTAAGGGCTAGTAAACAAAGATGAGGGGTGGCTAATCCTTCCACTTTTGAAGCTTCAAAACATGATTTTTAGCCTTTCTAAACCTCTAAAAATCAGTGTAAATACCAAAGGAAAAGAGTGAAAAGGAGAAGGTTTGAGTTATAAGTAAAGGTATAGAAAAAGCAAGCTCTCTCTACCCTTTTGGTAACTCTTCAAACCCAACTCCAAACACTTCAAACAAGCTCAAAATAATCCAAAACAGCAAGAAATATGAAGTAAATGATAGAAATGAAGGCAAGAGAAGAGAAAACAAGCTTATACCTTTCAAGAAGTAAACTTTTTGTTGATGTTTCAAACTTGGTTTTAATGCACTCTCAAGCTTGAATTATAATTCTCCAAGATCAACCAAGGCTTTAGGGTGGTAAGACAAGGTTATATATGGTGTATATAGGTGATATAAGCAAGCTAGGTTAGCTCGAAGATGACTTGCAATGGAAGGAGGAGAAAAGAGCTCTCAAGGTGTATATATCACTTCTAGAATTTTTTTCGACCCTCAAAACAATCCCAGGGCTTCGGTTTTATAGAATTCGAGCTCAAAAGGTGATAAATATCTTAAAAAATGGACAGCTGGTGGCCTTCTGCCTAGAACAGTGTTTATCGCCATCGAAGGTCAGCCAGCCATTCATAGTCACGGCCGGCCATCACTGATGCACAGCCGGGCCTTGATGGCCTCTCTTGTCTTTTTGGTTCAAACTTAGCTCAGGGTAGGAAAAGGCCCAAAAATGAAACTCATGGGTTCAAACAAGGTAAATGTTGAAGACGTGAGGTTATTTCGGAAGCCTGATTGATTCCGAATCGTTGTGAATTTATAATTCAACTTTCATCATTGAGTGCTTTGAACCAAGCGTTTGAGTCTAGCGGGCGGTCAAAAATGGGGTGTCCACAGTTGCCCCTCTTTGACAGAGCTCGGAGTCATAAAATGACGTGAGTGAATGTCAAAGCCTAGAGACAACCACTACAACAAAATTGACTTTTCACGGCGCCACATCCACGACATACAATGAATGCAAGCCGTAATTTCTCACTTTTACGATTTGCTTTTTTTTGCATGTCGTAAATAATAGACTAACCACGACGTGTCTATTGCGCAGGGCGTTAATAGTAAAAATGATAATTTTTTTACGGCTTGCATTGCGCGCTGTAATTAATAAAACTTTCTACGACATACACATAGCATGTCGTTAATACATCAGTTATATACGACACGCGTCTGCCAGCCATTAAAAATAAGCCACTTTTTACGACTTACTATGTAGGTCGTGAATGGTATCCCAAAACACTTCAGGCGCCAAAACCCAATTTTTTTGGCGCCACTTATAAAAAAAAAAAAAATTTAATTTATTTTTATATTATCAAACAAACTAATACAATTCAAAAAAAAGAAAAAAAGAAAACAAAAAAAACGGAGTTTCTAAGAAGAGAGGGAGACGTAGGTGAAGGGGAAAGGTTTCTTCAAACACTTCTTCAATCAATTGAATCGGTGGAGATCCATTGACCCAGTCTGCTTTGACTTACTACGAGAAGAAAGGTCCATTGATGCAGTCTGCTTCGACTTGGACTTGGCTTCAATTTGTAATCTGCTTCGACTACTTCGACTTCGACTGGTAAGGCACTCTCTCTTCTCTTCCTTCTTCCTGAAACCCTTGTTTCGTCTCTCTCTCTCTCTCTCTCTCTCTCTCTCCGTATATATATATATATATATTTATATCCCCCTCCTCCCTTCTCTTCTTTGTTTTCCTGTTTGTTTTTATGCACTGTGGAATCTGTCCCTTTCTGTGCTTGAACTGATGGATGGATGAAATGCATCTGCTGTTTGTTTTTTATTGGGCGTTTGAGTTGTAAGAACTAGATTAATGTTGTAAGAGCTTTGAGCATTTGAATGAATATTTTATGCCTATGTGAGCAGTGTACTTTGCATCTAGCTTTATATCTTAAGTGGCTAGCTTACTAGTTCTAGCAAAGGTTTTCTTGTCATAATGTCATTGCTGCACCATTATTTATTTATTCTTTTAATAATTTGCGGCAAAGGACTTGTTGCGTAGTGTAGATGCTATGAATGTATGAACTGTGCTAGAGTGTTTAACCAACTAAATTTGTCTTTACTCTAGTTTTAGTATTGGGTACTCAATCCAAAAGAGGACAACTACATTATTGTTGTTCTTCTGCATTTATAGGGGTACCCTAGTTTACTTCCTTTCATTATTGTGGATTTTAGCCTTGCACTTGAATGCAGACAGCATACAATTTCTAATGAACAAAATTTAAAAAATATATATATATATATATAATTTTGAATAATAAAAAATTTGAAATCAATCATGAATATTAATAGTGGACAGTTATTCTTTACGTTTTTTTAATCTTATTTGATTCTTTCTTAGAAGATGATTGAATGATTTGGAGAGTTGGTAGAACTTGTGTATTTTTATTTTTTATTTTTTAAGAGAAGGAAGCCGCCCCTTATTTTACAAAGATTTCAATACTATATTGTCCTTCTATCCAATTGCAAACCTTATCAATGTGATCATGGGTTTGGAGGATTACTCATAAACAACAAAACTCTATTTTTAATTGAAAATTATCTTGCAAACTCGCACAGAAGCCTAACAAGAAACCAATTAGAGCTAATTCAGTTTACCAGAACTCTTGTATACGTTATTAGAAAGTCAAAGGCTCAAGTCTTATCACAGTCTTGTAAACAAAGGTTCCCTTTCCCATATTACGGCTTTCTCCCATATATTCAAAATAAAAAAATTCTCTCAAAAATGTATATCATAGAGTCAATGGAGGATTTGGAATATTATATAGTGTCATCAAAAGGAACAACAGAATGTATTAACTGTCTTGAATAGAAAAAAAAAAAAAATGTATTAACTGTTTAAGGCTTTGTGTTATCAATAATTTATTTGGGTTTACCATGTATACAAGTCTTAACTAATCATGGGTAGTTCTCATCTGCAGGAACATTTTACCTTTTTCAAATCTTGTGGCTGATTTTGTATTTGGAATCTTCGAATGAACAATTGGTCCAAATGGGAATTTACTTAAAAACCCTTTGCAAAGTCTCTCAAGTGATATATGACTTGTGTGATGCACCTCAAATTTTACTGATTTTGAACTCCTAAAAATGTTGTCTTTAACAAAAAAAAATTCAGTATCCCCACCAAATAAAAATCTGTCAGCTTGCCCCACCACTACTGTCAAATTCATTAATTCTCAAAACCTTTTGATGAGACATAGAAAGTCAGATTATTGGAGCTCCATAAAACCAAATTCAGATTGGTAATTTTAAAAGGTAATTTTAAAATAAGAAGAATATGTATTAGAAAAGTACTCAAAATTTTGAAATTTAGTGATTAGATTCATTCTGTGTGACCCTCACAATAAGAAATTACGAATTCTAGATAGTGTTTTTTTCTAGCACTGTTGGAAATTAGATTTTTAGTGGCGTTTAAAAAACGCTGCTATAACTATAAAAAACGCCGCTAATTCCTTTTGCGACGTTTAGTATCAAACGTCGAAGATGCGGTTGTCGTTGTAGCTTTATGATGCTTTAAAAGTGTCGCTATATTAATATAGGCGGCGTTTTTTAAAATGCTGCTAAATGTGCTGTATAACACAGTACAATGACATCACGTCTCATTTTAGCGACATTTTAAAAACGTCGAGATAGCTTTTTTTAATTTCAAAAATACAACCGTTAACACTATACTATAGTGGCATTTGAAAACGCCGTTATAGATCTTTTTTTTTTTTTTTTTTTTTTAAATTGTGACAATTCTGTGAGATTTAACTAAAATCAGTTGAACTGAAAAGATCAGTAGAACATTTAAAGACAAGAACCAAAACAGGAAATGATCTGATCATTGTTTCCTGAAAGCACTTTTGGTAATGATAATTTTAACTATAAATGCAATGGCACATGTTTAGCAACATGCTAGGCTTTTACAAGTACTAGAATTACAACCAAATGACAAAAAACCCCTAACACAAAAAATAAATAAATAAATTTAGAAATCCAACAGTCAAAGTAGTTTAAACTAACACTACTTTTTCTGGTACTCCGATTTCAACAAAACAACACGTATCTTTTTAATTTTAAATTAAGATTCAACAGAACAGTTTTGTATTCCAGCCTTTCCTTCAAATCAGTTCCCCAGCATTCCTCTGCCCACTTTTCTGGCGGTGGTATAATGATAGAAACGATACTATACACAAGTTCAAGGCAGCGAATCAATTCGACATAGATCTAGTTTTCAACTGAAAATAAAAAATAAAAAAAATTCAAAGATTCCTCTAGTTCTCTATCAAATTTTCCTGCACAGCCTTCACAAGATGTTTAATTTCAGTCATTTATATTGAATTTTCAAGTCCATAACAAACCATTCAAACAATTGATTTGAGTTTAAGTTTTCATTTTACCATTCAAATAGGGGATTTTTGTGGTTGGATACCTCAGTAAATGAAAATGCTCAAGACAATATTGATAATTTCGTTGGAAGAGCCCCATACTAGTTAAATTTTAATCTGATATAACAATAACTGAAGCGAATTAAATTTTAATCTGATATAACAATAACCGAAGCGAATTGAATCAAACCAAACTAAACATTGTGTCTGAATCAAGTGCAGTCGGCTAATCAAGGCTATATACTCAAAGTAAATAAATTCATCTTTCTTTCTTTTTTTTTACTATTGAATCTAAATCTAACCATATGTTAATGTTCAATCATCATATATTTTGTTGAAATTTTAAGCATAGAAATCCAGCAGATACATACATTACAAACCCCCAAAACAAAACAAAACAAAAATTCAAATGAAAAATACCCATTAAAGCAATGGATTAAGAAGGGTATAATTGAAAAGCACCTTTCTAGGCTTGAAGAAGATTCCAACCCATTAAAGATCTACCCCCAAATATATCATCTGCATTACACAAACCCACATGTAAAAATTACTATTATTACAATAGATATACATATATAGAAAGATAAGTATTGGGTTTTGCATACCTAAAATGAAAAAGGAAGCAGATGCAGACACAGAGAGGCTGGTCAAAAGGAAGAAGAAGACAAGTAAAAAGAGAGTCCCTTATGTATTTTCCATTGCTTTATAAAGTTTATAGTTGAGCTTTGTTAAGCAACAAAGGAATGAACTCACCTGCTTTGGCCACAATGACGTCAATGAATTCTGCAGCTCCATGCGTTTGGCAGACAAGTCCTTCAACCCCTCCTTTAACTTCAAATATGAAATACAATTGATCAATAATATAAGCCGCACTAACATCAAGCAAATATTATTATTTAGCATTAACCAAGTAGACAATCACGAGAGCACTCACATTTCATAATTAACATTCTGGACCACTAGCTGAGCAGCCTCACCAAGGTAAATATGATCTTTCTCAAAAGATTGCACGATTGACTCCCAAACACCCTGCCAAAGGTTAAAATTTAAATAAGAATTATATGTAGAAAAATGGTAAGTCAGGGGAGGGGGCAGAGAGAGAGAGAGAGGACTGTTTTTGTAGATCTTACAGCAGCACCTGAAAGCTGGCCAAAAATATTACGGCTTTCTGGAGTCAACTTCAAAAGAATACCATATATTTGTTTGGCTTCCAAGTAACCAATCCCTGGAAAGAGAATGTGAATTGACATAAAACACCTAAATAGTAAGTAAAAAAGAAAAAATCAACACTGCTGAGTATAATTCCTTGAGTTTTAGTGCAACAAATTAATAAGCTACCACATCTTAACTACTAATAAATTTCCTGAAGTCAATGTATCCACACAGAAAATACATCTCAGGCCAACTCCACAACAAAGATCAACTATAAACTTTATAAAGCAATGTAAAAGCATGATTATTCATTGTAAATAGCAAAAATTCCTCCATGAATAGAACATATAAACTCAAAAACATTGGCAGGAAAAATTGTAGAAAAAAGATAATGATAAAATCTATTATGTCCAATTTATTCCTGTTATTCATGGGAAAATGGAGGGAATAACCAATGATTCACCAAAAATAAAAACTAAAAAATAAAACTTAGCAGAAATGTCTAGGACAATAAACTAAAACATCTGATCCACAACACTTGAGGACAAATCTACATAACCAAGTCTTGCACGTATAATGAGAAACTAATTAAGTTTTGTTTTTGCCAATCAAAAAAAAAAAAAAAAGTTTCGTTTTTTAAGCATTATAATTATGATATGGTTTTTTAAGCATTATAATTATGCCAATTTCCACACTAGAAGTTTTTTATTGCATTAAAAAATAAAAAAATAATAAAAAATACTATTCTGTCTAAGGAGACATTGCCATGAGGATCTTCAGGCTGTGGCATTTGAATGAAAGTTCTATTAAGATCAAGTTTGACCAAGACAGTCATAATTTCATGTTTACCAAGCACTATAAGCAGATTATGGAAGGTGATGCACCTTTAGTAATAGATAAAAAAATACCTCTATGGAAGTATCCCTTCTCTCAGCTGCTGCAACAAGTGTTTCAATGTTCAAAGCAGAACCAAACCCTGTAGTAGATGAATGTTGCATGCCTACATAGATGGGATGCTCAAGAAATCAACACTAGAAAGGAAAAGTAAGGGATTTCATGGTGAAATGAGGATTTAATATCGAAAATGGCAAGCATGATAAAATAACTTACTCGAAGTAATTGCCCTGGAAGAATGTAGAAACCCAGAAGAAGAAGATAATACAGCTGCTGGAACGCCAGTTGCATTCTGTGATGAGATCATTTGTAAAGACCGAGAGACAATTGGAGGCAAAGAACATCTTAGATGTGTAAATTAAAATAAATAAATAAAACCAATAAAAGAGTAATTTTATTGAAAACAATACATACAATGCCTTCTAAGGATGTACAGACGTCTACAAAGCTTACTTCAATCTGATTTATTCATTTTTGGAGGAGACTTATTATTTTTTGGTAGATATTGTAGGAGTTACATTTTAGGGAAGGGATTTAGTTTTGGGGTTCTTGTGTCTAATTAATTTTTTTTTCTTTTGCTATACAGGGGTGACACCCCCTTGGTGTCCATCTGATACAGTTTTGTACTTATTCATAAAAAATAAAATACAATGTAATGCCTTCTGAGGATCAGGAATATCACTCAAGGAAACATTTGAAGAATTCCCAGGGGGTAAAATTGGTTTTGAGAAAATGCCTGAAGTGGAATGTGCTTTATGCCTGTCACCGAGTAAACCTTGGTGTATTTGTTGCACCGGGAGGGAAGAAGAGAGTTGCTTCCCATGCTGTGAGGACCTAGGTCCCACTAACTGCCACAAGGAATCAGGCATCTAATGTAATAAAAACAAAAAATAAAAACAAAAACACGAACCGCTAGAGAATGCTTCGCTTAATAAACTAGAGCAGCTCAAGCACAGAAAATGAGAATACAGAACACAGAGGCACTATCTTCTAAAAGTAAGAATACATGCAACCAGACATATCCGAGGCAAAAAACTATACACAGAAAATGGGGTCACTGAAAACAACTTGGTACGGCATGGCAGACTCCAACTAATAGCACAAATACAAAGCAGCACTTTAAAGATCATTTAATCTTCTACATGCTCAAGAATTCCCCAATCCTAAAATGTATTTCAAGAAAAATTAACAGCTTGATTGGAAACAAATTATTGATAGGGAGTATGAAGACAACCCTACTTATTGGTGTAGTCATTGGTCTTATTTGCAATGACTGGCCACCTCAACTCAATCTACAAAGGACATGGCTGTACATGAAGACACAGAGATATATATGTTATGTGTGTGTGTGTGTTTTCTTTTTCTCAGTTATCTTATATGTCTTTTACATAAGCATTTAAGAAGATCAGGTTGAATTTTCTTGTAACCCTACTTGACTAAGTAAGATAATTGCAAGTACATTTGCAAGTACATCCATTCTTCATAATACCATAACAATTTTATAGAACATCATAATAAATTAAAAGAACAAGGCTCTTTTATTGAAGCCAGCTATGGCTTCCAGCACTACTGGCGACAAGAAAAGGAGGCGGAGAACAAGAAGGGATCTTGAAGAAGATTGAAGCATGTTAGGGCTTTAAAATAACATTCCATTCTAACAAAAAATATCAAACACAATAATAGTTCAACTAAAGTCAATCCAACAAGAAATAAATTTATCAAACTGATTGGTGTTTATGGGGTCTAAATACATTGCATGGGTCAATAGAAGAAACTAATTTTATACCTCCACCATCTCCACTGTAGTGGGAATAGAACCACTGTGGGGATCAGTAAAAGAACTGCTGCCTCCATTTGATATCAAGTGGCTTGATGATATTCTAGCCAGAGTATGCTCTATAAATGCAATAAGCTCTACATGAGTACCATGTAAATGAGATATTTGCAAAATATGATTGCAAAGCAGTGGCAGATCCACCAGGCAGTCAAGAAACTGCTCCAAAGCCAGGATTCCATAAGCAAATACCTAGGAGGGGAGAACATTATTAGCTTTCTATTTTATTTTATTTTTTAAAATTTATTGCAAGCTAAAGATAAAAGCCAAACATGAAAGATTAAAAACTCACTTTTGTGTCTGGAGGTTTACGCAATGCTTCCAACACAGTATGTACAGCTATACTAAGTGTAAGATTACTCAGAAGCTGATGCTTTATTAGGGAACCTGGAAAGTAATCAAGAAGCATCAGGTTATATAAACCAAAAAAAGGTAAAAGACATTCATTACAACAATTCTTTTCCTGATTAATATTGGGTGAACCTATTTCCAGACAAATTTTGGCAAGGTCCAAAACAAAATACAGCCTTGTCAATGCATCAAACAGATGTTGTACTGTGCTCTGGAACCAACCAAAATAGCTTTGGCAATAAGGTCAGTGTTAATGTTTATTGTTTAGTTGCATATGTTCAAAAGTCATAAAACTAGCAAAGCAGAGAATAGAAATTGGGCTGCTTGGTATCATTTTTCATCTTATGCATTTTTGTTTTTCATGTTCTCAGAAACAAAAACAATTAAAAGTTCTAAGACAATAAATTTTCATTCTATGCATTTTTGTTTCCATGTTCTCAATAAATTTTCATTTTATGCATTTTTGTTCCCAACTATTCAATCACTTTGAGAAGAGTAAATGGTTAGTATAATTAATATCACTCCCTATATTATGGTTTGGACTTTGAATAAGAATAAATGCCACCCGTTCAAACTACATATTCAAATATAAAAAAAAAACTCTAAATTTTCCATCATGTTTATCTTAGCTTCATGTAGATGATTTCTATGAAATCTTGAAAATGAAACTTTCTATTTATGTAGCATAAACATCAAACTATTCAGCAAAGCAATTCAACATGTAGTAGATGACATCCTACTGTGAAATCAACATAATTAACCAAAGCAAAATTTTGTATCACAATGCCAATCATAAAGTAACAAAGGAGGTTTTCAGTAGCTTAGAAGTAAATCAGTGCAAATTGGTTCAACACATAGCATCTTGCCACGCATGAGTAGGAAGTTTCATTTGGAGAGATTAACATAGTCAACCAATGTGAGCCCATCACAAAACAAAAATCCAACCACCACCACCACCACCAAGAACCAAATTCATCTAACAATAATTCCAAGAAGTAAGAATGATAAGTTCTTTGATATTGAAACAGTACTAATGTGATCAAAAACTCAAAATGTACATATTCAACTCCACAAGACATCCAAATCAAACACCAGTTTTGAGCTAGAGAGAAACTATAGCCAAACTAATAGCATGTACAAATGCAGTCAAACGAAAGGACAATTTGTCAACATGAACAAACCGAGAAGAGAGAGAGAGAGAGAGAGAGTACCGATTAGAGTTCAAAAACAAAGTAGACTATTTGCCGCCATCGGAGCTTGAAATACGAGTAATCGAGGGGTTAGAGTTCAGATCTGAGCTTCTGGAAATCACTGAATCTCTGTAAATGAGACGGTGGAGCTCGCTACCTCGCCGGTGCAGCTTCGAAATCGCTTCGGTGGAGCTTCGATCTGAATCTTCGATGGAGATTCGAAATCGCTTTGATCTGAATCTTTGATAGAGCTCAAAATCGCTTCGATCTGAATCTTCGATGGAGCTCGAAATCGCTTCGATCTGAGTCTTGGATGGAGCTTAGAGAGGGTTGAGAGAGAGAGATGTGTGCGTATAAGGGTTGAGAGAGATAGATCTGAATCTTCGATCGAAATCGTTTTGTGTGGCTACCGAAATCGTTCTGAATCTTAGAGAGGGTTCCGATTCAAAATAAAGTTTCACAAAACGAGGCGCGTGTGGCTACCGCATTTGGAGGCGTTTTAAACGCCTCCTATTATAAAACGGTGCCGTTTTGTGTAATAGAATATGCGGCGTTTATAAACACCGTTAAATGTTAATAACAGTGACGTTTAAAAAAACGTTGTTAAAAAAACGCCACCATAACCCCTTTTTCCTGTAGTGTAGGTACATAAGATTTTTTTTTTCCTGATTTTAAAAAGCGATAATCTTGAATCACCTGCGGAATGTGACCATTCTCGTTGAGGTTCCTCCTATTAATTTGATTCCCTACCAGGCTGCCATTTCATTTTCTGAACCTCCTCTCTCTCTCTCTCTCTCTCTCTCTCGTGCTGGTTTGCTCTGGCTGTTGCTTTATTTTCTTCAGCTTGCTGTTATGCTCTGACTTTGTTGCTCTGGATCTATTAATCTGTTGTTGTTGCTGTTACTTCATTCATGTGTGGTGCTGCTAATTTGTGTGAGCTCTGCTACTGGTTTGTTCTGGCTGTTGCTCTATTTTTCTTCAGCTTGCTGTTCTGATCTGACTCTATTGCTCTGGATCTGTTAATCTGTTGCTGTTGCTGTTACCGGGGCAGTTCAGTTGGGTCATTTGCTTTGTTACTTTGGTGTTGTAATCGGTTTGTTGTGCAGTGTTGTGGAGGTTGGTTTCTCATCGACTTCCTGGGGTGCTAGCATATGATTGGGCGTGCGTTTGGGTGCCAACCTAGTTGGGATCCATTTGTTTGCTATGATGCTTGTGCACCCTCTCTTGTTTTTGTTGTAATCTTTTCCATCAATAAAGTTTTCTTCTTATTTTAGGTTCTTTAAGTGTCTAGTGGCTAGCATTTAGCTGCCTGCTCATTGGCTTCTGGTTCTATCAAATACATGTTTTTTATAAGTAAATATTTCTGGTTTGATTAAACATATCATAACTTTACGTCGCTGTGAATCACTTGATTATTCTGAACGTGAACCTTATTGTGAATTCTGTTATATATATATATTTAATTTGCTGTGGCAATGTGCATCTGCACCTTATGCGCAAGTAGTCGCTTGTTTTCTACAAATTGGGGGGAATTAGTTGCTGCCTGATGGACTTGCTTTTTGATATCATTTTCTGCTATGTCCTATGTGAAGTTATTAATAGTGTTTGAAACTGGAAGTAGTGGCAAACCTGGTTTGGTTTCCCCTAATGTGTGAGTATGCCAACATAGGTTCTTTGATAATAATAATAAGGTTTACTTACCGTTGTACTAAAAATTAATGTTGTGGTAAAAGATTGGCTCTATTAGATTTTGGAAAAAAATGACTTTCTTGTATGGGGTTCAGAGGTTGACTGTTATTCCCGGAAGGTTTTTAATTTTTTGCAGAAAAGGAATTAGTGTTTGACATGAATTGATGCTCTCTTTACCTTCTCTCACAATGATGGCTCTATTATCTTGTGGAGAGCTTGTTTCTAGTGGACAAGATTTTTTGTGTCATGTTCATTGCCATCTCTATGAAATGGCCACAATTTAGGAATTCATTTGAGTTGCTGTAACATTTTTGTAGTTTTTTTAATTTTTGACGCTGAAACACAGTAGGTGCTTAGGTGGAGTTGAGCCTAAGCTATGGACGTGGCTGTGGACGGATGGGCAGGGGTCCAAGGGGTGGTAGCAATCAGGCATAATGATTGGGGGTTGGTGTGCTTTGCTTTAGCTGAATGTTTGCCATGGCTTAGCGGTTATCATATTTTAAAGTCTGGTTTGGAAGTTTGAAATTATGGCTTTATGTTCTTCAGGGTTTTTAAGCATTGATTTTGTTCTTTTTGTGAATGTGGGCAGAGCTTGTTTTAAACTCTGTTGCTGCTTTTTATGTTAGCCAAAGAGCAAGTAGCCAATTTCTAATTGCTGTCAATTTCACTCTTTGCAGTCCAAGTATATGCTTCTTGTATTTATTCATATATCTTTATTCATAGGTGTTTTTTCTAAAGCTCGTCCCTTTTTTAGTCATGTTCTTTCCATGCTATTTCTTGGCAATTTCTTGGTGATGTCATTTTTGTTTATGCTGTTGTGAAGTTTTGTAGTGCACTAAACTAGCATTTATTGTGAAAAGGACCAACTTTATGGTATTTGGTGTTAGGCATTGAAGTTCATGTAGTATTTGCTGAGATTGCTCAACCATTGCGTCACTTGACTCATCTGCATTTTTTTGAAGGTCCAATAAAATATCACTTGACTTATCTACATTTTTTCAAAGGTCCAATAAAATAAGATCACATTTCACTGTTTAGCTTGAGGTTTCACAGAAATTTTGGATTATTACGATTATTTGATGTTTGTTTTGTACCTTGTGCAAACTGATGTGGAAACTAGGTGGAGAGGACAAAGTTACGAGATAAGCATTGCTGATGTGTATTGTGGGCATTATCACTGTTTGTGTTTATACCAAATTCACATTTTTTATGCAAAAGCACATGACTTCGGAAAATACATTGTTATTGCCTCTAGTAATATCTCTAATTTTGTCTCTTTATTTTTTTTAAAAAACATTCTTAATCACTCTATGAACATGTCTAGACTGGTGTACAAGGCTTTATTTTGATTTGGTTTATAATTTTAAAAATTTATTTCATGTAGACTGGTAGCAATTGTTAGCATACGCATGTGAATAAGTTTGATTGATCTAAACAAGCAGAGAAACATAAAACATAAAGCTCAATCTTCACACTTTTTTGTGTTTTTATTTTGTTATGTATTGTTCTTTTTTTTTTTTTTTTTTTAAGGTTTCATTTGTGCAGAATGACAGCTTTTAAGTAGAAGCTGCTCAAGTTTTATGTCACTTTAGCTCATTGCCTAAATAAAAAAAAATCCTAGAAGATAAATGGTCTAGCCACAAATTGAAGGTTTATATTTAGTTCAATGGAATGAGATGGAATGATTATTTTTGGTGAATAATAATTTAACTACACTTTATTTTTATAATTATTTTTAATCAATCAAACAGTGGAATGAATATTTTCACATTTTATTTTAGTGGACCAAACACTACTTTGATGCTCAAAATGCCTTTACTAATGTGTAATTTGACCTAAAGTCTCAATCATTTTGTTTGGTTTTGTTCATAGGATCAGGTTCTTATTTTTTTTATTTTTTATTTTTTTTTAAGAAATAGAAATTAGATTGTCTAATGATTATTTTGGGTATTACTGTTCTAGTTGAATTTTAGGCTTGGCTATTAAACGAAAAAGGTTGAATTCCTTACATGGATTAAATTTATCCACTTTTACTTTTCAATTGGTTTTTACTTAATGAAAATGGGAAATTTCATCTTCTAAACTGCTGCTGCACTATTGTGATTGATGTTTAAGAATCACTTTTTCACTATGTGATATTTGTGGTATGTATAAAATTAATTAGTAGTTTTTTTTTTTTCCCCCTTTTACAAAATACTTTCATATATTTGTATCTCATATAAAAAATATTACTTGACTTGGCTTTGTTCTTTCATTTTTGCAGGTGGAACTCTTTTCTAAAGATTTAGTAATTGAAGTTGCCAACCAACAATGTGTGCAGAGGTAACTTTCAAACAAGTGTTTTTTTTTCTAATTTATTTATTTTGGGTACACATTTTTAACCAATTATTGGCTGCCTTGTTTTTATTTTTTTCATGTGTCATAAAGAGTTCTAAAAAGGCAGCAAAAAGACATAGGAAAGAGCAAGAAGCTATAGTTGCTGCCACAATGGACAATAGAAGTGATGGACCCATTAGAATTTCATATTTAGGTTCCAATACTTGACAAACTGAATCACCAAATGTAGATGGAGTAGCTGACTCTAGTCAACAACTAAAGAAGAAAACTAGGGGGCCGTCAAAGTTAAAGATGTATGACAAAGGCAAACAAAAGCATGATGAGATCGACTTCAATGAAAGGAACCAACCGATAGGACAAGAATCAGTGCACTTATCAATCTTAGAAGGGATCTTAGCTCGGGAGATGGTGCCAATTAATATAGATTATTGGTCTGAAGTTCCAAATGAGATTAAGGATAAGTTATGGGCTTGTGTGAAGGTAGTATGTTTATGCAGTTAATTTTTATACAACAATTCATTATTTTTTCCCCTCTTGTAATACTAAATGTTTGGTTATATGAAAATGCAGCTTAGATACAAAATACATTATATCCACAAGACACATGTGATGCAAAAGTTCGCAAAATTGTGGCGCAATTACAAGTCTGAACTATCAAGAAAAGTAAGAACTCTCGTTGCAGCAGGTAAAGGTCATTTAGCACGTAATATTGCCCTCACCAAACCTGATAAGATTAGAATGGATGAATGGAAGGCATTTATGAAAAATCGACTTTCAAAAAGCTTCATTGTAAGTGTTTTTTCATAACAGTTTTATGTAGAAGCTCATTTCTTTTCATAACAATTAAGATAAAGATTACAAATTCTTAAAAAATGTGGGCATTTCAAATGTTTACACTCAGGAAAAGAGTGAAAAATTCAAAGAGATAAGAGCAAAGCAGAAGGTGTTACACACGATGAGTAGAAAAGGCTATGCACGACTAGAGGAAGACATGGTAAGTTTGGCAATATAGACGACATTTATTTCGAAAGCATTTTGATTTTGTTGCTTCTAATTACTATGTTTTAATTTTTTTTATTTTTTATTTCTTTTCCAGAAAAATCAAAGCCAAGACCCAGATTCCATATCTAGAGTGGATGTTTGGATCAAAGGACATACAAGGCAGAAGGGGAAACCTATCAATGAAGTGCTTCAGGAAGCAGTGGTATGAATTAGCTTAATATGTTATTAAAACTTGTAATTTCATTCAATTCAATTGAAAGATTGCTGGCTGCTACTTTACAATTGCTTTACAATTGAAAGATTGCTGTCTGCTGTGCTGTTTTGTTTGGGTTGCTGTTGCTGTGCTGTTTTGTTTTGGTATGGATGTTAAACAAATTGCTAGTTTGCTTTACTATTTTTTTTTTATATGTAGAGGTCTAGTTTGTCTTAAACAAAACCTATGAAGTTGTGCTTGTGATATTACTTCATTTTTTCAATTTGTTTGATAATTGCTTGTCTTATTGTGGTGAAGTAACTCAAAGGTAAGTTTTGTACCTATTTTTGTAGTTAGTAGAGTTGGTACGTCCTCTTCCTCTTTTTCTTCTTTGGATATAAGTACAAACTATGGATTTTGGGTTTTTGGATTTGATTAGAGAAGAAATATTAGTGTTGTTTTCTTGAGACTTGAACTAAGCATTACCATCAGCAACATGCCGTAATTATGCTCAATAAAAAGAATGGGGGTGGCGTTTCCTTTCAATTTATGAAATAACTCATAGGTGAGTTTTGCACTTGTTTTTGTAGTTAGCAGACTTGGGTTCCTTATCATAAATGTTATATATTGCAGAATAAGGTTCAAGAGCTTCACAAGCCTTCTATAGAAGAAGGGTCAATATCTATCAAAGATGATGCAATTGTTCAAGCATTTGGTCCAGAACGGCGTGGTAGTGTAAGAGGGCTTGGATTTGGAGCATTGCCATCGAAAGTTGATGCACAAGCATACCAAAATCAAAATATGAGACAACGAAATGAAAAATTGCTGCTATTAGAACAAGAACTCCGGGAGATGAAAGCTGAAATGTTAAAAGGAAAAAGGCAAAATGAGGTAGAAAAAAAATGAACAATGTCACAATATATGTGGTTAAATTTATCTTCCTATAAAATTTAATTGTTTTTTAACTTTGGTACTTCCCATCTTAGATATAAGAATATTTCACAAAGTTTGTAAAAATAAAAAATTGATTAATACTTGCAGGAGCCAAGCAAAGGGGCAAATGAACACTCATATGGAGAAACTCAGGTAAACTTGCACATTTGTCATGCTTGTGCTTTTGCTTGCGCTTTTGTTTGCTTGCTATTCTACTCAAGCTTGTCATTTTGCATATGGATTACATTAAGATTCTAAATTTAAGTAAACAAATGCTTCTTGCCATTGTATTATGATTTTTTTAGGATGAGGAAAACAGTAGAGGTGAACATAGGGTGCATGGAGGTGGTGAATGTAGGATGCACTCACAACAAAATATTTGGGTAAATTTTGTATGGCATTATTAATTTACTCATTTTTATTTTTCTTGTGCTTCTGCTTTTGTTTGCTTGCTTGCTTTTCTACTCAAGAGCTTTTGTCAAACTTTCATATACATCCCACATCGTCTACAAAATTTGGAAAAACAAATATAACTTGATATTGTATTACATTTTTTTTAGGGTGACGAAAACAATGAAGACGATGAACATATTTGGGTAAATTTTATATGGCATTAATAATAACTTTAATTTTATCTTCAATTTATTAGCTTATCTTATGTATTGCTTTCATGGTAGTTGCATGACGCAAATGAAACTGGAAATGGTGGATCCTTGGACAATGCCAAATGCAAATTGTTGAATTGGGATGGAACAAAGGTGGTGGTTGCAGAAGGCACAATTGCATCAACAGATTCTAAAGCATTGGTACATCACGTGCCTCTTGGCCCTGGGTGTTGGAAAGTATGGGTTAACCATGTCATAGTCAATGCGCCATTGTTTCGCCCTAATCGTGAGATGTTTGTGCTTGAAGATGCTATTGGAAGCACTGTTGCTTGGCTAACCCATTTCATTAGCTTTGATTTTGAGTAGAACTAACATCTATGGATAGTTTTTGAGGACTTTGATGAATAGATTTCTATAATTTTTGAATAGTTTTGGATAATGTTTACAAACTTATATATGTACAGTTTTGAATGGTTTATAACTTTTTGGATAATTTAGAACTTAAGGATAGTCCTTTTGGATGTTTTTGAACTTGCAGTTAGGTTTTGGATGTTTGGAATGAATATATTGATAATTTTTTAATGTTTATAGTTTATATATATAGTTTTTTTTTTATAGTTGAAATAATATTGTCGTGGTTGATAATATTTTGTGAAGCTTGTTTGTAATATTAGATTGTACAAAACAGGCCAAATAGAATCTGCTGAATTAAAAAAAAAATGCACATTTTACGGCAAGCAAATTAGGTCATTATATGAAATATTCCACAGCGTTTCATGTATGTCGTGGTATATTTTACTTATCTACGGCAGGCTAAGTAAGTTGTTGTATTATATATTTTACGGCGCACAATCAGCGCCGTTATTTGTCCCACCAAATAACGACATGCAAAAGTGGCCGTAGAAAAAGTAACAATAACACACAAAATTTGCCGTTAAATAGTTTTTAACGGCATACTATAGCATGTCGTAGAAAAAGTATCAACGACGCACAAAATCTGCCGTTAAATAGTTTTTAACGGCGTACTACAGCATGGCGTAAAAAAAGTATCAACGACGCACAAAATCTGTTGTTAAATAGTTTTTAACGACGTGCGAAGCATGTCATTAAAAGTGAACAACTTTCCATAACTGGTCATAATATGATGTGTCGTTGCACGTCGTAAAAGGGTTTTTACGGCATGCATTGCGCATCGTAAAAACCCTTTTTTCTTGTAGTGAACCCATTTTGACAAGGCCGCAACACTTGGACAAGAAAGCAAGATAAATAAATTAGTTGTGCTCGCAGACTGTCTACGTATCCCTTTGCAAGGAATCAAACTAGCGTAGTTTTGGGGCAAGATGCAAATGACATGCATGATGCAAGAACATAACTTATGATTATACAATGAGGCTGCGCAATGAAACATTTGAATGCGAATGCAATGCAATGCAAAGAAAATACCACAGTTAAATAAACTGAAACAAGGCACAACAATCCCAAGCATGAAAAGAAGTAAATAAACACGACACGCGTGAGAACCACGAGCTAAACCACATTTCATGCAGAAAGGATGTAAAAAAATTAAAGCTCAACTGCACGACGCGCAAGAAAGGCGAAGAGTGACATAACCGTCAGGCGCACCCGAAGTCTCTATTGAGATTCTAATGCGTTGCAAGCGGAAGGAGAAAAGGGGTGGTGTGAACACCGGGACACACCCAAATATTTTTAACTGATACAAACAATCCTAACGCGTCTCACACTAGAGGAGGAAGAGTGGTGTGAACACTGGGCGTACCTGAATGTTTTTAATCAAAGGGGTGGTGTGAACACCGGGACGCAGCCGAATATTTTTAACCGAAGGGGTGGTGTGAACACTGGGGCGCACCCGAATGTTTTTAACCGAAGCAATCCTAACACGTCTCACGTGAGAGGAGGAGGGGTAGAAGGAAGTGATTCGAAGGGAACGAATGATTTTACCTGGAACTCTTCTGAATGAACCGTACATACAATAACGTGCATGTGAGAAATGATGAAATGAATTATGAACTGAACATGACAAATCATCAATGACCAGAACAGTTTAAACAAGATAAATTACGAAATTAAACTAATGAAATAAAATCAACATAAATCAAATTATGCGCTTACGCAACGAAACAAAACAAAACAAAATGGATGTTTCCTTTGATCTCTATGCTATTTTGCCTTCATTGCTTGTGTTCTCCTCTCTCTCTTTTCTTTAATTTTTAACACATTTTTTGTTAACATAGAACTCCTTACTCCATTTAAATCAAAACCCACAATCAAAAACTCAAAAATTAAAACCGAAATTTAAAACTCAAAATTAAAACCCGAGACTATAACTCAGAAATTAAAATAATGATGAAACAAAATAAAATAAAATAAATCAACGACACAAAACAACATAAAACAGAAAATAAAAAAAGAAAACAGATTGAAATCATCGAAGGCCAGCCGGGCCTCGGCGATGCACGGCCGGGCTTTGATAGCGCCGGCCAACCTTCGACAGCGAAGAAGGGCAGTACGGTAAAAGCCACACCCGTGGCTCTTTAAAACAGAACAGGGCTCCCATTTAGATCATAACCTAGGTCAAAAATCCTTCATTTTCCTCTCTAAACTTCCATTCTCTCTAGATTTCCTCTTTTTCTTGAGTTTACCCAACAATCTTCACAAAAATTTCCTAAAATAACTTGTTTTCCTCTTCATTTAGAACCGATTAAAAATTGTTTTGGTTGAAGTTTAGGTTTCTTTTTGTTTTTTCCTCACTTTCTCAGATCTTTGCCCAAACTTTTCTTATTCCCGTTTGATTTTCCATTCCCTCTTCACTTTTTCTTCACTTAGGGTTTGAAATTTAGGATTTCACCTATTTTCACTCATCCTCTTCACTTTTTCTTTACTTTTTCCATGGCTAGTGATGAGGTTCCCATTCTAGAGCCTGCCATAGGTATTAGTGCTGCCCTTGGTGTAGACATAGAGGCGGAGGAAGCCACTGCATTGCTCCCCCTTACCGAGAGGCCTTTTGATGCGGTCACATACCAGCCGCGTACACATGTGCCACCTCCTGGCGGCATCTTGAGATTCGAGGGCTTCATTCCCGGGTTGGATGAGGATACTCTACTGCAAGAGCCCATGGAGCATATCTTTGCCGACGCTTCCACAGTACACAACTCTTTCCCATTTAACTTTGCATTTTACTTTGCGCACATGTTGAAATGTTGAACTTGATGAGCAAATCACTTATCCTTACTGCACATATACTGATAAAACTTCCAATTAATAGGTGATTGCCAGGAGGATAGGCGGCTACGGCTCTATCTTTGGCCCCCGACATTGGTATGAGCGACTTCCTGCAGAGTTTCGCACTTTGGTAGATGTTGCTGGTTTTGGGCCCTTTTGCTCCGGGCTTATCCAAATGAGGGCCGAGTCTTGGCTTTATGAGGCCTTAGTAGAGAGATGGTGGGACACCACCAGCTTCGATCCAGATATGACTCAGTGGAGAGATGCACAGCTCCAGCTTCTTAGGGCGATCCCAGACACTACCAGCCACGAGATGGTGCGCTACAGCTGGTTCTTGGAGCACTTCTCCGGCACACAGCCAGCCACTGCAGACGAGGTTGCCCAGTACACTCGTGGCTTCCTCATATATCTCCTCGGCACTACCCTGTTTGCAAACAGGGAAAATACCGTGGGATTATACATTCTAGGAGCATTAGTACATCTTCCTCGGGTAGCAGATTACGACTGGGGTGGCGCAGGTCTGGCCACCTTATACTGCTACATGAGCTCCGTTTCCCACCGTAAGGCGGATTCACTCGGCGGCTACTGGAGGGTTTGGGAGGTACATCCTACACTCACCTTTCTGATATGATTTACATTCTGTTCACTGTTGTATTTCTTGCTTATTTGATTCGTTCTCTCATGTCATCTATCTGGGCCTACACATATTTCACTTCGTTGGCTCCAGTTCCAGTGTGGCTGGTCGAGTTGTTTGTGCCCCGCTTTCAGTATTACAACTCGCGGTTCGAGCGACGTCACCTTATAGATCGCACCTTCCCATATTTTCCGCCTTTTCTTTGACACTATCACGACATATCAAGTATTGCACTATTTCCCACACTATATGATCACTCTTATATCGTTGTACTATTGTACTGTACCATATTGCCATTCTCATACTGCACTGACTTCCGACACTGCACTAATTCTGACACCGTACTGCCATTCTGACATGTTTGATTTTGAATGTGAGATAAGAGAGCCAGAGAAAAAAAAACCACAAAACAAGCAATTGAAGTGATATCAAAAGAAGTGATTTGTGTTAAAAACTTCCCTCTAAGTCAACCAAAACCAATTGAAAGGGTTTTGTATCTAGATAAGGTTGCAATATGCAAATTGCTTGATAAGAATGATAAGCGTTTACTGAGTAAGATTTACAATTTGGAAACCATAGAGTAAGACTATTTTAATTTTCTTAAACAACAAATTTTTACTGTTATTAAACTGCAATGTGTTAATCAACATTTTTTTTTTTAACCTTATGATTGGTGCAATCATATGTTCCAACACAGGAAATGGACTATATGTTACATTCCATGATGTGGACGCAATTGTAAGAGATAGTGGTATTGCAAATAAGTGGCCATACAATTTTCAATGACTAGTGTTCACTTCAATAACTAAAAATAGTTCATTTTATTAACATATATTTAATTTGTTTTTGTTTTTGTTTTTGTAGGTTATTAACAGTTTTTTAGAAATGTTTCAGATTGAGCAACAAGCATAGAAGCTAGAAAAGAATAAGTCATTCTTTTTCTCAAGCCTTTGTTGGGTAAGCCATCAATTTGTATTTAGTTTGAATTGATAAACTTTTACTGTGGTTTACTGTAACATAGTACTATATTTTAAAATTAATTTTTACCATTTGGTTTGCAAAAAATTGACAACTCATACAGTGTGTCGCCAACACAATTTGACACATGACACTCTTATATGTTTAAATGCAGTCACTAGTGTTTTGGGGTTATAGAGATTTGAGAAATCATTTAATTGACGAAGTGCTTGAGCAAGATTTGAGTGGATACAGATTCCTTCACTTTTGCATAAACTCTAATGGGAACAAGAAGGGAGAAAAACCCTATCACTGGATGCTGCTTGTATTGGACACTAAATATGATGAGTGAGTGGAGGCATTACAATTCTTCAAGGCCAAGAGACAACAAAGAAGATCATTACCTTAAGGATGCAAAACATATTGTAAGTGCTTTGCATCATATTAACAGTAAATTTTTACTGTGTTTTATTCTTGTATTTAATCGTGACCAAACAATTATGCAATGATGTTAGATAACATATATGGAGAACAAGTTGAGCAACAAAAGGAAGAGAAGTACAAGAAAGTTTGCAAACTTGGTTTCGGTGAAAGATAGTCCACAACAACGCTCAACATCATAAGTATTTTATGTTACTACTACATGCTTGAATTGGTAGTTTTCAAATTTGAATAAATCTAACAAGATCTTGATTTTTATTAACAGTGTCAATTACGGAATTATTATTTGTTCTATCATGCGTCAAATCATAAGAGACGAGCCTAGTGCAAAGTCTATGGAAGAGGATGAAATTAACAATTTTTGAGCATCAACAGTACATTAATTTTTAAATGATTATCCAAAAGCATGGAGGAACAATTCAACCTCAAAAGAAAAATACCCAAGAGATAAGACCTCGAGGACGACGATGTGGACGACTTTTGGGAACTACTTTTTTGTATCTATGAATGATGTATGTAATTTTGATTTTTTCAAATGAAAGAATTTTGAAATAGTAATTGTAAGTGAAAAAATGCTAAAAGAGTAATAAATAGTACATTCTATGTCTATTGTTCTAGTAAATTTTACTGTAGTTTGGTGATTAATACACTATTATAGCAGGATATTATTTTTACCGGGAATGAACGTTGTTATAGATAGAATACAATGATACAAGTTATACTTGTGTGTCTTGATAATATAAGTAGTTGTGTTGCTAGATTATTTTTGCACAAAGATTGTATGATAAGCATCAGGGGAGTTTGTATATTGTGATAAATTTTGGTGCAGGTTGGAAATTTTTTTCAATTAGACACACATACCGTCTGACAGTAAAATTTTACTCTGAAACCACAGGCTTAGCACAACCATAGACAACCATTCTACAACATAGTAAAATTTTACTTTCATTTCAGAGTAAATTTCTCTAAAAGATAGTAAAATTTTACTCTGAACGGTAGTAAAGTTTTACTTTCATATGAATAAAGGTAATGTTTTACTCTGAAAAAAGTAAAATTTTACTCTGAAAGCAAAGGCTGAGTATAGCCATAGACAACCATTCAACAACATAATAAAATTTTACTTTCATTTCAAAGTACATTTCTTTAAAAGATAGTAAAATTTTACTCTAAAAGGCAATAAAGTTTTAATTTCATGTTTACTTCCTTTTAGACTAGAATTTTACTTCAATCCTTCACACCTATGAACAAACTCCATTATAAGTTTCTTTACATGAAACTTATTCAACTACATTAAAAAAATATATTAAAATGTCAAATTCAACCACAAAGCAAATAAGAAACTTGGATAGACAACCTTTAAGAACATAATAAAAATGTCTTTTATTGCAATGTCTCCTTACAAGTCTAGTCTAAAAGGCTAGACTATTATTGCAATGGACTATTTATTACAGAAAAATTGCATTATTTTCATACTTTTATTACAAAGCAATAATGTCTTTCATGGCAATCCTTCACACCTATGAACAAACTCCATTATAAGTTTCTTTACATGAAACTTATTCAACTACATTAAAAAAATATATTAAAATGTCAAATTCAACCACAAAGCAAATAAGAAACTTGGATAGACAACCTTTAAGAACATAATAAAAATGTCTTTTATTGCAATGTCTCCATACAAGTCTAGTCTAAAAGGCTAGACTATTATTGCAATGGACTATTTATTACAGAAAAATTGCATTATTTTCATACTTTTATTACAAAGCAATAATGTCTTTCATGGCAATGTCTCCTTACAAGTCTTCCTATTATGACCATACTTCTCGCATCTACCACACTATACTCGTCTTATCTTCTCACCCCTAGATGGAATCCTATTCTTCCTTGGCCTACCAGGTGGCTTCTTACAAATTGGAGGAAAGACAACAAGATCATCCATAGCTACAAGAGGTTTCTCAACAGTGGGTATTGGATAAATGGACTCAGTATAGCAAGATTTGAACTTGCTAGTGTAATAAAATGGTTCCACATGTGCATACAAATGACCTCTGCTCTTTTGGATAGTGGTTGCCGCGTGAGCACTAAGAAAGCCATTCAATTGCCATCGGTAACACAAGCAAGTTCTATTCAAGAGGTCAACAATAACTGATGGCCGGGATTGAACCTCAAAAACATGATCACTTGAACGACTAACCAACCAAGTTCTTACACTTTTAAGAGCCTTTACTAATGTTGAATCCATCTTCGGACAAAGAAAAGTATTCCATTTCTTAGCTTCTTCTCTCATTCTTGACATCAAATCTATGATCTTTAACCTAATTGAATCAATCATCTTCGTAGTAGGTAAATGCTGAGCTTGACGGATCTATGAATTGAAAGACTCCGCCACATTTGAGTGCATTTCACCGTATCTTTGTCCTTAAAAATATGCATTAGTCCATTTGTTATAGGGCAAATTGGATAGAAACCTACAAACGATCCTTTTTCCCTCATCTTGTAATTCTTTCAAACATTGATTAAGACAACCCATTGTTGGAGCATAAGTACATGAAGAAAACAAAAAACTATTCTACTCCTAAAAGTGTTGCTGAAACTTGGATCAAAGAACCTATCCCTCATATGTTGGAAAAATAGGTTTATAAAGGCTTATTTTGGGCCAACTTTGAGCCCAAAATTGAGTGGGCCCCGAACGTCTTTTGGGGTGGGTCCGAATAGGTGAAGTGTTCCTTGCCACGTGGCAAGTCACACGGTGAAGACGGTACGTCAAAACCATTTATGAGTGAATGGGAAGTTGACGTCGTTTTCGGATTCGTGGAATTGAACATTTAAGTTTTAATAGTGGGTTTCCTTGTGGGTTGTCTCACATTGAAACTTTAAGAGAGTTTATTTGTGTATATAAGCTCTAGCCTACAACACTTGGGTTGGGCCCCAAGGGGCATCCCAAGTTTGTAGAAGGGAGGAGTTATGGACAAAGTGAACCTTAGGCAAAACAACCACCCGCGCGCATGCCACCGCCGTTCGTCCGGCCGAGCCGAGCCATGCCAGGCACGGGTGTGGGTTGTGGGTCGATTCTAATATTAATTTTTTGGACAAAATTCATTTGAATTTTTTCAGAAATTATTGCGGGAAATGAATTCCAAATTTGAATTCTAGATTTTTGTCCATTTCTTGTCCGAAATTAAAATAGTTCAATCAGATCATATCTGTTACAAACCGGACAGATTTAAAATTCAAATCTGTCCAGGCACTTGGCGGTTTTAGCAACAGATAGGTAACTGCAGCAATTAATCTGTTCCACACAGGTTGCATTTGTTCACTTCAATTTAGTACATATTCGGGTCTATATAATCTAGACTTGTTCCAACAGATTTGAGTTGATCAAAACTTCAAGTAAATTCTGTCCAGACTTGTTCTTCAATTTGTTGAAATTCTGGATAGTTTCTAAATCTGCATAGATTCAAATCTGTCCAGTTTCCATACTAAATATGTTCAAGGGTTTAGCATCTGTTGAAGTTACAGAAACTTATCTGTTCAGACAGCTTTTGTTGCCTACATATACCAAACATTTCCAGCAGTTTTGTTCATGGAAAACAGTCTGAAAAATACTCATTTTGCTATCCAACTTTGCTTTGTTTTGCATTATTCTACATTTTAGTTTTTTAAATAAAATTCTAAGAGTTAGAACACAGGTTTGGTTCGCCGTACAATTTGTTTTGGAGTGCTACTACAAATTGGTTAAGATCATTGTATCCTGGGAGATAGACGCCACTCAACCGTAAGCACCGTAGCGGGGCAAATCTGTCTTAAAGACAGAGTGTCACACATTTGACTTGGTCTTTGAATTTTTAATTCAGTTCAATAAATAAATTCGGTACGTTATTTATTTATTTGTTTGACTTTATTTCAATTTATTTTATTTACACAGAAGATTGTTCCAACATCATATTGGCCTTCAAGTGTTGGAGACAAAAATAGTGGTAAGCAGTAGGTAAAACCTTGGGTAAAGCCTCAAAAAGTCTAGCGTTCCAATCAAATATGAAGATAATTGGTCTCTCATCCATCAATATATTCCACAAATGCATAAGAAACCATTCCCAACTGTCTATAGTCTCTGTATCAACAATTGCCATTGTAAGAGGGAAAAAAGCCAGAAAAATAATATTTTACAATTAGTAAGTATATTAAACAAAAAGGACAGATATAGTAAATTTTTACTTTGAATAAAAGTAACATGTCACTATGAAAATAAGTAACTTGTTACTTTTCAATAAACTATGACAGTAATATCTACCTTGATCCCCATTCTTCGCTGTAGCTGTTAACAAGGTGCCCTTATATTTCCCCTCCAGAAAAGTACCATTGATAAACAATAGAGGACGACAATGCCTAAACCCTTGAATGGAAGCATTAAATGCAATAAAAAAACCTCTTGAATCGTCCACTTTGATAGGTATAGTCAAGCTGCAAATAGCTACTAGGATTTGTGCTCATCATAATATCCATATACCATCGAATCTTATCATAAGGCATAGAGAAATTTCCAGAAGTAGTAGTCCTAGCTTTCTCAACTCCTAACCAAGCATGACTGTACGTAATGGTAAGCTCATATTGATTTGTAAATTGATGCACAACATCAATTGGATGAGTTTGGGGATTCGCACAAACTTCATTAACAATCAAACTTGCAACCAAATTTGAACTCATCCGAGTTTTTAGAAGTACGAACTGCAGCTCCACAACTATGCTCATCATGTAAAGTCCTAATGTAGAAAAAATTATTAGCACTCTCTAGAGATGCATGTACTCGCCATAAACAACCTTTGTACTCCTGCATTGAACACATAGTAGTGACCCGACAATTCTCATTCTTCACATACACAAACTCAAATCCTATCTCAATGGCATATTTACATAATGTAGTACGGAAACCCTTTGCACCTTCGATAAATCTTTAACCTACATGAGTAATTCCATTCACCCATTCAGAAGACAACAAAGTCCTTTCTTCATGTTGATAAAACATAGGGAGTAAATCCATTTCATCATCAGTAATGTTGGATCCACTAGCCTCACCCAATTCTCTAACTCTATGTTTTTCATTTGAAATGGCCATTTCAGTAATAGTCATATCAACCCGGTTAACACTAAGGGGATAAACAAGTGACAACATATTCTAAAAATTAGAATCATCATTAATCATGCATTGCGAATGTCCAGGTAAACAGTATGATAACAATATGCAACCACTACTGTCAAACTTCTTCAATTTACAACTTAGGAAATTAGTTAAATACTTCAACGTGCAGTTTGACACAACCTTGAACAAAATGGTACAATCACCATACTTGCATAACAACATAAGAGGTGGAACTATTTTTCAAATCTGCAATCAATTGACAGTAAAAATTTACTATCAATCAAAGTAAAATACTGTCACAACAAGTCCAAAAACAAATAATAGTACATAATACCAAAGTAAAATTTTACTGTCATTGTATCAAAAAAATAAAAAACAGAACAGATAACACCAGAGTAAAATACTCTTATTTTATCAAACAAAAACAGAGCACATATCAGAGTAAAATTTTACTCTTATTTTATCAAACAAAAACAGAGCACATACCAGAGTAAAATTTTACTTTCATTCTATCAAACAAAAACAGAGCACATACCAGAGTAAAATTTTACTTTCATTCTATCAAACAAAAACAGAGCACATAGTACCTGAGTAAAATTTTACTCTCATTCTATCAAACAAAATTAGATCATACACAACAAAAATAAATCAAAAAATAAAATGATAAAATAATCAACAAATTAACATACCTGATTGAACTCGAACAATAATCAAACATGTGATTGAAGAAAAACCTTTAAAACTCGATCAACACTTACAAATCTCGATGAAGCTCTCAAAATCTGATACAAATTTGTGCAGATTTGAAACGTAATCTCTCGTTTAATTGAGAGTGTTGATCGTCACCGGCGAGATCGTCTAATGTTGACCAAGGGCGAGATCGTCGGCGATGAGATCTTCAGATTTCGAGATCATCTTCATGGATTTCGCAGATCATCTTCACTAATTTTGTAGATCATCATCACTGACTCAAATATACAAGATCTGTGTATACATGAGCTCAGATTTTCAAATATGTGATATATATAGAGAAGGGCAATATTGTCAAAAAAAAAGAAGACAAATTATAGAATGTTTTTATTGAGCCACGCGTCTCCTACTCAGGGGCTTTTTGAAGAAAAATTCATTGAGTTGTCTTTACCCTAAAAAAAAGCCCAAAAAGGAGGTTTCACCAAAAATCCCTAGAATTAAGGCTGGATGGCTTAAGTGGAGGAGTGATAAACGATTAACGATTACTCACTAGACTAAAACAAAGTTCTATAGAACGATTATTAGACCAGCAATATTGTCTGAGACGGAATATTGGGTAACTAAGAAACAACGTGTAGATAAGATGAGTGTTGCCGAGATGAGGATGCTAAGGTGGATGTGTGGCAAGATTGGAAAAGATAGAGTTAGGAATGAGTATATTCGTGAATGGATAGGAATAGCACTGATGGAAGATAAGTTGATAGAGAATATATTGAGATGGTTTGGTTATATACAACGGAGATCAACAAAGGCAGTAGTGAAGATATGTGATATAGTGACGGTAGATAGAAAAAAGGCAGACCTAGATTGACGTGAGCTAGTGTAGTAAATAGATATACGAAAATCTCCTTAATTTGACTAACCAAATGGCCGTTGATAGAGTCGAGTGGAGAAGAATGATTCATGTAACAGATCCCATTTGATAGGATTTAAGACTTGGTTTGATTTGGTTTGGTTTAAACATTGAAATGTCTCATCAAGTGATAAAATATAATATTAATGGCCAAAAATAAACTTCAATATCATCACAACCACAACACAAGATTCTATGAGAAAAATTCAATGGTTAAAAAAAAAAAGTTCAATTCAATTAATCAAATTTACTATCTATAAATACATAGAAACTATTAATAAAATGGTAAAAACAATAAAATTAAGGGCCAAAAATAGATTTTAACACATTACCACCATAACACAAATTTCTAAACAGATTTATTAGTTGTAGGATGGGTCTTTGTTGATCAGTGAAATTTCTTTGTTCAAACGCAATAAAATTTTTAATTAAGAGGAAAAATATATTAAAAAGAATGCCAAAAACGAAATTACCAACACAATACCTGTGGCGCTCCAAATTTCGGGGACATGAAGGTGATATAATAATAATAATAATAATAATAATAATAATAATAATAATAATAATAATAATAATAATAATAAGGTTCAATTAAGGATAAATTACTAATAGATCCTAACAACTAGACTTAATTCTTATTAAATCCCATCAATTGATCACTGAAAGTAGTCCTAGTAAAATCATCACTAAAAATGATTTTTTGGGATAAATTTTTGCATATATCGCTAAAAATTGACAATTAGTGATGCTTTTCAATGATGAATTTTTCGAGCTGTCACTAAAAGCTGAAAATTAGTAACGTTTTTTTTTTGTGTCGATTTTTTTAAACTGTCACTAAAACTTATAATTAGTGATATTTTTTGTGATGAATTTTTTAAACTGTCGCTGAAAATTAACAATTAGTGGCATTTTTTAATAGTGTTTGATGAAAATTGCCACTAATTATCATAAGACCTATTGAACAATAAGTCCATCTACTGAGACCTATATGTAAGTCCCCCTTTAATTAATGGGGCAAACATCACATCATATAATATAACAAAAGTTGAAGTAAAATAATAAATACTTATATGTAAACCTTAGGGCATTTAAATATGTATTGAACAATGATGTATTTTGATTTACCTATTGTATATCCACAGCACATAGATGATGAATATATGATGTATGTGTTGGAAAATAATGATTTGTGTAACTTTAATTCGAAATTAAAATGAGATCCAACCGCCGGTTGAGTTAGATCTGAGTGGGGTTGCATTCTCTTAACTAAGAAGATTATAATATTAAAACAATGAGCCGAAACCATTAGGTTGTGGATGAGAATTGCCACATAAAGTGGGCATCAATAAAATTGGGATTAGATTTGGACTTAGTCTTAGTTTGGACTGGGCCTAGGCTTGGGCTTGGGCTTGGGCTTGGGCTTGTGCATGTGCTGGGTATGTATAGCGATTCCGGGTCTTACCCCTTGTTGTACTATAGCGATCCCAATTTTCCCTTTTCTGTTCAGTTGTATTCCAGACTCAATTCCGTGGAGCTGGTTATTGTATTTATGTCGTTTGCATCCTTTACTCTTTATATATGAGTCTTGGGTTGTGTTGGAAAGGTTTGGAACAGGTTGGTTGAGCTTAGGAACCAAGTCTAGTTGTCCAGTCTTTGGCTTGTCCGCTCGAGCGGGGCTTTTGCCGCTCGAGCGGGGACCCTTTTGTTTCTTGTCCGCTCGAGCGGGAGTTTGGGCGCTCGAGCGGGGAATACACCCATCCAGTATTTCCTGTGTAGTGTTGGCCGCTCGAGCGGGAGTTTGTGTGTGCCGCTCGAGCAGGGGGATGGGCGCTCGAGCGGGGACTTGCTCTGCACAAATTCTAGGAGTGTGCATCCGCCGCTCGAGCGGGGGATTGGACGCTCGAGCGGGGATCTGTGAATGACGTTCGAGTGGGGCGTCTGTTATTTAAAACCGAGCTTCGGCTTTTTGGCTCACTTTTTCACACTCGTTTCTCTCTCTTACTTTTCCAAAAAGCCATTTGAGAGGTCCTCCCTCTAAAACCATAACTTCTCTCTAAGTATTGATCTAGCCAGGGTGTTTTTCTCACCTTTGGTCTTCACAAAAGTTGGGTTGATCGACGAGGGCTTTACTTTGATCCGAAAATTTCGAGTTTTGGAGCACATTGGGTTTCGTCATCTTCTTCCTTTGGGCTCCGAATTTGAGGTAGGGATATCCTACTCCTCCTTATGGATTTTGTCTTTAAATTTTAACATTTTGATATGTTGGGTGTTGTTGGGTAATTTTGAGAAAGTTTGGGCCCTTTGTGTAATTTTTACGAAAGTTGGGGTTTTGTTTGTAATAAACCTACATGCATGTTAGGCATAGAGAAATGAGATTAATGTTGGAACATTGATGGAAATGGAACCTTAGGGTTGTTTTTTTGTGAATTTTGGTAGTTTGCCCTAATTGGTTTAATTAATTAATGTATATAATTAATTAAAGAAAATGAGGAATTGAGTTGAGAATGTTGAAGTTGGGAATGTATGGGACTAAAGGGTGTAGTTGAATCATTGATTGCTCACCTCGTTGAAATGTTGATATATTATCCATTTGTGTATTTATTTCCTGTTTAGAAATAATTGCTTTGGGCTACCGGTGGAGGGTAGTATTGATTGTTGTAGACAATGCATGATGATTAGGCAAACTAAAACTAATCAATTGGATATGTCATAGAGTATGACGGTTGGTAGAATACATTCACTTTATGTATTGATTGATTGTGCATATGACCAATGTGTTTATATGCATTATGTGTAGACGGTTGCTAGAATACATTAACTTTATGTACTGATTGATTGCGTATATGATTCTGTGTTTATATGCATTGCTTGTGTATGGGAGGAGATGGGGGATGTACTCCACGGTTTAGGGGAAGATGGGGGATGTACCTCTAAACCGGTTAATGGTTAAGGGAAGATGGGGGATGGACCCGGGGATGCAGCTCATATGCTCTCCCATCGTAGTGATGATACAGCTCATATGCTTATCTATTGAAGTGTTGATACAGCTCATATGCTTATCTGTTGAAATGTTGATATAGCTCTTATGCTTATCTGTTGTAGTTGTGATATAGCTCATATGCATATCTATTGAAATGTTTGTTTGATTTGATATAGCACTAAAATGTATATCATCATCGTTTGTGAAGTATGGAAGTGGTTTATGTGTTATTGATACAACACGAAAACGTGTATCCATCTTGAATTTTGAAAGTGTTCTAGTGATGAACTATAATCTCATCAAATGTTTTGGCCAGAGTACTGAGCCTTGTTTTCAAACTCAATGTTGAAAAAGAAATGGAGAGTGAACTATAACATAGACTTGACTGTCAGGGAATCGTAATAAGATATAAATGGAAGTGTAAGTGTTGACCATCTATTAGTTGCTAATCTTTTAGCCATTGTTCATAGTTGGTTTAGTATATTTCTACTGGGCTGTGGCTCACCTTTTATGGGAACATCATTTTCAGGTACAGGTAGCACGTCACCTCCAAGGACATAGCTTGGGAGGCTAGAGGCGGTCACATTTTCGTTGTCTTATTTTCCTTGATTGCATTACATGTAGATTCAAGCCAAAGGCTTAATGTGTAATTGAGTTAGCACTCTCATTTGTGACCAAGTGTTAACTTGGAAAACTGTAAGCCCGTAGGGCATCTGCTGTTGTTGTTAATATGTAATACTTTTGTAATGAAATACTCTGATGAATAGATGAATGTGGACCTTTTATGTATCGATGCATATCTCTATGGATGGGTTTAATGTTATTATTTTGAGGGCGTGACAGTATGGTCTTGGAGTTGGACTTAGACTTAATCTTGAACTTCGGTTGTGCTGTGCTGGGTTTAGCTTGTATATGTGTTTGAGATTGGGCTTGGATCGGGTTGTGACCCAACACTCGTATCCATTTTGTGACCCATTTGTTTGAATTATTCAAACAAATTATATACATATTTATTTGTATATATTAAGCACATGGAATTTTTAGACTTTTGTAACTCTCATCTTTTGATGATGGAGTTAATTACCATATTAGTGGCCATAGATTTTCAATCTTTGTAACTCTAGCCTTAATGGCTAGAGTTGATGGCCTTGGTTAATGGCATTTGATAGCCCTATTGATGTTAGCTTTCGTGGCTAAGGTTCTCCCCTACAAGTATAAATAGAGGTCTTTCCCCTCAAACTTGATAGAATAATTTTGAAGAGATTTTTGAGATGTAAAATGAAGGTGGTGTTTTGATATAATAAAGTTGGAGATGGTTCTTATACCAAAGAAAATTTTCCTATTTTCTTTTTGGTAGTCCCTTATTTTATTCTTGTTAGAGAGAGTGTTGTCATTGTCAAGTTCGCCGAAGTTATTCAAAATGTGCTTCTGCATTAGCTGGTTTCGACCATCGTATCCTTGAAAATAGACGCTGGCGTATCTCCAGCACCTATCAGGAGACGGTGAATCTATTTTAAGGAAAGTGTGGTATCACACAAGTTGTGATTTGTATCCCTTATGTTTCGTTCTTCAAAATTTTAAATTTAAACTTTTTATTGTATATTATTTTATATGTCCATGTGAATTTGTCTTGCAATATGTTCCACGGTGTAATCTAATTCATTCCTATATTTTTAGTTTTGTAATTTATTATGTATTTCATTATTTAATTAGAAAAACAAATTTATTTTGTCATTTCTATTTAATTTTATTTTATATATACTTTTTGGTATTATTATGAAAAAATACCAACAATCGTAAAACATATTCATTATAAATAGTTTTTGATAAAATAATTTAGTTTTATTTTAATTTATTCTAGTAACTCTTGGAATTAAAATTAATTTAATTTCCTAGAATTATTGTATTGTTTTGAGTTGTTTATTTCTAATAATTTATTCATGCAATTTATTTTATGTTATTTAGTCATTATCGCATGAGTTATTTGATTGTTAGTGTTTAAGTTGGTACGAGTTTATAAAAATAGAATAAGAATTTTATTATGTAAGACTCTTACTATTTCATTTGATTTGTTTGTTATTTGTTTTCTTTTGTAGCTTTCTTTCCAGGTTTACCTAAGCGAGAAATGAGGATATCTAATACGAACAAATAAAATAAATTGGAATTAGTAAATTGGACTACTAATTTTTTATTTGAATAGGATTACCTTTGCAAGGAACAAGGAATAATATTGGGCCTTCAGAATTTTAGTGAATTTAATTATTCCCTCTATAGTTCAGTGTAATTTTAGATTTATTCCGTATGTTGTATTGAAAGTTTGGTAACAATTTTCATTTAATTTGATTAATTAAATTCTGGAAAAAAACTAATAGTTGGAGTTTGAGGATTTCAAGAGCTTCGTGTAGTCGAGAGGTTTCCGATGGTAAAAAATATCTCCAAATAGGTTTGTTTTAGGAGAAACTTTAGTAAAATAGTTTCATTTTTTTCTATATAATGGTCTTATTTATGTGATTGCTTATGATTATGTTGCATTATCGCATGGTGGTATAGCTTGGCATTGTAAATATATTAACTCTTAATCATTCTATTTATTTTTGGTTATATCAATTATGAGTTCTTTCATGTTTTGATGTGTAATCAAGGAAATTACTCCAAAATATTTTTATATTCATGGAATGATAAGTGGAAGTTTAATTTTATTGTTATATATATATTTGCTTGTAGTGCATGGTTGGAATGCCAATATTATGACCATAATATTTCTATATGTATAATTGATTTATAGCCATGTAACTCATGACATTCTTGTAACTGTAATGCATCTATAGTCGTTTGAATTATACATTGCGAGTTATAGCTGAAATTACTTGCATAATATTCACTTTATTGGTTCATTAACTCCTCATGTATCTAAGTGTGTATGTAAACAATGAGCATGGAGATTTAGCAGCAATGAGGATAGAGTTTTGTAATGTGTTTTATACAAAGATAAGCAGTACAAGTGGAGCAGCGTGTTCTTGGCTGAACAAATGATTCCGGATGCAACCATGAACTCCGTTTTTGCAAATTTAGATAATTTGTAATTGTAACAGTTGCATTTTCATTTGTAGTGGTTTTAATTTCTAATTTGTAATAGTTTCACCATAGTGAAAGAAAATAGGGAAGGGAAGAAATTATAAACCTTCGGGTTTAGAGAAAATCATTGGGATTAATTTTATTATTCCCAAAGTATTTTGATTTTTTGTAATAGAAACCAAAATTTAGCCTTGGCTAAAGAGTATTTTTTATTTATGTTTAGAAATGGCAACTAAGATGGAGTTGATTTTAAACATTTGGGATTTGAGAAAATATTTGGATTTAATCCATTTATTCCCAAAGTGATAGAAAACCAAGTTTGGAAAAAGTCTTTAGTTATAATTTGATTATTTTCAAAGTGTTTTGGTTTTGGCAAGAAAAAACCAAATTTTAGCATTAGCTAAAATATTTCTGATTTTATTCAGAAATAATGGGCTCGATTCCAGGAGTACTGGTTAACTTTTACGAGTGGTGTAATTTTGGTAGTAATTTTTATTTGTTTGGGAATTGGTTTTTTAACAATAAGTCAACAAACTCTTGAAAGTTTTGTCTAAGGTTAATTGGGTTTTAAGTGGGACCGTTGTGACCCCTCTAGTCTTTCTGAAAACTTTCCTGACCTTGTTTATTTTTGAAGTTAGTAGTGAGATAAGTTTCGAATTAAATTGCGGTCTTTGGGATTTCCTAGTGTTAATTTGTTTTATGGAGAAACAGAACAGTTGAAATTCTGTTGTAGTTTTCAGAAATGGTTTCAAAGGTGACAATAGGAAATGTTGTTTCACTTGATGGCCTTAAGCCTTGCGAGGTTCTTAAAGGAAGATTACGAGAGATCAAGTGTGATTAGAGAAAATCATAAGATTGCATGATAATATCTCTGAATTAATTAAAGGCAATTAGTATGTTATCCTTGTGCCAATTATAACACATGTGAGACAACCCGTTAAGGTGGTTGAATGCATTATTAAATTGGTGGTTCTTAGTAAGTACAAGATCACTGATTACAGAGATAGAAAAGTGGTGGCTCCTAGGAGGCATTAGACCACTGGCTACATAGTTATGAGATTGTGATTCCTAGTAGTAAATAGAGTACTGATTACATATTAAGACATGATGGTGTCGAGTAATAGAGAGTCTACTGATCATATGTCAAGACATGATGATTCCTAATAATGAAAGTGACTACTGATCACATTTAAAACATCATGGTTCCTAGTAGTGGAAAGTCTGCTGACTACATGTTGAGAAATTAGTGATTCTTAGTAATAAGACTACTGGTGTGATGACCGGGTATGTAACCTGTCTTATTTTTCTTTTGTGCGTGTTAGGGTCATTGTGTTAGAGTGTCGGGGTCTAACTTGAGGTCTTATCAACTATTAGGTTTTTCGCTTTTGAAATATCTTTCTCAAAATTTTCGTCCCAATTTATTTCAATTCTGAGTTTTGCTTGTTTCGGGAGGTAGGAAGTTGACTCCGGGGGTTTTGTATTTGAGCTGGAAAATTTTTCTAGGCTGAGGGAAGAGCTGTGCATGCGGGGGCCTTGGCCGCACATGCAGAAGAGGGGCCGCACGTGCGGGAAGTGAGGCCACACGTGCGGGAAACTGGGGTTGCCAAGGTGCACACTGCATTATATGCACATGCGGCTGGAGGTGCGGGACATGGGCCGCATGTGCGAGGGTGAGAGCCACACGTGCGGAAGGTACGTGCCGCACGTACGGGAATGGGCGCCACACGTGCGGGAATCTGTAAATTTCGAAAAATCTGTTTTTCTTCTTTTCTTGAGCTGAGTGTATATCATTTTATACATCTCTCTCTCTCTAAAAAAACCCTTTTCTCCTCCTCTCTACATTTCCTACACCAAAACTTCTTAAAACTCTTGATCTCTTGCAATCCATTGGATTTTTGACCCAACATCCTTCATTAAAGTTGGAGAGCTAAGCAAGAGCTACATTGTGTGCGGTGGAGATTGGGTTTTGGCACCGTTAGATTTGGGGCTTTCATCTATTTTCCCTCCAAGAACTTGAGGTAGGGGTTTTTCTTAGAGTTATATATATATTTTTGCAAGTTTATGCTAATTTCGAGATTTCCTTTGGTGGCATTGAAAATTTGATTTTTGGCTCAAGAATGTTGGTGGTTTTGAAAATGGGTTCATTTCTTGGTTCCTTTAAATATTTTTTGTTGAGAATTTTGAACCACATTGATTGAAGAAATATGTTTTTTGTGAGATTCTTCTAAGAGATGAGGAAATGTCTAGTTTTGATGAAAAACCAAGAAATTTGGGGTTGTTTTTTTTAAGGTGTTGAGAACACATGGTTGACATTGTTAACATATTATTTTGTGTACCAAAATGAGTAAAGGATGGGAAAATTCTTATTTATATTTATAAATGATGAGTTTCATGAATTATGAGAATTTTTGATAATAAAATTTGTTGTTCAAATGTTGTTATAGTCTTGAAATGACTAAATTGTTGGGATTGCACAAAATATGGAAATGTGGTTATTTATTGTTGAATTTAAATGAAAATGTGGTTATCTTGCGAGATGGTATTGAAAGGAGAAATGGAAATTTGATTACTTTGGAATTATTGTTGAGATAATCGAACGCAGAGAAACGTTATGTGGTATTGATAGTTGTTGCATTGCATATCCATTCAATCAGCTATTACATATTTTGAATTGAGTTTGGAAACTTTTGCATTGAGAAAAGAAGGTTTATAAATAAACTTCCCATGGATTTGTTTTGGGGTAAATACATTGGTAAGTACGGATAGGGGGTGTAGATGGAATTGATTAAGTTGGCCTGAGTGTCCTGGCTGAAAGACCGAAAACACATGCGGAGGAAGTACCACTTCCCTTCCGGTTAGCAACCGGTAAAGTGGGGTTTTGGTAGAGCTAGTTATGCCTACTTGCAGACACTAACCTAGGGATTACTTGAGTCGTATTTACCGCCCCTTGAACTAAATTGAAATTTTTTGAATTGTTGAGATTTCAAGTTATCATTGAGCATGATGTTTTTCAAAAGATGTAAATGTGATTTTCCTTCAAAAAAGCATAACATGGCATGTGCACTTCATTTGTGAAGCTTGTCTAAAATGTATATACTTTGTTAAGAATTTTTTACTGGGCTTTATGCTCACCCCTATGGGATTTTGGTGCAGGAAAGGACGTAGTGAACCCGCCAAACTAGGGCGTGGATATATGTATTGAGAGCACAAGGCTCTATTTTGTTGTGACTGTATTTTTTGTAAGCCAAGGGCTATATATGTATGGGTTCGAGAAACCATCTTTCGTGTAACCGGGCTTAGGCCTTGGAACTTGTAAGCCCTTGAGGGTATTTAATTATTTACTTTTGACTTAACATTCTACATGCTATAGATTCAGGTGCTAGAATTCATTGAATGTATACCCGCATATGGAACTATTTTGTATAAACACTGTGATCATGTAATGAAAAGTGTTGGGGTTTATTTCGGTATCTCATAAAGAGCCATGGTTATTGTTCAATCCATTGCATAAATTTTCGGGGTGTTACAACTGGCTATGTTATGAAGTTCCAAATAGTAGACTATTGAACAATGAATTTTGTGTTTTCCAATAGTAAGGCTATTGGCTTCAGAGTGATAGGTTGAACCAAATATGTTTTGGTACATTGAATTTGGAAAAGACCTAATTCGGTTGATGATGGTTTGGGAATGTGTTTTCTGTGATATGATTTTGAGAGTCTCATAATCATTGTGACACTAGGTATTGTATAAAAACCTTGTATGAAGTTTTGGAAAGGCTAAAAGCCTTCATATAAATTTTAAAAATATGGGGGTTTCATGCAAAATGTGGCAATACCTAAACCCAAGAGGGTTATGATAGGCCTAAAAATCCGTTGGCTTTGTGTTCAATGGTTATGCACAATACAGTAGTGCATATTAGTTTCCTTGCGGATGAATTTGATATTTAGACACAAGAATACCATCATGGAATTGAGGAAGCAGTTTTTCATGAGAAAAGAGATAAACCTAGAAGATGTTAACAGGCTAGGATTTTAAAGTTCTTCTGTTTAATCTTCTTAAACCTATATGGTGGCTAGTGAGGCTAAAAGTTTTTTTTAAAGCTATGATTTCTCTAGAAAGAAGTTATTAATTTAACTTTATCTTGCATAGGTAGTAAGCCTTGGGATGCAAGTGAATGAAAGTCGATGAGACGGGCTTGTTATCAAAGGATACAGGCAAAGAGAAAGACTAAATTACTTTGATACATGGTGAGTAGGGGTGCTCGCAGGTCAGTTGTGGCTTGGAACCTCCAATTTGCCATCCTTTCGCCGAATTGGCGGATTGAAAAAAATTAATCTGCATCCGTTCGCTGGATTGGTAGATGCAGATTGAGCGGATTGAAGGATTGACAGATGGATGTGAATCGGTTTGACTGTTTAAACTTTTACAAATTTTGAACATAATACAACTTGTCAGCATTTTTTTTTAGGATAACAATTCAACTCAACATAACCCAAAGATTATCAAGTAAATTGTCAAATACCAAAATAAATACATATAAGAAAACCATGCATTATCAAAACTATTTCATTACTTCTTTTTTTTAAATTCAAAAATTATTTAATTTGATTTTTTTTTAAATGACAAAATTAAGCCTTATATTTTCCACACAAAAATACCAAATATCAACACTTGCCATTTGATAAAAGAATTTCTAAATTGAAAACACAACAAAATATCTAAAAAAAAATTCAAATTAAAAACACAAATAAAATATCTAAACAAATTGAAAACACAAAGTCATACAAATTACTAGGGGTGCTCGCGGTTTGGCGATTCGGTTGCAACCAAAGAAACCTCAAATCCAACATCCATCCAGAACTAGACAAATTGGAAAAAATCAATTCGCAACCGTCCGCTCGTCATCACACATCCGTCCAAAATGCGGCGGAGTGGATTGGTTCGGTTCAGTCGATTTGGGCGTATCAAAATATTCAATTGTGCGAAGTCTAGAGATACATCAAGATGGATATTCAGATAGCTTTCCTATATGAAGATTTAGTTGAATAAATCTTTATGGAACAACCCGAAGGGTTTGTCAGTTCCAAGATGAGGAAAGACTGTAAACTTGATAATCATTTTATGATTTGAAATAAGTGTCGAAACAATGACATGAGAAATTTCACTATAGTATGTTGTCAAGTAGGTTTTATAATCAATGGGTATTGACAAATGTGTTTATGTCAAAGACACTGGCAATAATATATGTTATTTTATGTCTGTATGTAGGTGACATGCTCATTGTTGGTAGTTATGAGAAGACTTACAATACTACTAAGAAGTTGTTAAACTCTAAGTTTGACATGAAAGATATAGGTTTTGCAGATGTAATTCTGGGTGTTAAGGTTACCAGAACATCTGGTGGTGTTGTACTTTCTCAGTCTCATTATGTTGATAAGAGTCTTGAGGAGTATAAGTCAGATACAAGTGTGCTAAAGATTTCGGTAGATTTCAGTCGTCGTTTGACCAAGATTAATGGAATATTCTTGGGTCATTAGAAGTTTGATATATTTGATGAGTTGTACAAGGCCGGATATAGCCTACTTAGTTAGCAGGCTAAGTAGGTACATGAGTAATCTCAATGCCTATCTTTAGAAGGTGTTTGTGCAGGTACTAAGGTACTTACGATGAAGACAGGATTATGGGTTGTATTACATCAGATATCCAGTTGTACCAGAAAGGTACAGTGACATCATCCGAATATCTGATATAAAGACTACAAATCCATTAGTGGATTTGTTTTCACTATTGAAGGAGCAATTGTGTCTTGAAAATCTTCGAAGCAAATGTGTATTACGAGATCAATGATGGAATCATAATTCAGTACTTTAGATAAAGCTACTGAAGTAACTGGATGGCTTTGCCGTTTTCTTGAGAATATTCCATGTTGATCGAAAACTTATGCTTGCAATTTTTGTATACTTTAAGACAACCAATCAAGTATTGGTAAGGCACATATGGAAAGTCTAGACATTTTTGTCGAAGACATAATTCCATACAATGACTACTCTTGTGTGTTGTCTTTATAGACTATGTAAAGTCTAAAGACAATATTGTTGATCCGTTAACCTAAGGGTTAAATCAAGAGTGAGTAAGAAGTAGTCAATAGGAATGAGGTTAAGGCCTTTAGTGAATGTTACCGGAACAGAAAATCCAACCTAATTGACTAGAGATCCCAAGATCCAGGTTCAAAGGGACAACCTAATTGAGTGCAACAGTTGAGTCACTGCGAAGGTGAATCCTCCTATCCATTCCTCTATACAGTGATACATGTGGGGTGGAAGATTAAGCTGATGCTTTTAATGACCTAAGTGTTGTGAATAGTCAACCATGGTATAGCGAGATACCTTATGTAGGTCACTTATGTGAATGCGAAGTGGGGCCGCTTCTTTAAAAATTGACAAGGCCGAATTTTTTGAAAACACTCATTGAACCAGGCAAGTGTTCCAAGGCCAAACCGGACACAACAATGAGAACTGAACAATGGTTGGAGTAACTCCTGTGTGAGGTCCATTGTCTCGATTTACACAAATAGAAGAACAGTTCAAGACTTCATGTTCACTGGTCAGTTAGTAAATCCGATAGGCTTTCATTACGAAAGGTTTAAGGCTAACAACTACCTTTTCTGATGTAGGGTTAATCTATGTGCTCTCTCTCCAAGTCTTTGTTGTTAAGCGTTGTCCCTTTTTTTTATTTGGCCAATTTTATTCATGTGGGGGATTGTTGGAAAGTAATGATTTTCGGCAACTTTAATTCGAAATTAAAGTGGGACCCAACTGCCGGTTGTGGAAGCTTGAGTGGGGTTGTATTATCTTCACTAAGAAGATTACAATATAAAAATAATGAGCTGAAACCATTAGGTTGTGTGAATGAGAACTGTCTCATAAAGAAGGCATCAATAAAATTGGGCTTAGATGTGGACTTAGTTTTAGTTTCGACTGGGCCTAGGCTTGTGCTTGTGCATGTGCTGGGTTTGGTCTTAGACTTAGACTTTTAGACTTAATCTTGAGCTTCGGCTGGGCTGTGCTGTGTTGGGCTTAGCTGGTGTATGTGTTTGAGATTGGGCTTGGATCAAGTTGTGACCCAACACTCGTATTCGTTTTATAACCCATTTGTTTGAATTATTCAAACATCATTATATACCTGTCTACTTGTAGATATTAAGCACATGGAATTTTTAGATTTTTGTAACTCTCATCTTTCGATGATGGAGTTGATGACCATACTAGTGGCCATAAGTTTTCAACCTTTGTAACTCTAGCCCTGCTGAAGACCAAGTATATAATGCATGAATCACGGCTTGATTGATTATCCAGACAAGAAGAATGGATCTTCCTAGTTTGTTGAGATTCTGTTGAAGACCATAATGTTGTATATATATAGCCTTCCTTCTGGATACTCTGAATACATACATGGTTGAAGAATACAATACAGGACAGTGCAGGTTATGCAAATGCATTGTAAAGAAAGAGATTGAGCCACGTTTTTCATCATTTGGTGGTAAATCTGCGATATCTACCTACTATGAATCATATCATATTGTATTCATATCTCAACGGGAGTCCCCTTGTGGCAAAGAAAGAGTGCATCAGATGAAAAATAGTGTTAAAAGAAGAGTATGAAAGGCAGTGCAAGAAATACAATCAAATGAAAGGTGGGAAAGCATGAAAATAAAGTTTGTACCTCGGTAGTGCCGTGGGAAAGGTGGGAGTCCGGCTCTCTCAGCAAGATGTCCTTCGGCACGCCATCAGCAAAATCATCGAAACGTTTGATGCCTCCAGGTGGCATTGTGTGTGTGCGAGAGTGGTAAGCGACCGGATCAAAGGGTCTCACCCGCAATGGTAGTGGCTCAGACTCGAGCCCTAGCACGAACTCTGCCTCAAATTTGGCGGCAATGTCCTCTCTTGCCCCGTAGCCTCAGCAACCACCGGCCCCTCGACCTCAGCTGGAGGTGAAAGTGCAGGTATAACCTCAAGAGGGGTGTCATCATGAAGAATGTCGTCTGCCATCTGAAAAGTGGGTGAAAAGTAGGTGAAAAATGGATAAAATGAAGAAAAGAGGGAGAACATAGAAAAAGTCAACCCTAGGAGAGAGAAAATGGGAGAAAAAGTCAAAGCCCGGGAAAGTTCACAAAACCCAAGAGAAACTCGAGGGGAACAAGCCCAAAGTGGTGAAAATATGAAAAAATCAATGAAAACAAATTTTGATTGGTTCAAAGTGTAGAGGATCAAAGAGTTTTTGTGAATAAAGTTTGCATGGGGCATTGGAAAACGCGTGTAAAGCAGAAACCTAGAGAGAGGAGGCATCCAGAGAGAGAGGGAGGGTGATTTCGAGCTAGGGTGTGTGAGGAAATGAGGCTTGGATGTGTATTTAATGAGACTCGTGCCGAAATGGCATTAGTGGGCGGCTGGCCACTATTAGTGGCCGGTAGGACTCATTTGTGGCCGACAGCCTTCTCTTGTGGCCTGGTGCTGGTTTTAATCTTCTTTTGCCCTAACAGTGTATGGAAGGTTCCCTTTGGGGTCCAGTTTGATTTCCAAGGAGCTCAAAACTGTGTTCCAGTTGCGTCGTTCCGAAACTAACTGTGCTCCGGTGTGCGAATGTGCCCCAATTTGGATGAGGTGTATCCTTTTTGCATAGTCAGTGCACACACTCGACCCCTCGTCCTATCCAGTGCTGGACGAACCGTATCTAGGGCTTGGGTGTGGGGTCAAATCCTGGCAGCTACACTCTCTGACTTAAATGGTGTGTGCGTTGTGTAGACACACCCGACCCTTCGTCCTATCCAGGGTGTAATGACCCAAAATTTTTTTTTTTAAAAATAGCCAGTGCAAATTTAATTGAGCAAATTTTCGAATTTGAGTGCTGTGTAAATTCTGTGCAAAAATAGTTCGGTTTTGTATTTTTTTTAAATAGTTACCAATCTCAGAAAATTATGAAATTTTCGTATGTTGTTCACATACGAGTCTAGTACATCAGGTAAAAATTTCAAAATTTATTGGTGAGTATTTATTTTATGAAAATTCACGGACTGATTGGTGTTCAGTTTGATTTACAGCAGAATTTGAAAGTGAGTTTTGGATGTTTGGTCCTTTTTAATTATATGATTGGTAGTAACCACCTTGAGAGTTGTTATTATTTATTATATAGGGTTATAATAAATATTTAAAAGTTAAATTTATGGTGTGTACCATACGGTGAAAAATTATATATTTTTTATAAAGAATGAAACATGTATGTATTGTGAAATAAAAAAAATATTATATTTTGTGGTATACAAAACTATCATATTTTGTGATGAGAAAATTTATGTCATTTTATAAATTATATTATAAAATGTGAAAATATTATTAAAAAAAAAATTATAATATTTTTTTTTTTGAAAATCATTTTCTCCACCAAACCCACATGGGGTTGTTCCCCACTCCCTTCTCTTTTGCCCCTTCCTTTTCTTTTTCATTATTGGATTCTTTTTCTTGGTTGAATTGAGCAGAGAGTTGGTCTCTCTCTCTCTCTCGGCTCTCTCTTCTCTCTCTCTTCCTTTCTTTTTCTCCATTGATGCATAAGCTTTAAGCTTAGAGTGGGAGTGTGTAGAGTGAGATTTTACAAAAGTGTTGTAAATGAAAGTTGGAGAACTCGTCGTAATCTTCGCAATGGTGTTCTCGGATTCATGATTGGGCGACGTTTGCATTTTCAGATTTATTTTTCGTCATATTTGAGGTAGGGACTTTCTTCATATTTCTACATTAAAGCTATGTTATGATTATTTTGAGAAAATATATCATTATAAGAGGTATTGCATATAGGCATATTTTCAGATTTTTGTTTGGTAATTTTTGGAAGAAAAATTATGTTGAAATGTTAAGAAAATTGGCATTTTGAGAATGATTTTGAAAAAAATCATTTTGTGTTGTTAATTTTATAAAAGAAATCTGAAAATAGAATTTAATAGTTGTATGAATTATATCTACATCATATTATGGTTAGGTAATTTATTTTGAGAAATTAAGGTTGAAATGTTTATCTCATCCTTGAGTTTTGGAATTTATTTTTGAGAAAAATAAATTGATATTGAGGAATATGGTACAAATTGTTAAGTAGAGATTCTTGAGCTTCTTTCAATGCCTCACTATAGATAGACTTGTGGTAATTTTTATAGTATTTAAAATTACTAATTTGTTGATTTTGGAGAAAAAAATCACGTTTTGGTTTTAGGGACAGGTTGGGGCTTATGATCGAGTTTGTAATTTATTTTTGGGCTCCTAAATCATGTTAGGAGGTAGTCTTAATGGCTTGGTATTTTATACGGGATTTTTCATACACTATGTATGTGGTTTAATATATTTTTGGTATCTTGGGGTTGATTGATGAGTTTAGTATTAAATTTGGGATTTTAGGAATGTTTCGGAAATTTTCGTTAAAAGCATTTGGAATTTGTTTTGATTTTGGGGGCTGATATTGTTGACTTTAATGGGTTGTAAGTGTTGTTTAAAATTAGTTTTGGGTTGTATAAGCATGTTAGAGTGTGATGTTGATGACTGGGTTTTGGGTTGAAATCCTTGAATTTATTTAATTAAATATGCTTTAATGGTTTTTTTTTAAATAAATAAAAAGTTGATGTCCAAATTGCAAAAGTGTAAACTTGGAATATGTTTGTAAGGTTATGAATGAGTTATGTTTTTAATTTGAATAAAAACGGACTTCGATTTGATTAGTTTTGAAATTTTTACTGGTTTGTGACCAAAAGAGTATTTTTAAAGAAAAAAAAGGAATTACGTTTAACTTTTGAGATTTTCTTTGAGTTATATATATGTATATATATATTTGCAAGATCTAATTGATTTTAGAAATCATCCTTTGATTTGTATTGAAAAATAGATCATTGATTCAAGAAGGTGAATGATTTTGAAAGTGGGTTTACTTTCTTTTTCCTTCTAAAAATAGAAGTTTATATTTTTGAATTATGTTGATGAAAGAAAAATGTTTTTGGTGAGATCTTCTCAAATATTTGAAGATGAATGGCTTTTGATGAGAAAATCTAGAAGTTGGGAATTTTTAACAAAGATGTTGAAAATTTTTAGAATATGTTGTTATATTTATTTTGTGTGCCAAGATAAATGATATTTGAAAATTGTTTATTTATTTACATATAAATGATATTTTCATGGAATATGAGAATTGTTGAAATTTTGGGCATTGTTGTTTAAAAGTATTAATATAGTCTTGAGATGACTAAATTGTTAAGATTATTTGAAATGTGGGAATTATGTTATTCCTTTGATGAATTGAAATAAAAGTATTTATTCATCTTGTGAAATTGCATTGAGATGAGAATTTTGATCACAATGGGAATATTGTGTGGGAGTATTGAAAGTGAAAGAAATATTGCATTGCATTTTTAATATGGTATTGGCATATCATTTCATTTCATTACATTACACTTTGATGTTTGATTTGAAAACTTGCACAAAGAAAAGAATGTTGAGAAATAAGTTTTCATGAAATAGTTTTGGGGTAAATAATGATGGTAAGTCTTGACAGGTGGTGTAGAATAAGTTGGCCTGCGGGTCCGGGGTGAAAGACCGAAAAATCCGCACGAATAGGTGATTGCTGATTTTTTTCCAGTTGCGATTGGTAAAAATGACAATTTGGTAGTACTTGTACAGTCTACTTACAGACACCGGCCTAGGGATTACCAGAGACGTATTTACCGCCCTTGAAATAAATTGTTAAGTTTTGAACAATTGAAATTGCATGACATCATTGAGCATGATGGTTTTCAAAGAATGAAAATGTGATTTATCTTCAAAAAGGACATAGTATGGCATATGCATTCATCTCATAAGATTGTATAAAAAAATTTTGACTGGTTGGGATTAATTAAATAATAAAATATGGATTTTTAGAGATTATGTGATAAAACCTTATGATTTTGACATGATATGATTTTACGAATATGTATGAGTATCTTTGTACTCGTATATCTTTTAATGTTTTAATATGGGATTGCTCGGTGAGTTTTGCTCACCCCCTGCCTGTACATGTGTACAAGGAACGCTTTTCGGAATTGAAGATCAAACAATGGGTTTTACCATTTCATAAGTCTAATATAGAAATGGATTGTACTACTTCATTTGTTGTTTGGCTGAGTGCTATCTTTTTGTAAAGAGTAGTGTTCTCTCTTTTATTGTAAACCTCAGGGTTTTTTTTTTATTTGTATGTAAATGTCATTGTTGTATAACGAGAGGGAATATATATATTTAATTATTCACCATTTCATCCAATGATGAAATGTTATTTGTAAATGGACTTAATTAATGAATATTGGTAAGGTTATCCGAGTAATAAAATATGGGGCGTGACACAGGGCTTGGGTGTGGGGTCAAATCCTGACAGTTACACTCTCTGATTTAAATGGTGTGTGCATTATGTAGTTAGTGCACACACCTGACCCCTCGTCCTACTCCGGTTAAACCGACATTAGGTAGTTGATTCCGAAGTCGGCAAAGGATAAGATTGGGGAAAAAACTTTTCTATGAGAGAGAGTGAGAGACAATGAGTGTATGTGTAAAGAAACAGGCTGTGTTGAGGGACTCTTGGGGAATTGGAATTCTTGGAAAATAAAAACTAGCAATGCTTCTTTTTAATATTTTATCTTCTATCGTAGGTGTTTCTCTAGAAAATAAAAGAACTCACAAGCACCAATTACACTACATGAGGAAGCTAAAAGGTTTTTTTAATAATATTTGGACGGTTCGGATTAATCAGTTTCGATACATTCAAGCCCATGAGCCGAACTGATGATTGAAATTTTGTCAGCCTTAGGCTCACTACCGATCGTGTGTGCATTCAAAACTATTCGTACGTCTCTTGGATTGGTCAGCTCAGTCGAGTAGATCGGTTTGATCGGATATGTGTGTAGCCTTGGAAGTAGGTTCAGGCCTTGAGCTACAACATTAAAAAGGAAAGGTGAAAGTGGATCACCTTGTCTTAAACCTTTTTGCGGGAAAAATTTAGCAGATGGAGATCGATTCACCAAAACATATATTCTAGCTGAGGAAATGCCTTCCTTCATCCAAGTCAACCATGTGGATCCAAACCTAAAGCTTGCTAACATCTGTATAAGAAAATTCCAATTTATAGTATCATAGGCTTTTTCAAAATCTAGTTTGAAGATTAGGCCTTTCCTATTTGACTTCTTCCACCAATCCACCACCTCATTGGCTATTAGTACTCCATTCACAATGTTTCGTCCACCCAAAAAGGCAGATTGGGCTTTATCAATAACACTTGGTAGCACTTGTTTGATTCTGTTTACTAGGACTTTGGATAGCATCTTGTATGACAAATTGGTTAGACTAATTGGCCTTTAGTCAAGCATGGAAGCTGGTTTTTCTTTTTTGGGAATTAAAGTCACAAAGGAATAATTCACCTCATTCCCCAATTGGCTATTCCCATGGAATTCCTTCATGAAATTTATTATGTCTTCTTTCATGAACTTCCAACCTTTTTAGAAGCATGTCAAGTTGAACCTATAGCAATCCCGGTTTTGACCCGACTCTTGTGATGTTCCGGACTCGGGTTTAATGTCTTCGTGTTGTTGTTTCTCTCCTTCTTCCCTTGTATACCTTTGAAATTGGTCTTTGGGTGTGTTTGGAACAGGTTGGTTACTTAGTTTTCAAACTTTGTGTTGCCCAGATTTTTGGTCTTTCGCTCGAGCAGCCATTCTTGTGCTTGAGCGGGATATGTAAATTTGGTCCTCCGCTCGAGCAGACTTTCTTGCGCTCAAGCAGGAGTTGCAAACCTTTAGTACTTTGCACACCTGCAAAAGTGTTGGAGGAGTGTCATTCACGCTCGAGCGGCGTTTCCTACGCTCAGGTAGGTGGGCGCTCAAGCATCCTTTCTTGAGCTAGAGCAATTGGTCTGTCGTCTGCAAAAGTTCTAGAGGTGTGTGTTCTATGCTCGAGCGGGCCTCTTCTTGCGCTTGAACGGAACAAAAGTTTGTGTCTGACGCTCGAGCGTCAAACTCTCCGCTTGAGCGGATTGCGCATATATCAGATCGCAAAAAGCACTTTTTACATCACTTTTTCATATCTTTTCACCCAAAACCCTAAAGTTGAGAGTCTCTCTCTCTAAAACTCACATTCTCTCTACATTTTGACCTAGATCCTTTGATATCTACACCCTTGTGCCTTCATTAAAGAAATAGAACTCCTCAAGACCTTAATTTTGATCCGAGTAGAAGTTGGTTTCGTCACTTTTGAAGTTCCATCCTTGCTTGGCTCATCTTCTCTCTTTGAGATAAGAATATTCTACACCTTAATATGGTTTTTAACCTAGGTATTTGTTGTTGTGTATAAATGGTGGAATTTGGGAGGATTTGAGTAAAGCTAGGGTTTGGGTTCAAAATTGAAAAGAGGGGTTTTCCATGTTGGTTTACAAAATGGCTATGGGGCTTTGTATATAAAGATCTCTAGTGTTAAAATGGTGAGATTTGACCTTGGGGTTGATATTTGGAAAAAAGGAGAAAGTGTGCCCTAGCTTGTGTTAACTAATTATTTCGTATAAATGATGAAATTGATATGGGAAATATGAAATTGGAAGGATGTATGAATGAATGGTGTAGTTGGATTTGTTAAATCACTCACTTATGGAAATTTGATAAATAATTTGTTTAAAAGATTGTATATCTGTTTAGAAATAATTGTTTTGGGCTATCGGTGGAGGATAGCTGTGATTCTTGTAGAAATTGCAAAAGGATTAGGTAAATTGAAACTAATCATTTAAGTTGTGTCATTGAATATGACGGTATGACTAAGGCATTAAATATGTGCTATGGATAGTCATTGTATATGACGATGTTTGTAAATGCATTGTATATGTATTCGTTTTAGGAGAAGAAAGGGGATGTACTCCATTGCTTGGGAGGAGATAGGGGACGGACTCTATTGAGAATTAAGTTGGCCGAAGTGTCTAGGGTGAAGGTCCCAAAACCTTATATATATATGGGTGCCGATCCCGCGGACAAAATTTTCGTAAAATGGCAAGGTTGAAGTGTTTGTATGATAATTGTGTGAAAAAGAGAACCACTGAGTTGTAGTCTCAGCTGGGTTATTTGTAAAATTATGTGTAGTTGTCACATGACTTAGAATGAGATGAATTAACTCGAAGAGAATAAATGAGAATGGACCGAAATATGAGTAACAATGTTGAATGGTTATGAGGAGAATGTAAGTTGGTCATGAATATTGAACATTTATCTGACATTTATATCTTAGTTAAATCTTATATATTGTGTTAGTTTATCCCTATTGGGCTTTGGCTCACCCTACTTGGGAAACCATTTTTCAGGTACAGGTGATATGCTTCCTCGAAGGGCATAGATTGGGAGGACTTTGGAGCTGAAGGCTCTTGTCATTTTTGTCTACGTGTTTATTCAAGCTGAGGGCTTTACGTGTATAGAGCTTAGGACTCTTTCTTTGTTATAACCAAGTGATATCTTGAAAAGATGTAAGCTTGTAGGGCATCTAGTTTGTTGTTATTGACTTGTATCACATGCTGTAGATTCAGGATGAATGTATAATGCATGTAATACCTTTTGTAGTACAAACTCTGATATATGAAAGTGAATGGATTATATTATGTTCATTTCTCTTATGAATTGGGTTGTTTGTATTATTTTGAGGCCGTTACAGAACCCATCTAGTCCTGGACCTTTGTTAGCATCACACTCCTTGATGGCTTCCCAGACTTCTAACTTTGAGAAATCTTTTTCAAGGATGTCCTGAACTTGGTTTTGATCAATACTCTTGAAAGAGCCACCAATACTAGGTTTAATCCTCCATTTTTCAGTGAATAGGTGTTGGAAATGATTGCACACTGCTTGTTTGATCTCCAGAGGTGCTTCATAGGTAATGTCATTGATAGTAATGTCAATGAACCAAAACCAACCAGGTTCCTGTTCTATCTCTTAGTTGCCATTATATGAAAGAACCTAGTATTCTTGTCCCATTTTTAATGCCCAGCTCATTGTAAAACCCAAGTTATGTGTAGAATTATTTTATTGGATAGATTGGTAATTAGATTAATTTATATGGGTCATTTAGTAATATCAAAGAATTAGTTATAAGATGAAATTATTATTTCTATAACTTAGGTGGGTAATTTTGCAATTTTGAAAAAAAAAACAAATTAGGTTAAATAAGCCAACTTGCCGTGGCTTTTAGTCTTGGAGAAAAGAAAAAAAAAAAAAACAAAGTGAGGCTAGTGGATGTTGCAGAAGGTGAAGGCAGTAAGGGTTTGAAAAAGTTAAAGAAAACAAAACAAAACCAAAGTGAAGAGGGAGGATTCATAGAGTGGTGGTTTTGCTTTATTCATCACTTAGGTAAGATTTATTTTATTTTATTTTATGCCTATCTATGATTTTAGTGTTAATATATCAATAGATGATTTTAGGGGCATATATGATTAAATAAATATATTGATGTAGTCTATGTTGGGGGTCTTGGTTTCGCTCAATTTTAGAGTGTATTTTGCATTCCGTTTGGGTGGTTCATATTTTGAAATTGATATGTGATGGGTTAAGTTTAATGGGGGTGTGTTTGTGGGATACAAGATTGGCTTCAAGCAATTACAAATTTATACATATATATAAACAACAATAGAATAATATAGGTTGAGAATTTCCGAAGCTGTGATGGCTTTGCTTTGATGCTAAATTGTGGTGGTTCCTAATAGACTATTGGATTAATTTATTCTATTGTTGCTACAAGAAGAGAAGGATGGGTGCAAATAATAATTGTTTATGCGGTGTAATATTTTATTAGATTTGTGAGATTGAGGTGGATCTTGGTAATTTGAGATTAGCTTGGAAAATATTATTTTAGCTGTTTGAGGTAAGTAACCCTCTATCACTATTGATTCATTTTTATTCCTACTGAATCGTTTGAAATTATAATTATTTATTTATAGCCTTTCTGTTCTCTTAAAATAAAATATGGGTCAAGTATAAAATAGCATCGGATATTATTATGAAAATTCTTTGAATATTTTGTGAAACAATTCTGAAAATTGTACCAAATGTTTATTCTGAAAGTATTGAATATTTTATTTAAAAGTTGTGTATTGTTTGAATTTTGAACTTTACTCTAGTCTGACTATGATTTGGACCCTAGCCAATGGGGGTTATTTATTAGTACAGAAACTAGTTTCTTTTAGGGCTTTACCACTGGCCTATGTGTGGTTTTGGGCCTTGTCACGGGCTAAGTGACCGTAGTCCCCAAGACTTGGGTTTTGTGAATCAAATCATTGAACCGTCTGAATATCGAACCATCGATTTGAACCACGAAACTACTTAGAATTATCTCATTGTCTTTTCAATTAAATTGTATTGCTACATTGTTTACTTTTAGCTATGAAACTATCTTACAAAATAATAGTTTATTTATTGAATCGTAGCAAAAATATATTTATTGTCAATTATTTTTTTTTGTATACTTGATCCAGCTAGCAGTGATGGTTGATTATTTACTGGGCTGTTTAGCTTACCCTTATTTTTTATTTTTTTATTTTCAGATTCTGAGAAGTAGAGTTACGCAGGGTTTTTGCTTGTGGGAGTACCGAGAGTAGGACTATGATTTAAGTACTTGGATTATTATTTTGTTAGTGGATTGTATTAGTGGACTTGGTGGATAATTTCATATGATAAGAATTATTTATTTTTATGGATTTTGGCATTTTGTTAATTAAAGATTTAATTTGAATTTTTTTTATTTTGTGGGTTATGTGATTGGACTCTTAGCCTTGCATGCTCACTTAGATGAGTGTGTGGCGTTGTCATGGAACTTGGGGTGTGACACTCATTCTTGACTTTTGTAGCCAAAGCCACTCTCCTCTTTTTATGAGTTTCCAAACCCTTTCTTTGACTTCCTTTCTTCTCCTAGCTTCTTCCTCATGCAAATCTCTCATTTCACCAGTTAGATCTGAGGAATGTAATTCATTTTCAGCAGCTTTGATGCTAGATTCCACATTTCCAAAAATTTCAACATTAGTGATCTCGACTTCACCATAATTTTATATCCAGCCCACCCCTCCCCCTGTCTAGTTTCCCACACTCTTTTTACTTTCTTTATAAATGCAGGATATAGCACCCAAGCATTTATGAATTTAAAGGGCTTAGGACCCCAATTTCTCTCATCTTCCATCAATAAAATTGGGCAGTGATTTGAGATTAATCTAGGTAGCCCCCATAATTTATACCTAAACCATTCAAGCCACTCAGGACTCGGTAGGAATCTGTCAATTCTGCTCTAATTCTGAGAATTACAAGTGTATTGTCTTCCAAGCTTAGGGGTATCCACCACTTCCAAATTGTTAATAAAATTACTAAAATCCTTCATTTCCTATCTCTCCTTGCACACCCTTTTCTTTCATCTATTGATTTAACTTCATTCAAATCTCCTCCTAAACACCATGGTTTAGGGAATTCATTCTTTAAATTAATCAGAATATCGCATAACTTCCTTCTATCAACAACTTCATTAGGTGCATATACATTACCAATAACACAGGATTATGAAGTTCCTAGCACAGCAACATTCAATCAGAGCAAATATCTCTGGCTTCCGAATGCACAGCAGCCCACCAGCACAACCTTCAGCATTAACAACCATGGAAATCTAAAGATTCATTAGGCCATAAAGACCTAACAAAGCTCTCAGAAATGCTTGATCTTTTTTATTCTTGGAGTAGGACCATCATTGCTGCCACTACCGCCACCCCCGTTGCTGCCACCACTGCCACACCTACAACAAATTAAAGTTTTAGATATAAAAGTTTAGGACGAAATCACATTTTAGGGATAAAATATTTTAATTACCAAAACTATAATTGTCGTATTTTTTAGTGACGAAATTTGACATTTAGTAATTAATTACTATCCTTTTGGATAAAAAATTTTGTCTCAAAATGTAAATCTTTTGGCATGAAACTGTGTTCTCCCTCATTAGCGACATTTTTAAAATTTTGTCGCTAAAGTTAATTTTCTTTAATTTTTCAGGACAGACTTTTCGTAGCGACTTACATGATGACTGAAATTGGTCTGATAGTGTTTTTGCAACAATTTTTTACTTTCAGGGACAAAAAGTTTGGTCTCTAAAACTAATATATATTGGAGTTCTCTATCGTTGTTGCTACTGCTACTACCATCATCACTACCATTGCCCCACCACCATTAATTAGTGCATTAGTTTCAATGACGTAAACAAACGTATGAAAACAATTTTTTTTTTGAAAAATTATTTTGTATTATTTTTCACCAAAATAAATAGAGCGTTAAGCAACTTAAAAGTCAATGGAAAAGGCCTATTCCAATTTCCATATTGTTCATTCAGAGTAGTTCTCTTCATTATCTTTAATTTGCTAGATGAGATGAGATCACCAATTTACTATGTCCCTTTCAAAGCACTTTGTGTGTCACATTTTGAGAGTTATATTTATAATTTTTCTGTGAAAAAAAAGAAGGGAAGTGTGTGTCAAAAGTATTCTTGATGAAATTTGAATAAGATTGATTAATATTGAATGAAAACATTCTGATGAGCCTGATTGCAGCAAATGCCATTGAGATGCCATCAGAAAGCTGACAAGTGGAAATGGAGGTAACCAGGCAGTGCCCAAAGAGATGTTCACCCCTTCACCAGGTATTTGGCAAAAATAAATAAATACTATAAACAAAAATATTATGTCCTAGTGAATAAAACCCACATGTCAACTTTGCTTCCATTGAAGAACAAAAATTTGTATTAAAGTTAGGAGATTCTTAAATTTATAAAGAAGAAAGGTGTTGACTTTTGAGGCATGGACCATTTCCATTCCACTCTCTTCATAGCCATATAGAACCTTTCTTATGCAAGTAACTTGTTACCAACCAAAAACAACTAAGCAACATTGAATCAATCAAGAAGAGAAGCAATGGCAGAAGCGATTCTCTATGGCACTGAAGCAAGATTCTTATGAGACTTGGGATCCATAGCCTTTCAAGAGATTGCTTCAGCTTGGAATGTGAAGAAGGATCTCAAAAAGCTTGAAGCCACGCTGTCAATCAAGTCTGTGCTTCTAGATGCAGAGGAGCAGCAAGAGAATAACAATAAAGTTAAAAGACTGGCTTGGAAAACTTAAACATGTATTTTGTGATGTTGAAGATGTGATTGATGATTTTGCAACTGAAGCCGTGAGGAGGAAACTGAGGAAGAAAGAGAAGAGCATTGTCAAAGAGGTAAGTGACTTCTTATCTCCTTCTAAAAACAAGGTTGCTTCTAGTTTTAAAATAGTCACAAAATTAAAGCAGTTAGAAATGTGTTAGATGAGATTGCATCAGGCAGGACCAAGTTCCATTTCATGGAGCGCGTTGAAACACAATCCTACGAGTATGGAAGGAGGGAGCAAGCTCAATCTTTTGTCAGTGATTCCAGGATTATTGGGAGAGAGGAGGATAAGAAGGCAATTCTAGAAATGGTGATGGAGGGAGGAGCTCAAGGGGATTTATCCGTCATCGCCATAGTTGGAATATGGGGCCTAGATAAAACCACACTTGCTCAATTGGTGTACAAGAACGAGATGGTTGATTCCCTTTTTGAGTTAAAGAGTGGGTATGTGTTTCCAATGTGTTCAATCTGAAAGTGCTTGTGGAGGCAATACTAAAGTCTGCCAATGTTGAATGTGGAAACCTAGAGATAGATGAATTGCAAAAGCGACTTCGAAGATGTTTGAATGGGAATAGATACATACTTTTCTTAGACGATTTATGGAATGAAAATCGTGAGAACTGGATTGAGTTAGAAGATTTTTTAACTAGTGGTGAAAAAGGGAGCAAGATTGTAGTTACAACAAGAAGTGAAACAATTGCCAGGGTAATGGGTACCACATCTCCATACCACTCGAAAGGTTTGTTAGAAGATGATTCTTGGTCATTGTTTAAGAAATTGGCCTTTAGAAGAAGGCAATTGGAGGAAAACCCGAGCCTAGTAGCAATAGGAAAGAAAATCTTGACAAACTCTGGAGGAGTGCCTCTAGCCATAAGGACAGTCGGAAGCCTTTTGTACCTAAAAGACACAGAAATTGAGTGGTTGATTGTGACGGACAAGCTATGGGAAATAGCTCAACATGAAACCCATATTTTACCAACATTGAAGGTTAGTTATGACCACTTGCCTTCCCATTTAAAGCCATGTTTTGCCTATTGCTCCCTTTTCCCTAAAAGCTGCCACATTGAGAAGGGGACACTGATTAAATTGTGGATGGCTCAATGGTTTATTCACTCATTGGGCAAAGACCATGACTTAAAGGACATTGCTGATAAATATTTCAATGATTTGTTGTTCAGATCCTTTTTTCAAAATGTATATGAAGATGAAGATGGGTATATATGCATGGTCTCATCCATGATCTTGCATAATTGGTGGCAGGGACAGAGTATTTTCTTGTGAATACTAACGTAGAAAATATGTCTGAAAGAACATATCATGTGGCATTTGATTCCACTTCATCTTCGTCATCATCGCGTGAAGTTCCAGCATCCATGCTTCATGCAAGGAAGATTCACACGTTCTTTTTGCCTGGTAAACAAGGTCCAGGAAAGAGAGCAATTCAAGATGCACTAATTTCAAGTTTTACGTGCTTGCGTACGTTGGACTTGCATTATTCAGGAATTGAGAATGTTCCCACTTCTGTTGGCAAACTTTAGCATCTAAGATATCTGGATCTCTCTAGGAATTTCCATTTGGCTATACTTCCCAAATCTATCTGCAAGCTGCAGAACTTGCAGACACTTACCTCTCCAATTGTTATGAGTTAAGAAAACTGCATGTTGATTTTAGAAAGTTGGTGAGACTTAGACATCTTGAAATTGAGGGATGTAATGACCTAAGTTACATGCCATTTGGATTGGGGGAATTGACATGTAGGAAAGGATAGCTCCATCTCTAAAGCTGTTGGTGGAATTGGTGAGCTGAATAGCTTAAACCACCTAAGAGGGGAGTTCTAAATTAAACAGCTTGAAAACGCGAGAAATGGGACATCAAGATTGAAGGAACTGAAGGGAGCAAACTTGAAGGCAAAAAAGTTCATTCGGAAACTGACATTAGAATGGACAGGAGAAGATGATGGTGTTGATTATGCTGATGCGGATGGCAAAGTGTTGGAAGACCTCTAGCTGCACCCAAATCTGAAAGAGTTAAATGTAGAAGCATATGGAGGGATCTGTTTCAGAATTGGATGATGGTGAAAATGGTTTCATGGCTCCCAAACTTAGTTCGAATCACCATACAAAATTGTAGAAGATGCCAACTTCTTCCATGGTTTGGTGATCTCCCTTTTCTGGAGATTCTCAAACTCAAATCTCTTAGTGCTCTTGTGTACATAGACAACAACAACATTCAATCTTCTTCTTTTGCTGGTGCTGCGGGTGCTCCTTCTTCTTCAAGGAGCAATGTGATGAGTGCTGCAAGAGGAGGATCTTTGTTTCCAGCCCTCAAAAAAGTTTTGCTCTTTGATTTGCCTCTTTTGAAGGAATGGTTGAGTAATTATGGCGAATGGTTGAGTAATTATGGCTAATGGTCATGGGGAAATAGCACCAGCTCCACAACAATCATCTTCATTATCTTTTCCTTGCCTTACTAGTTTGTATATTCATGGTTGCTCTAGCCTTGTATCTAAGCCATTCCTTCCATCTCTTGAAAAATTGTTTATAACATATGTAAGTGAAAATCTATTTCAAGCTATGACAGTGCAAACAAAAACTGTCAGACAAATAACAGAAGTAGCCACTTCAGGTCCCTCTTTTCCCGTCTGCACACTCTGCATATCTGCTCATGTGAAGATCTAGTATCTTCATCAGAACTAGGCTTGAGAAACCTCACTTCTCTAAGGGATTTGCATATCATTTACTGTCACAAACTAGTACAATTACCAGAGGACGGATTAAGGGACTTAGTTTCTGTTCAATCTCTTCAGATCAGTTCTTGTAACAGCCTCACTTCTCTGTCTCTAGGAATCCATCACCTTACTGCCCTCCGGAAGCTACATTTAGTTGACTGTGAAGCATTTGATTGGCTAGACGAGGATGATGGCTTCTAAGGTCTTGTGAATCTTCGGTATTTAAGGATTTCAATGCTTCCAAAGTCGAGACCTGAATACATTACAAGTACTCTCTATCTCACAGTGTGATAGTTTGGTGACTTTATCGGAGTGGATGGGGAACCTCACATCATTTGCAAGGCTTTATATCAGCTTCTGTGATAAATTGGAGTCTCTCCCTGATATTGTGCGTTGCCTCTCCATGTTAAAACAAGTGAACATTCAGTTTTGTGAACTCTTATCAACGATGCCAAAGGGAAGGTGGCACAGAATGGCCTAAGATAACTCACATACCAAAGATTCACATTATTTGCCAAAGGATGAAAATGAAACTATAAAAATAGGGAGTGGTGGAGTCCCAACTAACTTGTGTCTCCCCAGTTTTGCAGTTCTCTACTTCTCTTCTATTTCTCTTTCATAAGTAATTAAGGCAAAAATTTTGTATAATCTTCCCTTCCTTTGCTGGTTTAACTTTTTTTGTTTGGATAAGTTCTCGTCTGTTGAGCTTTCATTTGCAGCAAAAAAAAGCCAATGCTTCAGAGGAGGAAAAGAAGAAGTGAAGATAGGATAATATATTTTTTTTATTTTTCATTTTGTGTTTGTTTGCAGATATTTGATTGCAATATATATTATATATTCTATCTCTCTCTTTGAAAAATCAAAAAACCAAAAAAAAAAAAACCAAGATGTAATGTAATGTTTACTTTTTTTTTTTTTCAAAAAAAAATAAAAAAGTTATTTTTTTTTTTCCTTTTTTTTTTTTAAAAAAAAAAAAAAAAAAAAAAAAAAAAAAAAATTTAAAAAAAAAAAAAAAAAAAAAAAATTATTTTTTAAAAAAAAAAAAAAAAAAAAAAAAATAATAATTCCTCCTTCCTCCTATCCTCTATCCTTCCTTCTACAAAACACCAAAACATGTTTTTTGTTTTTTTTTTTTTTTTGTATTTGTTTTTGTGTGTTTATATTTTTGTTGTATTTTTTTTTTTGTTTTTTTTTTTTTTTTAAAAAAAATAAAACATGATTCCTTTTTTTAAAAAAGCTAAAGCTTTTTTTTTTTTTTCTCTTCTTTTTATTTTTTATTTTTTTTTATTAGATGATGGTAATGGCTGTTGGTTGAATGATGTGGAGCCATTCACTTCCACTTGTTCTACATGTAAATGACATCTGCTAAGGGTCAGTACTATTAAAATTAAACCGTGAATCAGAGCAATTAAAGTTTTATCAAAGTCTGCCCTCTTGTATTAAGTCCTCATGCCGCACATCAAAAGTATTTATAGTTAAATTACATTTACATCTTATGAACAAGACGAGCAACCATAGTCAAATTTGTTTAATTTTTTATATTTATCATCTGATGAAATCCTCAGAATTTGTTTTCTTTCTCTTTAGCATTTTGTGCTTTGCTGTAATTAACCTGTGTAATAATTTAAGTTCTGTTTGGATAATTATTGTGGAGGAAATGATAGAATACGAGAAAGTAAATAAATTTAAGTTTTTTTTATTTATTTATTTTTCTTCTTCTACATATCTCCATTTAATTCTTGATCCAAACACACCTAAAGTAACTCGATCTTTTTATGTTCATTTTCAAGGGACAAAACTATGTTGAACTGTATTAGTTTCTTGGTAAATTAGGTGTTTACCTAGGTTAGAATTTAAACAGCTTAAATACCAATTGCTTTTTCTTGTTACATTGCTGCTATATAGCTTCATACTCACAGTTGACTCTTTGCCAATGGAAATGTGAAGGAATTTTTCCTGGTTAACTTGAATTTTAAGTACTATATCCCTTCTTGGTACTTTGCAGATTCAGGGAGAGAAAGAAAAAGAAAACAGAAGGAATTACTTTTTGACCTCTTGTTGCCTTGAAAAGGAGGTAAGCTATAAACAAACAGTGAAATTCTTAATTTTAAATGTTATTCTCAATTTTCTTTTTCCTTCTTTTTTTTTTTTTTTTTTTTTTAATTTTATTTATTTTTTAAACTTCCTGTATGCATATATTCATATCATTTTGTGAGGTTGTGTACGAGGGTTATGGTTATGGCTCTTTACAAATTAACCTTTTTCTCTGATACAAACATAATTTGAGTTATTAGAGGTTCCTTTAATTGTTATTATTAAATTTTAATTTGAATAGGAGGATTTTGCAGACAGTTTTTACAATGTGGCAGAAAAAATATTATCATAGATGTTGCAAGATGTTTGATCCTTCTGTTTGTTTGCAGGTAAAATATTTAGGGATTGGCTTCTCCGGTCCTAATTTGGACTGGAGAGGATTGTCCGGGCTCGTGGGCCCACTACGGGCCTTATTTTGATGATCTGGATATTTCGTTTTATCGGGCTCTGCGTGTATATTATCCATAAAAAAAATCAAGCTAATCTAATATTTGTATCCCCTACATTTTCTAGAATTTGTATCTAAAAAAATTAATTAAGATTTTATAAGATAAATGATATACAATATTTTCATAGTAGTTGGGGTCCCTCAACATTTTCACAGAGAAATTTTGACACAAAAATTTAGCCCCGACAGAAATTTCTCTGATTTCACAAAAAAATTTCAAAATTTCTCTGATTTAGCTAATAAAAAAATATATATTAGACATCTTCTACTATCTAAAGTTAGAGAGAAATGTTTCACTAATTTTTTCTTTATTTTTTTAGTTACAAATTTAATAAAATGAAGGGGTTTTGAATATTTGATCGACTTGTTTTTTTTTTTTTTAATAAATAATATATACGTAGGGTTCGATAAAATGAACAATTCAGATCATCAATGGGTCTGAACAGTTCTCTCCCGTCTAGATGAGGACCAAAAAAAAGCCTTACCCAAATATTTAATACCTTTTGCTTTAGGCTTAATTCTTCAGTCATTTTTTTGGGATCTACAAATAACTACTTTAATTTTAGGGGAATTTACATATCAGAGGTATCTCTAATACTATTCACAAATTTATGAGAAAGTTTATAAATTTATTTTTTATTTATAACGTTTACCATTAATTTAAGGGTTTATTACACTTTTTACTCTTAAACTATCATCAAATTGTCTACTTAGTTTTTAAACTATCGATTGAGTCTACTAAGTCCTTAAAATATATAAATTAAAATTTATTTAGTCTCTAAGCTATCAATTGAATCTGTTAAGTCTCTAAAATATTTAATTCAATCATATTTAATTTTTGAAAGGATTACAAAAATAAAATATTTGTGCACAAGTATTATAAATTAGTAAAAGACCCATGTAATTAAGATCTTATTCAAAAAAAAAGAATTTATTTTGTCTTTAAAAAAGTGTTTTATTTCACTGTGTATTTAAATCAGTATCAGAGTAGGGTTTCTTGGCCTTGTCAATAAAATTATACGAGTATTAGATATACTCAAAAAGTAAAATTAGATACTTTAACTAATAACACTTCACTACAAATAATAATAGAATAAAATAATACATTAATTAAGAGGTGAATTACACTAACGGTCTTTATAGTTTGACACTTGTATCACTTTGATTCCTAACTTTTTAAATGTTATACATTTGACTTTAAATTTTCAATCTTGCTCCAAATAAGGACAATCAAAGACATCGTTGCTCCATTTTGAGGGCAAAATTATCAATTTGATAAAATATAAACTAATTTGACCAAAATAAATATTAAAAAATTATTTTTAACCATCAAAGATAAAATTATATAAAAATGATAAATCTTTTACATTTTTATTTTTTCATTTTTTACAAAATTAATTTTTAGTATCTGTTTGGATAATGATCAAGTAATGAGTGGTTATTTTTGTTGATGTTTTTGGATGGTTATCATGTAATAAATGGTTGTATTTGTTGTTAACATTTATTTTTGCATCATTATCAATGTGTAATCGATATTTTTAATATATGAAATGTTTTTAGTTTTGAATATTTTGATTTAATGGATTGGTTTAATAAAGATATCAAAGTTATCGTCATGTTTGACTTTTGAAAAAATAAAAATTAATTTAATGAAAATAAATATCAAAAAAAATTTATTTTAAAAATTTATTTCTACCCTCCCAAAAGATAAAATTATATAAAAATTATGTGTTTTAATTTATTTTTTTTCACCAATTTAATTTTTAGTTTCTTAGAAAAAAAATTCTAAATATAGATTCCAAAAATTAGATTCTGAAAACCAAACCTTTCAGAGCTATATAACCAAGAAAGTTCCAACATTATTCATTAAAAAAAAGGCTATTACATTTCAAACGACATACAAGTTAACTATTATAAAAATAAGTTGTATGACGATTTTGCTCTTGAAATTTGCAAATGAAACATCTTTGATTGTTCTTATTTGAAACAAAATTTAAAATTTAAGGTTAAATGTATCACAATTGAAAAGATAAGGATCGAAATGACACAAATCTCAAACTACATGGATTATTAGTGTAATTCACTCTTAATTAAGTTATAAAATGAATTCACCAAAAAATTTAAAGATTAGCAATTAGAAATTATAAGCGAAATCTGGTATATAATACTAGATAAAGGCAAGTAAGTAGCCATTGTAGAAGATAAGTATGAAAATACTATAAATAATTACCCTTACCCTTATAAAGAAAATTCACCAGAAGAATTGACATCTACTTTTCAAAGATAGAATAAAATCTTAATTTTTTTTTTTGAAATAAAATTTTAATCAGATAGGGTCTTTTACTAATATTTGTGGACTTATATTTTATTTTTGTAATTCTTTCAGGGACTAAATATGTTTGAATTAAATATTTAAATATTTAATGTATTCAAACGATACTAAATAGATTTTAATTTATATACTTTAGGGATTAAGTAGACTTAATCAATAGTTTAGGAACTAAGTAAATAATTTGATTAAAAATATTTTTTCAAACATCCACTAATTTGAAATTACCCCTTAATTTTAAGTGTGCAGATTTATCTAATCTATTTATACTATTAGATAAAGTGAACAACTCATCTATACTATCTATCTATATTATCTATATAAATTGAACAACTCACTTGGTGTCCAAGCCTTACTTGCTTCTCCTTCTACCATGTGTCTATAATTTTTTTTTTAGGACAAATTATGCAAATGGTCCCTGTAATTTACTCATTTTATCATTTTGATCCTTGTCGTATCAATTTGATTAATTTTGCCTCTGAATTTTACGGATTGTGTCACATTAGTCCAATAAATAACGGCGGTTAAGTTTGATAGGCGGAAAATCAAATGATGTGTCAATTTGGTCCCTGTAGTTTATAGAAAAGTCAAAACAACAGAGACTAAATTGACACATCCTGTAAACAACAGGGACCAAATTGACACACCATTTGATTTTCCGTCCATCAAAGTTAATCGCAGTTATTTATTAGACTAATATGACATAATCCATAAAATTCATGGGCAAAAATAATCAAATTGAAATAATAGGGACCAAAAAAACTATAGGGACTACCGCTGTAATTTGCCCATTTAAAATTTTTTTTTAAAAAAAAATAAAGCAGATAGATGGAAAGAGTGGAATTAAAATCATAGACCTTTCGTCTAATAAAAAAAATTCTTACCACTTAAGTGACACACAATATATAAAAAATACTTAGTTTTAGTTTTATTTATTTGAATTGCATGCGTATGGCAAACCACTAGGACTATATATAAGCTAAGGGCTGAAGTTAGTGTTTTGAAGCTTTGCTTTAAATTACATAAATAAATAAATAATTATTTATAATAGATTACACAAATTTCATTATCAATTTTACTTTTAACTAATTTATTTTTAATATTTTTATAAAAAAAAAGGTAACTTCAGTTACAACTTTTTTTTTTTCTTTTTTTTATTATATAATTTTTTATTATTGTTTTTAAATATATTTTTATTAATTTGACACAACATGTGTAATTTTCCTTCTATTAAACTAATATGTAAGCATGTGATCCCAATCATCCCATCTATTGCTGTATGTCGAATTCAACTAATTTTATTTTTGGTTTTTAATTAGGTGAGGGGTTAGGTACAAGATGGAAATGAAGCACACAACTACTTGTCCATTTTGGATTCCTTTAGAAGTTTATACCGACTTGGTTAGGATATAAGAAAAATTGAAATTTCAATTTTTGATCAGTTTTTCATAACTTATGATCTATTTTGATTTTGAAAAGTTTTACACTGATATAAACCATATTTATCGAAATATTATATTTTAATATTTTAATTCTTTAAACATTAGAATATAAGTAATTAATAATATAGGTTTTCTAATAAAAATTAGGAAGGTATTTATACAATAACTTTCACCATTCTTCTTCATTTATTTTCAATGTAAGATTTTACAAATTTTTATAAAATATTTTAAAATCTCATAAAAATCTTTTTCCTACACAACCGATAAAATCGATAAAAAATGAACTGTATCTTGCGATCTGCTTCAGTTTCTCAACTAACAAAATTGAAAACTTCGGTTTGGTGCTAAACTTTCCTTTAATCCCAACCGAACCAAACCATTTACATCCTTATTTGGGTGTCAAAACCATTTTTTCATTGACTTTTTTTTTCCCTTCCATTTTTTGTTACTGCTCTTGCTATGATGCTAATATTAGAACTAACTGATAACATGCTCAATCTTTGTTGCTGTACTATGTCGGTGTTTGGAAAGTGGATTTTTATGTAAGTTTTTTTAGTTGTAGGATATTATTGGAGAAATTTTTTTTTGTGTTTAGGAAAATAGTTAGATTTTTTTGTAGTTGAATGTGATGTTTGTGAGAGAAAAAGTGAAATGATTATGGGATTTGATGTGATATTTTGTTTGGATTTGTTTTTTAATCAATTTGTCTTTTAGTGAAAAAAAACAAACAAAAAACCCCAAAAACCAAGTTCCCAAACAGCGCCTAACTTGGCTGAATATTGCAAGCTTTGTTTCTGCCTCTAATATAGGAAAGGAATTAGGCAAAGCTGATTTGAATTTAAAACAGGGTGAATTATACTAATAGTTTCTATAGTTTGGGATTCATGTCACTTTAGTCTCTAATTTTTTAATTGTGACACATTTGATTATGAATTTTGAATTTTGTTCTAAACAAGGACAATTGAAGATATCATTGTTCAATTTGAAGGGTAAAGTCGTTAATTTGATAAAATATAAACTAATTTGACAAAAATAAATATCAAAAAAATATTTTTGAATTTTAATAAATTATTTCTACTCACCAAAGATAAAATTATATAAAATTGATAAATCTTTTACGCATTATTTATTTATTTATTTTACCAAATTAATTTTTATTATGTGTTTGGATGATAATTATGTAATGGGTGGTTGTTAGGCTTTCAATGTGTAATCGATATATTTAATTTATGAAATGTTTTGGTGCCGTTTGGTAACACTTACGTTTTCAGTTTATATTTACAAAAATTTTAAAAACTCAAATAAAACTTGTTTGGTAAAATTTTTTATTTATCATCGATTCGGTTTATAAATTAAAAAAAAAAAAAAAAAAAAACAAAAAAATGTTTTTGTTTTTTTTTTTTTTTTTTTTTTTTTTTCACCCACCACCACACACCATTTTTCCACCCACCACCCCACCACCCCCACCCCACACCCCACCCCCCACCCCACCACCACCACCACCACCACCACACACCACCACCCACCCCACCACCACCACCCACCACCACCACCACGCATCCACCCCACCACCCTACACACCCACCACCACCACCACACACCACCACCACACCCCCACCACACCACCACCACCCACCACCACGCCACCCACCACCACACCACCCCACCGCACGCCACTACCCATCACCGCCGCACGCCACCCGCACACCACCACCACGCGCCCACCGCCACCACCCACCACCAGCCGCCGCCCACCACCACCAACCACCCACCACCACACCACTTTTAGTTTTGAATTTTTTGATTTAATGGATTGATTTAATATTCATATCAAAGTGTCACCATATTTGACTTTTAAAAAAATAGAAACTAATTTAATGAAAATAAAAACCACCACCCATTATATGATCATCATCCAAACACATAATCAAAATTAATTTGATAAAATAAATAAATATGAAAAAGATTTATCAATTTTACATTTCAATTTTGGTGGTTAGAAATAATTTTTAAAAATTTAAAAATATTTTTTTGACATTTATTTTTGTCAAATTAATTTATATTTTATCAAATTGATGACTTTGTCCTTAAAATTGAACAATGATATTTTCAATTGTCCTTATTTGAAACAAGATTCAAAATTCAGAATTAAATGTGTTACAATTGAAAAGTCAGGAATCAAAGAGACACAAGTTCTAAATTATAAGGACCGTTAGTATAATTTACTCAGTAAAATAAAATTCATCAAAATTAGCCATGGCGGCTGATTGAAATTTAGAGATTCATTGGAGCTTCTCTTTATCCTTGTGATTGATGAAATCAAATGGTTAAAAATTCATTCCATCATTACCTAAAAGTTCAACCTGGATGAAGTGCGCTCGCCAAGAAATAATAAGATGCCAATATATACTTGAAGGACTTTGATAGAGACCCCCAATCACCACCCCAACCCCCTTCCCCACTCCTTCTCCTCACACACACGTAGCGGGTGGTGATTGGAGGAGAAGGAAAAAAAAAAAAAAAATTTGACTAATTAAAAAGAAAAGGGGTCAAGGGAGTGGGGGAAAAAGAGGGTCCGGATCTTTTTTCATACTGGAATTCAATCATGTACTTGAAGCTATTAAACCCACTTTATGAGTATAAATTACTTTTAGCTGAGTTACTATTGTGAACTTGAGGGGATAAGCAAAAAGAAGGGACTGATGAAGTAAAATAAGATTGATAAAATAAGGTTTTCCGCTTGGAAAATTGAACTATTCCATGATAATTTAAAGAGTCAAAATATAGCATAAATGCAAAAATAAATAAATAAATCATTGAAAAAGCCCTTGTTACCATACCTTTATTTAGTGATAGACTTTGTTCCTGTGGGGTACCTCTTTTAGTGCACCCAAGGGTAGAGGGAGGGGGAGTTAGGGGTCCTGGCCCTGCAAACTTTTGAGAATGCACTGTATATATTAGGCATTTTCTATATATTTTTATGGAACTGCAGTAAATGGCTCTTCCAAATTTATTTTGGCCATCCATTCCTTGTATCTAAGTGAAGCCCAAAAGATCTCAACCTTCCATTTTATCTTACTTTTTGTTTTGTATTTCGTAAGTACCTTGTACTCTCAAAGGAGTTTATTAAACAACCTATTCTCCATGTACTTTTAGAGTAGCTTTAAACCTTTCTATAATACAATTCATTTCTTGCATTTTAATTAGTTTAGCAATGTTACAAACTCAAAAAAAAAAAAAAAAAAAAAAAAACTCAAAAAAAAATTTTAGAAAAAAAAAATCAATGGTTTATATTCATTGTAAGTGTGACTCACATTTCACTAACTTTAAATCTACATCGCACATACAATTTTGGGATTAAATTTACACAATAAATGTCTGTGTACATATGAGGCATATGATAGAACCTATCATGCAACATGAGAAGTTAAATGAAAGTAAAATTTTTTGATAAAACATTTAAGCGATATATACAGCCCTATTAAATTTTATATTAATTTACTTTTATTGATTCAAAATTTATTACATATAAAATAGGTCTAGCTAAACTCGTATGTCCGGTGAGGCTTATCTCGCTGCCATTATCTTGGCCCCCAGTGATCGAACCCTGGCTCCACTCCTGAGTGCACCTATCCCGGTCCCCAATTGTTTGAGGCATTTACATTGTAGCTTAAATGATTAAATGCCCCACTCAGAATTTGAATATGGTTGTTAGTAGTTATTATTCAGATAAGCGTGACTACGGTCCATATTAAACTACTCATATATGTAAGTTTTTTTCAGATAGAAGATGAAATTAATTTTTCGTTCTTCTGGGGCAGGGTGTGTTATATCGGAAACCTCGCAAAGTTGAAATGAAGGTAGGTTAAAAAATATCCACAGATATGTCCACATCTTCGCAAGGTATTGGGTAAAAAAAAGGTTAGTAAAAGATAAGCACATCCTAGTGGGCTAAACCACACAAATCAAATTTGCCTCCAGTTAAAGAAAGAAATTGGATAAATTATAAATACACTCTTAAGATTTATTTAAAATATAGATTACTTCTGTGATTTAAAAAATTATAAATATCTCTTTATTAAAAATTTTTATTTAACAGAATTAACTTAAAAAATGAAATTTATAATTACTCTCCTAAACAATAATAAAATTACTTAAATTATTAATCGAAACATATTTTTAACATCATTAAAAACTGTTAATTGACTTGATAATTTATTAATAAAAGAGGCGATTCGTTATGAAATTAAAAATCTCAAAGGGTAGAATGTAATTTTCAAAATAACAGGAGAAAATTTGTGTTTTATTCAAATTGCATAACGTGTATAAAAGAAATTTGTGATGAAGTAGACAGACAATTTGCTTATTTTACAGGCACATGAAACACGAAAGAGAGATCTTGACTTTTGTGAGGATAGACCTTTCCAGTCCACTCTCTCTTTACTAGCCATAGAAACTTTTTTTGTTTTTGTTTTTCTTGTTTTCTCACATACAAGTAGGTCTTTTAACAAGCAAGAGGAACTCTGCATTATTGAAACAACCAAGGAGAGAAGGAATGGCAGAAACAATTCTCTATCGCACTGCTGGACAATTTCTAGGAGACTTGGCATCTTTACCTTTGCAAGAGATTGCTTCTGCTTGGAATGTGAAGAAGGATCTCAAAAAGCTTGAAGCTACACTGTCTACAATCAAGTCTGTGTTATTGGATGCAGAGGAGCAGCAAGAGAAAAACAATGAAGTTAAAGACTGGATTCGAAAGCTTAAACATGCATTTTGTGATGTTGAAGATGTGATAGATGATTTTGCTACTGAAGCCTTGAGGAGGAAACTGAGGAAGAAAGAGAAGAGCATGGTCAAAGAGGTAAGTGACTTCTTAACTACTCCTAAAAACAAGGTTGCTTCTAGTTTTAAGATGAGTCACAAAATCAAAGCACTTAGACATGAATTAGATGAGATTGCATCTGATAAGAACAAGTTCCACTTCAAAGAGTGTGTTGACAGAAGGCCATCAGAGTATAGAAGGAGGGAGCAGACTCACTCATTTGTTCGTACATCTAGGATTATAGGCAGAGATGATGATAAGAAAGCAATCTTAGAAATGGTGATGGATGGAGGAGCTCAAGAGGATATGTCGATTGTCTCCATTGTTGGGATTGGGGGACTAGGTAAGACCACACTTGCTCAATTGGTGTTCAATGATGAGAAGGTTGTAACAAGTTTCGAGTTAAGAGTGTGGGTTTGTGTTTCCAACGTCTTCAATTTGAAACTCCTCATAGAGAAAATAATAAAATCCACCAATGGTGAATGTGCGAACTTAGAGATGGATCAATTGCAACAAAAACTTCGAAGATGTTTGGATGGGAAGAGATTCATACTTGTCTTAGATGATGTGTGGAGTGAAAATCGCGAGGAGTGGATTGAGTTGGAAGACTTGTTAATGGGTGGTGAAAAGGGAAGCAAGATTTTAGTGACTACACGAAGTGAAAAGGTTGCATTGATAATGGGAGCCACTTCTCCATACCACTTGAAAGGTTTGTCAGAAGATGATTCTTGGTCATTGTTTAAGCAGCTGGCCTTTAGAAGAAGACAATTAGCTGAAAACCCAAGCCTAGTAACAATTGGGAATGAAATCTTGAAAAACTGTGCAGGAGTCCCTCTAGCCATAAGGACAGTCGGAAACCTCTTGTACCTAAAAGACACAGAAATTGAGTGGTTGATTGTGAAAGAAAAGCTTTGGGAAATTGCTCAAGATGAAAACCATATTTTACCAACGTTGAAGGTTAGTTATGACTATTTGCCTTCCCATTTAAAGCCATGTTTTGCCTATTGCTCCCTTTTCCCCAAAAGCTGCCACATAGAGAAGAGGACATTGATTAAATTGTGGATGGCTCAAGGGTTCATTCACTCATCAGGCAAAGACCATGATTTAGAGGATATTGCTGATGAATATTTCAAGGATTTGTTGTTCAGGTCCTTCTTTCAAGATGTAGATGAAGATGAAAATGGGTATAAAAGTTTCAAAATGCATGATCTCATCCATGATCTTGCACAATTAGTGGCAGGGACAGAGTATTTTCTTGTGAATACTAGTGTAGAAAATATGTCTGAAAGAACATATCACGTGGCATTGGATTTCACTTCATGTTCGTCATCATTGTGGGAAGTTCCAGCATCCATGCTCAATGCAAGGAAGATTCGCACATTCTTTTTTCCTGGTGAACAAGGTCCAGGAAACAGAGCAACTCAAGATGCACTAATTTCAAGTTTTACGTGCTTGCGTACATTGGACTTGCATTATTCAGGAATTGAGAATGTTCCCAGTTCTGTAGGCAAACTTAAGCATCTAAGATATCTGGATCTCTCTTGGAATATCCATTTGGCAACACTTCCCAAATCTATCTGCAAGTTGCAGAATTTGCAGACACTTAAACTTTCGTATTGTCATCATTTTAAAAAATTGCCTGTTGATATAAGAAAGTTGGTGAGCCTTAGACATCTTGAAATTGAGGGATGTGCTGGCCTAAGTTACATGCCACTTGGATTGGGAGAGTTGACATGTCTCCAGACCTTATCAATTTTCATTTTAGGAAAGGAGAGCTCCATCTCTAAAGCTATTGGTGGAATTGGTGAGTTGAATAGCTTAAACCACCTTAGAGGGGAGTTCCAAATTAAACATCTTGAAAACGCAAGAAATGGGACATCAAGATTAAAGAAACCGAAGGGAGCAAACTTGAAGGCAAAAAAGTACATTCGGAAACTGAAATTAGAATGGACAGGAGAAGATGATGGTGTTGATTATGCTGATGCGGATTGTAGAGTGTTGGAAGACCTCCAGCCACACCCAAATCTGAAAGAGTTGAATGTAGAAGGATATGGAGGGATCATGTTTTCGAGTTGGATGATGGTCAAAATGGTTTCATTTCTCCCAAACTTAGTCCAGATCACCATACAAAATTGTAGAAGATGCCAACATCTTCCATGGTTTGGTGATCTCCCTTTTCTGAAGGTTCTCGAACTCAAATCTCTAAGTGCTCTTGAGTACATAAACAACAACAGCGGTGAGTCTTGCTCTTTTACTGCTGGTGGTGGTGGTGGTGCTGCTGCTGCTGATGCTTCTTCTTCAAGGATCAATGTGATGAGTGCTTCGACAGGAAGGTCTTTCTTTCCAGCTCTTGAAAGCCTTTTACTTCATGATTTGCCTCTTCTGAAGGAATGGCCGAGGGAAGTAGTTATGGCTAATGATCATGGGGAAATAGAACCAGCTCCCCAACAACCATCTTCGTTATCTTTTCCTCGTCTTAGTAGTTTGTATATCAACAGTTGTCCTAGCTTGGTATTTATGCAATTGCTTCCATCTCTTGAAAAATTGTCTATGACATATGTAAGTGAGAAACTATTGCAGTCTTTGACAGTGCAAACAGAAACTAGTAGACAAATAACGGAAGTAGCCAATTCAGGTCCCTCATTTCCCCTCTGCACAGTACCAACCCTGCAGATATGCTTCTGTGAAGATCTAGTGTCTTCATTAGAACTAGGCTTGAGAAACCTCACTTCTCTGAGGGATTTGAAGATTATTCACTGTCATAAACTAGTACAATTACCAGAAGAAGGATTAAGGGGCTTAGTTTCTCTTCAATCTCTTCATATCAATTTTTGTAACAGCCTGACTTCTCTTTCTCGAGGAATCCAACACGTCACTAATCTCCAGAAGCTAGAAGTATTTAACTGTGAAGCATTTGATTGGCCAGATGAGGATGATGGCTTGCAAGGTCTTGTGAATCTTCGTTCTTTGGAGATTTTAATGCTTCCAAAGTTGACCTGTCTTCCTCAAGGGCTTCAACGCCTGACTACATTACAAGTTCTCTCTATTTCGCACTGTTATAGTTTGGTGTCTTTACCAGACTGGATGGGGAACCTTACATCGCTCACAAAGCTGTATATTGGGGCCTGCAATAAATTGGAGTCTCTCCCTAATACTATGCATCACCTCACCATGTTAAAACAAGTGGACATTATTAATTGTGAACTCTTATCAGAAAGATGTCAAAGGGAAGGTGGAACAGAATGGCCTAAGATAGCTCACATACCAAAGATTTGCGTTGGTTGCTAGAGGATGAAAATGAAACCATAAAAATAGTTAGTGGTGGAGTCCCAACTAACTTCTGTCTACCCAGGTTTGCAGTTCTCTACTTTTCCATTTCTCTTTCATAAGTAATTATGGCAAAAATTTCATATAATCTTCTCTTCCTTTTTTTATTTTTTGGAAAGTGTTTAAGATATGCTGCTATTTCAATTTTCGGGTGATTGGTGTTTCTGCGGATAATGATTTACAAAGTATATTATGGTAATCCAAAAAACATGTGTATGCTCAGTAATGTTTATGTTTTGCTTATTTTGTTGTTTTTCAAAAAGTTTGAAAACCTTAAACAAAAGTTGGTTTGACAACTGTTTTGGTTTTCAAAAATTTAATCAACTTTCAAAATTTACAAAATTAAAAAAAAAAATATATATATATATTTTCACTAGTTATGAAAACAAGTTTTCATTCCGTCCTCCCTTCTCCCTGTCCCCCCTCTTGCCACCATCCCCCACTAGCCACGACCTTTGGTAACTCATCAAATATGTTTTCAAAATCTTTTTATATTCATTTTCAAGGGACAAAACTATGTTGAACTTTATTAGTCTCTTGGTAAATTAGGTGTTGACCTTGGTTAGAATTTAAACAGACTGAATACCAAGTGTTTTTTCTTGTTACCTTGCTGCTATATAGCTTCATGCACACACACTTCACTCTTTGCTGATGGAAATGTGAAGGAAATTTTCCTGGCTAACTTGAATTTTAAGAACTATATCCCTTCTTCGTGTTTTGCAGATTTAGGAAGAAAGGAAAAGGAAACAGAAGGAATCACTTTATGACCTCTAGTTGCCATGAAAAGGAGGGATGTTTAAACAAACTGTGATGTTCTTAATTTTAAATATTGCTCTCAATTTTCTTTTTCCTTGGTTTCCAATTACTTAGGAGATTTTTATTTATTTGTTTTTTTTTTCAATCTTTTAAACTTCCTGTAAGCATAAATTCATTATAATCATATCATTTTCTATCTTTTGTTGCTCATTCCTCTTGTGTTTTGATATTTGTCTATAAAACACAAGATCTTGGTAATGGTTTTGACATTTGCTAAAGATCAGTGCTATTAAAATAAAACCGTGAATCAGAGCAATTAAAGTTTTATGAGAGCAATTAAACCGTGATCAGTCCATTCAACACGTCTGCATAGGAAGTTCACCTTGAATATGCATCAGTAACTTTGCTCATAGTAAAGTATGGCCACTGTATCCTTATTGTCTGCTTGGCTTTGTTCTGCTCTTTTCCAAAATATACTCTTTTCACTTTCACAAATTTGTCATCACACCATGTTCCATTCGCCTTTTGGATAGCCATCTCAGCTTGAACAGGACAATCATACCTTCCGAATCCGATTCTTGAATATGTTACTTTGTTATTTTGTTTGGTATGAATACATCCTTCACAATTCCAAGATTTGTAAACAATGTATACAGTCCTTTAGGATCCAATTCTTCCTGCTCTTTGTCTAAACACAGGCCTCCATCCCCCAGCTGCTGGATCTTCCATCACAACTAAACCTTGTTTAATCACCCAAGTTTTGAGCTCCTACTTTTTCTTACTCAAAATGGGCAAAAGGCACAAATGCCTCTGTTTGTCCTAGTTTTGACTTACAAACATATCAGGTTTGTACCCACAACTAATGTATAATAAATACTATTTGAGAATATTTTGCATTTGTGTGCATAGGTAGTACAATAATGCTATATGTCCCTAATTTATTATCCCTAAATCACCCTTAATGATGTGGCATTGAGATTGGACTCCATATGATGAAATGTTTGACAAATTAAAATTTGACACTTGTTAGACACATTATTAGAGGTAATTTTTAGAGTAGATAAATTAAGTGTTTCAAGCATTTTTCATAAGCAGTAGGTTTCACGTTATGAATAATGTGTATATTAATTTATTGATGAATTCAATTTTGATCTTCATTTATAGTTATGATGAAATCATGAAAGTTGATCTTTAATTTAATTATTTTTGTAGTATTTTCTATTGCAATGAATTTAGTGATTCTTAAATAATAATAATAATGATAGTAATTGACTGATTTATTTGCCAATTCAATAACTTCATAAGTAAAATTGTTTGTTAATTTGGTGAATCTTTTGATTTTAATTTAATAAATTATATTATTTTGACAAATTACGCACCATAACATCTAGTGAACTAATATTGGAATTCAATTAATTTGGTGAATTGTACTTCTATATGGGAGGCTAGAGAATCAATCCTTGCTAAATGTAAAAATTAATAATTTTTCTCTTACTATGGGAATTTGTTTATATTTATGAAATATATTTATATTTATTTACTATATATATTTAATTTTTTTTAATATGATAAAATTAAAATAAAAACTATTACACTTAAGTTTCATTTTTACATATTTATTTTTCATAAACCTGTCCTGTGGCCATCCCTAATCGTATTGTTTATTTCTTTTTCATTATGATGCTCCTTCTTAGTTTGATTGTTGAATTGATGGGCGTGTTTTTTGTCAATCAGTTGGATAATAATTGTTCAGTTGTAATTCTCTTCATATTATAAATACTCCAATGAAAAAAAAAAAAAAAAAAAAAAATCAATCTAGTGTCTAATTCAATTAATTTGTCAAATTACGCACATGATCCCAATCATTCCATCAATTTGTGTCCGTGGAATTTATCTAATTTTATTTTTTAATTTTTAATCGCAACATTTTAGTTTTTTTTTTTTGGCGAGGGGATAGGTAGATGGGAATGAGACACACAACTCGCGAAGTTTGGATACCTTTCAAAGCCTATATACATCGCATCTATTTAATCATTTTTTAATTGATTTTGTTGTTGTTTTTTTTTTTTTTTCTTTTGATCAAAAGAGACTTCCATTGAGGAAATAGCTATAACGGCACTTACAGAGTCCATTCATCAAATGCATACACCAAACAAAGTAAAAATATTACAAGAAGCGCAAAGGCGAAAACTACAAAAATATCCAGACGCACAACTGTGCTTGTGCTCATATTGCGAAGCAGAGCCGATTATAAAAAATTCGCATTAGAGCATGTCTGAGATACATCATAGGAAACAACCACAGAGTGTGTAGGCAACAAACAAGCACCAATGGACTCTAAGAACACAACCAAAAACCAAAAAATCAAAGCAAAACAAAAAGAAAAAAGAACCTCAGACCCAAAGCAACTAGATCTGTGGAGGCGGGTCAGATCTAAGCAGATCTGGTGGCGTAGTGCAGAAGGTAGCGTCAGCGTGGTTCGGCGAAGGGGAAACAAAACAAATCTGGCGTCGGTGGGTGGGGGAGAAGGGAAAACCAGCAAACTTCTACCATGAGGGGAAGAAAAACCTCCCATGAAGGGAGAGCAGAGCTCCCAAAGCTTATTTGCAGCAAGTAGAAGAGGAAAGAAAACAAGGGGGGAGGAAGGAGGAGAGGTGGCCGGAGGCCCCCTCCCCCTCCCCAAACGGCTCTCTAACCAAAACCCGAGAAAAGTAGAGAGAAAAGCTCTCAAAAGTAGAGAGAGAGCTTAGTTTGTTGTTGTTGTTGTTGTTTTTTTTTTTTTTTTGGAAGACACACCAATAAATTTTATTTTTATATCTTAATAATCAATAAGTCTCTCAAATAATCTAATGAACTAAACAGTCCTATCTATGTGGAAATGATAGAATAATCCATTTTACATTCAAAATGCTAGTTAATACCCATAGGGGGTGTTTGTTTTGGAAGGATTGGGTATGGGATTGGACTATTAGTCCGAATGGATTAATAGTTCGTTGTTTGTTTCAAAAGTTTTGTTCCCGACTAATAGTTCCTCCTGACTATTAGTCTCATATTTGTGGAACTATGCTATCCCATGGGGGGTGAGATAGAAACCATGGGATAACTGTTATCCTTGTAAAGGATAGAGTCCCGCGAAGTAAGACTTCTAGGGAAAGTTGGACACTGATCATTATAAAAGTAAAGCACCCTCGTGGGTCTAAGGTATGCTTTATTGGAGATGTTTTTATGCTTTCATTGTTGAAGTTTAAGTACTTGTATTGATATCTGTGAGAGATAAGATTACTGACTTAATCGTCGGAGTGCCCCCGGGTGGACGAATCACCACGGTATTCTCATATTCTTGTTGGCAGGTGTTCGGGTTTAATCTATTTTGTCGGTGCTCTCCAGTTGAGTTTCTCGTTTGGTTGTGTGGTAAAAAATCAGCACCCACAATTTGGCGCCGTCTGTGGGAACTTAGTCAGAATAGATGGCCATCATCGTGCAAGATCAACATGTCAGCAACGACTAGTTCAGTGAAGATGGAGAATGTGTCGACATTAACGGAATGAAGACCCTTCTAGAAGGGATGCAAAGACAGGGGACATGAGCGTTCCCAAGGAGATGACTTTCAAGTATAGAAGGATCAACTTAAGTGAGCAGATCCCGGATCCCGGATCCCAGATCCCAGATCTCAGAAGACAAGATCTCAACCTAGATGATTAGGTCCGAGAAGACAAGAACTCAGCCTAAGTGAGCAGATTCGAAATCCCGGATCCCAAATCCTAGGAGACAAGATCTCGGCCTAGATGATTAGGTCCGAGAAGACGAGCTCAGCCTAAGTGAGCAGATCCCAGATCCTAGATCCTAGAAGACAAGATCTCGGCCTAGATGATTAGGTCCGAGAAGACAAGAGCTCAGCCTAAGTGAGCAGATCCCGGATTCCAGATCTCAGATCCCAAATCCTAGAAGACAAGATCTCAGCCTAGATGAGTAGGTCTGAGAAGAGAAGAGCTCAGCCTAAGTGAGCAGATCCCGGATTCCAGATCCCAGAAGACAAGATCTCGGCCTAGATGAGTAGGTCCAAGAAGACAAGAGCTCAACCTAAGTGAGCAGATCTTGGATCCCAGATCCCAAAAGACAAGATCTCGGCCTAGATAAGCAGGTCTAAAAAGACAAGAGCTCAGCCTAAGTGAGCAGATCCCGGATTCCAGATCCTAGAAAACAAGATCTCGGCCTAGATGATTAGATCCGAGAAGACAAGAGCTCAGCCTAAGTGAGCAGATCTCGGATCCCAGATCCAAGAGGACAAGATCTTGGCCTAGATGATTAGGTCCGAGAAGACAAAAGCTCAACCTAAGTGAACAGATCCCGAATTCCAGACCTCGATCCTAGATCCTAGAAGACAAGATCTCGGCCTAGATGAGTAGGTCCGAGAAGACAAGATCCCAGATCCCAGATCCTAAAAGACAAAAAAGAAGCACACAAGATCAAACTGAAGTCGGCCAGGTTCTGCCTGTCGGCAGAAGGCCATTTGTATATGAGGACTTTTACTGGACCTTTATTGTGATGTGTACATCCTTCACAGGTTGAAGACTTTTTTCACGAGATCCATGCAGGGGATAGATCCCTTGCCCACAGAGTTATATCATAGGGATTTTGATGACCCTACATACAAAAGGATGCCGAAGCCTATGTAAAAAAGTGTGAAAATGTTGTTGGAATCCATGATTGTGCGATAAAACTGAAATGTCTTATGGCGATGTTCCCATGGTGAACATGACGAGTAACTTAGACTTATCATAAGGTAGAGTTGAATTATACTTGCATATGATAGAGTTAAACTAAGTTGGCGATATTTCTAAATAAAGCATGATGAATAACTTAGACTTATTATATGGCAGAGTTGAATTATACTTGCACATAATAGAGTTGAACTAAGTTGGCAATGTTTCTGAATGAAACATGATGAATAATTTAGACTTATTATATGGAAGAGTTGAATTATACTTGCATATAATAGAGTTGAACTAAGTTGGCGATGTTTCTGAATGAAACATGACGAATAACTTAGACTTATTATATAGTAGAGTTGAATTATACTTGCATATAATAGAGTTGAACTAAGTTAGCGATGTTTCTATATGAAACATGACGAATAACGTAGACTCATTATATGGCAGAGTTGAATTATACTTGCATATAATAAAGTTGAACTAAGTTGGCGATGTTTTTGAATGAAACATGACGAATAACTTAGACTCATTATATGGCAGAGTTGAATTATACTTGCATATAATGGAGTTGAACTAAGTTGAATTAACCTGGACTTGCTATATCGGCAAAGTAAAACTCAAAATAGAACTAAGTTCATTAACAGAGAAACCAAGATTGAAACACCTTGGGAAACCTTTGTTTGAATCTGACTTCGGCAAAAGACCATAGTCACATGCTTAATGTAAACTTAAGTGGAACTTAGGTTCACATTAGGGGGCAAGGAGCTGAAGTGATGAACAAACTTAAGAGTTTGACACTTGTTGAAATTTTCAGAAATAGGCTTAACACTGGTTGAAATTTCGGAGAAATTTACAAGTTGGAGTTAGACGATGTAATGATGAATAAAGTATCCGAGGTACATGTTACCCGAGGTAACCAACCAGGCTGTCAAAACTTGGAAAGGGTGAAGTCTTAATAGAAGTTAGCGTATGGAGGTAAAAAATCAATAACACCTGTAAAAATATTTTTATTTTTAAAGTGTTAGCCGAGGTATGAAAATGGTTAGTCGAGGCAAACAGTCAAGGTTTATCCGAAGTATTGTATCCCAGAGTTATTATATAGTTAAGGTACACTTTGAAGAAATGCAAAACTATTCTAAGTTTGGAAGCATGAAAAACATGAAAGAAAGCAGCAAACATGCATAGAAGAAAAGAAGGCATACATTCAACACTTGGAAGAAAATATAAGACTTGCATTAAAAAAAGAAACTTGTTCAAATATAAAAAGGCACTTCGGCCTGGCATAAGAGATTACTTGTTCATCTACAAAGACAAAAGGGGCACATCGGCCAAATATAAAGCTAACATTGTTCAAACAAAAGATTACAGCCAAGGTTTTAAAAAGCGGTCGCAACCGTTACGTAACGCCGTTACGTAACGATTTTGGTGGTTACCGCTACCCGTTACGGCCGCTTTTGCAGTATGATTGAGATTCACAGGTGTGTCGGCCGAAGGTGGCGGTCAGAAGGTGTAAATGTGCTTGTATACCAGAACGGCCTATTACGCACCATTACGTAACGGTTCTAAACTGTTTCTGTCGAAAAAACATACAAAAAAAAAAAAAACTGAAAATGGGGGAAGAGGAATAGAGAGAAGAGAAAAGATAAAGAGAGAAAATGGAGGAGCAAGAGATAGAGAGAGAGAAGAGGGAAGATGAAGAACATGTTACTGATTTGTTGAAGCTGTAAGACCTATGTTATTATATTCAACTGCTATCACTCAACCATTTTGTTTATGTGTGTCTATCTATATATTATTTGAAAATAATAATAATAATAATAATAATAATAATAATAACAATAAGTGTGGTCATTATCTATTTGGCTTAGTTAAAATATGTATATATATATATGTATATTTAGGCTCTTATTTATTCTCTTACCTTTGTCATTATTTATCTTATATATAATAGTTAGTGATTGATTTTTTGTATAATATAAAGTCATTAATTATTAAAATAAAATGTAAAAAACTCAGTTTATAGTAATTAAAAATATGAAATATATTGGATCATACTTAAAAATTTACAAAAATTGATCAAAATTTATTTTAAACCCAATAAATATGATCATGGAAAAAAAATATACGTATCAGTAAGTTTTTTTCAAATTGTGCGAAAAATAAAAAAATTCACGGCTGCGGTTATCAGAATCTGCTACTACTTTTACACCTCAAGAATCAAGAATCACCGCCACCGCCAAGACCGCTTTTTAGAGCCTTAATTACAGCTGTCCAAAAGTAAGAAGGAAAAGTACAAAAAGGAGGAAAAACCAAAGTTCATGCATTTTCCACAGTCTGCCCTGCCTTGGCAATTAGCTTTGTGTCAGCCTCGGCAGACAACTGGGCAGATTTTTCAGCTTGGATCTCGGCGTCGATCTTACGCATTGTGTAATCCAGGCTCTTGTTGGTAGTCTCAACCTCGACCTCAGAAGTGGTCTTTTGAACCTTATCCTCCTCATCTTGAGTCAAGTTAAGGACTTGCTCATTCAGAGTTGGGGACTTGGCCCCAGCAGCAGCTTCAGATTCTTTCTCGGCAACTTCAGCCTCGGCCTCTTCCTTACCTCCAGCCTCCTTGTCGTCGATCTCTTGTACTTCCTCGGCCTTATCCTTAGATTGATTGGGAGAGGGAGGGAAAGGGACATTGAGCTGACCGATATCACAAAGGGGTGAGTCCTCGGGGACAGACATCTTTTTGAGGGCTGTCATCCAGTCGAGATAGTAGCCTTTGTTGCAGGCCATGTTGACTTATTTTTTCGGCTTTAGCAATGGCCTCGGCTTTGGCAGCAGTAACTTGGTCCACTTGCTTCATGTGATTCTCTTTCGAGATATTGAGTTGCTGGAGGCATGAGCATGTTGGATTGACTATAAGGAGATGGAGTGGACTGCACAGTTATTACATCAGGGATGTCAACAAAAAGGTCTTCTACGACAAGAGTTCGGCAAGACATGTGTCATTGGTTACGGTGATAGTTACTCACAGATAAGGCTATTGAAAAATTATCAAGGTCTAAGGCTGGGAGCTTAGGACCTTGGTGTTTCCTGTTCCTAATTCTAGCTACAAGATTGTCGCTATGTCGGTGTTTTCACTACCACTAAGATGGTGGGTTGATGTGTGGAGCAGCTAATGAGTTGCTTGGCTGTTGTCTGGTTCAGCTGGTAGAGTTTGAACTTGGGGCACAAAAGGAGTCTTCATAGTAATAAACACTTCAAGAACAGCGATGATGGTTTGCAAAGGCCAAGAGAAAGAGAGTCTAGGGACACATATAGAGACGAAATAGGAAAATGAAATGGTTTTGCTAGAATTAGAAAAATATGACAAAAAGTTATGATTTCGAGTCCTGACGTGCCCGTGCTAACGTCAGACGACGGGGGGCAGAACTGATGCGACATGATGGGGACGTGATTGGTACGCTCCAATCTCATGATGATCTTGGTTGACATGATGACCTCAGTTGAGATGTTGATCTCAGTAGAGATGATGATCTCGATAGAGATGATGATCTCGGTTGAGATGGTGATTTTGGTTAACATGATGATTTCAGTTGAGATGTTGATCTTGGTTGCGATGTTGAATTTGAATGGGGGCAGAACTTGTTTATTCTTGGTTTCTGATGAGTTGATACTAGGATCTTGATGTTCTTGAACTAGCAAGTCATGATCTCTGCTAGCAGTGCGATCTCTGTCGAAATGTTGGACCTAGATGAAACAAAACATGATGGTTCATGGTTCTTGGTTCTTAATTATTGACGAGTGGACATTTGAGTCCTTGTTTCTTGGTGCCAACGAGTCACGATCTCTGTCGGGAAGTACATATATGGGTTCTATCACCTTAGTTTGTCGAGATAATAGAACTTAGGGGGCAGTTGTGGGGACATATTTTTAGGTAGTCCACATGGCCGAGGTTGTTAGCCGAGTTGCTACGTGGGTGGACCATGGTGCCGAGGTATGGTGTGATAATACCGAAATTCAAGATATTTGGATAGAGGATTAGAGTCATCTATGACATCAAGCTACCTATTTGGATAGAGATGGGACTCTTGAAGGAGTTTATCTTAATCTGAATAGTGTGAGTTGTGATAAATGTTATCCTTGTAAAGGATAGAGTCCCGTGAAGTAAGACTTCTAGGGAAAGTTGGACACTAATCATTATAAAAGTAAGGCACCCTCGTGAGTCTAAGATATACTTTATTAGAGATGCTTTTATACTTTCATTGTTGAAGTTTAAGTACTTGTATTGATATCTGTGAGAGATAAGATTACTGACTTGATCGTCGGAGTGCCCCCGGGTGGACGAACCACCGCGGTATTCTCATATTCTTGTTGGCAGGTGTTTGGGCTTAATCTATTCTGCCAGTACTCTCCAGCTGAGTTTCTCGTTTGGTTGTGTGGTCAAAAATCAACACCCACAAATAGTTCGTTGTTTGTTTCAAAAGTTTTGCTCCAGACTAATAGTTCCTCCTCACTATTAGTCCCATCTTTGTGAGACTATACTATCCTATGGGGGGTGTGATAGAAACCATGGGATAACTCATCTCATGAGATTAGCTAATAAAATTACATTTTTACCCTTTGGTATTTAATTATGTATTATATTTAGTAAAATTCAATAAAATTTAAATGTCTCAATTTAAAATTTAATTTTTTTAAAATAATTTTTTATAGATATTTTTATTGATGTTTTATTTTAAAATTTTGTTTATATTTTATTTAATTTCATTATTTAAATTTTAATAGATGTTTTATTTTATTTCATTATTTAATTATTATTATTATTTAAAATAAATTTATTTAAAATTTTAATTAAAGAATAACATATATTTTTATTGATATTTAATTTATTTCATCTTTTAAAAATAAATTTATTTAATTGTGCAAAAAATAAAATAAAATAAATTTTTTTTAATCTAGCTAAAAATAATTAAAATATTAAAGTAATATTTAATATTGTTATTACTTAGTAAATAATTGAAAATGATAAAATAGTCATTTGAGTATTTATCTTTCTCCATAATATCCCAAACAAATATTGGATTCACTAAAAATAGTCCAATCCAGACATCTAATCCCATGACTAAACAAACATAGGATACAAATCCAGTCCAACCAAATAGTCCGGAGATAATATATCCCAGGACTAATGGTCCGATGGATTACAATCCCTCTTATCTAGTCCGTCTAAACAAACACACCTATAAAGGACTAAAATATCTATATCTTGAAATTACGACTAAAGAAATTTTATACTTTTTTTAAAATACTTGAAGAATCTCACAAATTAAGCCTTCAAGAAGATTTGCACATGAGATTCCCCCCATTTTGAATACGCAAATCTCATCACGATTTCCTCTTATTTACTATGTGGCTTTTGAGGTGTGGGTAACACTTTCAAAATAAAATAAAATAAAATAAAAATCATTGTGAATACCCGAATCCCACCCTGATTTCTCCCATTTACGATGTGATTTTAAAGTGCAAGCCGAATTTTAAAAAATCAATATTTGTATTTTATTATTTTGAAATTAATAGTTAATTAGAAATTTTCTAATTTAGTATAGAATATTATAGAATTATTTAATTATTTTGTTTCCTTATTTGATATGATGCAATTTCCTACTTTATTAGTTTTGATTTTATTTCTTATTTTATTAGTTTCTTATTCAACAAGAATTAGGTTTATTATAAGGCAAAAATAGTTTTTGATGATTAATGAAATTGTGAGTTGATATACTCTTAAGTTCCAACCTTAGGTATTCTTTTAAGAATCAACTATTGTTGAGCCCTTATTCTTAGTATTCTTGGTGAATCAATGAGTTTAGAAAGAAATCTTGCTCCAGTATTTTTGTTTGAATCAACGGATTTTAAGATTATTACTATTTTGCGTTTCACGCTGCATCAATTATATTTGTGTACATTCTCCATTTACGATGTGGTTTTCAAAGTATGAGTTACATTTGTATACGCCTTCAAAATAAAATAAAAAAAACTTATTGTGAATACCTAAATCTCACCCCAATTTTCTCCATTTACAATGCAATTTTTAAAATGTGAGTTACATTTGTGTACGCCTTCCAAATAAAATCAAAAAAATTATTGTCATAATTTATTTATTTGATTTTGGAAGCCACATTAGCTAAGGCTGATTATCTCTTAAACTAGGGCAAATTATACAAATAGTCCCTATAGTTTGGAGCTTGTGTCACTTTGGTCCCTGACTTTTCAATTGTGACATATTTGACCATGAATTTTGAATCTTGTTCCAAATAAGGATAATTGAAGATATCATTAGATTTTTCGAGAGTAAAATTGTCAATTTGATAAAATATCAACTAATTTGACAAAAATAAATGTCAAACAAATATTTTTGAATTTTTAAAAATTATTTTTACCCACTAAAAATAAAATTATGTAAAATTAATAAATCTTTTAGACATTTATTTATTTTTTTTACCAAATTAATTTTTATTATGTGTTTGAATGATGATCATGTAAAATTAATTTTAAAAATTAATCATGTAATTTTTATTAATTTTTGTTAATTTTACATAATTTTATCATTGGTGAATAAAAATAATTTTTAAAAAATTAAAAATATTATTTTGACATTTATTTTTGTCAAATTAATTTATATTTTATCAAATTGACAATTTTACCCTTGAAAAATCTAATAATATTTTCAATTGTCCTTATTTGGAACAAGATTCAAAATTCAGGATTAAATGTGTCACAATTGAAAAGTCAGAGACCAAAGTGACACAAGCCCCAAACTATATGGACTATTAGTGTAATTAACCCCTTAAACTATGTTCCATCTGTATAGTGAATTTTTGTGTAATAACCCTCACACTGTCCTAATCATACTCATATGCATTTATATGATTCTGTCCTGTTAAGCATGCATTTTAGATCTTGTCTTTGTTTTGCTTAAGTGTTATTTGCATGCTTTGTTCCTTGTTTGGTGTGTGTGGTTAGCCTAGACTAATCCAAGCCGAGGTGTGTATTATCTAGGCCGAGATGTTACCATTGAACCTAAGTGATCTTGCTCCTGGACTGGTACGACCTAGACCGAGGTGTGGCACATCTAGGCCGAGGTGTGGCACAGCTAGGCCGAGCATTGTCCTTTCTGGCCGAGGTCATTGTTCCCTTGCTTGCCGAAGCCTTGTTATTAGCCGATGTCATTACTCGCCGGAGTTCCCTTGCCGCCTAGCTTGTTGAACACACTTTGTCATATTGTTGTCTTTTCAATCAGTCACCTTTTTGAGTTGAACCAACCAACCATTGCCACGTGTCCGAGCTGAGTGTTAAGTCAGCCGACAGGGAGAGGAATGTATCATTTTGTATCATATCTTTGTTCTTGAGGAGAGAGAGAGGCTCTAGGAAGAAGAAGAAGTTTTAGAGTGAGAGAGTAGGCCTTTGAGCTTGATTCCTAGAGATCAAACCGTTTGATTCGAGTTTTGAGGTTAGAATCTTAATCCACTCTTGATGTTCTTATTGATCATCTAGCTGCATTGCATGATCGAATATGTCTTGCATGCCATGCATTGATTTAAAGTTTGTTTTTAGAAAGAGAAAGCGTTATTCATTGTGTTCTTGAATGAAAGCCTTGTTTGATCCGAAAGTTTGTAACAAGTTCCATGTTTTTGTGCTTGTTTTCGTAAGATCCTCCAGTATGGGTACCCAGGTCCATATTTTCGAACTCATAGCATGAAATCCCAGATTTTGAAATAACGAGTTGTGATTGAATATTCATATTTTTCATGATCATGTTCTTCATGTTCTTCAGCAGAGGGAAACCCAGATTTTCCCGACTTCATTTCCTTGAATGTGGCCAACGGGACCTCACCTCGGCAAGGAGGTGTGGGACCTCGGCCAAGACCTGGTTGGTGCCCAACACATTCTCCCGAGATGAGAAACAGTTTTTGTTTTGATTTGACTCAGTTTTGAAGAATGCCGAGATCATTAGTATGCATGTGAAGCTTGTTTAAAAGTGCATTCAATAGACTTGCCATGTGTTTGTAGGACTTGGACTCGCCTTGACCTCGACGTTCGAAGAACTATGTGAGTGGTATTTTTAATAAAGTTATGTTACAATGTTTTGATAAAGGTCTTGTTTTGCCTTGTTTTGGAAAGTATTTGTAAGCATGAATGATTATTCCTATGTTGTGTATCAAGTATTATACCTTGTTTTGATGACATTCTTGGAAAGTGCTTACGTGCTGGAGGACTTTAAGCATTTGCAGCACAATCTTGAAAGTCCGTATGTGCTAGGGGACTATAAGCATTTGTAGCACAAATTTGGAAGTCCGTATGTGCTAGGGGACTATAAGCATTTGTAGCACAAAATCTTAAAAGTCCGTATGTGCTAGGGGACTATAAGCATTTGTAGCACAAAATTTGGAAGTCCGTATGTGCTAGGGGACTCTAAGCATTTGTAGCACAAGTCCTTAGTGTCCGGAGACTATAATGCAACGACACCATTGTTTGAGATATCTCCCTTGTCTTGTCTTGCCTTGCCACTAACGGTTTTACCGCGTGGGTTTGCTTGTCCGGAATGTCATTACTTGTACTATATTGATGTTAATAAGCATCCCTTGAAGTTTTGAAAGATTTAATAGATAAACTAGATTCATCCCATGTATTGTTTTGTTAAAAGATCTTGAATATCAGTCATGCAAACCCCTTTATTATTCATACCATTCACTGAGTATCCAAGCTCACCCTCTCTCTATATATGTAGGTGATGAGCAGGACGGCGACGACGCCTAGATGTGTTTGCCGATGTGTTTTGGATTCATGTTTTGCAACATCTTGAGGATTATGCTTCTAGGCTTGTAGTTAAATTCTTTTGTACATGTCGGCTTGAGAAGCCTTTTAGTCAAGATGTATATTTATTTGCACTTCGTTTTGTTGTATGAAAGCTATGTAATGATGTATGACATTTCATTTAACTTATGCACCGCTCTTATGGACTACTTAGCTTTTTATTTATTGCTTCCGCACTTGTTAGCCCCATCTGTATACTCTGATTTGTGTGTGAATCCTTGTAAGTGGCCTTTGGTAATCTCGAATTACTGGCCATCACGGCACCATTCTACTAGGGGCGGAATGGGGTCGTGACATTTTGTCCTTATAGCTTATGCTCAATGTAAGCTAATGTGAGTGTGTACAATGTTTCATCCCTCACTGGTTGAATGAAATCCCTAACAAGAACATGGATTATGGTTTATGATACGAACATGTGACTTTACAATGCGGATTTACAAAATATTTTATTTTTTAAAATAAAAAGTGGTCATGTGTGTATGTATATTTTTTATTGTCATCCATGACATATATGTTAGAAATCTGTTATTTTTATAAATTATGGTCCTACTTCAATCAATCCCATGATTTCCTTAACAAAATCTCAAAAAATATTGCTTTGTGCTCCTAAACTTCCTAAACAGAAAAATCAATTTAAAACTATATGGAATAAGCCCAGAAACGTAAAACTCTAACCAAGAGAATATGTTAAATCCATCCTACCAAAATCAATGGTTCATAAGAAATCTCATGAGACTAAATAGATCATAATTTTTCAAGATGAGATTTATCAATATTTTTTTTTTTTTCAAATTTTATAGTGGCATATTTTTGTTTTTATTTGTTGAATGTTCAATTAATAATAACCAAGCTTTACTCTTCCTATCTACTTGCCAAGTGGATTTTCAAACCAAGCCTTATTTTTAATATTTCCCTCTTAACACTTTGTTTATTTATTATTATTAATTTATACATGATATTACAATAAAACTAAATAAATTATCAATAATGCTTGAGACCACTAATTAGTGCTACCACTAATGATGTGGCAGTTGGTCCCACCCACTGCCACAGTGTGTGTTGTGCCTTGGCTTCTTTTTTTTTTATTTTTTTTTATTTTCCACCTCATTAGTGGTGGTTTAGTGGTACCAATCACTACTGATAAATTATAATAATAACAACGAAGATCAAATATTGCATAATATATACAAAAAAAACTCTGAAAATGGGAGAGAGAAACCCCGATAAATATATATGGAAATAAGACTTGCACGCAAGTATGAAGATTTGAAACCATTAACCTCCAAATGAAGTGTAAGAGTTTTGGCCAAGCGAAATCTTATCCTCTTATCTTGTACGTCGAAAATATCAACTTAAACTTGTAGAATCTAATGAGATTGGGTTGATATGGGAGTGGCAAGACATGTAACTCGATTTAAGTATAGAAGTAAAAAGGATGCAATTGAAACCAGTTTAATAGGGTTAGGAGTCCTAAACTTACTTTGAAGTATAGATAGATTTGTGTAAACTCGACCAAAGCTAGACCTCTACATTGTATTGATTTTGTTGAGCTTAAATCCAAAAAATTGACTTACCAATACTAAGTACAATTGTTCAATTATATATCAATATGGTTATTCGGCATCGCGGTCATTTCACACCACAAGCTCTTTATTTTTACATTGAAGTATCATCTAATCATATGTAAAAATATAATCAATATTTTATTAAAAAATTGTAGAAAAATGGTATTGCAATTTGATAGAAGAAAAAAAATATATTAATAACAATAGTTATGAAAAATTACAAATAAGAGAAATCTGTATAAAATTACAAAACTACCATTCCTTTCTCTCTTCCCATCCTTTCTCTCTTATCTTCCCTCTAAAAACCTCCCCATACCCACCAATACTCCTCTCTAGCAGTGGCAGTGGTGGCACTAGCACTCATTTCTTTACCTTCATCGCCTCTGCCAATCTCTCATATGTTCTTCTCTAACTACCCTAGATCCTTCTCCACTCTCTTCCGAGTACTCCAGACCCTCTTTAACCTCTTAGCCCGCCCATCTCCTGCATCCCCCACTCATTTTCAAGCATTTCCCCTATCCTTTTGTCTTACCATTTCCCCATACCCACCAATACTCCTCTCTAGCAGTGGCAATGGTGGCACTAGCATTCATTCCTTTACCTTCATCGCCTCTGCCAATCTCTCATATGTCCTTCTCTAACTACCCTAGATCCTTTTCCACTCTCTTCTGAGTATTCCAGACCTTCTTTAACCTCTTAGCCCACCCATCTCCTGCATCCCCCACTCATTTTCAACCATTTCCTCTATCCTTCTGTCCTACCTCCCCCACATGATTTCTCCTACGCAACTCTTCTCCCCGAATTCCACACATACACACACACACACACATACAGTATGTATAAGCGGCTAAGTTTTGAGATTACAGATCAAGGTGGCTAGGATTAGGGTTTGAGATTGCAGATCGTGACTAGGGTTTGATCTTCACTATCTTCTACATATAATATGTATAAAGGACTAGGGTTTGAGATTGCAGCATGTTTGAGAAGATGACAAAGGAGAAGGATATAAAAGAAGAAATATGTTGACGATGGAAGTTGGTATGAAGAGGTTGTGGGGAAGGAATCAAGAGGAGGAGGCAAAGCATAAAGATGGGCAAGAGGTTGCAAAGGTTGTAACGTCCCGAAGAAATAACACAATATAGACTCAATAACTTCCAATTACATTATCCTGTTTCCAAATCAATTTCCATTGCTTAATGTATACAGATAATAAAGCCTTAACATTGACATCATCATCAAATCTCTAACATTTGTATTCATTAAACTCAAGAGATTTACAAAACAATATTCCACATGCGGTTATAATGCAACATTCCTAGAATATGAATCTATAGCATGTAGCACAATATGTCAAGCACAATTCAATGCCCTCAAGGGCTACAATTTCCAAGGCTTATGCCCGGTTATACAAAATAATGGTTTTCAAACCCATACATGTAAAGCCTTAGCTTGTCAAAAATAATTACAAGAAAAAGGAAAAGAGCCTTGTACTCTCAAAATACATTCCAAGCCTTTAACTTGACGGGATCACCACATCCTTTCCCACACAAAATCCCATAGGGTGAGCGCAAAGCCCAGTAGGAAGATCTTGACAAAGTATATACATTTTATACAGTCTCTTGAGATGAATGCATGTGTCATGTCATGCTAAAAAACATATATCTCTATTTTTTGAAACTTTTATACACAATGCAATTTGAAGCTACAACAATTCAATAACTTCAATGTAGTTCAAGGAGTGATAAATACGACTCAAGTAATCCCTAGGTTAGGGATGGTGTTTGCAAGTAGACATAACAAGCATTACTAATGTGACGCCCCCGAAATAAACACAATATACCCATCTCCTAATAACTAATAAATAACAACATAACTGAAATGATAAGCCTTCATTAATCAGAGTTTAATATACAAAAGATGACACATGTGATATACATTCATAAATAGTACATCCTGAACCTACATCATGTGTTACAAGATAGTGAAAAGAAATGAAAGCTAAACAAATAACCATATACCCTAATGGCTTACATCTTTTCAAGTCAATGCTTGGGTACATCAAAAGTGAGTCTTAAGCTTAATACAAATAAAGCCCTAAGCTTGTACAAAATTAAATACAAAATAACAACAATGAGCCTTCAGCTCCACAATCCTCCCAAGTTAAGTCCTTGTAGAGGCATATCATTAGCACCTGAAATGTTTTCCCACATAGGGTGAGCCAAAGCCCACTAGAAGTAATCCAACACAATGTATGAATCTTAACAAGGCTATAAGGTGGATGCATATGCAATGCTCATGCCAAAACATTTTTATATCTCTTTCCAAAACCATGCAATGCCATAATAATGTCATGATTCATAAATCATTTCATTACAACAGATAATAGGGCAGTGAATCACACTCTGGGAATTTCAAAACAATACAACACTTCTTAGAAATTTCGTCTGGAGGAAACCGTACATAAACCGGGACCCATGTAAACGTAGGCTATAGAAGCACTACTTTTGCCATTTCACGAAAATTTCGTCCATGGGATCGACACCTATGTATACGTGCAATTTTCAGGACTTTCAGCTTGAACACACAGGCCAACTTAACTTTGGTGTTACACACCTTCTTCCTAAGTCCACTCATTTTTTTCTCAAATCATATACATTTTCGATGTATTAATCAATATGCACAGTGCTCAATACAAAATGGATGAGAATTTAGTTTTAGTTCACCTAATCCTCATGCAATTTCTATAAGAATCATAGCTATCTTCCACCGATAATCCAAAACAAATATCTCTAACAGATAAATAAATTTCCATTAAAGATACACTTTTCCAAAATCTCAAATGGGAGTGATAATACATATCCAACTCCACCCTCATCATTATCATCATTTCAATTTCACAATTTCCAATATCAATTCCATTTTCTCTTTAAAATCTCAACATTTATATTTTAGGGCAAAACCCCTTTCTCTTTAAAAATCCATTTCAATACAAGAAATACATCATTTCAACATATGACCTCCCCAAATTTATGATCGCAACCTTTTTCAAGAAACCATTTGAAAACCTCTCTTTTACATTTTGATTTCAAACCCTAAGTTTTTGCCAAAAACCCCCAAACCACTATAATCTTTCGAAATAACAAATAGCAAAGGCAAAACCCATACTAGAGTATGGAGAATCCCTATCTCGAAGCTAGAAGACCAAAGAGAGAGTGGAGAAACCTCAAAAAAGCCAAAATCCACTTTTCTTCGGATGGAAAAAGAGCCCACGGAGTGTTTTACCTTTTTAACAAAGGGAGTAGCGTGAAGAAATCACTAGATCTTAGTATTTTTGTAGAGAGAGTGTAAGTTTTAGAAAGAGAGTGTCTAAATCCAGGCTTTTTTGGAATGTTTAGAAAGAGAGAGTGAAATGAAAAAAGTGACCCAAAAAGATGGTTCTGCGATCTGATATACACACAGTTCAGTCAAGCGTAAGATGTGTCACTCGAGCGACCAGACACAATAAGTTTTACCGCTCGAGCGTAGAATACAAACTCCCAGTAGTTTTACAGACAGAGGCCATCGCTCGAGCAAAGAATGAAAACTCCCAGTAATTTTTGCAGACCTGCAAAAGTACTGGATGTTCACAAAGACTGCTCGAGCGCAAGAAGTGGCACTCGAGCGAAGGAATAAAAATCTGGGCAACAAAAGGTTGAAAAACAAACTACCAACCTGTTCCAAACGCAATCAACACATCCCAAAAGCCAAACTCAAAGAGAGATAAGGGGAAACAAGACATGAATAACTATGAAAGACAACAAACCCGAATCCAAAACATACAATGGGTTGGGTCTAAGCTAGAAACACTATAACCAATCCCCACTTTATCGGTTGCTAACCAGAAGGCATGTGGTACCTCATTCGCGCGTGTTTTCGATCTTTCACCATGAACACTCAAGCCAACTTAATCAATACCAACTACACCCCCTATTCGGACTTACCAACATATTTATCCCCAAAAAAATCAAAATGATCTTGTTTCACAAAATAATTCCTTTTTGAAAGAAATAATTTTCCAATGCAAGATTCAAAATCAATTGCAATAATGATTATATAGAATGGCAATGCAAGACTTAACAATGCATTAATGTAGTTTCATTTTTAATTTCCACCACACAATCTCCCATTGTGATCAACTCCCACATATCTTATCAATGTAACATCATAATACATTTTCCAAGAGATAATATAACAATAACATTATTCATGCATTTTCCACATATAATCATCATTCTCAAAATTTGGTCATTTCAAGACAAACAACAATAAGCTATTCTTCAAGCTTCCCAAATCAACAATTCTCATCCTTTTTTTTTTCTCATGAAATTTCCTCATTTGATACAATTATAGAAATTTCCTCCATCATTTACTCACATAATAATTTATCAAGCATAAATTTCACAATATCATAAACTTTTCCCAAAATCCCAAATTCTAGGGTTTCCACCAAAACTAGGTTTTTGTTCCATTTTTGAAAATATTTTTCCAAAACAACACCTATATCTTAGAACATAGCTCATACTTTGTTAAGCTTTGGGGGAAAAAATAGAAGAAAAAAAACACTTTTAATATTATTAAGGGTTCATCAACCCAAAATCATGATCCAGACATGAAGAAATACTCCAAACAAGTTTAGACTTGCAAAAACATATATATAACTCAAAGATTATCTCTACCTTCAGCTTGGAAGAGGAAGGAGATAAAAACCCTAAAGTTCAATGTTGATGAAAACTCGATTCGATCGGTATAAACGTAGCCCTCATCGCCCTCTTCTATTTGGCGTAAAAAGTCATCTCAAATTCTTGAAAATTTTTGCTAAAACTTAGAGAGAAGTTTGGATTTGGGTGTGTTTGTAGAGAGAGAAGTCATCTCAAATTCTGTATAATTTTGCTTGAGCAGTTGCCCAATTTGCATGGGCAATTTTGCCCAGAAAACCTAGAAATTGATTTCACATCCCAAAACAAGTTAAGAGAGGTTAAGAAAGAGTAGAAAGAATCCTCAACGACCCAAAACGATAAGCAAAACGCCAAAAGTAATGCACACTATCTTACTATGCAATATCGGTCAAGTCCAAGGGTCAGGACATCACAAAGGTGATCTTGGATGTCAAGGGAGGTGTTGGGGTAGCTGGTGGAAGGTGGAGTTACAGCAAAAAGAGAAAGTGAAAAGGAGCGGAGAGATATTTTTGTCTTGTTAAATAATGCTTCCATGTTTTTGCAATTAGTTTTAAACATTTATTCCATGTTTATTTATATCTCAAACAAAAATTAATTCAGGCTGACAGTTTTTAACCTTAGTCCGTATTAAATTCAAAATTCAACTTTCAAATCCTAAAAGTTTATAAATTAGAACTTCCTAATATAAAGGGATAAACTGTTAAATGAATCAACCTACTCGAGCTCGATTGATTAAAAGCCCGTTCGAGATTAGTTTAGAATGTAAAAAAATTGAATTTAAACACAATTTAAACCTGTTAAATTTTCAAACTAAACTTCAACATTATCTTCTACTTGACGATATGTTTATATGCACTATAAAAATCAAGTTTGAGTTTGACTCTTGTTTGATTCGTTAAAAGATCGTTTAAAATCGGCTCGTTACATAAACAAATCAAATTTGAACACATTTTAACTCTCGTTAAATTTTCAAGACAAACTTAAACAATCTACTACATAGATAGACTTGATACATTTACTGCCCAAAGAAAGGAAAAATTGACCCAAATTTGATGAGTGATTAAAATTTTTCCAACAGTTTTATATTCATATTTTTAGTTAATTTGGAAAACCAACAATAAAAATACCATTCTTACAAGTTTTTTAGACACCTCCCTATTTTGTACTTTAAGTATATATAGATTAAGTACATTTAAAAATTAAAATTTTCTAATTAAAATATTTAAAAAATTTACCAAAAATAAAAATACAAATACAAATTAATTTCTTTTTAAAAATTTAAAAACCAAACATAGTAATTGTTTCTCTTGTATATATCTTTTGTCATCTCTCTCAATAAATAAGGAATATAGAAATTAATATTTAAGAAAAAATTACAAATACATCTCTTGAAATTTGCTTAAAATTTGAATTGCTCTATGTGATTTTAAAAATTACAAATACGTCATTGTCATAATTTTTTATTTACCAGAATTAACAGAAAAAAATAAAATTCTTAACTATTTTTTTTTATAGAACAATAAAATTACCTGAATTATTAACTGAACTATATTTATGAAATCATTAAAAGTTGTTAATTGACTTGATAATTTATTAATAAAATATGTCATTTATTATGTGATAAAAAACTTAAAGGGACGGAATATAATTTTTAGAACCACAAGAATAATTTATTTTTTAAATACATCTCAAGAAAATACTTGTAATCTATCTATCTATACATTATATAAGGGAAAATGGGTTTTTAATCCACAAGCCTTGTGGGAGTTTCAATATTTCAATTTTAATTTCCTTATTTTCTAACCCACCATTCAATTTCAACCTTTCAAAATTTGAAAACCATAAACCCTACTGTCGCAGCATTCAATTTCAGCCTTTTTAACTTCTCCCCATACTGTTGCACATCATATTTATTTACAATCTTCACTTATTTTTTCTACTGTAAGGACAAACCAAGATAGAGAAAAAGTTTGAGAGAGAAAGAGTTGGAGAGAATCTAGGGAAAAAGGCTAACATCTCTATGGTCACAAGTTTCACTCCAACACAATCTTCAAAGCTTGTAAGTAATCCTTTCATTTATTTTTCAATTTTTTTAAAATTTTTTTTTTTATTATGAGCAAAAATGTGATTGTGATTTTTACATTCCATGCTGATCACACGGTGATTTTATTTTTAAACTGATTGGGTTTTTTAACTCACCGTGTTCTTTGAAAAAAAATGATTATGTTCTTTAAATATCAATTAAAAAAACTTTGTAATTAATTTCTGATTGGGTTTTTAACTTACTGTATTTGTGATTGTGTTTTTTAACTATCAACTGACTTGGGTTTTTAACTCATTATGTTTTTAACTCAAAGTATTTATGATTGTGGCTTTTAACTATCAACTAACTTCATTACTTCTTTCTATTATGAGCAAAAATGTGATTGTATTTTTTTCACACATTTTGATAACATAGTGATTTTATTTTTTTAATTGATTGTGTTTTTTTTTTACACTCCATTTTGATCACATGATGAGAAAAAAATTTGTGTTTTTTTACACATTTTGATCACACATTGATTTCTTTTTTTTAACTGATTGTTTTTTTTTAACACTCCATTTTGACCACATGATGAGAAAAAAAATTGTTTCAATTGGGACAATCTCTGTGTTTTTTGAAAAAATAATTGGACTGTATTCATTAGGTTCACATAAACCTATTGTTATTAATGATGATTAGATTTTATTTTGTCTAGCAAAAAAAAAATTATAATTTGATTTTTTCACTCACTTTGTTTTTTGAAAAAAAAAAATGATTGTGTTTTTTAACTATCAATTGACTTAATTTGTGATTGGGTTTTTAATTTACTGTGTTTTTTGAAAAAAAAAACGATTGAATGATTGTGTTTTTTTAACTACCAATTGACTTCATTGTTTATTATTATTATTATTATTATTATTATTATTATTATTATTATGAGCAAAAATGTGATTGTGTTTTTTTACACTACGTTTTGATCACACGGTGATTTTATTTTTTAACTAATTGTGTTTTTTTACACTCCATTTCGATTACATGTATAGTGACCCTGGTTTTGACCCGTCTTTTGTGGTGTTTCGGACTCGGGTTTGTATGGCTTGGAGGGTGGTTTATGTCTTGCTTCCCTTGTCGTTCCCTTAATGTTGGTTATTGGGTTGTAGTTATGTGTTTGGAACAAGTTGGTTGCTTATTTTTCCAAAACCTTGTTGCACATATTTTGGCATCTTCGCTCGAGCGAGGCTTCTTGCACTCAAGCGAGCCTTGTGTAAACTGTTCTTCGCTCGAGCGAGCACTCTTGCACTCGAGCGTGCGTTTGCGTCTCTGCAAGACCTGAAGGTTGGTGTTCTTCGCTCAAGCGAGTTTTCCTTTGCTCGAGCGTGCTTCTGCGTTGCAGGCCTGAAGCTTTGCATTGTTCGCTCGAGCGACGCTTCCTACGCTCGAGCGAGGTGACCTTTTTGTGTCTGGTCGCTCGAGTGAGAACTCTTTCGCTCGAGCGAGCCTGGTTTACATCAGTTCACAGCAGCGCCGTTTTGGCTTCATTTTTTACCTTCTTTTCACTCACAAATCCTAAATCTACAGCTTCTCTCTCTAGAAACCACTTTCTCTCTAAGGTTTCGTCTAAATCTATTGTGTTCTTGACCCTAGTGTCTTTGATAATAAGGTAGAGGGTTTCAAGAGCTTTGTGTTGATCCAAGTAAGAGTTGGTTTCGTCATCTTTGGAGTTCCGACCTTGCTTGTTCGTCTTCTACACTTAAGGTAGGAAATTTCTACACTCTAATATGATTTTTAGCTTAGTTATTTGCTATTGTGTATAGATGATGAGATATGGTTGTGATTTGGACAAAATTAAGGATTTGGGTGTGAATGGAAAGAGGGGTATTTGATGAATATGAGGTAAATGAGTATGAGGCTTGAATATAAGATCATGTTGTGCCAAAATAGTCGATTTTGGTGTTTGTGTTGATATTTGGAAAGAGGGAGGTTTTGCCTTGAATTTGATTAAATTATTATTTTCTATAAATAATTGGGATTAACATTAAAATGTGAAATTGGAAGGTTGTGGTTATAAATGGTGATATTGGATATGTAATATCTGACCTATGGAAATTTTGAATAAACTATTTATTTTGAGACTGAACATCTCTTAGAAATAATTGTATTGGGCTATCGGTGGAGGATAGCTATGATTGCTGTAGAAATGAATGAGGATTAGGTGATTTAATGCTAATTCATTGTTGGTGTCATTGAATATGATCATGTTATAGATACATTGTATATGTATGTTTATTGGGAGGAGAAACAAGATGTACTCCATATGTGATTATGTTTATAAATACATTGCATATGTATATTCGCTTGGGAGGAGAAAGGGGATGGACTCCATTTAAGGCAAGTTGGCCAGAGTGTCATGGATGAAAGACCCGAAATTTCGCATATAAATGGGTGCCGATTCCTTCAGACGAAATATCCGTAAAATGGCAGGTTTGAAGTGTTTATGTGTATTTTGCATAGTTGGAAAACCATTGAGTTGTAGTCTCATTTTGGTTGTTGAATGATAATAAATTTGACTCATGAATTGGGTAGCATATATGAATTGGAAGTGAATTGAAGGAAAATGGAAAAAGGTTAGGTATTAATGGCATATGAATATGCAGGCCTTGTGGATATTTTAATATTGGTATTATTTATGCACGTGGTATTTATACCTTTGCTAAACCTCATATATTGTGCTAGATTATCTCTACTAGGTTGTTGGCTCACCCTATATGGGAATATCATTTTCAGGTGCAAGTGAGGTGTTACCTCCAAGGCAATAGCATGGATGGACTCTCGGGAAGCAAGAGCTTCTTATTTATGCTTTATTTGTGTATGTTTGTTATTTGTAAAGCCAAGGGCTTAAGTTGTAATGAGTGAGACTCAATTTGTGTAACCAAGTAATGACTTGGAAAGATGTAAGTCTACATGGCATTTAACTGGTTGTTAAACACTGAACTCTGAGGTATAAAAGTATGTTGTTTCTCATATTTATTCCGCATATGAGTTATCTTTATTGTGTTATTTTGGGAACGTTACAACATGAGAAGAAAAAAAAATTGTTTAGGTTGTGACCATCTCTATATTTTTTTGAAAAAAAAAAAATTTGGATTGTATTCATTGTGTTTTTTAACTGTTAATTGACATCATTGCTTTTCTTTTTATTATGAGCAAAAATTCACTTATTTTTTCTACTTGGAGGACAAACCACAGCAAGGATAAACCAAGATAGAGATAAAGTTTTCGAAAGAGAGAGTTGGAGAGAATGTAGGGATAATCTTCACAATCTTTGTGATGACTGGTTCGAAAAGTCGTCCCGTTTCTTTTGAGTTGTGTCAAGTAAGTTATTATTGAGGAGTCTTTCTTAAATATTTTCTGTTGTGGTTGTCTCGAGTCAAAGTTTTCACTCGTTCCAGAGCGTGCGGGGTCGGCTCCGAGGTGTCGGGAATGAAGCTATGGATTTTTTCCCGGGCTGGGGGCCTTGGGCCGCACGTGCGGAAGAGAGGCCGCACGTGTGGGAGGCCAAGCCGCACGTGTGGAAAGCTGAGGCCGCACATGAGGGAAGCCGCTCCGCACGTGTGGGAGAGTGCACCGCACGTGCGGCCAAGCGCGTATTCAGCTTCGTTTTTCGTGCATTCCAGTTATATTTTGCATTTTTGCTCATTTTCCTCCCATTTCAGATAATATCACTCTCTCTCTACAATATTTTCTCTCTTTTTCTCTCATATCTCTCTACCCAAACCCACAAAACATTGCATTTTCTTTTGATCCCAAAAACCCATTGGGATTTTGATTCTAGTCCCTTTTACCAAAATGATGAGCGTGTTGAGGGCTTCTATTGTGGGTTAAGCATGTTATGAAATTATCATGTGATGAATTAAGGATTTGATTATTGACTTGGCAATAACTTGTGATTAAACCGCGTTTCTCATAAATTCTAGTATTTAACTTGTGTTGAGTTGATTTTAGCTAAGTCTAACAAATTGATAAGTTGTTAATTGTTAAAAAGGATTTTAAACATGAGATTTGAATGTTGTGGTGTTACATTACCGTTAGGTGGAAATTGAGTGAATATTAACCTTGTTGGTTAAGATTGAAATCATTTATCTAAAATGAAAGAATGTGAGTTGATCATACTCTCTTGTGAAGAGAAAATAAATGAATTGAGGCATAGGGCAAAGAAGATTAATGTGGAAGGAAAAGACAATTGATTTTGCAAATGGAAGGATGAAATGCTAACATTGTGGGAGTTTTGGAAATTGACTTGGGGTTGAATCATGAATATTTAATTTCATTATTGTTGTAATTGGATCTAAAGTCCCATGGGAATTATTGTTGTTAATGTATAAGTTGAATACGTTTTGGTTTAGAGGTTTTGTCCTTGGTCATCGGTAGAGGATGACATTATTGTGTTGATTAGTCGTGTGTATGTGTTGCACTAGTTGGCTGTGCTTTATCATGATTGTGATGGGTGATATGTATGTATGTGCTGTTGCGCTAATAATGAGAGGTACTATTCCCTTCCAGCTAGCGCTTGGAGAATTGGCTACGCTGATAATCAGAGGTACCACTCCCTTCCAGCTAGCGCCTGGTAAATTGGCAGAGGTACCATTCCCTTCCAGCTTGTGCCTGGTAAATTGGCAGAGGTACCATTCCCTTCCAGCTTGTGTCTGGTAAATTGGCAGTGCATTGTGGAGAGGTGTGTCATTAGCTTATCATGTTTCGGGCATGTAGAGCAAGGATTATTTATCATTGTTGTCTCAGTTGACTGTGTATGTCATGTGTTATAGTGATTATGAAATTGTAAGATTAAATTGTCTCATGTGTTGAGTAGATGTTTTGTGTATGTTTGGATGTGTTGAGAATGGTTGAGGGAGTTGCCTACCAATAATGAATTATTGATAATATCTCTTTAACTTGTACTTAAGATTGAAAATGTGATGAACGTGTGGAGTCAGACTTGGGTTATACAATGGGTTATAAATGATGAGAGGGAAATCCGATTTGGTGAACGTGCTTTCACGAAAAGGTAATAAAACATAAATTATGCGTTATTTTGTCACAAATGGAAAATAAGGTAATGTGTAAGATTTGTTCATATGGGAAATGGGTTGTGAAAGTGGAACTTGGTGTTGTTAAATAACTAAATGATCTTGAGAAAAGTACGTATGTATATATACTTTAGTTATAAAATGTCACATTAATTATATAGTATGAGATTAGCATTCATGATCATAGCTATCTGTAAAATTGTTATTGTTGAGGATCATGTTGAGATCCCTACTGGACTTTATGTTCATCCCACGTTGTTAAATCTTTTTTAGGCGATTATCAAGATGAATTACAAGATTACGGATCTTCTTTATTTGTTGGCCACGGGGCCTCTATATGTGTAGGCGAAATGCCATTGATGTAGAGGGTTAAACCCTTCCTCTTGATTTAAATGATGTAAGCCTATGGGCAAATTATTTAGTTATGTCCAACTGCATTCATTTTATATTCGCATGAGAGAACCCTTCCTTATGTTTTCTTTATAAATATGATGAATTTCAGTATGCTATCTCTGAAATTGAATCTTTAATAATGGTTTTGGTAATGGAATCTGAGTAATAAAAAGTGGGGCGTGACAATCTTCAATTCAAAGCCTGTAAGTAATCTCTCTTTTTTTTTTTTTTAATGGTTCCTTTTTTTCATTTATTTTTTTTATTACGAGAAAAAATATTATTGTAGTTTCACACTCCTTTTTGATGACACGGTAATTGTATTTTTAAATTGATTGTGTTTTTTTACACTCCATTTTATTCACATGGTGAGAAAAAAAAATTATAATTGGGTTTTTTTAAAACTCAATGTGTTTTTTGAAAAAAAAAAAATATTTATTGTGTTTTTTAAATATCAATTAATTTTTTTTAATTAATTTGTGATTGAGTTTTTAACTTATTGTGTTTTTTGAAGGAAAAAAAAATGATTGTGTTTTTTAACTATCAACTGACTTCATTGCTTTTATTTTTATTATGAGCAAAAATGTGTGATTATGTTTTTTTATACTCCATTTTGATCACATGGTGATTGTAACGCCCACAAAATAAAAAGGATAATCCAATCCATGAGATTCATAAACATAATAGAAAATGTTATACTATCATTTATCAGAGTTTATATTACAAGAGATGTTACATGTATTATACTTTCATAAATATTCATTCTGAAACTACAGCATGTAACACTGATTGATTACAACAAAATAAACACCCTACGAGCTTACATCTTTCCAAGATATCACTTGGTTACAACAAAAGAGTCATACACTTTATACATGTAAAGCCCTTGGCTTGAATTAACATTTAAACACAAAAATAACAAAACGAAGCCTCCAACTCCTAAGTCCTCCCAAGCTACGCCCTTGGAGGAGGCATGTCACTTGTACCTGAAAATGGTTTCCCAAGTAGGGTGAGCTAAAGCCCAGTAGAGATATACTAACATAATATATGAAGTTTAACTAAGATATATGCATCAGTTAAATGTTCAACATTCGCGACCAACTTACATACTATCCATGATCATCCGGTATTGATATTAACATTTCAATCTATTTCCATTCATTCATTTCCAATCAATTCATGAGTACAGTTCATTATTATCAAATCAACCCAAATACAACTCAATGGTTCACCATTTAATACATTCATCACTCTAACACTTATATTTTGGCCATTTTACGAAATTCTCATCCGAGGGAATCGACATCCATACACAAGATTTCGGGACTTTCACCATGGACACTCCGGCCAACTTAATTTTAAATGGAGTCCATCCCTTATCTCTTCCCAAAACAATGGAATACAACCGCTATCTCCTCCTAAACAAAGATAAATATACATTGTATTTAAATATGCTGTCATATACAATGACTATCCAAATCATATATTCAATGGTTTAAATCAAACCGTCATATTCAATGACATAATTCAAATGATTAGTTTCAATTTACCTAATCCTCATGCAATTTCTACAACAATCATAGCTATCCTCCACCGATAGCCCAAAACAAATATACTATCTATCAACAGATAATTTATCAAATTTTTCATAGGTGAGTGATTTATCAAATCCAACTACGCCATTCATTCATATAACCTCCCAATTGCATATTTCCTATATCGATTTTATTATTTATACAAAATAATTATTGAGCACAAATTAGTGCAATTTTTTCCCTTTTTCAAATATCAACCTCAAGTCCAAATTTCATCATTTTAATCCATAGAACCTCATATTCAATACCCTATATATATATTCGTGGAGCCCAATATAAAAACCCCTATTTTAATTTTGAATCTAAACCCTAACTTCATCAAAACCTTCTCAAATCCCACCATTTATGCATAACAACAAATATCTAGGTTAAAAAACATATTAATGTGTAGAATATCCCTACCTCAAGTGCAGAAGCTCAAAGGAGAAGAAGGAGATCTTCAAAAGTGCACAAAACCTAGCTTTGTTCGAATGGAATGGAAGCCCACAAGATGCTCCACCTTTTTCTCAAAGAAAGTAGGGTAGAGATGCTTAGATCAAGGAGTATTTGTAGAGAGAGAGTGAGTGTTTTAGAGAGAGAGGATGCTGGATTAGGGTTTTAAGTGAAAAGAGATACAAAAAGTGATACAAAAATGCTCTGTTGCGAACTGATATACGCGATTCTCGCTCGAACGAAGGAGTGGTCGCTCGAGCAACCAGACACAACAAGTGACTTTGCTCGAGTACAAGAAGTGTCACTCGAGTGTAGAATACATACCTTCAGGTATTTCACAGGCGCACACCCTCACTCAAGCGAAGAACTTTATCTTCCCAAAAATGCTGCGTCTAGGAAGGAAACCTGAGAACCCTCAAAACTCGCTCGAGCGCAAGAAACCTCACTCGAGCGAAGAAGCAAATTACACAAGGCTCGCTCGAGCGAAGAAGCCAAAATCTTAGCAGCAACCAACCTGTTTCAAACACGCCCAACATATTCCAAAACTCAAATTCAAAGAGTTAAAGGAGGAAAACAAGACATGGATACAATATTAAGCCATGAAACCCGAGTCCGGAATACAATGAAGGTCGGGGCAAAACCGGGATCGCTATAGTGATTTTTTTTTTTAATTGATTGTGCTTTTTTACACTATTTTGATTACATGATGAGAAAAAAATTTGCTTGGATTATGACAATCTCTGTGTTTTTTGAAAAAAAAAAAATGGATTGTATTCATTAGGTTCTTATAAAGTACCTACTATTGATGATGATTAGATTGTATTTTGTCTAGAAAAAAAGAAATTGTAATTGGGTTTTTTAACTCACTATATTTTAATTTTTTTTTTTAAAGAAAAGAAAATGATTGTGTTTTTTTAACTATGAATTGACTTAATTTGTGATTAGGAATTATTGTATTTCTTAACTATCAATTATTTGTGATTGGCCAATTGACTTCATTACTTCTTTTTTTTATATATATTTTATTATTATTATTATGAGTAAAAATGTGATTGTGTTTTTTTACGCTTCATTTTTATTACACGGTGATTTTATTTTTTAACTAATTGTGTTTTTTAAAACTCCATTTCGATCACATGATAAGAATTTTTTTTTGTTTGGGTTGTGATAATCTCTGTGCTTTTAAAAATAAAAACAAAATAGATTGTATTCATTAGGTTCACATAAATTATCCACTATTAATGATGATTAAATTATATTTTGTCTTGAAAAAGAAAAATTGTAATTGGGTCTTTAACTCATCGTGTTTTGTGAAAAAAAAATAATTGTGTTTTTTAACTATCAATTGACTTAATTTGTAATTGAATTTTTTTATACTCCGTTTTGATCATACTGTGATTTTATTTTTAAAACTGATTGTGTTTTTTTACATTCCATTTCGATCACATGATGAGAAAAAAAAATTGTTTGGGTTGTGACAATTTGTGTGTTTTTTAAAAACTTGCTCAGTCAAGTAATAGATTGTGCACCGTGCATGACTTTTGTTTTAAATATAGATTGATCTGAAGAATGTCTATAACTTTTAGAAGATAATATATATATATAATATGTAAGTATAACATTTTTACTTTATAACATTTTATAAATACATAATATATATGTTGTTCATCAATTATAATAATAACTATCATATTGACAATGCAGGAATATTGATAGAAAACCCACAACAATTTAAATTTTAGTTATAATATATTTTATTTATTTAGTGAATTTTGTACAAATGTAATAAATTTTTATTTTTCTTACTTTAATTTTGAAATGTCAACATTTTCTTTCAAAATTATGTATATTTTATGCTAACAATTTAAAAATATGTTTGACATAACTATAAATAATTTTTTTAAATCTAATTCCGTGCATAGCACGGGTAATATGCTAATTTATTAAATATTTAAATAAAGAAACATTTATTTATAATTCTCTTTTTGCCTTCCTATGTTCCACTTAGTCTAAATTATTATTATTTTTATATTTCAATAAGTCCTATAAGTGACATACTTACCAAAATACCCCTAATAATAATAGGGTGAAGCGCACGTTAGTATTCACATTGACAGTGTGAATGTTTCATGATGTGAACATTCACTCTGTCAAATATGAATGTTCACATCACCAAATTGCTAAGGGTTAAAAAAAATATTTATGTAACGCCCTGAAATAACTCATAAATCCAACCAAGAACAAATATGAATAACAGCATGAATCCGAGTGTAATGTTCTTTCATTTCATAGAGTTAATGGTACAAAAGAGTTTAACATAAGTAAATGCCCTACATGCTTACATCTTTCCAAGTCATGGCTTGGTTACAACAGAGCTGAGACTAGCTCAATACAAATAAAGTCTTTGGCTATACAAAAAAAACTATACAACAAAAGGAAGCCTTTGTTCCAAAGTCCCTCCAAGCTATTGCCTTGGCTGAAGCATATCACTAGCACCTGAAAATGGTTTTTCCCAAGTAGGGTGAGCCAAAACTCAGTAGAAACAAACTAACACAATATATGGATCTTAACAAAGATATAAGTATGAAATGCATATACAATGCTCGTAATAAAATCATTAGTATTCTACAGAATTATGATATGCCGAGTTCTATATCTCAATTCATTTCAAGTCAATTCATTTCATCTAAATTCATGAGTAACATTTATTATTATCTGGACAACCTAAATGAGACTACAACTCAATGGTTCACAATTCAAGACAATCTTTATCCGACCACTTCAATTTGCCATTTTACGGAAATTTCATCCGCGGGATTGGCACCCATGTATACACAATACTTTCAGGACTTTCACCCTGGACACACATGCCAACTTAATTCAATGAAGTCTATCCCCTATTTTCTCCCAAACATTGAGTACATCCCCTTTCTCCTCCCAAATATCATACATATTCAATGATTAGTTTCAATTCACCTAATTTTTATGCAATTTCTACAATAATCACAGCTATCTTCCACCGATAGCCCAATACAGATATTTCTAAACAGATATTCAATTTCAAGACAGATAATTCATTCAAATTCCCATAAGTGTGAGGTAATGCATATTCAACTCCATCATTTATATCAACATCCCTCCAATTTCACTTTTACAATGCTAATTTCATTTATTTATACAAAATAAATATATGAAGCATTTTAGGACAAACTTCACTCTTTCTCAAATATTAACTCAAATACTAAAATTAACTATTTTGCCCCAACATAACCTCACTTTCAAACCCCATAACCATTTATGTCACATTCACTTAGAAACCCTTTTTTTGATTTTAAATCTCAAACCCTAAGTTTGTCCAAAATACTTCCAAATCCCACCATAGTTATACAACAACCAATAACTAAGTTAAGAACCATATGAAAGTGTAGAAAATCCCTACCTCAAAGAGAGATGACGAGCAAGGTAAAGATAAAACTTCAAATATGCTCAAACCCAACTTTATTCAAATCAAAATGGAGATCTTGAGATGCTCACTATTTTTAACAAAGGCAAATGGGTAGAGTGATCACTAGAACTATGTGAAAATGTAGAGAGAGAGAGAGTGTTTTAGAGAGAGAAGGTCCTGATCTAGAGTTTTTAGGAAAAAGAAATATGAAAAATGATGTAAAAAGTCACTTTCGCGATCTGATATACGCACAGTCCTCTCGAGCGCAAGAAGTGACGCTCAAGCGTCAAACACAATAAGTTGTTCCGCTCGAGTGCAAGAAGTGATACTCGAGCGTAGAATACACATATCCAGTAGATTTGCAAATAATAGACCAAGGCTCGAGCGCGAGAAAATGCCGCTCGAGCGCATAGGAAACGCTACTCGAGCGTAAAATACACTCTCCTAGTAGTTTTGCAGACCTGCAAAAGTATTTAAAGTTTGTAAATCCCGCTCGAGCGCAAGAAGTGCCATTCGAACGGAGGACCAAAATCCTAGGCAACAAAAGTTTGAAAACCACGTAACCAACCTATTCCAAACATACTCGATACAACCTAATAGTCAAACTCAAGTAAGAATAAGAGGAAAATGACATGATCAACCATACGAGGCTATGAAACCCAAGTCCGGGATACACAATGGGTCGGGTCTAAATAAAAAACGCTATAATTTATAAGGGTAAAATTATCTATAAAATACATTAAACATGAGAATTAAGATTTAATAGATCAAATTTTCAAATAATAAGACCCATTGAAATATAATAATATGTTATGAATTGAAAGCACTTCGTTGCTATTGGCTTTCAATCTCAATCTGCCAATAGTCAATCAAAAAGAGGCCTTACTTGGTGTGCAAAGAATAATTAGAGGCTTTTCCCATATTAAGCCTATTTTGTATCTTAATTCCCAAACTAGACCTAGTTTGGACGGAATTCCCAAACTAGGCTAAAGAGCTATTACAAATCGCGCTTTCACTGTTTGGAGCCCAAAATGTGATGAATAGTGGAAGCGCTATTGCAAACCACGCTTTTAATTAAGAAAGCGTGGTTACAAATCACGCTTTTAACATAAAAAAATTTTCTGAAGAAAAACCACGCTTTCACGGTGCATCCCGTTTAAATTCGTTTTCTGAAGAAAGCGTGGTTTGGAACCACGCTTTCACTGTGCATATAATAAAAAAAAATTTCTGAATAAAACGTGATTGTGAATAACACTTTCACTGTTCATATAATTTTTTTAAGAAAACGTGATTCACAATCACGCTTTCACTGTTCATTAATGAAAGCGTGGATTGGAACCACGCTTTTACAACTTATATAAAACACGGAAAAGCCCTCATTTGCAATCACGTTTTTACACTTATTTTGTTCTCCTCCTTCTCAGACGACTCTCCGCTTGCTCGAGCTCTCCTCTGCTCTCTGATTCGCACTCTCGCTCTCCCTCTCCCTCTCCCTCTGCTCTTAGACTCTTACTCTGCTCTCACTTTCTGTCTTTGTTCTCTCTCTGTCCATGGTATGGCATCTATCTCTCTGTGTCTCATTTCAATCTTATGTGTTTATTGTGTTTGTGAATGTCTGGTTTTGAATTTGAAATTAGAAATTAGGGTTATGAAATTATAAATGTGTTAGGGTTTTGAATTATGAAATGTGTGGTTAAATGTGTTAGGGTTTGGAATTATGAAATGTGTTAGGGTTTTAAATGTGTGGTTATGAAATTATGAAATCATAAAATGTTAGGGTTTTGAATTGTGAAATCAGAAATTATGATTAGGTTGGTTTATTGTTAATGTTTGGAACAAAATGAAATTATAAATGTGTTAGGGTTTTGAATTGTTAATCAGAATTATTAATGTTTGGAATTAGGGTTTTGAATTGTAAAATGTTAGGGTTTATGATTATGCTCTATAGCTTTCAGGAATTTTTTTTAATTAAGAATAAAATTATGCGACTTGAAATTCATATAATTCAGAATTGTTAATGTTTGGAATTAGGGTTTTCGATTTGTTGAAATTAGGGTTTGGAATTAGGGTTTTCGATTTGTGAGAGGTACCTTTCTGTTTTGCAACTCGGTTGCTAGTGTGTTGATTGATACGGGTGCATCTCATTCCTTTGTGTCTGTTGCATTTGCATTTGTTTTGGGGTTGGAGTTGGCACAATTAGCATCTCCGATATGTGTTGTATCACCTGTTGGGGGTGAATTGATTTTGAAACAAGGATGTAGAGGTTGTGATATAGAGGTCGCCAATCGTCGGCTTCCGTTTCCTTTTGTAGTCATGCCCATGTCGGGATTTGATGTTATTTTGGGTATGGACTGGCTATTGTCATACCGGGCTGTTATTGATTGCTACCGCCAGAGGGTCACAGTATGTACCTTGAGCGGGGAGTGTTTCCATTTTCTGGGGGATCGGGTTGGTAGTGTGTTACCACCGATGTATGATCCGCGAGGGCGGAGTGAGCTTAGTGGTCTTCTCGTTAGCCTTATGAGTATTGAGTGTGATGAGACCGGGGTTGAGTTGCCAAGAGTGGTTTGCGAGTATTCGGATGTTTTTTCCGAGGATCTTGTTAGTTTGCCACCTCATCGGGAGATAGAGTTCTCCATTGATTTAGTGCCCGGCACAGCGCAGATTTCTATGGCACGTTATCGTTTTGCTCCAGCTGAGTTGAGTGAGTTGAAGATTTAGCTCCAGGAGTTACTAGATAAGGGCTTCATTCGCCCTAGTGTTTCGCTAAGGGGAGCATCGGCCCTCTTTGCTAAAAAGAAAGATGGTGCCTTGAGACTTTGTATCGACTACCGGAAGTTGAATCGGGCTACGGTTAAGAATAAGTACCCAATGCCCCGTATAGATGATTTGTTTGACCAGTTAAAGGGTTCCCGTTGTTTCTCTAAGATAGACTTGAGATCGGGTTACCACCAGTTGAGGGTCAGGGAGGAGGATATTCTGAAAACGGCATTCCGTACGTGGTATGGCCATTATGAGTTTCTGGTGATGTCATTTGGGCTTACCAATGCACCGGCAGTCTTTATGGACTTGATGAACCGGATCTTCCAGGAATTCTTAGATCGTTTTGTAGTCATTTTCGTGGACGACATTTTGATTTATTCACCTTCTGAGGAGGAGCATGAGGAACACTTGAGAGTGGTGCTTAAGTTGCTTATAGCCCATAGGCTGTATGCCAAGTTTGGGAAGTGTGAGTTCTGGCTATGAGAAGTCAAGTTCTTAGGCCATGTGGTTTCCGCGAAAGGGGTGTCTGTTGATACATCCAAGATTGAGGCAGTGCAAGATTGGGCACAGCCTAAGAGTGTGTTTGAGATCCACAGTTTTCTGGGATTAGTTGGGTATTACCGCCGATTTGTGAAGGATTTCTCCTGCTAGCCGCGTTGACTAGATTGACACGGAAAGGAGTCAAATTCGTGTGGAGTGAGACTTGTGAAAAGTCGTTCCAAGAGCTGAAAGTTAGATTGACCACCGCTCCGGTCTTGATTATTCCGGAGAGAGGGTTGGGCTATGCGGTTTATTGTGATGCCTCACGAGAGGGTCTGGGTTGTGTGTTGATCCAAGAGGGGAAAGTAGTGGCCTATGGCTCACGTCAGTTGAAAATCCACGAGAAGAATTACCCTACACATGACCTAGAGTTAGCAGCCGTGATTTTTTCCTTACAGATTTGGAGGCACTACCTTTATGGTGAGAGGTTCGAGGTGTTCTCGGACCATAAGAGTTTGAAGTACTTGTTTACATAGAGAGACTTGAATTTGAGGCAGAGAAGGTGGATAGAGTTCATTGAAGACTATGACTTTAAGTTGCACTATCACCCAGGGAAGGCCAATGTTGTGGCCGATGCCCTTAGTAGAAAATCCATTAGTAATGTAGCTTGTATAGCCATCCGAGAATGGGAGATGTTGGGTGCACTTGGCGAGTTTGATTTGCTTTTGGGCGAATCTGTTGAGGCTGCGACCTTGTTTTCTGTTATTGCGCAACCTACACTTGTGACTCGAGTGTTAGAGGCACAGAGAGGTGACCTTGAGGTAGATTCCCTCCGAGAGAAGATCTCCGGTGGGAAGGTTGAGAAAGGTTTGGCGGTGTATCCCGACCAGAGTGTGAGATACCGAGACCGTTTGTTTGTACTGGAGTCTTGCCGAGAGGAGGTACTCCGAGAGTTTCATCATTCACGCCTTGCGGTGCATCCGGGAGGCACTAAGATGTATCGGGATTTGGGTCGCCAGTTTTGGTGGCGAGGTATGAAGAGAGATGTGGCAGTTTTCGTGTCTAAGTGCCTTACTTGTCAGCAAGTGAAGGCCGAGCATCAGAGGCCAGCGGGTTTGTTGCAACCCTTGCCTATTGCCGAGTGGAAGTGGGAGCATGTCACTATGGACTTCGTTGTAGGTCTTCCGAGGACTCAGCGGGATAGTGATGCTATTTGGGTGGTTGTAGACCGGTTGACTAAGTCGGCGTACTTTATCCCTATGCGCGTGAGAGATTCGGTAGATCATTTTGCCGACCTGTATATTCAGGACATAGTGAGATTGCACGGGGTCCTAGTGACGATCGTCTCAGATAGAGATCCTTGTTTTACTGCTAGGTTGTGGCAGAGTTTGCAAAGTGCCTTGGGCACTAAGTTGACCTTTAGTACGGCTTATCATCCTCAGACTGACGGGCAATCCGAGCGTACTATTCAGATCCTTGAGGATATGCTTCGAGGTTGTGTCATTGACTTTAGTGGGACGTGGGAGAGGCACTTGCCCTTGGTGGAGTTTGCCTACAACAACAGTTTCCAGTCTAGTATCGGTATGGCACCGTTTGAGGCCTTGTATGGCCGACCGTGTAGGTCTCCAGTTTGTTGGGTCGAGGTGGGTGATGCACCTTTGTTGGGCCCGGAGTTGGTGAGGGAAACGACGGGGAAAGTTGAGCTTATCCGTAGGAGGCTTGTTACAGCCCAGAGTTGCCAAAAGAGTTATGCCGACCGTAGGAGGAGGCCTTTGGCATTTGAGACGGGTGATCATGTTTTCTTGAAAATATCACCTAGGTGAGGTTGGATGAGATTTGGGAAGAGTGGAAAGTTATCCCCTCGGTTTATTGGTCCCTTTGAGATCCTTGAGAGGGTTGGGGAAGTTGCTTATCGTTTGGCTTTGCCACCGCAGTTGTCCGGGGTGCATGAAGTGTTTCATGTTAGTATGCTTCGGAAGTACGAGCCGGATCCGTCCCATGTGTTGGATTGGACCGATTTGGAGGTAGATGAGGATGCCTCGTATGAGGAGAGACCGGTTCGGGTCTTGGATAGGCGGGATCAAGTCTTGCGAGGCACGACCATTCCCTTGGTCAAGGTTTTATGGAAACATCACGGAGTGGAGGAAGCCACTTGGGAACGTGAGTTAGATGTCCGTGAGAAATATCCGGACTTATTTGTTGATGTGTAATCATGCATTGAAATTTTGTAATGTTATTGAAATTTACGAGCATTATATATGTCTTAAGTTGTAAAACATTGTAAATGTTTTGGTTTATGGAAGTATGTTTTGGAACTTGCCTCAAAATGGAAGTTATGTTAACATTGTGTATGTTAAGTAAATTATGGAAATGCACGCATGATATTAATGTTGCGTGTGTTATGGAATTGTGGAAAATGGGATGAAATTGTTAAATTTCAAAGGAATGCATGTTGATAATGCAGGTTGTTATATGATGTGAATTGCCTCTTGAAAAGAGATGACATTGATCGGTAATGGGTCGGATTGTTTAATATTATGTTGTAATATTGTTGGGAATGGAGAAAACTTGTTTTTTGAAAACTTGTACTTAATTTCAGGGACGAAATCCTTTAAGAGGGGGAGGTTATAGCGATCCCGGTTTTCCTTTATTTAATGCTTGTATCCAGACTTAGGTTCCATGGAGTTGGTTGTTGTGTATATCTTATTTACATCCTTTACTCTTTGTATTTGAGTCTTGGGTTGTGTTGGTGTCACGACCCAAACCCGGCCCTATGGGTTTAGTACAGAATCGCCAAGAATCCGAATTACCAAAGGCCCGCTTAATAAAGAATACAAAGAACAGTCTGAGGCTGGCGGAAGCCAATGCAAGAAATAAACAAAGGTCCAATGAGTGACGATCAGATGCCAAAAAGATTTTCCATACATTTATACAGAACAGTACGAAACAGTATGCACAATATATACAACCAGTCAGAACATGGACTAAATCTCTACTAAACAGTACAGTACGGTCTATACAGTATTACAAAATAGTACAAGGACAGACGGGGAAATAAAACACCCCCAAGCTATAGCTTGGCAGGCTCGGAACCTCGCAGTGAGGCACAGTGGTTGGCTTGACAAAACTGGAGTTAACCCCGACGCTCCTAGCTGCGGTCTGGTGCCTATACACCTACATATATATATGAGCAATGAGCTAAAGCCCAGTGAATAACATAAAGCGTAAAGGGGTTTAGAATGAATGTCCTTACATTAATGAAAACAGTTCATTTCAATCAGTATATCAGTTGTTCAGTTCAGTAAACAGTCATATGTGGTACATCCATTAGCATAGCGACAAGATGTGAGGGTCTCAAAGACCAGCGGTAGTGATGGCCATCAACAAGAAATGAGTGGTTCCATGAGGGAACCGACAGAGATCTCTGAATAAAGACAAAGAATAAAGAAATGAGAGGTGCTAAGGATGCCACAAAGACAGCTCGTAATATAGGACATACATTCATTCAAGAAACAATATCGCTTAGTAAATCTGCGGTTCAGTATTCAAAAGATAATCATTTTGAACATATCTTTACACAATTGTTACTCACAGAGTTCTGGGCTACGGTAAGCTAAAGCGTCTCCTCGGAATGCCAACCCTACACAGTTAACAGATTGAACACACACTAAGCTACACAGTTGGGAAAGATAATAACTTAATCCCTAATCTGCCTCGGTGTGTTCTACATCTAAATCCACATTAAGATGTCTTAAACTAGGCCTAAGAATGCCTAGGATGGAATGAGGATGCAAGGATGTACTTAGAAAACATTTTCAGAATTTTCAGAAAAACAGAGTTCCGCTCGAGCGTAGGTTTCCCCGCTCGAGCGGACATGCAGACAAAGGTATCCACTCGAGCGTGGACTTACCCGCTCGAGCGTTCTGCAAAACAGGGCAAAAGTGCTGGATGCTCAAAATCCACGCTCGATTGGGCGCTCGATACCCGCTCGAGCGTGAGACACAAGACTCGGCTCGAGCGTAAAATACTCTGCTCGAGCAGTCTGCAAAACAATGCAAGATGCTGGGAGCTCAAATTTCCCGCTCAAGCGCCACTTTCCCCGCTCGAGCGGAAGTGCAAAATCTGGAAAACCCAGATTGCACCTTCAAGCCAAAAACCAAGTTTTGATGCTCCAAATTCGATCCTCTTGGGCCACTTTTCTGGAAAACATTTGTAAACACATAGAATAACATATATCAAACCTCAATTTGTAAAATCAACGCCCAAGGGTGTTTAATTCAAACCCAATTCCAAACCAATCTTCATGACAACAATTCAAATGAACATACATGAGCTTAAATCATTTTCAAAGCTTTAATGCTGGTTCAAAAGAGCTCAAACCTTCAAAAACAAGATGAACTCATGGAGTATGATCAAAAGATGGACATGCATATGAGGAATTATGAACTTACAACCTCAAAACTCAAGAATGGTAGCATGCATGCAACAATCAAGCTACAATTCAACATTTAAACCATGTTTTGGCTCTAAACTCCATCAATATGACATGAACCATGCAAGGATCAACTTTAAGACACAATTAAGAGGTTGAAATCCTTACCTAAGTCTTGAATTACAAGGTGAGGAAGCTTAATTGCAATCTATGCCTCAATTTCTTCAAGGTTCAAGCCAATCAACAAGTTGAAGTCACTCTAACTCTCTATCCTCTCTATCTAGTCGGCTAAACAAGGAATTGGCTGATGAAATAATGTGTTTTGAGTGTGATGAAAAGGCTCAAAGGTGGCTCAAGTAGTGGGCCACTAGATGGCATGATTGTAAATAACGCAACTATTGCAATTTAACTCATTTTAATCTAATTTAATCATACTAAACCACATTTTCGATAAATATACTATAAAATCACATAAATCATGATGATCATAAAACATCAATCGATTTCAGATTCGACCGCCGATAAGGCCTTCAATTTACAGTTTAAACATAGAAACACGAACAGATAATTAAACAATCGACAGATAGAAATGCAATTCAAACAGACATACCAATCAACTGCTTTGATTTCACGATTCAAAGATATTAATCATTTCATTTACTTCTCATAATCAGTCTCAGTTTAGCGGTAATTCAGTAATTAGTCGGTAATCAGTGGCGAGGGTTATTACAATTGGGCAGGTTTGAAACAGGTTGGTTGAGCTTAGGAACTAAAAGTAGTTGCCCAGATTTTGGCCTGCATGCTCGAGCGGAGCTTTTGATGTTCGAGCGGGCCTTTGTTTTTCTTCTCCGCTCGAGCGGGAAAATCCATCTCCCAGTATTTCCTCTGCAGTGTTAGACGCTCGAGCGGGCGTTTGGACGCTCGAGCGGGAGTTTGTGTATGACGCTCGAGCGGGGAGTGTTTATCCGCCGCTCAAGCGGGAGTTTCGATGCTTGAGCGGGAGTCTGTGAGTGACGCTCGAGTGGGGGTTTCCACGCTCGAGTGGGGCGACTGGTATAACACTTCGAGATTTCACTGTTTGGATCACTTTTCAACATCCTTTCTCTCTCTTACTTTTTCGAAAAAGCCATTTGAGAGCTCCCCTCTCTAAAACCTTACCTTCTCTCTAGGTATTGATCTAGTAGGAGTGATTTCCTGACCTTGGGCCTTTGTAAAAGTTGTGTTGATCGTCGAGGGCTATCTTTTGATCAGAAAATTTTGGGATTTGGAGCATCTTCAATTTCTTCATCTTCTTCCCTTGGGCTCCGAATTTGAGGTAGGGATTCCTACTCACTCTTATGGGTTTTGACCTAGATATTGAGTATTTTGTATAAATGGTTTTGGGTTTTGGAAACTAGGGTTTCAAATGTATGATTTTGAAAAGAGGGTTTTGTTTATTTTGGACCATAAATTTGTATTTGGGTTTCAAAATGAGTATATTGATGTTGTTGGTAATATATGAATTCTTGGAGTCAATATTGAGAATAAGGGGAATTATGCCATGTTTGGGTATATTTGGGTCACTAATGTAATTAATGACATTTGTTGAGAAAATATGGAATTGAGTCGAATATAATGAAATTGGCTCATTATGAGATGAATTAGTGAAGTTGGATTTATTAATCGCTCACTTTTGGAAATATGGATATTTTATCTGTTGGTGCTTTTATTATCTGTTTAGAAATAATTTCTTTGGGCTACCGGTGGAGGGTAGTTATGATTGTTGTAGACAATGCATGATGATTAGGCAAACTAAAACTAATCAATTGGATGTGTCATAGAGTATGATGGCGCGTATCACAATAACTGTATGTATTGATTGATTATGTATATGACCTTTGTGTATATATATAGCAATCCCGGTATTCCCTTTACTGTTTAGTTGTACTCCGGACTCGATTCCGTGGAGTTGGTAGTTGTGTCTATCTTGTTGTCGTCCTTTAATTCCATTTGTGTGAGTTTTGGGATGTTTTGAGCAGGTGTGTTACAGGTTAGTTGAGCCTGAGTCTCAAATCTAGCTGTCCAGGTTTTTGGTGTTACGCTCGAGCGGGTTGTTCTGCGCTCGAGCGGGGTTTGGTTTTTGGCTGTCCACTCGAGCGGGCCTTCTTGCGCTCGAGCGGGATTTACACACTCACAGTATTTTGTTTTCTGCAAAACTTCTGCAGATGTAATTTCTACGCTCGAGTGGATTTCCTGCGCTCGAGCGGGTCGCGCTCGAGCGGGTAGTACATTGTTGGTGTAAGTTCTGGGAGGAGGAAATCTGCGCTCGAGCGGACTGGTTTTCGCACTCGAGCGGATGTACTTTATTTATGTGTCTTGGCGCTCGAGCGGGTCTTCTTGCGCTCGAGCGGACCTAGTTTTTTTTTCTTGACACTCGAGCGTTATGTTTTCCGCTCGAGCGGGAATGTCATATATCAGTTAGCAACTGGGCATTTTTGAATCACTTTTTACTTTATCTCTCTCTCTTTCTCTCTTACTTTCCCAAAATCGTTTTTGAGAGCCTCTCTCTCTAGAAACTCCATTCTCTCTAGGGTTTGATCTAGTTAGAGTGCTTTCCTTCTCTTCGGCCTTTGTAAAAGTTTGGTTGATCGTCGAGAGCTTCGTTTTGATCCGAAAAGTTTGGAGTTTGGAGCATTTTGGTTTTGGTCTCTTCTCTCCTTTTGTAGCTCCGAATTTGAGGTAGGGATTCCTACTCACTCCTATGGTCTTTGACATCGATTTTTAGTTGTTTTGATAAAGTGTTGAAGTTGGGTAATTTTGGGACTTAAGGTTTCAAATGTTGAAAGAGGGTTTTGTTATTTTGGCTCTAAAATGTGTTATTTGGGTTTCAAAATAATGATATAGTTGTTGGTAGTTGATATATAGACCATTGGGTCAATATTGGGAAATGGGGTAGAAAACCCTAAGTGGTTGTATAAATTAATTAGTATGATTAATTTGGAAAAATTGTGGTTATATGGAATTGAGTTGGAAATAATGAAGTTGACTCATTATATTATGAAATGGTGGAGTTGGATTGTTAATCGCTCACTTTTGAACACATTGATATTATATCTGTTGGAGCTTTTATTATCTGTTTAGAAATAATTGCTTGGGCTACCGGTGGAGGGTAGTTTTGATTGTTGTAGACGATGCATGATGATTAGGCAAACTAAAACTAATCAATTGGATATGTCATAGAGTATGACGGTTGATAGAATACATTAACGTTATGTATTGTTTGATTTTGTATATGACCTTTGTGTATATACATTGCGTGTATGGGAGGAGATAGGAGATGTACTCCACGGTTTAGGGGAAGATAGGGGATGGACCTCTAAACCGGATGTTGTTTGGGAGGAGATAGGGGATGGACTCCACTGATATAGCTCATATGCTTGTCAGTTAACATGTTGATACAGCTCATATGCTTATCCTTGGAAGTGTTGATATAGCTAATATGCTTATCTGTTGAGATGTTGATACAACTAGTATGTTTATCTATTGAGAAAGGGAAATGTTTAATATGAGTCACTGTCTCATATAAGTGGTTGGCCAGGTTCTGAGCCGTTGATGTAAATTGTGAAATCGATAAGAAATGGAAAATGGAATGAAACATGAACATAGTGGTCATGTAATGAGAATGAGTTATGAATTGATTTATGGGAACTGAACAATTATCAATTGCTAATGTCTTAGTTATTGCTCATACTGTCTTTAGCATATCTCATGGGCGCTGGCTCACCCTATATGGGACATTATTTTTCAGGTACAGGTAGCATGCCACCACGAAGGATATAGCTTGGATGATGATGAGAGTTGAAGACTCTTTTTGTTTATTTTGTTTGTATTACATGTACATCAAGGCAAGGGCTTATTTTGTATAGAGTTAGTACTCTTCTTTTGTGTAACCAAGTGTTGACTTGGAAAGCTGTAAGCCCATAGGGCATTTGCTTTTGTTGTTAACATGTAATATGGCTACAAGAACTATTCTGATGAATAGAAATGGTTGATTTCTTTTATATCAATGCATGTCTTAAGTGATGGGTTTTATGTATTATTTTGAGGGCGTTACAACTTGGTATCAGAGCTTACCGGGTTCGAATACTTTGGGTACGTGGGAAGTGATTAGTATCACAATGGGTTTGTCTCGCTTGTTAAGAGACTTAGATGTAATGTTATATGCTTATGTGATAACATGCTTATGTGATTATTTGGGTATGGGATTTGATTTCTAGGATATCGATTGGATCCTTGGGTTTCTGTGAGTCTTGTTGGAAAAGCACTTGATCAATGCTGTTTCTATCCTAACTCTAGTAACGCCGACTATCATTATCCGGGAATGAAATTCGTAAGTGCTTATGTGTTTATGTGCTTACGTGGAGTGAATTACAGTTGTCCATGCATTAGGACGCGGGTGTTTAGCTTCGGCACATTTATGAATGTGCTAACGTCTTCGTTACCCCTAATAGGATGTTAGGACGAGGACGAGGTGGTAGGCGTGGTAGGCCTAGGAGGCAGGAGGTGCCTTTACCGGATGATGTTCCGGCAGTGCAGGAGGGAGTTGGTCAGGCCAATGTGGCCGAGCCAGTGGGTCAGCAGGCTATGGGTGCCTTGGCCCGAGAGATAGCAGGAGCTTTGGGTATCCTCAGAGCTGAGAATCAGGTTGCTGAGGCAAGGCCTTCTTTCTTGAAGAGTGAATTCTTCCGATCTAACCCGGACGAGTTATTGGGGATCCGAAAGAGCCGCTTAAGGCTGACGAGTGGTTGGAACAGATGGAGAAGACGTTCGAGATGCTTGGCATCGAGGACGGGGGTTTAAAGGTGACCTTGGCATCCTTCCAATTGAAGGGAGATGCGGGTCAATGGTGGAAGTACGAGAATGGCCGTGTTGGTGGTGCATGGGGGGCTTTTGTAGATGTCTTCCAGGAGAAGTTCTTGTCTTCAGCCGCTAGAGAGAAGCTGAGGGAACAGTTTTGCCAGCTTAAACAGCAGGGCTTGTCAGTGGCCGAGTTTGAGGCTACATTTACTAGCCTGTCCAGGTTTGCACCTGAACTCGTGGCGTCCGAGGAATGCCGTTGCTTTGAGTTTGAGCGGAAGTTGAGGCGTGGACTCAAGTTGAGGGTTGGGGGGTCGTTTATCCGGGAGTATAGACGTTTGGTGGATGTTGCAGCTCATATGGAGCTTATGATGCAGGAGGAGGATGAGGAGAAGCATAGAGGCTCCAAGAGGAGCCAAGATGGCCAGAGTGATGGCAGGAGACATAGGGGTTTTAACCCTCAGCAGTCTCAGGGTGGTTTGGCTAGGTCGACCTTTCCAGTGCTGAGTGCAGGCTCCGGGAAAGGTAATCAGGGAGGTTTGACTTGTTTCACGTATGGCCAGCTGGGTCACAAGTCTTCGGTTTGCCCGCAGAAGGGAGGAGGTCAGCGAGCTGCTTCTTCTTCAGCTAGACCTCAGGGCCAGAGTCAGGGTAGGGGTCAGCCTTTGTCTTGTTATCAGTGTGGACAGCCTGGGCACCTGAAAAGGTTTTGCCCACAGTTTAGTGCCACTTCAGGAGCGTCTGGTTCTAGATAGACGCAGAGTTATCAGCCAGTTTAGTCTGTGCAGGCCTCGAGGGCCAATCCGGGAGCTTCGTCATCCCAGTCGGTGCAGCAGTCTTATGCTCCTAGAGGTGAGCAGGTGGATCAGGGGCCTACAGTAGCGTGTATGTCGTTATCACAGACTTAGTCTGGCTCCATCAGTAGTGAGAGGTACCTTTCTATTTTGCAACTCGGTTGCTAGTGTATTGAATGATATGGGTGCGTCTCATTCTTTTGTATCTGCTGCATTTGCATCTGTGTTGGAGTTGGAGTTAGCACTTTTGGCATCTCCTATTTGCATAGTATCACCTGTTGGGGGTGAGTTGATTTTGAAACACGGATGTAGAGGTTGTGATATAGAGGTCGCCGACCATAGGCTTCCTTTTCCCTTTGTTGTTATGCCCATGAAGGGTTTTGATGTTATTTTGGGTATGGACTGGTTATCGTCATACCGGGCTGTTATTGATTGTTACCGCCAGAGGGTCACTTGTTGTACCGTGAGCGGGGAGTGTTTCCATTTCTTGGGGGACCGGGTTGGTAGTGTTTTGCCACTGGGGTATGATCCGCGAGGGCGGAATGAGCTTAGTGGTCTACTTGCTAGCTTCTTGAGTGGTGAGTGTGATGAGACCTAGATTGTACTGCCAAGAGTGGTTTGTGAGTATTCGGATGTTTTTCCCGAGGATCTCGTTAGTTTGCCACCTCACCGAGAGATAGAGTTCTCTATTGATCTAGTGCAAGGCACGGCGCCGATTTCTATGGCACCTTATCATTTTGCCCCAGCCGAGTTGAGTGAGTTGAAGATTCAGCTCCAGGAATTGCTAGATAAGGGTTTTGTTCACCCTAGTGTTTCACCGTGGGGAGCACCAGCCCTCTTTGCTAAAAAGAAAGATGGTGCCTTGAGATTGTGTATCGACTATCGAAGGTTGAATTGGGCTACGGTTAAGAATAAATACCCTATGCCCCGCATAGATGACCTGTTTGACCAATTGAAGGGTTCCTGTTGTTTCTCTAAGATAGATTTGAGATCGGGTTACCACTAGTTGAGGGTCAGGGAGGAGGATATTCCGAAGACGGCATTTCGTACACGGTATGGCCATTATGAGTTTCTGGTGATGCCATTTGGGCTTACCAATGCACCGGCAGTCTTTATGGACTTGATGAACCGGATCTTCCGGGAATTCTTAGATCGATTTGTGGTCGTTTTCGTGGACGACATTCTGATTTATTCACCTTCAGAGGAGGAGCACGAGGCACACCTGGGAGCGGTGCTTGAATTGCTTAAAGCCCATAGGCTATATGCCAAGTTTGGGAAATGTGAGTTCTGGCTAGGGGAAGTCAAATTCTTAGGCCATGTGGTATCCGGGGAAGGGGTGTCTGTTGATACATCCAAGACTGAGGTAGTGCAAGACTGGGCACAGCCTAAGAGCGTTTTTGAGATCCACAGTTTTCTGGGATTAGCTGGGTATTACCGCCGGTTTGTGAAGGATTTCTCTAGGCTAGCTTCGCCATTGACAAGGTTGACTCGGAAAGGGGTCAAGTTTGTGTGGAGTGAGACTTGTGAAAAGTCGTTCCAAGAGTTGAAAGTTAGATTGACCACCGCTCCGATCTTGATTATTCCGGAGAGAGGGTTGGGCTATGCGGTTTATTGTGATGCCTCACGAGAGGGTTTGGGTTGTGTGTTGATGCAAGAGGGGAGAGTGGTAGCTTATGGCTCACGTCAGTTGAAAATACAATAGAAGAATTACCCTACACATGACCTAGAACTAGTAGCAGTGATTTTTGCCTTGAAGATTTGGAGGCACTACCTTTATGGTGAGAGGTTCGAGGTGTTCTCGGACCACAAGAGTTTGAAGTATCTGTTTACACAAAGAGACTTAAATTTGAGGCAGAGAAGATGGATGGAGTTCATTGAGGACTATGATTTTGAGTTGCACTATCACCTAGGAAAGGCCAATGTTGTGGCCGACGCCCTTAGTAGGAAATCCATTAGTGATGTAGCTTGTATAGCCATCCGGGAATGGGAGATGTTGGGTGCGCTGGGCGAGTTTGATTTGCTTCTGGGCGAATCTGTTGAGGCTGCAGCCTTGTTTTCTGTTGTTGCGTAGCCGGCACTTGTGACTTGAGTGTTAGAGGCACAGGGAGGTGACCTTGAGGTAGATTCCCTCCGAGAGAAGATCTCCGGTGGAAAGGTTGAGAAGGGTTTGACGGTGTATCCTGACTAGAGTGTGAGATACCGAGACCGTTTGTTTGTGCCGGAGTCTTGCCGAGAGGAAGTACTCCGAGAGTTTCACCATTCGCGCCTTGCGGTGCATCCGAGAGGTACTAAGATGTATCGGGATTTGGGTCGCCAGTTTTGGTGGCGGGGTATGAAGAGAGATGTGGCTGCCAGATCGGCGCCTTACTTGTCAGCAAGTGAAGGCCGAGCACCAGAGGCCAGCGAGTTTGTTGCAACCCTTGCCTATTGCCGAGTGGAAGTGGGAGCATGTCACTATGGACTTCGTTGTAGGTCTTCCGAGGACTCAGCGGGATAGTGATGCTATTTGGGTGGTTGTAGACCGGTTGACTAAGTTGGCGCACTTTATCCCTATGTGCGTGAGAGATTCGGTAGATCATTTTGCCGACTTGTATATTCAGGACATAGTGAGATTGCACGGGGTCCTAGTGACGATCGTCTCAGATAGAGATCCTCGTTTTACTGCTAGGTTGTGGCAGAGTTTGCACAGTGCCTTGGGCACTAAGTTGACCTTTAGTACGGCTTATCATCCTCAGACTGACGGGCAATCCGAGCGTACTATTCAGATCCTTGAGGATATGCTTCGAGGTTGTGTCATTGACTTTAGTGGGACGTGGGAGAGGCACTTGCCCTTGGTGGAGTTTGCCTATAACAATAGTTTCCAGTCTAGTATCGGTATGGCACCGTTTGAGGCCTTGTATGGCCGACCGTGTAGGTCTCCAGTTTGTTGGGCCGAGGTGGGTGATGCACCTTTGTTGGGTCTGGAGTTGGTTAGGGAGACGACGGAGAAGGTTGAGCTTATCCGTAGGAGGCTTGTTACAGCCCAGAGTCGCCAAAAGAGTTATGCCGACCGTAGGAGGAGGCCTTTGGCGTTTGAGGTAGGTGATCATGTTTTCTTGAAAATATCACCTAGGCGAGGTTTGATGAGGTTTGGGAAGAGTGGGAAGTTATCCCCTCGGTTTATTGGTCCCTTTGAGATCCTTGAGAGGATTGGGGAAGTTGCTTATCGTCTGGCTTTGCCACCGCAGTTGTCCTGGGTGCATGACGTGTTTCATGTCAAGATGCTTAAGTACGAGCCGGATCCGCCCCATGTGTTGGATTGGACCGATTTAGAGATAGATAAGGATGCCTCAGATGAGGAGAGACCGTGTGGGTCTTGGATAGCGGGATCAAGTCTTGCAAGGCAAGACCATTCACTTGGTAAAGGTTTTGTGGAAGCATCACGGAGTGGAGGAAGCCACTTGGGAACGTGAGTTGGAAGTCCGTGAAAAGTATCCGGACATGTTTGTTGATGTGTAATCATGTAATGAAATATTGTAATGATATTGAACTTTAAGGACATTATATATGTCTTAAGTTGTAAAACATTGTGAATGTTTTGGTTAATGGAAGTTTGTTTTAACATTGTGCATGTTAAGTGTATTGTGGAAATGCGAACATGATATTAATGTTGCATGTGTTATGGAATTGTAGGAAAATGAGTTGAAATTGGTAAATTTCAAAGGAATGCATGTTGATAATGCAGGCTGTTTTATAAAATGTGAATTGCCTCTTGAAAAGAGATGGGATTGACCGGTAATGGGTCGGATTGTTTAATATTATGTTATAATATTGTTGGAAATTGAGAAAATCTTGTTTTTTTAAAAAAAACTTGTATTTAATTTCGGGGACGAAATTCTTTAAGGGGGGGGAGGTTATGCCAATCCCGATATTCCCTTTACTGTTCAGTTGTCTCCGGACTCGGTTCCGTGGAGTTGGTAGTTGTGTCTATCTTGTTGTCGTCCTTTAATTCCATTTGTGTGAGTTTTGGGATGTTTTGGGCAGGTGTGTTACAGGTTGGTTGAGCCTGAGTCTCAAATCTAGTTGCCTAGGTTTTTGGTGTTACGCTCGACCGGGTTGTTCTGCGCTCGAGCGGGGTTTGGTTTTTGGCTGTCCGCTTGAGCGGGCCTTCTTGCACTCGAGCGGGATTTACACACTCATAGTATTTTGTTTTCTGCAAAACTTCTGCAGATGTGATTTCTACGCTCGAGCGGGCTTGTTGGCGCTCGAGCGGGTAGTACATTGTTGGTGTAAGTTCTGGGAGGGGGAAATCTGCGCTCGAGCGGACTGGTTTTCGCGCTCGAGCGGATGTACTTTATTTATGTGTCTTGGCGCTCGAGCGGATGTACTTTATTTATGTGTCTTGGCGCTCGAGCGGGTCTTCTTGCGCTCGAGCGGACCTAGTTTTTTTTTTTTGACGCTCGAGCGTTGTGTTTTTCCGCTCGAGCGGGAATGCCAGATATCGCTTAGCAAATAGGCATTTTGAATCACTTTTACTTTATCTCTCTCTCTTACTTTTCCAAAATCGTTTTGAGAGCCTCTCTCTAGATACACCCTTCTCTTTAGAGTTTGATCTAGTTAGAGTGCTTTCCTCCTGTTCGGCCTTTGTAATAGTTTGGCTGACCGTCGAGAGCTTCGTTCCGAAAATTTTGGAGTTTGGAGCATTTTGGTTTTGGTCTCTTCTCTCATTTTGTAGTCTCGAATTTGAGGTAGGGATTCCTACTCACTCCTATGGTCTTTGACATCGATTTTTAGTTGTTTTGATAAAGTGTTGAAGTTGGGTAATTTTGGGACTTAGGGTTTCAAATGTTGAAAGAGGGTTTTGTTATTTTGGCTCTAAAATGTGTTATTTGGGTTTCAAAATAATGATATAGTTGTTGGTAGTTGATATATAGACCATTGGGTCAATATTGGAAAATGAGGTAAAAAACCCTAAGTGGTTGTATAAATTAATTAGTATGATTAATTTGGGAAAATTATGGTTATATGGAATTGAGTTGGAAATAATGAAGTTGACTCATTATATTATGAAATGGTGGAGTTGGATTTGTTAATCGCTCACTTTTGAACACATTGATATTATATCTGTTGAAGCTTTTATTATCTGTTTAGAAATAATTGCTTGGGCTATCGGTGGAGGGTAGTTTTGATTGTTGTAGACGATGCATGATGATTAGGCAAACTAAAACTAATCAATTGGATATGTCATAGAGTATGACGGTTGATAGAATACATTAACGTTATGTATTGTTTGATTTTGTATATGACCTTTGTGTATATACATTGCGTGTATGGGAGGAGATAGGGGATGTACTCCACGGTTTAGGGGAAGATAGGAGATGGACCTCTAAACCGGATGTTGTTTGGGAGGAGATAAGGGATGGACTCCACTGATACAGCTCATATGCTTGTCAGTTAACATGTTGATATAGCTCATATGCTTATCCTTGGAAGTGTTGATATAGCTAATATGCTTATCTGTTGAGATGTTGATACAACTAGTATGTTTATCTATTGAAAAAGGGAAATGTTTAATATGAGTCACTGTCTCATATAAGTAGTTGGCCAGGTTCTGAGCCGTTGATGTAAATTGTGAAATCGATAAGAAATGGAAAATGGAATGAAACATGAACATAGTGGTCATGTAATGGAAATGAGTTATGAATTGATTTATGGGAACTGAACAATTATCAATTGCTAATGTCTTAGTTATTGCTCATATCGTGTTTAGCATATCTCTCGGGCGCTGGCTCACCCTATATGGGACATTATTTTTCGTGCATGTAGCATGCCACCACGAAGGATATAGCTTGGATGATGATGAGAGTTGAAGACTCTTTTTGTTTATTTTGTTTGTATTACATGTACATCAAGGCAAGGGCTTATTTTGTATAGAGTTAGTACTCTTCTTTTGTGTAACCAAGTGTTGACTTGGAAAGCTGTAAGCCCATAGGGCATTTGCTTTTGTTGTTAACATGTAATATGGCTGTCAGAACTACTCTGATGAATAGAAATGGTTGATTTCTTTTATATCAATGCATGTCATGGGTTTTATGTATTATTTTGAGGGCGTTACAATATACGTTGTGTGTGTGGGAGGAGATAGAGGATGTACTCCACGGTTTAGGGAAAGATAGGGGATGGACTTCTAAACCGGATATTGTTTGGGAGGAGACAGGAGGTGGACTCCGTTGATACAACTCATATGCTTATCTGTTGAAGTGTGGATACAGCTTGTATGCTTATCTGTTGAGATGTTGATATAGCTTATATGCTTATCTATCGAAGTGTTGATATAGCTAGTATGCTTATCTATTGTGAAATGGGAAATATTTAATATGAGTCACTATCTCATGTAAATTGTTGGTCAAGTTCTGAGCCATTGTTGTGAATTGTGAATTTGATAAGAAATGGGAAATGAAATGAAACATGGACACTGTGGTCATGTAATGAAAGTGGTATATGAATTGGTTTATGTGAGTCAACCATTTATCAATTGCTAATGTCTTAGTTACTGCTTATATTGTGTTTAGCATATCTCTACTAGGCGTTGGCTCACCCTATATGGGACATCATTTTCAGGTACAGGTAGCATGCCACCTCCAAAGACATAACTTGGATGGTTATGGGAGTTGAAGACTCTTTTTGATTATTTTGTTTGTATTACATGTATATCAAGCCAAGGGCTTATTTTGTATAGAGTTAGTACTCTTCTTTTTGTAACCAAGTGTTGACTTGGAAAGCTGTAAACCCGTAGGGCATTTGCTTTTGTTGTTAACATGTAATATTGTTGTAAGAACTACTCTGATGAATAGAAAGGTATTGATTTCTCTTATGTCATTACATGTCTAAAATGATGGGTTTTATGGTTTTTTTTTTTTTTTTTTTTTGAGGGCGTTACATAATTCATGGGGGCTTTTTTCATATTAAGCCAATTTACTATCTTAATTCCCAAACTAGGTCTAATTTGGACGGAATTTCCAAAGGGAATAGATCATTTTAGTCTTGTATTTTTATACTAAAAATACTAAAAATATTTTTTCAGTACATTTTTTATATTTTTATGTATTTATTAATTTTTTAAAATATTTTTTCACAAATTTTTTACTTTTTTAGATACATCTAACTAAGGTGTATCTAAAAAATTAAAAAAAATGTTTAAAATTTTAAAAATATTCACTAAAAATAAAAAAAAATACGAAAATAAAGAAACTCAATTTTCAAATAATTAAATGCAAAAAACTCAAACCAAATACACTGAATATTTTTTAAACAATTATGTTGATATTTTGAAAAAATTTATATTTTATAGAAAAAAATTTTAGTTAACCAAACAAACGTTTTATTTTTTTTGATAAAAAAAATTACATAATAAATATATAAAGTATAGAGTGGTAAAAAAAACAGAAAAAAAAAAAAAAAAAAAAAAAAAAAACGTGGGAGAGTAGGCATGGATTGAACGTGCGGCTCTGCCAAGCATAACAATTGTATTACCATTCGAGCTACAAAATATTCAAGCCTTGTGTTGATCACATTTTAATATATATTAAAAGTTTTCTTAAGGAAATAATTATGCACATGAAAGCGTGGTTTGGAACCACATTTTCTTCAGAAAACAAAATTTAATTATAAGCACAGTAAAAGCGTGGTTTGGAACCATGTTTTCTGTAGAAAATTTTTTTTGCTTAAAAGCGTGCTTTCTAACCACGTTTTTTGAAAAAAAAAAATTTATGTTAAAATCGTGGTTTGTAACCACACTTTCTTAATTAAAAGCGTGGTTTGTAATAGCGCTTTCACTATTCATCACATTTTCGGCTCCAAACAGTGAAAACGTGATTTGTAATAGCGCTTTAGCCTAGTTTGAGAATTAAGATAGTAAATTGACTTAATATGGGAAAGCCCCTATTTCATGCATTGTGTAAAATTAAAGGATAAAAGTTGATACAATTAGAGCTTTAAGAATCAAATTGATTTGAGACAAGAAGCAAACTGCATGACTAGGGATTCAATTTGCCTTTTATTACAAATGAAAATCATCTACATTTTTTGTAGGGGAAAGATCCACATCAAACCCAAAAAATTTATACAAATTTTGTCAGTATACATCACTGCTCTATTAAATTTTTTTTTTTTAAAATTAATCTTCAATATCAAATTTTCTTTTTGTTTTTCTTAAATTTTAAGGAAGAAGTCCTAATAATTGGGTTAATTACTTAAAAGTCCTATTGGGAATGTTCATGTTCCATTAAGTTCTCTTTCTTTTTTGTTAACCCATGAAATCTTATTTTAAAAATATTTATTTATATAAAACTCATCTCTTTATTAAAAGAAGAAGGAATTGTGTCAATTCCTTGAGTGTTAGTAGAAAATTATTAGGTGTTACAAGTGCACCACATGACAATGTTCTCCACTAATCACCAAGCATTATACTTTATGCCCTAATACAAAATTGTAGGCCCCACCTCCCCCATCAATCATAAATATTTTGAAAATCACCTAACCATACCTCAAAAGTACTAGATATTTTCTCTTATTCAAATAGTATTGCTGATATGGAATTTCACTTTCTTTTTTATTTTCAAAACTTACAAATTTCATAATTTTTATTATACACATTTATTTTTAATAAAATATATATTTTTGGAGTTTACACAATGAGATTTATCAAACATGACCAATATTAAATATAAAATTTCATAAAAATAAAATATTATTTTTTTAGTTATACAAAACTAACAATTTCTCGGCCATAAATTATCTAATTAAATTGAGAAAATGATCTAATTATGTAATAGAAAACCCAAAATATGAGACATAAACACCCAGAGAAGACTTCTCTTTATAATAGTACTAGATATATATACACCTTTATTCAGTATTTCACTTGGTAATATCAAGGTGGGGCTGTATACTTGAATCATTGCCTATTAATTGACTATTCCATTTTACCCTGTAGGTGTATTTATTCAATTCTAGACATTGTGCATATTTAATAAAGGGCAAATTTCACTTCAATGTGCATGTGCAAACTACCCATATAATTTGGAAATAACTATAATGTTCTTCTGGTTTGTGGACTAAATAAAGTATACCGTTAGATCGCTCAATTCAAGTTCACATCAAGTGTGAAACATGTGCTAGGTCATAAGGGGTTATGTTCTTATTTTCAAATATCAAAGGTAAATCACACATGGAGTAAAGCAAAGGGGTTAAAGTCAATTTTATCTTTCAAAAATGACAAATATGAATTTCATAATATGAATTTCAATTAAAAACACTAAGTGTATGGAAAGATTAATGTTTTTCCTAAGTTAAATTTCATGAATCTAATCTTTACTAAATGAAATTCTTCAAAAAAAATATATTTAATTTTGACTCTATTTTGTTTTTTAAAAAAAATAGAATACTGGTCCATCATCCTTTCTCTGTTTCAATGTAGTAACTATAACTAGTTAAAGAATTTTTTATTTTTCATGCCTTATTTCAATGGTCCATCATCCTTGCTCTTATGCCTTTAAGACAACAATTCTATCCTATATATATATTTTTTTTCTTCACATAAATGAATTAAAGAGAAGCATCAAAAGAGGTTTAAGGATTCAATCGTGGATTGCTAGAGGCTGGAGATCTCTCTTTAATGAGTTTTATTTTTCTGTACCCTCTTTGAATACTGAAATATGAATTTTGTTACTAAAACTGTATAATTCTAAGTTACAATTCTTCGAGTTATATGAAGTTCTTGAAATTTCATCAGGGCAAACCCCCTTCTATTTTCTATTTGACCATATTTGTGGAATATTGATTTCTAGGTTTAAGATATGCACATTGATGTAGTAGTTGTTGACAAATTGCCTTTTGTTTTTTAGATTTTGAGTTGTTTGGAAATTGTAATCAAATTTCAATACCAGAGCTTGCATCATGAATTGATTTTTACAAGAAAAAAATAATATTGAAAGGGTACTCCAGAGCTGTTTTTTAATACCAAAAAAATTTATTTTCAAAAGCAAAACTCATTCTGTTTTTTAGACTTGCATTGTTGACAAATAAACTGTAAATGGTTGATGAATATTGGACTGTAATTTTTGAATGCGAAGAAATGGAGATTGATTCAAATAGGGTGAGAATATCATAAAATGCTAACATTTAATTTTATAATATTGTAATAGAAATTTTTAAAAATTTAATGAGCTGAATTTGTAATACATATAATAGCATTATAGTAGAAATTAAAATTTCGTCACAAAACTTAAGAAAATTTGAAAAAGTTTTTGAAATGGGTATTGAACGAGCCAAAATGAGCTTTTTGTTTGAATTTCATAACAAAGCCTCTATGACCTCTAAAAATCTAAAACGTGGACGAGGGTTACTATTTCACATAGGAAATAACTTTGTCATTAAGGTCCCTAATGGTACCAGTTTGAGCAAATCAAATTAACTTATCTTTAATTGTCTATAAATTTGAAGAATTGGATCACCAGTTTTAAAAAATAAAGAACAATGTTTGAAACCTCTATTTTATATTGTCCAAATCAATCTAGTTCTTTCAACTCAATGAGAAAAATAATAATTTCATACAAAACTTACACTATGTTTTAAAATGTTTGTATGACTTGTCCAATTATTGATTACTTAGATAAAGTTATTGCCTCACAAGTAATTCTAATTAAATGATTTAAAATTCATATAATTATTTTAGAAGTAAAATTCGATATACGGATATTGTCGATATTTTAATGTTTATTGTTTCATTGAAGCAAGTATATGGCAACTGTTCCAATTATCTTCTACTGGGGGGGAAACATAATTCGGGATTCCGATGAAGGTGTGTCATGTGATGCCGAAATGAAGGGATATATGGGTACAACTTGGCACCACACTTACCAATTTGGAGGAGATGTTTATGTCCAAGGTGGCAAGTTACGGGAAACACCGATTGATCTTCAAATGTAGATATCCTTATCGCCAAAGCAAGCAACCAAAGAAATACAAAATATTACCGATCAATGACGATGAGGCGTTGAACACCGTGATAACTATCGTGGAAGTTTTCAACCACCAAATTGTTTGGAAGTGTACATTGATAAAGAGGTTGTACACAATGTCCCGAATATGACACACATGGATTCTCGCCCATTCACTACATTGTCATACATGGGATTGACACGACAAAGATTTTAGTCTCCTATGTATGAATCAAATGAATGTTATGCAACTGCCACACACAATGTATATTTCAGTGGCCATGGTGGAGAATCAAGTTCACGTGGTGGATATGAGATCGAGGTCTGCTTGGCAAGGCTAAAAGTAATAATTAGCCAAAAAGTTACCTTTTTCCAAAAAGCCAACAACCCATACCTCTACTTTTGCATCGCGTTTGTAATTAGCCAATAAAAAGTTACTAAATTAGCCTGCTCCCAAACGAGGCCTCAATTTCACAATAACACCGAAGATGTTTCACCTACGCCCATCATACCACCTGCTGAAGTTGTTGGTAATATGGTCAAATGGTTAATTTCGCGCTTTGCTAACAATGACATGTACGGCCCGATGTCGCCTAGACAATGATGAGAACGAAATGTGTGATGAAGAAAATTTATTGGGCGGATCGATGTTGATGATGAAGAAGATGATGCCGACGCCCCGCTGATATTCGTAATGCTCCCATTCCACCTAGACCAAATCCTTCCTATGAAAAACATTCACATGGGTGGTGATTTTGACATTAGTAACCGCTGATGTCGCTCCTTATAACCTAATATGGAATGTTGAAGTTGTTGGTAATATGGTTGAAACGTTAATTTGCGGCATTGTCGACAAAGGACATGTACTGGCCTTGATGCCGCCCTAGACAATGATGAGAACGAAATGTGTGATGAAGAAAATTTATTGGGTGGATCAGATGATGATGATGAAGAAGATGATGTCGACACTCCCGTTGATATTCAGAATGCCCCCATTCCACTTAGACCTGAAATCCCTTTCTATGAAAACATTCACATGGGTGGTGATTTTGACATTAGTAACCGCGATGTCGTTCCCTGTAACCGAATATGGAATGCTGAAAATCCAGAGTTGGATAAAGGGATGGTTTTCGTTGATAATAAGCAACTCGTACATACTGTGAAATTGTACCATGCAACAAATAATCGAGAGTATAAATTTGTAACCTCCAAGCGAGACGTTTGGGTGCTACAAGCTAACGATTGCAGATAGTGGTTACGCAGCATCTCTTAGTAGGATATATGGTCTTTTGAAATAAAGCAAGATAGGGTCCTCACCATTGTTTATACCCACGAATGAACAGGACCACACTAATATTAGATCCAGCATATCGCTTCTCATCTTTTGGGACAAGTTATGTGAGTATACAAAATAAATGTTTACATATATATATATTTGTTTGCTTGTAGTGTTCACACCAAAATAATCACTTATAGGTATTGTCGATGCGATGAACCTAATATGCCAATTAAGAATGTCATCGAGGATATCAAAAAGACCATAAACTATAGTATATCATACAAGAAAGCGTGGCATGCAAGGGCAAAGGCAATTAGAATGGTATTCGGGATTGGGATGAATCATATAGGATGTTGCCTAAATTCATGCATGTATTACAAACATCTAATCCTCGCACCATCGCAATGGAAGCATAGATATACCGGAGATACAAACCATTATGCCCGCCTTCCACTTTATTTTCTCGTCTTTCAAACCCGCTATTGATGGATTCAGATATTGTAGGCTCGTTATAACCATAGATGGTACATTCTTATATGGGAAATACACCGTGTGTTGCTTGTAGCAACGATTGTCACCGCCAATGCCAAAGTATTAACGCTGCATTCGCCATTGTTGTCGAGGAGAGTTTAGAGTCTTGGTCGTTTTTATTTCAAATATCAAGGAACATATTGTCATGGACCGACAAAGGAGTGACTTTGATATCTCGACGAAGCCGAGAGCATTTTAGCTGTAGAGGCAAAGATTGGTCAATCCTCGCCCAATTTATTGGATATCATCGGCACTGCCTTCGACATGTTTGTAGTAACTTTAACACTAGGTTCAAAAATAAGGAGCTGAAACAACTTCTATGGAAAGCAGGGAGTGCTCATCAACAACGAAAGTGTAATGGTTACTTACAACAAATACAAAGTTATTGATCAAGATGCCATCAATTGGGTTTACAACATGAATCTTGTGGAGTGGGCCCTTTCGATGACGGTGGATATCGGTGGGGGTATTGACCAACAACGATGCAGTAGTGCTTCAATAGCGCTTGAAAGGTGCAAGGAAGTTACCTATCTCATATGGTTGAATTTACATTTCGCCACTGTGAAATATTTTGACGAGATGGGAGCCCAAGCTGAAATAGATGTACGAAATAAGTTCAATACCCTAGAGAGATGCAAAAAACTATTGAGGATGGCATCGCAAGGGCAAATACTTTTAAGTTGATATTGTATGACAGGTTAGTTGGTAATATAAACTAAATTGTTGTTATTATGTTGTGAAGTTAAGTACACCTAAAAACATGAACTTGATTAGTTTATATTACAATTTTCTGATAGGCCACGCCGTGTATTTGAGGTGCAAACATCTTTTCGCCATGGACGAGGTCGCAATACACAAATTGTGCAAATGAATCAACCTACGTGCAGTTGTGGGAAATATGAGATAAGACACTATCCATGTTCTCATATGCTCACTGTAATGTCTAAATGCGGTGACAATCCATTCGAGTACGTTGATCCAGTATATAGGCTTCCTATATACATGAGGGTTTGGGAAACAAAATTCAATCCAATACCACATCAAGATTATTGGGATGATCCGCAGTGGTCCTTAATGCCTAATATACTTCGTCTATGAGAAGTAAAACGAGGTCGTACATCTATGTCTCGTATTCCAAATGAGATGGATATATCAGATAGGCGTGTGACCGTCAGAAGTGGAGTGCCAGCAGACGGGTCATGACAGGCGAATATGTCCGGCACGACTTGGTCGATGAAGACTATGTAATACTTACATATTGTAATAGAAAGATTTTTAATTCTTTATTTGTAATAGATCATTTAATTATTTATTTTGTAATTCATTATTTGTAAATGGGGTCGTACATTTAAATAGATCATTTTTTATTTGTAATAGATCATTTCTATTTTTAATTCTTTATATATTGTAATTGTTTGATTTCCTTGACAAAATTTACAACTAACATACTAAACAAATAAATTAAACTAAATGACAATGCAAAAACATTTAACTATACCATATAGGCCTATGTTTTTTATTCTCTACTCGATTGAAAATGTCTATTACAAAATTTTAGTGAAAATCACATAGTTCTTCTACCATTTTAAGATTTTAATATTTCGACTGCTGCAAGCATTTTTTACATTTACAATTTATGAATCAGATCTACGTAATTTACAAATTTTATACTTTATTGGAACTTTTACCATTACAAAATCAATAATGAAGTTTTGTCAAATATGCCTACAATTATGTAATTAGCAACCTCTTATTGAAAAAAAAAATTTCTCATTCAATTTTTTTTGCAAATATTTATGTACGAAAACTATCCACATGTTACTGGTCATTATTAAGCTTATGTAACTGAGACTCTAAAATGATTTTGTAAAAGATTTCTATATTAGTTATAGCATAGATAACGATTAGTTCTGTTGAATTGCTTATCATATTTAATGGCACATAAATTGATAAATTTAGATTTTAGTGAATTGCTTCCATGTTAGTGGCACACAAATTGATAATTTTAAAATAATCGACCACATTCGTTTTTCAAGTCGTCATGTATAGTACAGCTGGAAACCTTAAGTCGGAAAAATCAACTTAAGTTGCCAAAAGCACATTCTATTGAGATCCAAAAGGAAGATCCTGATAATGTTGATCGACTATGTGAAAGACTACAACGTGAGATTTCTCAAATGCGCCGTAGGTTAGCCCGCGATATGCAGCTATACATAGTTAAGAAGGATGCCCAGAAGAACAAAACAGAACCAAATGTTGCGGCTATCAAGGGTATCATGGAGGATCCTGAACTTGTCTTTGACGCTGAGCTTTCGGATTATTCAGACTCTGAGCCACCTGCCGATTTAAGTGCGAATTAGGTGTTAATGTCTACACTTCGGCAATATTAGGTCATGCATTAATATGTAATGTTTGTGTTAGACTAAGTGTTTCCGTAATGAGTTTGTCAGATTGTCTGCCTAATGTTTGTCTGTCTAACTGTTATGTTTATGTATTGTGTGTTCAATTCAGGGTGTCCAGGATGTATGTAATGTGTGTTCAGGTCATGGTGTCCAGAATGTATTTTTGTGGGAGACTTATATCTGTACTACCTATGTAACTGAAAACTGTTACATTTTCAACTTCAGTTATGTTGTTTTCATACATGTATGAGTATTTAGTAAATTAGTGACTTCAGATATTATGTATTAAGTTTTATTACAAAAATGTTGACAAAATTTATTTTAGGAGCTCTCGCGTGGCCTTCGCCTTCTTGGCCTACTCATGTGCTCTTCAAGCTCTCACCCTTTGTCGTTGCTCGTCGAATTGCACAAGGTGTGGGTGTGCTTGACCAGAGAGCATGTATATCACCTTCTAACCCAAAAACAAAGACGAAAGAAATTTTTTTTTTTTTAATGAAACGCACAAAACGGTTTTACTAAACTGTTTCCTAATTACATTCTCACCTTCTAACTCAAAAATAAAGACAAAAGAATAAATATATATATATATTTAATTGAAAACGGCTTAATAAAGCCAAAGTAATTTTTGAATAACACCTTCTAACCCAAAAAACAAAGACAAAAGAAAAAAAAAAATTATGATGAAAACCGCTTTAGTAAAGCCAAAAAAAATTATTAATTACATTATCACCTTCTAACCCAAAAACAAAGACAAAACAATAAACAAAAAAAATTTATGATGAAAACGGTTTTAGTAAAGCCAAAAAAAAATTATTAATTACATTATCACCTTCTAACCCAAAACAAAGACAAAACAATAAACAAAAAAAATTTACATGAAAACGGCTTTAGTAAAGCCAAAAAAAAATTATTAATTACATTATCATCTTCTAACCCAAAACAAAGACAAAACAATAAATAAAAAAAATTTACATGAAAACGGCTTTAGTAAAGATAAAAAAATTTCTGAATTACACCTTCTAAAGCAAAACAAAGACAAAAGAAAAAAGAAAAAATTTAACATGAGAACGGCTTTAACAAAGCCAAAAAAAATTTATGAATTACATTATCACCAAAACAATGACAATAGAAAAAAAAATTTTAAAAAAATAAAATAAAATTTAAATGAACAGTGAAAGCGTGGTTTCAATCCATGCCATCGTAGTGAACAGTGAAAACATGAATTTTGCAAATGAACATGATTAGCTTAATAATATCTAAATGAACATGATTTTAAAATTATATATATGAAAATGTTATGTAAAATTAATATATGAAAAGAGGCTTTTCCCATAAAAATTTAAATGATATATAAATTGACTTAATTCTAAAATACTTGGTAATTAGTTAAAAATATTATGTAAAATTAATATATAAAGAAGAGGCTTTTCTCATATTATGTAACACAAATTAATATATGAAAAGAAGAGATTTTTCCAATATTATGTAAAATTTCTGAATTACACCTACTAAACCAAAATAAAGACAAAAGAAAAAAAAAAAATTTAACATGAGAACTAGCTTTTAGTAAAGTCAAAAAATTTTTATGAATTACATTATCACCAAAACAATGAGAACAGGAAAAAGTAAAATATTAAAAAAAAAATGGATAAATGAAAGCGTGTTTCAATCCACGCCACTATAGTGAATAAAGGAAAGCGTGGTTACAATCCACACTTCTTTAGTCAACAAAGGAAAGCGTGATTCACAATCACGCTTTTTTCAAAAAAAAGAAAATTATATGCAAAGGAAAGCGGAGAAAACGAATTAAACGAGATGCAGGAAAGCGTGGTTTCAACCACGCTTTCTTGTAAAAAATTTATATTAAAAGTGTGATTTGCAACCATACTTTCTTAATTAAAAGCGTGGTTTGTAATAAGCTTTCATTATTCATCACATTTTGAGCTCCAAACAAAGGAAAACGCGATTTATTATAAATATAACCTAGCTTTGAAAATTCCGCTCAAATTAGATCTAATTTGAGAATTAAGATACAAAATCGATTTAATATGAGAAAAGCTCTCGAATAATTAGCTTAGACTGGGGGAGTATATCAGGTATCCAATAGCGCTAGGAATTGAATCAATTAATTGGAATGCAGTAATTGAAAAAAAAATTTTTAATAAATTCTTCTTAAATTAAAAATGAAAAATATATATAAAATCATTCAGAAAAGAAAATAGTAATAATTTATTATTGAAAAGTTTCCGACAAAAAAATTATTATTTAATTTTAAGACACGTGATTATATTTTAAATTAATCATAAATTTTATATTTTTAATTATTTAATATAAAATTATAAATATTATTTTCTCATCAATCACGATACAAATACAACATCGCGTAACATCTCCAACCACCACTCCACTCCGCTCGACCTTCATTCCAACTCCCAAGTCTTTCATTTTCACCTCCAACTCCAAGAAATGGATAATCCTCATCCATCATTCACGTGGCGAGCACACAATGGTCACGTGCCCCCTCCTTACATTCTTCCTTCCTTGACCATATATATTTGGATCAGCTAAACTGTTTAGCTGGGTGGATCATATTTCACCAAACTAAAATATCATACACTTACATACATACACACACAATTTTTACTTATAGACCCAGCTTCAAAATTTACTTACAAACCCAACAAAACTGGAAACAAAATCAAAAATTAGAACAATGATGACATCTCCATCTCCATCTCCATCTCCATCTCCAGCTCCAGCATTCTTCCCCTCCTCCTCATCCCTCAATCACCCCCCCAAATCACTCCTCCCCCATGCGACGTCGTTTCTCCTCCCTCCTCGCCGTCGACGCCGTTGCTCGGAGAAGATCGTTTCCGCCGCTGGTGCGAGCTTCAACGACCGTCGACGCGGCGGCGGGGCTGTCGGAGGAGGAAGAGAAGGCCGAGGCCAAGATCGGAGCTAGGGTTAGGGTTAAGGTTCCATTGAAGGTGTACCATGTTCCGAGAGTTCCGGAGATTGATTTGACTGGAAAAGAAGGGGTTTTGAAACAGTACGTTGTTGTTTGAAAGGAACGAATCTCGGCCAATCTGCCTTTCAAGGTTGAGTTCTTTGCAGATGTGGAAGGCCGAGGAAAGGTCAAGTTCTTCGCGCATCTCAAGGAAGATGAGTTTGAGTACCTTGATTGATTGATTGATACACTTACAGTTGAGTTTTTGTTTTGCTTTTGCTTTCAATTAAAATCCTAATGTTGTTGTTATCATGAATGCCACTACTGGAATAATAACTCTGCCGCGCAGGTTTTATTTTGATAATTGATGTAGATAACTGATCTAATATGTTCAGTGAATTAGTATTTTGGGGGGTTCAGAAAGTTTCAATCAATCAATTGTTTTTGTATAATTGTCACTATGCTGATGCTGAAGTGCCCAAATGATTGTTTTCCATTGAAGTACCGCTCACGGGAAGTGAATTCGAGTGATCAAACTAAACATCCAAATTAATGTAGTTTTTAGTATGCCTATTTAAGTAGGTTAGTAGTTTTGGGTTTAGAAAGATCAATAAACCATTTGTTTCCAAATCAAGTTACTTCAGCGGATACTAAATGGCCAAAAAGTTTTGTTATTTAGAAGAATTTTCCTTGGCTGAGTTGGATTAGAGTGATCATACTTCTTGGTGAAACACAACCTGCTAAATTAATGCATTGTCTGTATGTATATTTTGGTTAGAAATGGTTTGGTGGTTGGTACTGGGCAGTCTTGGAGATGATTATTGATGTATTGAGGCTGGCTATCAGTAGTATAGGGTCAAGAATTGACAAATGTCACCTGGAGTATTGTTGATTAGTTTTCTTCAAACTTCCATTTCAGTTTTAGTATGAGTATCTCAAGATTTTTGTTGCTTCTCCACGTGTTCCAAGCTAATATAGAGGTTGGTCCAAGCCAGTCATGGTTTTGGTTTCTAAAATGAAGATGAGCAATAACCTGTTTCTGTTTCTCTTCTCTTGCCTTAAACCCTGACCCGAGCCTTGACAGAAATCATAATCAAGGCCAACAGGCTAAAGGAGGGCCAGTTTCTGCCTTTTTTTTTCTACCGTAGTATAATGTCTTGTAGTTATCCTCATAAATATATAATGAAGTACAAAAATGTAAAAACAACTGGGGAGATAGCTATAGGTTGAGATAGTGATGATGGTGGATCTGTAGAAGTTTGTTTTGGCTTTTAAATAAAGAACATACTTGGTTTTTCTTCTGTAGCTGATTGTTTGCTCAGCGTTTGACTTGCTGGATTATGTTGTTTAGTGTCACTTGACTCACTTCCTTTCCTATTCAAATTACTGCTCGATTTGAGATCAGTTCAACTTTTACGTATTTGCTATTTTCATGGACTTGATTATCCAATGATCAATACAAGTAACTATGAAACTCAAGTGTCAAGTACAGAGCAAGATGGATGAATATTTGTATATGAAGTCCAACCTTTTTTATGGTTTCCTTCCTCCCTGTTTGGATTGAGTTCTAGTTCTTCTACCATTCTGATGATCCCAATTGTGGCTATACTTCTTGGTGAGTTAATAATATACGAAGTTCCAATTTCAGTTTCTGTTGTATTATTATTCCTCTAGACTGAGAGATAAGGTTTATAAGGTGTGTTAGTTCTGCAAAAATTTATTGGGAAAAATGGTACTAAAATGGTATGTTCTGGCACTGAACCTTTTGTTAGGAAGATCTGTTGGAAGATCTGTCATTATTGAATCATATATCCTTGTTTTTTACTACTAAACTTATGTGACTTTTTTTTAGCTGTGTGAAGATTTATGAATATATATGTTTTTATTAATTTATATGTTTGCTTGTAATTAGGTTTTGAAATATGCCCATAAGTTGTACTGTAGGTTTTTGTCAAGTTATTGTTATATTAAATGAGATGTCTTATTAATTTTCCAAGTTGGAAGACAAATCTCATGGTTTGTTAGTCTCATGAGTGTAGTTTCTGAAACTTCTATGGTGTGTCTTATATCCTAAATTCAAGCTTCAAGAGCTTTTTCAATAAAGTGGATTCTGGATAGAAGATCCTTTTTTATTTGTGATCAACCAAAAAAAAAAGTAGTTAGAATTTAAAAAGGAAAAAGAAAAAAAGAAAAAGAGGATTCTGGAATAGTAGTTTTAGAGTTGATTAATCTTGTTTAGCAAGTTTAAGCGCTTAGATTGAATTACAGTAAGCCAATGCCTACGTATTTCAAGGCGTTTTCCTCATGATAGAAGTATTTTGGTTTTTTCTTTGTAAGAATAGAAGGAGTTGGACTCAAAACTTGCTGGCAGGTAGGTAGTTCCATAAAGCGTGCAATTTGCAAACACTTCATTGACTGGTATATTTGACATTCATTGTTGAAAGTTTGATTTTTGTTCTCAAAAGGGCTGAAGAGATGCTTGCAGGTTATAGGTGGTTTACTGTTGTATTATTTTGTGGAGAAAATTTATCAGAAGTAAAAATTTGTTCATCGCGTTTAGGGAAAACTAATGAAACTGAAGAAGTTGCAAAAAGCGGTGAATTGGAATGTGGAGGAAAATTATAGCTGGTAAGTACTACTTTCAACAAAGCAAGATATTTGCGCAGAGAGGAAGAAAAATGGTATTTTTGTTAAATGTGATGATGTGGGAATCAAAATACTAAAAAATTTCCCCACTTGAAATTGTTTTAGAGAAAGCTGTGATCCTTCCTATGGTTGGAACTGATGGATAAGGTAAGGAAGGATATGCTTGCTTGAATGAGTTTATGATGATAGCAAGAAGTGGATTGCATTTGAGCTAAGATGTAACATATGGTCACTTCAAAAAGTTCTAAAGCAAAATTCCTTTAGTGAACATGGAACCATGAAGATGGATATTGTAAAGTCTGCTCATGATTAGTCTATATGGAAAGAGAGACTTTCTTATCTTGGATGCAATGAGGAATGGTAACAACTAAATGTGAAATAACTTGGCTCTTATTAGCGTACACAAGGGAAACTTTGATTGTAGTAGTGCCGCGAAATAGAAAAGGTTGTTGTAGATGCAGATGAAGCTGATTACACCATTTAGGAGTTTGCTAAAGGAATTGTTATTTGTCTGTGTGTGCCATGTGTGCGTCAGAATGAAAATCTGGAGCAGGAGAATCCCAAGTCCACTGAATCCTGGATAGCAAATTATAACTTGAGAGTCTCAGGAGTTTGGCTAGATGTTGTAACGCATAAAATGAACTTTTTAACTCTAATTCTTATGGAGCTAAACTGTATATTTAGTTTTTCAAGGACAATTTTTTATGCCAGTAATGAAGATACTAAGATCACTAGCCATTTTTTCAGAGAGTGTTATTACCTAAGTTGTAGTGTTTCAGTGTAAGTATTATAAATTGAGGAGACACTGAATTTGTTGCTGGATAACTAAATGGTCGCTTTCAATGCGTCAAACAGAAAAAATCATATATGCTTAGAAATGAACATCATGATAAGGAAACATCCTCGCGTCTTTGGGGACCAGTGTGGCCTCATTAGTTTGTTATTATTATAAGAGGAGGGAGGGCCGGTGGCCGGTGCCAGTGCTGGTGCTTGGAGCTGGAGCTGGAGCTGGGGGCCGGAGCTGGAGCTGCTGCACTGTTGCTGTTCAGGCCCAAGATCAGGGTAAAGGTTAGGGTATCATGGAAGGTATATTAAATGCATTGAGATTGATCTGGTTGGGATATAAGGGGTTTCTAAGAAGGATTTGCATGTTGGGTTTTGGAAATGTGAGTGTGTGTTTCAAAGGTTGTTTTGGAAATTTATTTTTAGTATTTTTTTGTTTTTTACGAAAAAGGCGGCTTCAAAAGCGTCATCAATAGAAGGCGCACATTTTTTGGGTTAAAATGTTAGTTTTGCCAAATAGGCCCTCTGTAGTTGATTAAACTAGAGTTGGATCTCAATTCCTTCTATCTTCTTACTATTATGGAGGCCACTAAAATTTTACATTTCTCTATATTGATTTAGACAATGCACATAGTCTTTGCATGATTATGGATCTTCAAAGTATTTATCCAATGGATTGTAAGCTGTTTTAGTGGGTAACCTGATACGGTGGCAGGGTGTGCTCTGTTGGGTAGTAGCTGATGTGCTAGTTAGTTGATGTTTAAGGTTGCCTAAACATTTTGGCTTTAATGAATGAAAAAATTACTTCTATCTGAGGTAAACAGAGTTGTGTTGTGTGTAATGAATTGTTGATTGGTTGCAATCCTAGAGACAGAACATTTTGATTATTTAACCTGTACTTGTCCAGATGTGGGGTCACTGCTTCCCTGCTATACTTTTAAATGGGCACCAGTTGACTATTTTTTTTTTTTTTTTTTGGAGTGATAGCCTCTTTAGCTATCTAATTATAAAATTATATGAATGTTTCAAATTACTACAATATTTTTAAAATTTGTTTACTTGCCATGTTACCCGCATACAACACTACTACTACATATATGTATATATTAGATCTACAAGCACTCTCTCTCTCATCTCAACCTCTCGTCTCGCTCTCTTTACCACCATTATTCTCCATTAGCGCCATCACTCGACACTTCTGCTCGGGGCCACTATCTCATATATGGAACTCTTTTTCTCCCACTTTTTCATTTTCATTGCCATCGTCGTTTATAAGCTTCCACAGCCTCGGAAGGATCATTCACCAAGTAAATAAATGTCGGAAAATATGATTTGATGTTCTTATTACTCCAAAATTTGAGATCCTTCACTCTCTCTCCTTTGGTTCT